>CM066036.1:732401550-733119304 GCA_033557465.1 Ichthyophis bannanicus | reverse complement strand
CAGTGCACTGTGCACAATGCAACACATACTAAGGTCTGTCTGATGGGAAGGGGGGTATCATCATCATCATTATACTAATTGTTGGGTGTCTATGGTCACTCTGTGCACATGCAATTTGTGCTGACTAGCAGACTGTCTGCAGTTTGTATGGGCATGGCTGGAAAATCCAGTGGTGGGCAGCAGGTGCAGTCTGACTGTGCTTGCTGTGGGTGAATGTTAGACCTAGGTGGCTAGGAGGTGAGGTGTTTAAGGTCTATTCCCAGTGGTACTTGTAGGACCAACAGGACCCTAATAACACCCCTATACAGCTAAAGATACTTATTTTCCCTTCTGCTTGTTGGTAGCCATGGCATAAGCATTGTAACAGTGGGTACTCACATACATTGTTCTAGGTGGGTCCTTGTCCAACAGGGGAAGAGCACAGTGCTAGATGTGAATACCGATACTGCCCACTGCAGGAGACAAGATGACATATCATAATCATACAGCCGGCATAATCCTGCTATACACTCGTCAGTGATGAGGATCAGCAGCAGAAATCACCTCTAGCATTGCAGGTATGGGGGACCGGGGTGGCTAGGTGCCCGCATCTGCACACCCTCAGTGTGACCACAGAAACTGCTCATGTGGCAGGGTTTGTAACTGCTTCTTGTGCTTCTATAACACACTATCAGTGCATAGTACTGAGCTGAGGCGAGGGAGAAGTGCCTTCTCCAGTTGGTGCTGAGTATGTAGACTGCTGTTCTCATGTGCACTGCAGTTCAGTGGGTAACTGTGGGGCTAACCTAGGTCTGGTTCACACCAGCCAACAGTTTAAGCAGAGAGTCCCACAGTCGCTTTATATCCAGTCATTACGGTGCAGAGAGATATGGATGTTTAGTGCAATTTCTCCAGTAAGCAGGGGAGCCGGGTATTGATTCCTACTTGTTCTTGTTTGTGACTGTGCTACTCAGATCATTTCCGGGCCTGTAACAGTCAGGGCTCTAACGATATCGGTGCTGGCAGTGCATACCACCTTCTCCTCTGCCGCCCTCCCTTTCCATCAGCCATCCATCTGCCTTTGTTGAACTGTGTTCAGTCGATGTTTTCTTCTGCAAGCTGCTACAAACTATGGCCTACAGCTGGTACTGCTTCCCTCTGCAACTTGGCTCTTCACGCTCGCCTGAGCTGCACGTCACCCCTACTACTTTGTCTGCCTGTCCGCTGCAAACATCTTGCCACTTCTTCCTCCACTGGGATACACAATCTTCCCCATCCCTCTGCCATACAACTGACCTTTGCCGCACTTTACATTGGTGGCCAGACCCTGTGGCAGCGGCTCCACTCCCACATACCTCGTCCACTTTACTGGCTGCCCCATCAGGGTGCGCCCTTGATATGGCAGGTCCACCTATCCTTCTTTTCTCATCACCTTTACATTGGCGATTCCTTGGTGCTCTATCAGGTTTTCATGCCTTAGGATGCATGCTTTTCCACGCTTAGGGCACTGGCCTCAGATTAGGGAATCTTGTCTCTCCCTTAGTTCACCTTGTCTCCTCTCAACAGAAAGGGTATATTTCTGAGGGGAGAGATCCCGTTTCAAATGTCTGCAATATGATGAATAGACATTGGATCCCAAGTTTATTAGAGTAGTGCTTCATTGGCCCACGCAACATCATAGTGTCCCAGTATGAACGGGCACCTTATTGAGTTGTTCAAATTGTGCAAAAGGAGGTGGCACATCGTCCATAGTCATTGGGGGTTTTGGGGTGCAAGGCAGACCCAGGGGCAGCTGCTTAGGTTGCACATCGGTGAAGTCCGTCTTGATTCCCACATTGACAATTGGTGGCACAAAAGACATGCTGATACTTTGAAAAGTTGATGTGTGCCACATGTCAGGCCAAAGTTTCCTGGCACCCAATGCAGTGGCCCCCAGCCAGTCCCCACTCCCACTGCTGCTGAAAGCGCATCTTCTGGAGGAAGATCGGGTCGATAGCACTCATCCGCTAGTAGTGCTATAGGGAGCTTCAAAATGCCGGTGGCCTGGGAAATACCTCAGCTGCCAACTGCCTGACCTCCCCTCCAATATTTATCTGGCAGTGGTGTTGGGGTTCTGGCAGTGGCAGTTGGGTTGGTTGGGTTGTGGTTGGGTCCATCAATGTGGCCTCTGCTCCACTTAATCTGGAACCTGGTGCCACAGGCATTATGCCAAAGCTGCATGGATGGACCGATCTTACTGTGCACCACCCCCACCACCAGCATGCTGGTCATGCCCAGCATGTTATTGGTTTGTCAGTTTGCAAGTGAGTGTGTCCACCGCTTGCAGCATAACCAGACAAGACCAATGTCAGGTCCTGGTGTGCTGCGTGCAATCACAACATGTGTCCAAGGTCTGCCTATGGGTAAACCATGTCAGTCCCAGGAACTAGTGCATTCATATGGTAGCTCTGTGTTTCCACCCAGAAAGCCACATTGGGTGTATGAATGGCGGGTCATAGGTTCAAGACTCTTGCTGTGGATTGTGTATTGCATGCTCCTCGTTGAAGGAACCTCCTACTACAAGTACATGTATAGTATCAGCATCTGTGCCGGATCTTGATTACATTGGTCAGCAAGGGTACAGACATCCATGATTCACACATCAGACTCCACCATCCACACCTACATGGAAAATCAGCCTGATAGCACCAGCACACTAAGTGGTTGTTCATGTTCATAGGGTGTTACTACCCCACTAGCGCCTGCACAATGAGCACATGCCACCAATGCTTTAGCTGATCTAGAAACCAAAGTGTGACAGACAGGAATGTCGCCATCTCCACTTTTGTACTGTTTTGGTGTGTCTCCAGAGGTCCTGTGGGGCCTTCTGCCATCCACCGTGTGCTCACATTGGCCAATGCTGATCCCAGTGTTAGTATGTGAATGTGCATGATTAGGAGCAGAGTCGGAGGATTGTGGGTATGGGCCATAAACAGAGTGGTTTGCCCAAGATGTATCGCCATCAGAGGTCGGGTCATTGGCTGATACTTCATAGTACCTAGCTATCTGCCACAATTCATTGTGCCTGGGTTCCCACAGCAGCTCAATCTTTGAGGATACTCTCACTCTGACTTAGCTGTGACCATGGCACAGCTACGTATACCACATCACACTTATGTAGTGTGGTTACTTAAGATCGGTGGAGTGCAGTTTCTACCCTGGGAGGTTAATCGCTAGTCGCCACATTCTAGGCGTCCAATTGCTCCATCTTTGCACCTGCAGTGTCTGCTTATCATAGACTGGCCACTGTTTGGTTATTCAGGTGTAGTCTAAGGCTTTCTTACGGTGGTGGATTGGTAGTGACTAGATAGTTAGGACAGGAGCCATTCCTCCCCTGTGTACTGTGGTCCTAGCAGGCGTAGTCAGTCTCACTATAGTTGGTTGGCATAGTACTTGCTGTTACAACACTGGGCACCAACATGCAATGTATCTATGAGTGTCCCTGTCCAACAGCGACAGAACATAGGGCCCAGTTGTCACAGCCATCTACAGCATATTTAAATTCTGCAATAAACAAGGTGACTAGCATGATACATTACAAATTATAGCGGCTTGCCACGACACTGGCAGTGCTATCAGACCTATAGCACAATCAGCAAATACCATGGTTCTAATAGTGTAAGTTCCTTGGGCCGAGGGGCTGGGCACCGAATCCTCACCCTCAGGGGGACAAGAGAAACTGCACACTAGCACGGCTTGTAGCTGTTCTGTGATTCTATTCCCCACTGACATTGCATCTTACTGAGTTGAGGTGATGGATCAGTGCATTTCTCCATTTGGGTTATCAGCTGCCGACTGCTGGTCTGCATGTGCACTGCCATCATGAGTGCGGAGGGGGTAACCTATACCAGCACACACCGCAGATTTTGTAGGCCAGTGACCTGTAGTCCTCTTTGTATCCATTCATTGCTATGCCAGAGCTGTTGTGGATTGTCGCCCTACTGGTTAGTACAGAATATCTCCGGGCCATGGGTTTGATTCCCTACTTATTTGTTTTGTTGACTGGTGTGCTACGCAGACCATTTTCATGCCTTTAACAGTCAGAGCTTCTGCTGTGCCTGGCAGCCCCACAGTCTTAGTAGTTTGTTATACGTTCTCCCCACAAATTTTGTCATTAAACCGATTTGTCCATCATGCTCTTCTGAGAGCATGTTTGGTTTTTTGGTGTGCTACAGCACATGCAGGGTGGTCATACCTGTTCACCCTGCAGATGTCTGGTAACCGTCTTGGAGGTGTGAAGTAATGGTCATGACACATGCTTGGGACCTATGATTTTTAAAGAAAGTTTGAGTCCCACCTGCACCCCCTTTGTTGACAGTTTTGGAAGGTTGTACTGTGCACCCTTCAAAAATTGGATTGCCCACATCTTTCTTCTGACCTTGGTCACCTCAACCCTCCATGGGCACTCAGTAACCGCAGGTTCTTACAGTCCCTGTTTTTTTCGACATTACAACTTTTTTGATACAAGGTATCCAAACATTACTGCATTGATGCAGTGGTATACTCACAAGCAGTTACATGCCTAGAGCTGTGACCATGCTTGTGTGCAACGTGAGTCCTATATGCCATAATGACTGTGACTGGCTCCATCACCTCTTGTGTCAGTACAGGCACCGATCCCGCGGATAGGCCACCTGTAGGCATCACCTCATGTCTGTATGTGGCCCCCATTTGCCCAGGTTTGATGACTCTTGTCCAGTTGTTCTCTGCACATTTGTCAGGGGTCTTGTATGGTGTGCTTTGTGGTTGGGACAGTGGTTACCCTCCCTGTCTGTTATCATCCTTCCACCTTTCAGTGGTGTACATGTTTCACACTGGTGCAAATACACTGAGGTGCCAAAATGTCCAAGTCACATTTACATCTGCTCACCCACTGTTTATATAGATTGCTGCCATCTTCATTATATTCTTTGTATATATAGTTTTTATCAAATACCAACTTACATGTGTGATTGCTGAGTTTGCCATCTCTGATTTGTTTTCCATGTGTAGATTCGTAAAATGGTTCGCTCCGAGCTCTATGAGTTAGCAGATACAGTGTAGCATGCACTCTTGGATGTCTTTTAAATGCATTTGAACAAAAGGCCCTACATGTGTCAGACTGCCTTTTCTAAAAATACTGGGGAAACTCTGTACTGTATGTCTCAACCTCAGACTCTCTGTTCTGATCGCGTACATGTTATCTAAAATTTGTCTTCACACTGTTTGAAAAAAAAAAGTTTTTGCGAAACACGACAAACAACATTTGACCATATTGGTGGCATCCACCGTATAAAGAGGTGGGTAATCATTTCAGTTTGAGGCGGTAACTGGTCGTGCTAGTGAGGGAAGGGGATGGAGCGGACATTCCTGGTCGTTTAGGACAAATGCAATCTGGGTGATAACTTCTGCCTGACCAATAAGTGCCATCATTTTCATTTCAGATAATCCTCCCAAACAGAATCTTCAAGCATTTTAACAAAACTTATTGAGGATGGTTTCTTTTTCTGTTCCCTCCCTATGCCAGACAATAAATTTTGTTGACCATTCATCATCATTTCCAGAAGGTGGTTGTTTATCATTATGCATAATTAACAGGATACATTTTATCAGCCCCCGCAGTTGTAGAATGACATTAACCCATGAATAAATGTTAGCATTTAATATAATTCAGGAAAAATTGTGGCATTTGCCAACCTCTTCTGTGAACTGGGAAGATAGCAAGGCGGGAGTATAATACTGACTGGTAAGAGCAGTTATCATACTGGATAGGGGAAAACTCTTTGGGTTTTTGGCGTATAGCCTTTAGGCTTTGAACCCCTCTCGGAAGCCTCCCTGGTCAGTTCTCTGATCGGGCCCATGGATATCATTAACACAATTTTCAGTCATTTTCCCGTTTTAAAGTGGATTTGACTAAAATTGCCCTTTTCCTGGTCCTTCTGCAAGTATACACTGGTTTCCCTATGGTGCACATTTGTAGTTTGGATTATAAAAGAAGCCTTTTCAAGGGACAATTTAGGTTACAGGAAGAAAATAGCATGCATCCATTCCTATTTATCAAATGTATTTTGATTTATTTAGTTGTTTCTACCGTGCTATTTAGAATCAGTGTGGTTTACATGTATACTAGCAGGTACGTTTTAATATCCCTTGTCCCCGAAATGCTCACAGTCTCGGGGTATGTGTAACTAAACCTTCTTAACGTGCGCCGCTGTGCGCCATTAGCGCCACGCTAATGTGACCATAGCGCGCGCTAATGATCTTACACGGGGCATAAATGTGCGGTCGTGCGCGCTCACATCGTGCAGTGGCGCAAATGAGCGCTGAAGGTGTGGAAAGGCTCCCGGAGGGCGGAGGAAAGGCTCACCCAGTTGCAGAGAGAATGGGTCAATGGGTGCGCTTGGTATGGGAGAAGCTCCCCACACAATAACGATTTGAAATTGCGAGGCCAAAAATAACACAAGTGAAAACCTCGCGTTAGAGAGCTGACTTAAAAGGAAGAGAAAAACATTTCTGTCAGCAATCTACAGCCAAACCAGTTAAACCTACAAAAAGTGATAAGGGTGATACCTGTGCACCTTAACCAAAGTGCAAGAAACATTTAAAATGACCCTCAACCAAATAAAAAAAAAATCATAATCAAGCTTGTCGATAGTGATAGTATTGGGAAACATCAATCAAACAACACTCCCAAGAAAGCCCCAAAAAATAAATATGAATTTTAGAAGGGTCCACGCTCCGTCCCCATACAAGGTGACGTATCCCACATTGAAATATCACTGATCCGGGTTTTCCCTCTCCATGGGACAGGTTACCTATGGCATGCACCTGTTCCACAACAGCAGGACTGCATGTCGAAATGGTCAACTGGACAGATGCTGGGAAAGGTGCTACAGCGGGCGGCAGGCAGCACATGCTTTGGTGCAGCTGGGGCAACAGTGCGGACTAGGCAGATAACTCTAGGTGGCACTTAGAGCTGCTGAAACTGAACAGCAGCCAGACAGCAACTGATGAGGGCCCAACATGTGCCACGAGAGTGTTTATCACAGTGTCACAGGGGATAGTACCCAGCAGGTACCCCCAGGGCCACAGAACATGTTCAGGCGGTGTAGGGGGAAGCATGGCTGCCTATGCAGGGCACCCCTTACCCCAGAACATGCACCATATGCCAGCCAATTACCTGCACACTGGATGGCTTTGAGACTGCACACCACCAGCACCCAACTAGCAGAAGGGCCTGTCAGCATGGTGGCACAGGGGTACTGGAGATGGAGGGGGGGCAGTAGGCAGCTGGCCCAGAGCTGACCATGGCCCTAGCCCTGTGTAGGTTCGGGTGCCATGCACTGCAACAGGCAGGCTCTGGTCTGGAACAACCATGGTATCTCCAGGGACTGCACTGGCTCTGTGAGCCCAGTGTTGCTGCGGTGAACACAGCCAGTGTGTTCAGGAGCCCGAAAAGCACAAGTTCAAGTTCCCATCTGGGGCGACTGCCAAGCCAGTCCCCATATTTTACCCTCTATTAAACCGTGATAGTAAGGACAAACCGTTATTGCAGAGAACATACGCATGGTTCAAACGCCTATATTTTACCCCACCGAGCACAGACACCAGCAACATGTGCATTTACCTATAGCATAGTCCCCAAAATGCAGGCCCTGGAGTGCCCACATATCATTCAGGTGTTAGGCTGTCTCCAATATCACGCCATGTCCGCATGGTGGCGGGAGGGGTAACTGGGTGGTGGAGGGGGGGGGGTGGGCTGTTGCAGCTGCCCAGTATCAGGACGAGGTCCTAGCCCCCCTGTGTAGGTGGGTGCCATGCACTGCAACAGAACAGGCCCTGCTGGACAAAACAGTCATGGTATCACCAAGGAATGCATTGTTTTCTGGTGGCAACACGGTGTTGCAGTGCACACGAACCAGTGTGTTTGGAGGCAGAAGGTCACAGGTTTAAGTCCCAGCTATTGTTCCTTCCAACCCAGGTCCCCATATTGTACCCACTAACTACAACATGCTAATACAGGCAGAACGTTTATTGCAGACTGACGTAAACATGCCCAAAACAAAAAAAAATCCCCTAAAAACCCAATTTTACCCTACAGAGCAAAGACACCATAAACAGGAGTATTACCTAGAGCAGAGTCTCCCCAATGCAGTCCTGGGAGGGTCCAAACACCATTCAGGTTCCATGCTGTCCTCTAATAAAGATGCCTGTGCGGCATATCTATGCACCACCCCTCATTGTATGTCGATTAGTAGCTCATGCATATTCATGAGGGACAGCATGAAAACCTGAACATTGTTTTGGCACAACAGGACTGGAGTTGGGAACCTCTGCATTAACGCAGCAGCCCACAGGGGCAGACAGTATACACCCACACCCACACCCACAGGCTCCATTAGCCACTGGCCTCCTGGAGAGGCAGGACATTGGGCCCCTGCGTGCATCTCCCAGTCCTGAGCACTTGCATACCTTAGCAATGCCACCCTAACACCTGTAATATGGTACAACAGCTATCAAAAGTTTGCTATGATTACTGGCAGATAAGCAATTCCTACGTTAAGCACAGTTTGCTGATTGAGCTCCATCATAGCAACCTTTCTGAGGTCTGGTGACTGTGCGTCAGGTCTGGTCTCTGACAGTGTTTTACCCACCCTGGGGAGTGACGCCCCACCATTATTGCTTACCCTATCCATGCCGTGCACTGAGCCCATGACTGGTGTGTTGTCCAGGGCTGCTAAACTCCCTCTATAGTAAGCACAATGCTGGCATCAAGGTGTTGTGGTTTGTTTGTCTGTCACTATCCATACGAACATAAGAAAATAAGATATGCCATACTTGGTTCAGACCAATGTCCATCAAGCCCATCATTCTGTTTCCAACAGTGGCACAATCTAGGTTCATAGGTACCCTTGCATTGTTCCAATAGACACAAGTTCCCCAATGCTTGTACTGGGATCACGCATTGATATCTTCGGTCACTTCTTAATAATGGTTTATGGAACCTTTCCGTCCAGGAACTTGTCCCACACCTTTTTTAAAAAACCCAGCTACACTAACAGCCTTTACTACATCCTCCGGTAACCAATTCCAGAGTTTGATTACACGTTGAGTGAAAAAATGATTTTCCTTTATTAGTCTTTAAAGTAGTTAACCCTGTAGCTTCCTTGCATGTCCCCTAGTCTTTCTATCTTCTGATAATGTCAACAATCGAGTCTACGTTTACCCGTTCCACTCCGTTTTCATTAATTTATAGACTTCTCATCATATCTCCCCTTAGCCGTCCTCTTTTACCGGTTAAAGAGCCCTAACCTTTTGAGCTTTCATTCATAGGAGTAGCCTTCCATCCCCATTTACCATTTTGGGTGGCCTCTTCCTCTGAACCTTTTCTAAAATCGCTATAATCCTTTTAAGATACGGGGACCAGAAGTAGCACACAATATTCCAGGTGCTGTCTCACCATTGAACTATCTTTTTTGTTTTGTTAGGGTGCCGTCGAGTCGGAATCGACTCATTGCGACCCCTCTGGTATAGCTATCCTAAATTGTGTATCGATCTTCAGTCAGGCTGCTCATTGTTGACAGACTGTACCCGTAGCTTGCGGTTATATTGTATCGATCCATCTCATTGCTGCGCTTCCTCTTTTGCGTTGAACTTCTAATCTTGCCGAAGCCATGATGTCTTTCTCTAAATGAGCCTCTCTCCTCCGCATGATGTGTCCAAAGTATAACAGTCGAAGTCTTGTCATCTGAGCTTCTAAAGAAAGCCTTAGGTTTTTGATCTCCTCTGAGTACAGACTGCTTTGTTCTTTCGGGCAGTCCATGGTATACATAGTATTCGCCGCCAGCACCATAATTCAAAGGCATCAATTTTGCTTCCTGTCTAACTTTTTCACTGTGCAGCTTTCACATCCATATTATGTTGGGAAAATACCATGGCTTGAACAAGTCGAATCTTTGTATGGAGAGAGACCGCTCTGGCTGCTTGAGAAGCTTCTCATAGGTCTTTCATAGCCCATGTCTTGCAAGAGCAATGCGTTGGCGGATTTCTTGACATGCTTTTTGGCTTCTTTATTGATAGTTGATCCAAGTAGGTTAAAGTTATTCAACGATTTCAACTTTTCTTCTCCTTCGACGATGAACCTGGTTGATTATGCCCAGTTGTCATGATCTTTGTCTTCTTTACATTAAGGTGCAGGCCCATTATTGAAGCCTATGGGGCATGTTTACTAAACACCGTTGCTGTGCGGGTTCCCGTTAGTGTGCGGGTGCCATATAAGGAGTGGGCGGGCCAGCCAGAAAAAAGGAAAAAACGGACCGTACCTGTGCGCATCGCGCTAATGTGCGGGTCCCACATTAGCGCGTGGGAAGGCTAAGCGGGGCGCTGCCAGGCACATAGAAGAATACAGCCGTAGCACAATGTTGAAGACAAAAATCAATGGTGCAGGGGCCATAGGTTCAATCCCCAGTGTGCGCAACCAAAGAAGGCAGGGTGAGGCATGAATATTAATGGTAAAATATCATTTTAGGAGGCATACCACATTAGGGCGGCTGTCGGTGTTGCGCTGTTACGTTTTTGCGGCAGTAATTAATATGTTGCGTTATGAATTTCGCTGTAAAATCTGTGGTGCATTAGGCGGCGCGCTGTACGTCGCTTGCGTTACGTGCGTCGTTAGGCTGTGCGCGGGACATCTTTTGCGTATTGTGAGGCAGTAGGTGGTGCTGTGTGAGTTGTTGACGGCATGAAGCGGTGGGAAAATATCCAAACACAGGACCCGAGACGTAGCACAATGGGGAAGACACCAAACCAATGGTGCAGGGCCCCCAGGTTCAATACCCCATTGTGTGCAATACAGAAAGGCTGGCCGAGGCATAACTAGTACTGCTGGACAAGAAGTTGATGGAGGCACACTAATTTTGGCCGTCACAGCGTCGCGCGGCGTAAGTTTTTGCGGCAGTAAACTAATATTGATCACATTATGCGTCTCGCTGGCAGATGTGGGGGTCAGTCGTTGTGAGTTGATGCGCTGGAAATGTGGGCGGCATCGGGCGTCGCGCTGTTACGCTTGTGCGGGTCTGGCAGCAGTAGGCGTCGCGCTGTTAGTTGTGAACGGCATAAGGGCTGTGCGCAAATGTCCATACACAGGAACTGAGCCGTAGCACAATGGCGAAGACATTAACCAATGGTGCAGGGGCTATGGGTGCAATCACCCAGTGTGTGCAAGCCAACAATTCTGGCTGAACCATGCCTAGTAATGTTTTAAAAAATATATTTAGGAGGCATACCACATTAGGGCGGCTGTCGGTGTTACGTTGTTGCGCCAGTAATTAATATGTTGCGTTATGAATTTCGCTGTAAAATCTGTGGTGCATTAGGCGGCGCGCTGTACGTCGCTTGCGTTTCGTGCGTCGTTAGGCTGTGCGCGGGACATCTTTTGCGTATTGTGAGGCAGTAGGTGGTGCTGTGTGAGTGTTGACGGCATGAAGCGTTGGGAAAATATCTAAACACAGGACTCGAGACGTAGCACAATGGGGAAGACACCAACCAATGGTGCAGGGCCCACGGGTTCAATACCCCATTTTGTGCAATACAGAAAGGCTGGCCGAGGCATAACTAGTACTGCTGGACAAGAAAGTTGATGGAGGCAACACTAATTTTGGGCGTCGCGCGGGTAAGTTTTTGCGGCAGTAACTAATATTGATCCGCATTATGCGTCTCGCTGGCAGATGTGGGGGTCGTGAGTTGATGCGGTGGAAATGTGGGCGGCATCAGGCGTCGCGCTGTTACTCTTGTGCGGGTCTGGCAGCAGTAGGCGTCGCGCTGTTAATTGTGAACGGCATAAGGCTGTGCGCACATGTCCATACACAGGAAACTGAGCCATAGCACAATGGCGAAGACATTAACCAATAGTGTAGGGAGCATGTCCCCAATCACCCACAGTGTTAGTCCACAACGAGGCATATGTTTAGGGGTGAGAGAACCAATGTTTAGCATAAGGCGTTGCGTTGATGGGCATGAGGCGGTGAAAAATATCCTTTTGGAGGCACTGTAATAGTAGCCTGCAGAAGTGGCGCATTGATGGGTATGCACAGGAACAGACCCACAGCACAATGATGATGACACTGACCAATGGTGCATTGATCAGGGGTTGTATACACGGCTGTGCAGAAATAGAAAAAGGCTGGGTGATGCATCACCTGTCCTAGGTAATATTGCCAGATGAGGGGCATGAAGTTATTGCCCACATAATGTGTAAGAGGCAAAAGGCGCTGTGCTTATATCAGAGCCAAATGAACAGAGCCACAGCAGAAGGGTTAGCACACTGCCCAATGGTGCTGGCATCATGGGTCCAATCCCCTGCTGTGTTCAATGAATAAGGCTGGTTGAGCCATCACCTGTCATGAACTAGGAGCCATGTAACCCTCAATTGTATGTACTACTGATAGCAAATGAACTATGGAAGTACTGTAATAGGCAGGTAATGCATAAGGTGCCATCAAGGTACCTCAGAGGTCAAATTGTAGCGTACACTCTCCACAAACGAAACACACAATGATGTGTATAGGGTGCGTTTTGTGTGCCGTAGGAGGCAGGGCATTGACCAAACACAGTCAGTGCTAGTACCATTGTGTATTGTAATGTATGGAAATCCAAAGTAGGTGAGCAGACATGCAAGATGGAACAGCAGTGTAGCAGAATGGTCATGGCACTGACTGAACGTGAAGGGGTCATGTGGTCAAATTGAGCAGTGACTAAGCCTGGGTTACCTACATCTGCGTACAGCATGCAATTGGACAGCGATCTGTGTTGCCAGCTAAACACAAGCCCACCCCAGTGCACAGGAGTATGTCACCCTTTAGGGTGTCACTGAATGCACATCATAAACCACCATTTCAGTGATGGCGAGTTCACATATAACCCAAACACTGCACAGAGCTGAAAGGAAACGTCAAGCAGAACGACAAGAACCACAGACATCACATGTGCTGCAGTACAATAATGACATCCAGGACATGTGGCATCTACATAAATACACACACAAATTGGGTCTAGCTGGAGCTATGTACAGAGTGATGCAAATGTAACATCCAATCATGATCGTGTGCGACAGACAACGTGAAGATGTGTCCAGCAGATGCGCCTGAAATAGCACAACAGGTGAAATCTCATGATGATAGTGGACCAGCGGTTATAGGCAGAGCACACACACACGAGCCAACCATGGAGAGATGAAATGCAGGAAGGTGTAGGAGTGCAGGATGGCTTGTAGCAGCATGCACATCAGGGCAGGATGACACAAGAGCTGGGAGTCAGAAGATGGACAGAACCATGGGTCAAAACTCAGATGAGGGTACAATGTGCTTACATCACAAACCTGCCAACATCTGGGCCGCCAAAGAAATGGAAACGACATCTGCACGACAAGCAGACACAGCCAACAGAACAGAGATTAATCACACCGAGGACCACTCCCAAAAAACAAAAAGCAACCAAAGGTAGCACAGAACAACAACTTCCACGTCATAGCAAAGGCTGCATTCACAAGCAGTCAAGCCACCCACACAGCACGCGTGCTGGTTGTAAGGACAGGCAAACCCACAGGAGAAAGCCTGAATAAATGCACCTGGTGATCTGCTGTGTTCAGATCACATCACATTTTGTATATGGTACCAGGGACACATGCACACACACACAAGGATATGTTATGCAGTGGATACAGCATGCAAAAGGAACAGAACACATCACCCCAATCGTAAAGGACCCACACATACCCCTACTTGAAACACTGACTAAATGCAAAGCCAACCCACCCACCCACCAATCAAACACAGAAACACCAAATCACAACCCAACAGTAATGAAACGCACATGGAAGAACTACCAGACCAGACGCTTCCAAAGGCTTCAATGTACCTCTGAAATTTAACTAATGCCTGTAATGGACGTGACATCTAGCGTCCTAACTGTATGCCTCCTCTTTACGCAAAACCCTACCAAGCAGCCCCGGAAATAAGACAGGCCAAATATCTTCTAGAATATAGCTTGAAAAAAAGCATTACCAGGAATCCCCCAAACCCCTACACATAATCAACCCTAGACGAATCAGACACTGTTCACAATCTGTCAATGTCCATAGCATGTCCTATGTGCCCTGTGGTCACCCTTAATGTAGCCTCCCTGGGATGGCCCTGCCCTACCTGTAAACCCCCACCCCTTGTAATGTAATGCAGATATGACCCCCAGAAATGTTTGCATCAACATACACCTACATAAATGAATAAAAACAAAAAAACAACCAGAGGAAGTAAATAACCAACAAGGGCAGTGCTTGCTGTGTGCTTGAGCTGCCCAGCAATTGCGGACAGGATAGGAGCCAATTCAACATGAGAAAAGGTGCAGCACACACCTGCTCAACCTCAATATTACCACACCCCCAGGTGTAGTGCTGTGCAAACAACATTAAGAAAGAGACCCATGCAACAGCTAATATGTGCTGCCTTGTCAACACAGAGTGAACACCTTGCTGTACACTGACGACAGACAAGGGTGTGTGTAGAGGTGATGAAGCAGCTGTAAAATAATGTTTCCGTTTCCAGATATTCCATAAAAAAATACGATGTTGTGAGGCAAACTGCTAAGCACTGTGTGAACAAACATGCCCCCAACCATACACACAAAACAACACACTGAGGGCAGCCAAACATTACATTCCAAAGGGAGGGCCTGTATGGGGATGTGCCGCACTCAGTGATGTGCCAAATTGCAGACACATACACAGCTGTCATCAAACACCAATGTGAGCACAGGGGTCCATGGAAATTACCATCAAATCCGTAGACCAAAACGTGTAAATGTGGTCCATGAGTGGAGGAGCAGTCTAGTGTTCACATAAATGTCTTGCACACAAGGCAAAACACGCACCATATCACAACAGCACACCATGCGCCCTGGGGCAAATCAGTGGAGGTACATGTGCAAGAAAGCCAGGATTCCCATGGTCCCAAGGAGTCATGTGTGATGGAATGTTAAACATTGTAATGCATGTATGTCACAGAGATAAAGTACAGAAAGAGACACATGTCTGAACAATGAACATATTTATTTTTTCTAACACGTCTCATACATACCATACACAGTGTAAACAGAATTGCAAGGTGTGTCCCACCCTGGCAAATGATGGGAACACAGTCAGCAATGTCAAAATGCACATGCCATGCAAAGGTCAACTCAAGAGCAAAACATAATGGCACGAGAATAAATGTTCATCAGGTGCATGATATGCACTGTGTAGCAGGGCCACACAACACAGCAGATGCTGCATGCCCACAATGTGTCACACACATATGCGTGCATGTAGACAACAGGTGTGGCAGAATGAGAAACCAAAACACATAACATGTCCCCCCAAACATAGCCCTCATGCAACAGAGGAGGTCACCAAATTAAAAATACATATGCTGCCAATATGTTGTAATGTGACAAACACATCTGCAAGCGAATGTCATAACTCCCACATAATGGCAGATCACCACATCAGCAATGTGTCAATGTACACCCCAAATATTATCTCAAACTGACTGACTATATGCTAACAGTAAGCAGGGACACATTAACACAGAGTGAATACAAACCACAAAACAGGCAGAAATGTGTACACATAACACCATACAGGAGGCCCCCTTGCATTGTCTGTTGGTTACACAGTCGCTGGCCACATATAGCAGGTTACATGGAATGCAGATGTGTAGCACGAAAATGGTCACCCACAATAACACACCCCAAATACAATGTCCTAATGAGAGTGTGGTAAATGCAGGGGTAAACACAGGACTGTGCAGACGTGCAATGCAAGGCGTGGCCATACATGCAGAGTGTCATGTCTGAACATCAAACAAACACAATAATTAGCATGTGAATATGCAAAGAATGGCACATAATCTCACACTGCAACACACCGAGGTCATAGCTCCACATGTTGTGGCTCACAAACAGAGTCACTCTGATGCACAGCCACCAGCCGGACACTAACATGGTACTGTGATGCCACACATGAATGTAAACCACATTGCCGCCTACACACATCAATCAAGGATGTTGGTGGGCATGACCGTGTGTTATTGGCAAAACATGTAGCATGTCCAGGTGTGTGGCAGGTGGACATAGACAATTGCAATGCTGAAACTGTTCCCCCCTGCAACAATCACGGCTGTATGCTACAGTTGAAATAACAGATCAGGGTATCCTGAGTGCCATGTCACACACATGGGCCAAAGCTCTGCAGTAAACAACTTGTGAGGAATGTCCAAACGACACAGATGTTGTCAGTCCCTGATGCGGTAACTGTACCAAAAGCAAAGGCTTCGTGACATAATCAATATCACTTACAAAAGTCCCAGGAAAACATGGGCGTGCTTAGTAATGTGTCAAATGCCAATATGGCACAGTCCGAGGAGGTTCATCTGTGTCCCTGCAATCAGCAGGACTGTCAGCTACAGCATGGCACAAACTGTGTGCTGTACATGTCTGTCATGGTCAAACAAGCAGTCCAAGAGCAATAACGTCCAGCACAGGCCTGTGTTCCACTCACAGACGTCAAACATCAAATAGGATATTTCCCATTAAACAATAACATGGTGCACTGTCCCACAACAGCTGTTGGATGAGGAGACGAGATGCACTGGAGGAAATGTGTCCATAATGTCCACTGCCCTGTGCAAAGAAAGGATAGGTGTGGCCAATGTTAGTAACCCTGCAACAACACCACAAATTGCCACAATGCACACTGCACTAATTAAAGATTGAAGTGATGGAAATGCAAACATGACAGGATATGCACATCAAATAAAACACAGATGTGAAAGGAACAGTACATGTTGCTGCAGACACGGGTGTCACATGGAGATGGGTATGTTAAATACCATGTCACACAGGCATCTCACAGCTACACACTATATGCATCCCTTTTTGTGTACAGAGATGCAACATTACATGTCCATGAGATCAAATGATACCCCACAAAGGTACAGCCAGATGTAATAACAATTAAACAAAGGTGGAATCTAACCTATGTGTCCATGATGTGTCCCTCATCAATCCCATCAACTGCTGCATATGTACACCAGGTCACAGCGAACGGAGACGATATCAGGTCAACCAGTAGAACCAACATGTAAAGTCACACATCAGGGATCTTCACATCATGCCTATGTCAGAGAGAAAAAAATGTTGCTCAACACCAGTCCCACATAACACAGGACACAACTCTGCTCACCAGAAATGTGGGTGATGATGAATAGGTGAACAGCACTACTGTAGAGGTAACAAACCCCACAATGCCCCCCAGGTGCCCGCACCCATCAAAGCATATGACAATGTATCATGCATGTACAATGCAGCACCACATAAGCAAACCAATAAACAGCCACCAGCACAATATGCGTAGTACAATGTGACAGCTGAAATACGTGGCCTGTCGGTGCCCAAGTGCTAATTTGTGCACATAACGGTCGAGTGACATGCAAGGACACCCTGATGATGGCCTATTTAACTAAAATGGTGGAGGCAGCAGGTGTTGCTTCCGCAAAGCTAGCCCATCAAGGCCCACATGTGGATCTGTGGAAAATCTACCAGAAAACCCATTACAGGAAAAATACTGGTCACAACCGCACGTGGAGATGTGTGACAACAGGCAAATATGGGTAAGACCGGCACACAGAATATACGTGAACAACACCAGCTGCCAAATATGATACATAACAGGCTAGATGTTGTGCACCTGACATCACACACATACAATGTATCGGTAGTTCTACATACCCTGGACCCCAGCATTTCTGCTGATGTTCTGCCATGTGCTAATGACACACACCGACAGCACTGTCATCACGTATGTCCTGTGTAGTGGAAAGAAGAAACAACCTTGTCAGGTTCCAGCGCTGAACGCCACACTGCAACGTACTGTCCCCAGCTGTAATACACCAAAACATGAACCAACAACGGACTGTGCACCCTCACACTGCACAGATCTTGTACATGGGAGAGGCATCATGTACATGTGTGATGCAAATACCAAGGCCCCCCACATCCATCATATGCCTCCCCACCCTCCTGCTGTGCCACACACGTGCCAAAACAGGTGGATGGACACACCATGTTGGTGACGCATCCCAAGGTTCACACTATATGTCTGTGCCTCCCATGTTCAGACCAACACCCCCTCTCTGTGTGCAGTACCCTCCAATTTTGTTTTGAAGCACAGTGTAAGTACCTGTGTCACCTGGAAATATGCCTCAATACCACCTGTATACACTGTGTAGATGCATATTATGCATTGTACATCTCCCCCAGCAAAGAATAATGACAGTTGTGTGTTTATCATGTGATGAAATACATGGCAAGGGCAGCACCATGGCTCTCCACAATAACCACCATGTCTGCATGTCACCTTACCGTGATTGTTGCATGTTAACCCATTGTGTAACTGTGAGAAAGTTCAACCAAGGATAGGTTTGATGTCTCAATGCCCCAAATAACCCCCACATAGGTCTGTGTGTGTATGTGCATATAACATCCCTTGATAGTGTCCTCAAGGTATCTGTGTGTCTGTACCGTGCTATCCTGCCATACACACAGCACGTCCCACACGCATGAGGCAGATGTAGAGATACTATCAAATACATATGCCACCACTAAAATGGAAGACCCCATAAAATCGGAAGGGCAAACACATCTAGCGTCACATTTGCCTAATGAAATACACCCATTCAGCATCTAACCCACTGCACATCTGTATGTGTGTACATGTAATATACTGCTATGCATGACTCCACCACAAATGGACTGTAGCAATCATATGGCCCCCTGGCTGCCCACTGCACATGTCCACATAATTCACCATATCCATGCCTGTGACACCTGATGAGGCATACCTTACCACACACTGCGCTGCTGCTGCAGCAATACACGTGACACCTTGTCAGAAACACCATAGGAACGTTATCAGGTGCATGTGTACTGTGATATGTCTGACATATTGCATTGAAAATATCCAACATACAAACATAGCAAGCTGACAGGAGCAGAACACACACACACACAAACACCCACAGATTGCAGTACACAAACAAAGGTCCCGCATGAAAGCTCACCACAAACATGGACACCTCTATCACACCAAACCCCTAACCATCTGCCTGACCCAGGGCTCCTCACACACAATAACACCAAATAACTGTGTCTGGCCAGCAGTTGCTAGCACAAAAAACCACTAAATGGTACTGTGACCCCCAAAAGCTCTGAAAGGTGTAGCAACACCCTCTGACCCACAACACCAACAGCTGCTACTGTGCTCTGTCCACATTGTCCATCACACACCTCTGACGACATGTTATGATGGATGTTTAAGAAAAGGACAATGCAGTGTTGCATCTGAATGGTAAATGGTCCAAACATCACCCTTTGTAAACCTCACACGCATACAACAGCACATATATGTGGGTAGATGTGCAATACATACCAGTGAATCTGTCTGCAATCAATTGACGCCTGACCGATGTGCCTGCCTGTGTGTCACCACAGGCACGTACAGGGGGGCACGGTGGATCCTCCTCCACATCCTCATTAATCTCTGCAGGGATACCATGCCTGAGAGCAATGTTGTGCAGTATGCAACAAGCTACGATAATCTCTGCAACAGTCATTGGCGAATATTGTAAGGCCCCACCTGATCTATCCAGACACCTGAAGCGACTTTTCAAAACGCCAAAGGTGCGTTCTATGACTGAGCGGCTGGATGCGTGGGCCTCATTGTACCTCCGCTCTGCACGTGTCCGTGGTTGACGCACAGGTGTCAGGAGCCAGGGCCGACACCCATACCCTGCATCACCTGCAGAGAAGAATGTTGCATGTGAATGACTGAGCGCATGACACCATAAATTCACAGATGTATAGACGAGAGACATAACCCACAACACATCAGGACAGACATATTTTACATCACAATTATCCACCAGACCTAACAACTATTCTGATAGAAACACAACAAATGCCCTGTCAGGTCTGTAGAGACATGTCCGAGAACAACACAATCCCACCTTGTCCCCCCAAAAGAGTCCTATGTTGAGCACACGTCCCATGTTATGTGGCTCATGTTCTCATCACCGACACCATCACCACCAATGGTAGAGTACGCAATAAAAACACACATGACACATACAAACAATATATGTTTGCAAAGTAAAGAACACAATAATGTTTGCTGGGCCAATGTAGGCGCACACACACAACATGTTTGACTGTGATGTCAGCCAGGATGAACACAATATCACCATGACACCCCATGTCGTCAAAGGTCTCCATATCTACATATAGCAGTATAACTTAAAATGCTGTTGACCGCTGTCAACAAACCATCTCAGTAGACACCATGTCTACTGTACCCTCACCGTTCCATCCTTGTTAAGTTGTGCTCCACAGAATATGACATTGTAGGCCACATGATTTGTAAAACATCACAGCTACTGAGTATGACAACGTTCCTGTGTATGTCCCACCAATACCCCTACGTCTGGCCAAAAACATAGGCCCACGTCTTTGCAGTCAAATCTCCCAAATGATGAGTCACATCAGGAGAATCACGGACAATGACGCCTCAGCACTGCACATGTGCAGTGCGCAAAGGTAATGCTAACCCCAGCCCGGCCCCACCCCTGTAATGGCAGAGGACAAAAGCATTTGCACAGCTATGCAAAAATGTACACCCAATAGCAAAGGCAAGCAACATGCATCATATGTTGGCAACCCCCCCTGTCCAGCAAACAACAGCTGACAGACCCATGAATGATTGAGTGTGTGGCCCTCACACGCACATGACACGCATTAGGAGCATGGATTGTAAATAACACACGTCTGACATGACCTAACACAGATACAATCTAAACCCATGCATACACAGGTGGGTGGAAATGCCCCCCCCCATCCCTGTGTGCAGAAGGTATACAGACACAGGTGCCAATACACACCCGACACACACATCTGAACAGTTGCATATGTTTCCGTAACAACACCAGCATCTCCACATCACATATGGCTGTGAAACGGATGTGACATGGCTAATCATGTCCCCTGTTAAACAACGTCTACAGTCCTGTAATTATGTAAAGTCACAACAGTTGTCGGTTTGCTGAATGGGAGTTCATGTAGCTATAGCACAGTGGCCAATATCTGCAACACATGGGTAATGTTACGTAAACACATACATATATGACTAATCATCGAAGATATATATGGAGATACTCACCCAGCAATATACAGTCACCGTAATGTCCATCCTCAAATTCCCTAAATAGTGCTGAGCGATGCAGGATATAGGAGTCATGGGTGGACCCTGGAAACCTTGGGACCACATTCAGAATATGCAGATTAGCATCACATACAACCTGAACATTCAGGGAATGGTAGTGTTTGCGGTTGCGGAACACCACCTCCCTGTCTCTGGGCGGGACCAGGGCAACATGTGTGCAATCAATAGCTCCCATCACGTGTGGTATCCCGGCTAACGCCTCAAAGGCCTGGTCCAGGGTCTCCCAATGTTGCCTACTGTGGGGAAGGGCTATGTACGTCCCCACCCGGCTGACCATAGCACGCAGTACTTGGTGGAGACAGCGTGAGAAGGTGGGGCGGCTCATGCCACCCACTGCGGCCACAGATGACTGGAAACAGCCAGAGGCAAAGAAATGTAAGGCAGCAAGGAGCTTGACTACACCTGGTATGGCATGGGACCGGCTAGTCAGGGGCTCAAGGTCAGGTCTCAGATCCTCATACAGCCCCCTAATAGCCCTTGTGCTCAGTCGGTACAGGGAGATGACCTGGTCCTCACGCATGCCCTGGAGCTGGGCCCTGGGCCTATAGAGCCGCAGCTGCCGAGCCTGCACCTCAGTACGCCGTCTGTGCCGTCGCCGCACAGCACCTCTCTGGCCAGCCGCCGCAGCAGCAGGTCTGAGTTGCTGCGGGTCTACACCCATGCCCTGTGCCACAGCCCCATGGACATCATCTCCCCTGTCCAGCAACCGTAGCATCTGCCCACGTCTTTGGGCACATGCAACAACTATTATGTCCTCCATGTAAAGCCCTCTGTGACTACACAAGCACAAACACACAGACAAACACAGACACACAGACACACAGACACACACACTTGCCCAAACACTGCACAAATGGCAAACCACCACAAACATCAAAGACAACAGACAACTCCCACAATATGGCTCACTACAGTTGCTCCCAGATTCTCCAAACAAACACACGCCGCGCCTACCAAAACACCCTCAATGTTGCTGACTGAGCACCCTCTTTTTATACAGTGTACAGTTATTTTCCGTTTTGTCGGTACCGCGCCCCGTGTGCGCAGTGCGCATGCGCAGGAGGTCACGCATCGCCGCCTGTCTGTGCGTGCCGCGCATGTGCAAGCGTTGTCACGTGTGCGTGTGTATGACTGCGACGCGCATGTGCCAATTGGGGCGCATGTGCGTTTGGGTGTGCGCGGAGCCCATGTGAACCCCGTTACGCATGGGCGTATGCGTTTCACCAAAGTCATGATGCAAACACAAACGGTCATGCGCTAAGAGTGGCGCTTGCGTGTCGCGCAAGCACCTTAAAAGGCCAGCGCATGAGCATGCGCAATTCAACACAGGCGCGTCGCACAAGCAGCGCCGTCGCCGACGTCCTGCTGCAAACAAACGCCCACGCGTTAAGAGTTGCGCCTGCGCATAACGCACACAACCATAGAGCGAGACGCATGAGCATGCACAATGAAACACAGGCGCGTCGCACAAGCAGTGACGTCACACAGTGGCGCATGCGCAACGTATGCACCGTCCACAAAACTACAAATGCACCCAAACGGAAGCAAAATGTTGAGGGTTGGTTGAGGAGTCAGAGCGAGTGTATACAGAGTTGATGTACGTGAGAGGTGGTGTAGTGAGAGGTGGGTCAGTGTCATTTGGGTAGCCACATTTTCCCGTGTTGTTTGATAAGTACCCATATCTGTAGTCTGTCATTGTGTGTGTTACCTTGTCTGTGTATTGTGTTAGTGACTGTTCTGTTCCTGTGCTGTGTGCCTTGTGGTGGGGTCGTGGTTGCGGTGTCTGTCCCGTGCCTGTTGTGGGAGGGGCGGAGGGGGTGAGGTGCAGTGGGGAGGCGAGTGGTGAGGTGAGTGGGGAGCAGAGAGGAGGGAGGAGGCCGATGGAGAGACAGACCCGAAGCCAGCGGGGGAGGGGGAGTGACAGGGAGACACACAGGGGTACAGAGAGAGATAGGGAGCCAGGGACAGAGACAGAGAGGGATAGAGAGAGGGATAGGGATAGGCAGGGAGGGACACAGACAGAGAGGGACAGAGAGAGGGGCAGAGGGAGGCTGAGGGTGGGGGAGGCTGAGCCTGGTGTATTTGCGGGTGAGGTGGTGCCGCCAGTACCACTAGAGGCAGGGCCTGCGGGGACTGAGGGACCTGTGGAGGTGGGGGCAGTGCCAGGGCCATCAGTACCTGCACAGCCTGCTCCCAGCAGGCACACAGGGAAGAGGAAGCGTGTCCCTGTGTCTGAGGCTCTCAGGAGGAGGGCATTAAAATTCACAGACGCTGAGAACCACAACCTCCTCTCCATGGTCCTTGAAAATTACGAGGTTCTGTTTGGCCGACAGAGCACAAGGACAGGCACAGCAGGGCGTAACGCGGTGTGGGAGGCGGTCCAGCGAGGGGTCGCAGAGGCAGGGGCCCCCCCACGGGACATAGATAGCCTGAAGAAAAGATATTCCGACATCAAAAGAGGTGTACGGCAGCACCTCTGTGCCGAAACAAAACATGCTAGGGGTACAGGAGGAGGGGGCCCCCTGCCAGCCATGCTGACGCCCCTGGAGCAACAGCTGGCCGAACGCCTCGGTCCGGTCTACACCTATGGTCTGCCTGCGCTGCTGGATACTGCAGATCCACATGCAGGTAAGTATGTCATGCATATCCATCACATCGCATAACCTCCCTGAGATGATCAATGTGTATACAGCTGACATTTGCAGATGCACACACATACCTATCTCCCCATTCCAAGGATGTCGTTAGCCTTGTGTCTGAGGCTGTGTGCACACCCCATCATACCCTATGGTGGCCAACACATAGACACAGTGCGAACACTATGTCGGTAGACGTGAGGGTCAGAGATGTTTTGCGCAATGTGTCTGGGGTTGTTTCCCTGAGGGTGGAATGATAAAGCGGCCCGTGTAATCATATGTAGATGGTGATTACTGTCTGCCACCACATGGTGGCATGGAACAGTTGTAATGGAATGTATATTTGCCAGGGTAGGGGCGAAGGGGAATGGTCACCACAAATGCAGTATACGGAAATATACATCCACACTGTATTTAACAATCCGTCATGTGTTCATGTTTTACAGAGTATTGTAAACATGGGAAACACACTATAATGTACCTGTACTGTAACCCAGTTACCCAGGCGCGTCATGTGACCCTTGTCAGGATCACTGACGGCTGGTACACACACAGCAGATGTATGAGGATAGTGGAGGAACATCCAGGCCTTGCCGTAACAATCCCTGTCAGTCTGACACGTTCTGCAAACCCTTTGTCATGCAACACAATCATTGACCATTGGGAAGCCAAGGGTATATCAACCACGAGGGTTCCCCATGATTGCACAAACCTCTGGCCATGTCTGTCATCCGCATCTATGGGATCTCAGAGCTCATTACAGGGTAACTATGGCGTCAGTACAGCTGGACTGTTTGCAGGGCTCACCCCACTTTGACAAGGGTATTGCTGGCAGATGTCAGATGTGGATGACACATGATGTTATCTGTGTCTACACATCTCTGTCATGCATTGTTGGTACCCCTCTCACACCTGTGTGTGTATGCAAGTAGTGGATGACACTAGTTAATATTATGTGGCGTGTCCGTGAACCGTGTCTCACACGTACGACACTCAGATTCCCCCTGGATCATATCCCCTCCATAGAGATATGTTGTTTAACGTACACAAGAGTACATGGTACATCTCACAGATGTGTGTGGATATATTCTGGGTATGTCCCAACCCACGTCAGCCTGCATGCACCCGCCCTCTCAATGTCTGCCTGTAATTAGGTGAAAGACAGTGGTCAGCCAACCGTGCTGCTACTAGAAACTGTCACTGGGATGAGGGACACCATGTACCATGTCGTGGGGAGTCCACGCATATTTGTGCCCACTCTGTCCACCCCCCCATGGGTCAGCTGTTCCCCCCAGAGGGCCGGACACCATTCCTGTGTCTCTCACTGCACACACACCTCACGTTTTCCGGAATGGTCTTGCCAGTCACAGGATCACCCTGCAAAACTGCTGGTGTGTTTGCAAAGACCGTGCCATATGAATTCTGCTAGCCATTGCTTGCCCTAATCAGCCAAATGTTACAGCGAAATGTGCATGTCCCTGGCCTTCACATTGTTTCACATCCCCATCTTCAGCTCCCCTGGCTCCCTGCCACCCACCCTCTGTCACTCTGTCTCTCTGTGTTTAGCAAGCTGCCCCTGCATCGGGCAGTCAGCCCCCTGATGTGCTGTGGTCCATCAGTGTCCCAGTCATCCCCCTCTCACAAGGTGATGCGTGTTAGCTGATTGGACATGTGTTCCGTGTTGTAACTATATAAAAGGGTGCATGCACCTGCATGAACAGAACCTTACACCTGGACGACATCTGTCCACATGGACGTTGTGTGTGCAATCATGTCACAATTCCCCCCCCCATGTCACACCACAAAAACACCACAAGATGCAATACACAGAGGGACAAATATGTAGCTGTGTGATACACAGCTGTCATGTACCCTACATAGGCTATGATTTGCTGCCAGCCCCATGGCCAATGACTATCCTGACGGGGCCCCCCCCCAACGTATCAGGGATAGTACATCCTTAACACACATCCCATACAACTTCTGAGCGGGTAGGTTTAACAGGACTAGGGATCGTGGGGATCATGTATCTGTGGCATGTGTAGAGGTAATGCACATACCCATTCACTTGCAATCTGGCTCAGTGCTATCACCCTCCCCTACGTCACACTCACACATGTACATGGCCAGTCAAATGTGGTGACATGTGACTGTTGGGGGGGACGGGGACAGCACAGAGTATGGGTGGTGGTGCACCATGGGTAGCCTAGTATCCACACCTGCCAGTACAGCAGGCAGACAGTACAGCAGTGCGGGCATAGATATTCCCTGACACATGTTATGGGAAATGTCCTGGCCAGGTGTGTCAATACACGTACTAACATGACCGAAGGGCAGATGTGTCACCCTTCCCCTGACCCTGTGGCTGCAGTAACACATGACCTGTGCTCTGATGATGACATATGTCCACCATGAGACATGTTGTGTACCCTCTCAGTTGCAGCTAGCCCTGTATTGGCGTGTTTATCCATGGCCCCCACCTAGGGTACAGGGAGACATCCAACATGTGGTACACATCCCAGCAGTGTGTGACACTGTTCCAGACATGTCATGGAGTAGAAGCCCCTAAACAACTGCACCATCACTGCCCTATGTCATCTCATCTGTCACTGTGCATTTGTGTGTGACTGTTTCCTGTTTATCTGACATACTCTACGCACACTGCTACATGTGCCTGTCAATTGTCTCAGGATCCTCTGCAGTGGTATCGTCCTACATTGTAGGTTCGTGGAAGGTACATGTAGCACTGGGGAGACAGTATGTCCCATGTGAATATGCCGTGAGCAATGGCATGCACACCCAAACCTAGACTGTCAAGGATGGAGTACCTGTTGGTGCTGTGTAGCCCTGTCAGCACATACATTACACACATGGGGTGTGGGATCGACTGCTGAATAGATGGCCATATGAGGATATAGTCAAACCTGGAGGCCACACAGGGCATGCACGGCTGACTCCCAGACCAGTTTTAATGACACAGGTACATGGTTTTGGGCGATAGGTATGTGGGTATGTGGGGGCTCTGTATGTACCACACATTCAGGGTACTCTGAATATCACATATGGGTGGTCTGGATCACACACGTAGATGTTGCTGTACAGCTTACACATATGTATTTATCTGTGTGTGCACACAATACAGGTGACTATAGTACATTGCCGACACATGTGGAGCAGGAGGAGGAAGAGGAGGAGGAGGAGCTGGAGCAGGAGGAGGGGGAAGAGGAGGTGTGGCACGCACCTGGAACAGAGAGCCCTGATACGGTGGTTGATGTGGGGAGTAGTCGCCAGGGGGAGAGGCCTGGTCCCCGGGAGGGTCACATGGGACCTCCACGGAGCCCCACACCACCAATGTTGTCTGCAGCAGGATATGCTGCAGCAGCACCAAGGCGCAACGAAACTGGCGAGGATGTGCTACTACATGAGCTGCGTGCCCGTGGTGCTGCATCGCAACGCGACAATGAAGGTGGGTAATTAACATTCCTTCCATTAACCATCACTATGCTGTGTGTACATAGGCTCACAGATGTGCACCCTGGGGCGGGCCTGTCAAGGTTTAAGATGCCACACAAAGACACTTGTTGTTACAGAAGCTATCTTTGTGACACACATCAGCGTGCACTATGTGCAACACAGTGCTGGCATGGGAATCAAAGTGTGAGCCACACATGCACAGCATCCTATATATCATGACACACAATTGCTGTGCCGGACCAGTACCAGCAAGCAAGCACTGTGCCACAGGGTATACATCCCCTATGTATACTGTGCAGTGTGTTTGCCCACACACCTGTGCACAGCTAAGAGGGAGATGTGGAGGGGGCGTGGCCACCACACACAAAACACACACACCTCTAATCCATCTCAGGGGTGTGTATGTGGTGTATGTGACAGCATACCCTCTACAGCTGTGATATGCGTGTCCACATTACACATTACACATTTGAGTTACCTAATCTTTGTGCCTTTGTTGCCCAATGACACTGTTACACACAGCCTGACAGCCAAGAGAGTGTGTACAGCTACAGATGCAGATGTAACAGTACTGATGCGTCAGGTGCCTCTGTTTGTGAGGGTACACAAAATGGTGAACATATAACAGGAAGGTCTAGGCCCCCTGACTGTAGCACACCCATGTGCCATTGCTACATTGTGACAACTGTACCGTGCAGCAGCGCAAATCAGGGTTCACATACACAGGCGGGACATATGTGTGATATGCAACGTGATAATGGCCCCATCCCACATAGGCTTTATCAACAGGTGTCCACACAGCATCATAGACGACATTATCGTGTACAGTGCCTCATACACACAGAGAGCACTATATCCACACTGGACAGGATCAGATGTTCCTTTCCCCTGTTTTTGGGGGGCAACACGCCCCTGCGGTCACCTGAATGCCCACAACTAGGGTTGGCTGTGTGACATACAGCCAGAGTGGCGACGCTGTCCCGCACATGTATATTCCTAATGTACAGTCGTCTGAGGCGGATGGCCATTAGGGTCTATACGCCAAATTACGTGTCCTTGCATCAGCATTGTGGATGAGGCCATCAGGTGATGTGGCTGGGGGGGACATAAAGTGAAGTCCAAACTGTATGGCATCACACAGGTAACCTGTGATGAGGCCAAGTTGCGTTTTGGGGTCAGCAGCTACACAGGCAGACCCGGTATAGGTTCCCCTGACCCCAAACAGACACAATATCCCAAATCCCAAACCTACATCCCCAAAAGGAAACGTTAAGCTGCGACAGCAACAGACTATTCAGCACCCTCCTGACATTGCAGATCCAGACAGTTCACGTGAAAAAAACAGTTCGCACTCACGGTAACATGCCCATTCAAACATGTATGTACAGTTGCGCTCATCCGCTGGGGAATACCTTGTGATGCCATGTGGCATGGTAGTCAGGTCGATGAACAGCAGTCTCATACAGGTCCAGCATGTGAGCAATGGCTGTATGGACAGGTCAGGTTGTGCTCACCTTCCCCTGGCGTCCACAATAGCCTATAGACGGCAGACACACATTCCATATTTTGACCCACCACACCCACTACAGATGCTATACATTGGCCCTGGCAAAGGCACATTCCATGACATGACCAGGGGATACGTACGTTCGTGTGCCAAATGCAACTGCTAGCTCACCCTCTGTGCTGTGCGACGCAGGGGCTGGTATACACCCAGGGACATCTGGCCTGTGGCTTGGTGTGAGCAGACTGCTCATTCGCCCACTAGGGATTCCGTCCTCCCTCTTGACATATCTCACAGACACATGCCCTCTTTCCCCTGAGGGATCATACATAGGTGACGTGTGTTGTAACGTGAGTCCTCACATCATTCCATTCCTAGGCCGTGGAAAATGTTTTGCCCCATGCCCGTGGTTTGGACGGTTGGTCTCCAAGTGACAGCTGTAGTACCTGGGATCCTCACACATTTCATTCCCCCCTCTGACCCTGGTACTTGCATTGTAGGTTTGGGTTATCCACCTCGGGATACCAAGATGTCTGAGCCCTGCATTGCTGTATCCACTACTGGACTACGCAGCATCCCTGTGTCATAGTGCTCACCAGGCTCTTGCCTCCACAGCACATTGTCTCGTGGTTGGTGTATGCCCTGGGCTACCCTCACCTGTCGACTGCCACAGTTGAGATGCCTGCCATGTTGCCGCCCTCACAGTGTACACCTTCTGTCACCCTCCCGTGTTTGTGGCGACTGGGTGTGCCTGTAGGCTAGCATTGGATGTGTTTGTTTGTGAGCTATGTTTCCCTTGGGATGTATGCTTAGGTGAGCCATCCCCCAAGTACGGGTACACCGTTTGTCCTCTTTCCTACCCAGGGCTGTGTGTCAGCAGGAGCAATGCAATATGCAACACTGCTGTCTGCATTTGGATGGATGCTAATATTGCACCGTGGAACAACACATGTCAATAGGGCCCGTGATGTGATGTGACCCGCTTCACACCTCACCCCTGCCTTGCCTGCTGCCAGGCACAATCAGGGATGGCCCACTCTCCTATATCCAGGGCTGAACACACTTATCTGAGGCCTGTCACTAGCATTTGCATGCCTAGCATACCCCTGTACATGTACGTCTGGAGTCTGGGACCCTGTGCAGCAGCAGGACTACATCACCGTGGCCCTTGAGGGCACACAACATGGGCCCCAAGGTGTACATGCACTGTTTTCTGCCCACTGGGGTCACCCCCGGGAGGGGTTGGTGTTGTGAGAGAACCTTAGCTGTCACCCACATGTGGGAGTGTTGGGTCAGCCCTGGGTATGTTCTGGGAACCGCTGTTCACACCCCATCGCACATTGTCATGAGCACTGCACTGGTCACATGGCCGGTGTGTGTGTGTCCATCTGCTCGACCCCAACGTTCCCTGCCTGTATGCATCCCATATCTCCTACTCATTGTGTATCCCCTGGTGTTGTTGCAGTCAGTCGCACACCCTCCAGCCACCCACACAATGTACACTTATCTGCTGTCTGTCTCTAATAGTACTGGTACATCTGATGGACGTTGTCTAGTTCTTGCACACACAGTGTATCCGTGTGCCTGTGTCTCACAGCACGTTCTCAGACGGCTGCCTAGTGTGTGAACCTACCCAATCATGATGATGCATATATTCATATGATACATGAAAGGTATTGTGGGTAATGTAGTTCATTTACCACAAACACAGCCGGAGACAATACCTTTGTTGTGAAACCAGTGGTAAAGCCAATAACCAACGTCTTATATTGATGGGGTTTAATTCACCCAGCACAAGTATGCTTGGTAGCATATAAATGAGGTTACTTGCGTGCAGTATTTAAATTGATAACATAAAGTCACAAATCAACTCATGAAAACAACCTTCACCCTGTCAGGCAATTAGCTAATGTTTTCCTAGCAAAGAATACCAAATGAAAGGTCACAAATAATGAATACACCTTGCTGCTTAGGTTAACCTCTGCTTATGTCCCACACAGATCCTGCAGTGATTCTCTCCTTGCTCACACACACAATTAGGTGCAGCTTTCATTAATATCAATTCCCCAGCTGAAAACCTTGAGCTGGCTGGCTGATACTGTGTGAGGCCATATCCTGCTTTAGGAACTGTTCGTAGTGCAATAAAGAACAAGGTTAGGTTTCTTTGTGATGGCTGATGTGTTTCCTCACAGAGAGCTAGCAATCGCACTTTGATAGAGAACACTCCATGTAAACAATAGTTTCATCTGCTGTGATTTCCCCCTCATCAATAAGCATAGGGTGACTATCATAAAATAGCACAGATGAGTCTTTCAGTAGGGAACTATCAAGAGAATGCTCATTGCCCTGCTGCCATTCACTATTAGAGATAGGGTCGGGATCAGTGTTCATACCTGAACCGCCCTTGCTGCCATGGTTCCTCTCTGTATAGCCTGGCCAGTATGTACTCCAGTTCTTATGTCCAGCCTTCCAATCTTTATCCCTGGACACTGGATCTCCTCTCACATACCTTCTGGCATAGGTCCTATGGTCCCTTCCACGTGCAGTCTTCTCTCTCACCAGTAGCCACAGGTGATTCCTATCTCTGCCACTCCATTCCTCTGGGTGACCCCAGTCCAATGGTCTCTGCTGGCACTTGGAATACCTCCCAGTATAGGTACTGCCTTGGACTCTCCTAGATCTCTCAATGGCCTTTCTGCTCTTCCTTCCAGAGGGTTTCCTTCCTTCTCTATCCGTTTGGCTTGGCTTCTGCTTCTACAGGTGATGTTGGAACCTGTAGCCCTTGCTGTAGCTGGGCTGGAGCTTGTAGCTGGGCTGTAGCTTGTAGCTGGACTGGAGCTTGTAGGTCTTGCTGTAGCTGCTATCTGTAGAATAAGCTCTATTGTTATGCTGTCTTGATGTGTGCTCCTCCCTATCACAGCGCAGCTGTGCTGAATCAGGCCCTGCCCTTTGAGATGAGTGCCTAGGGATTACCTCATAGCTCTCTTGATTGAACACATGTATTCTCACTTCAGCCCCCCTCATGGATGCTGGACACCTGGTGCATTCTGGGACTGGTAGTCTTTTATGTGTGAGCTATGTGTTATTACCTCTACCAGGACTGACAGGAGTCTTGTTCAGAGTCACATCACCCTTTCTATAACTCCTACCTGAGCCATGATAGGCTTCCTTAGCAAAACGTACATGGTGTATGTCCTGTGTGTGGCCATGGACGACACCTTTGTGTAATGTTTCTATACATCAAAATATGTATCTCAGTAGTACAGTTTGTACCATGCAAAGGGTATTTGTGTGATATGTTTTGCCTAGTTCTGCTTGACAATTGTACCCGCCACAGGTAACTCAATGACCACCATCTCTTCCCCACACAGGCATTCGTCAGGAACTTGCAGCTATACGGCACAATGGAGAAAGCCTCATACAGGAGGTGGTGCTTCTGCGCCAACACATCCAAGATATGCCTTTTGGGAGGATGTGTGTGGCCATGGAGTGCATCCAAGCTGCCCTGGAAAGGATGGCACCACCGCCCCTGCCGCCCACACCGCCACCACCACCACCACCCACACCCCCGCCACAGGCACAAGATGACCGTGTGGGGCCAGCTGCAGGGGAACGTATTTTGCAGCGTGCCAGACGTGAGAGGCAGCGCCGTCGCCAATAGTGCAATACCTATTACTGTAACATTGCATACATATAAAGTCTCCGTCCAATGTTTCTCTCCTTTTTATAGCATAGTTTGTGTGCACATGCATGCCCTGACCATTACCTGAGGGGTTCAGATCTGGCCCGGTATTGCCGGGGTGTCCATACTGTCTTGTATTACTGCACACATGGCATTGCCTGCCATTTCATAACTGCATACGATCTGTGCATTGGCCCTTGGCTGCAATACACCAATGTTCACATAGGCCCAATGCCACATTTTGGGCAGCTGCAGGGTTACAACAACACTATCGTGGCCATTCCACGGTCACACCCCCTGATACTGTGCACATTGGGTGAGGCTCTGTGGCCATTGGCCCTGTCATTGGCAGGGGTGACATGCGTGTCCCGCCCCTCCATGGCACACATGTGTCAGAGGGACACATGGGTGTCATGCGTGTGTGCGATGCTGCTCTGCACCAGCAATTGTTGTGGGGACAGACACATCCCTGTGACATGACTGTTTAGGCGGGAGATATTAACAGCAACATGACCTGTGGTTACCCATGTCCCATTCCTATGCACACATGTTCATCACACAGCTACGCATGTGGTGCAGGTAACATTATGATGGCCATGGCCACGCTACATGTCCAACCAGGTGTATGGACCTTCCCATGCTTGCCTACATGTTGTGTGGTGAAGGTACACACGTGACCAGTGAGGCAGGTTCAAAACATGTTTATTATAAAAAACTAACACACAATGGCCAACATGCCCAACATAAACACACGCATGAGGTGGGGGCGGGGGAAACACAGCGCAGCAGAGGGCACATAGGGGCATCACAGGTGCCAGCCGTGGTACCTGTAATGCTGTTCGGCAGGTGGCCATCGGGATGCCAGATGCACCACATCACTGGCCACCTGCCGAACAGCCCCAGTCAAACACTGCAGGGCGTGGAACACGACACGGATGTCGTGTCGTACGTCATCCAGGGCCATGCACACATCGTCGATACACCTGCCAGCACACAGACACACATTGTCTGTGGTCTGTGTGCTGGCATGAGCATGAGGTGTACCAGTGGCCCTGGGTGACGCACGATCGTGCTCACGTCCGTGCCGTGCAGACGCCTGCAATGCCGGACTGGTGCCCCGGTGGCCCTCTGCTGGGCTGTGTTCCCCCCCAACCAACTCCAACCCCTCCCCGCTCCTTCCATACCCACCCCCCACCCTCCCTGCCCACACAATCACCCCAACTCCCCCCTCCCTGCCTGCACCCCTGCCCCCGTTGCCCCTCTGTCCTGCACCCCCCTCTGTCCCATCCCCATGCTGCCCCTGGTTAGGGGTGTGCCTGCTGCCATCTGCCTCGTCCTCTCCCACATCACTGGAGGAAACCACCACCACATCTGCCCTCTCTGGTCCTGAATGTGGCTGCTCCATCCCACCAGGCTGGTCGTCCTCCTCCTCCACCTCCTCCTCCTCCTCGGTTGTGTGCCGGGTGGTGGGCCTCCGGAGACTGTGGGCAGAGGTGTGTGGCGAGGCGTCGCTGGCATCACTGTCTGTGAAGGATGACATACATCAGGTGATGTCCATGTGTGTCACATACCAAATATGCAGATGCAGGTGGGAGACAGGCTGGTGGCCCTATGGCACACCTGAACCTGTGAGTTGCCCATTCCAATACTCACCATCGTGGTGGTGCTGGCGCTCCCTGCAGGCACGTGTGAGGAACTCCGGGTGGAATTTGCGAAGTTCGCGCCCCTTCTTCCTCAGGTCCTCCACCTGTGGATATGCAAAAGTTGTCAGGTGTCAACACATACCACCTGTCACTGGGGCTATGGGTGAACATACGTTGACTTGTCTGGCCCACACCATGCTTCTCCCCCACCCCTGCTGTTTGGGGCATATAGAGCATAGTAACCGACCTCCAGCAGTCAGTCCCTCCCACATGTGCAAATAGGTTAGCACATAGGTGTCACTGCCGTATGACATGAGCATAGCTTACATCCACCTGCACTGTCATGTAGGGCATCACACATCAGCATCACAAAGTGACTGCATGCTGCTCCTCACCCATATCCCCACAACAACCTGTCAGAACGGTGGACTGGTGGGGGTGACTGTGAGAGACAGGGGTGTAGACGAGTGGCCATAGGTGGGACGTCACAGAGACAGAGGGGATGAGGGAGGGAAGATCACCTAGGGCACATGGTGTGCATTGTAGGTCACATCCCTGCTGTGCAATGACAGCAGCTGTCAAAGGTGTGTGTGTTTGATGTATCCCGGAAGGGGCAGGACATGGTGAACGCTGGAGGTGACCAACTCTGAGCGTTTGCCACTGTATGATTCCCATAGTGTGTATCCCCTGTGGGGCAGCTCACCTACACAGTTGGCTTCTGTGTCCCCCTCTATGGGTGTTGCCTCATGGACAGCCATGTGTGTACCTGGTCTGTCACAGCAGCACCATAACACATCGCATCCCTATGTGTCTGTGCCCTCATGTAGTGTTGCTTAGGCGCATATTGGGGATGTGTCATACACAACCCGCCTGCTGCGATGCCCCTACTTGTACCCCTTGTAAGCTAGTGTGGCCAGCTCCCACACGGCATGCAGGGGTAATAGTATGAGATTTGTCCTCACATTGTGTTGTGAAGGGTGGGTGTGTTTGGGTGTTTTGCATGGGCCACCTCCCATGGTTGACAGTGTCCAGTCCCCCTATGGTGTGTAGCAACACACATGCATGGGGGTACATGGTGATCATGAGCTGTCCCATATCTCTGTCAGTGGTTTGCAGGGCGGTGGGGATGTACCTGACCAGGTGGTGGGATGTCCTCTATTTGGTATTGCGACTGTACAAGTTACGCCTGGTTGTTTCCCAGATATGTTGGCGTGTGGAACATGTACATTTCTGTCATGTAGAGCTGGGTGTGGTCCATGATGGCCATATGACCGATGGGCTACATTAGACATGCACAGTGTGTAGTCATTGTTGTCCTTGCATTTGCTGTGTAGTACTGTTTGACCACCCTGCACAGGCCAGACGTGTCAGCATCCACCTCATAGATCCTTGCTGTCACATTGTCCATGACAGTTAGACACACATACAGTGGGTGTATCAGACATTATCGTGTGACAGACATGTCACTTTTGGAGGCATATGCCACAATGTCAAGGGCAGGGACTCACCCCATGTGTCCACACCAGCCCAATGATAACCTTTTGCCATCATTTGCCCTCGCTACAACCATGACTGTCAGGCACGAACCATACCTTCCCCATGTCATATGGGAGGGCCACATCTAGGTGCTCTACATGTTCATGAGACGCCATTCCAATACATCCCCTGCAACCTTGTTTGGGACAGTATCCTGTGTGAGGGCAGGGATCCATGGCACACACAGCAGCCACACAAGCTGTGTTCATACACCAGTAACAGAGTGTCTGACAACATGTCATCTGTGACATTGTGTTGTGAACATAACCGACTACACCACAATGGGGTGCACAGGGGGCTTTCCATTTTGCACCACTGCTAACGTCTAACGCTGCCTAGTTATTATCACAAAATGTGCCATGTGGGTAGGGTTGGGGGGGGATATCCCCTCCTGTTCAGGGTGTTATCCTGTATGTCTTGATGTCCAGCCAGGGTGGGACCCTCCCCTGGCGTATGTGGCTATGGATGGATATCAGCCTCATGTCCCCTGTGTTGCATCTCATTTTCGACTGCAACTGAGTGGAACATGTCCACAGGCCAGGCCAGCCCCCAGTGGGTCTGAACTTAGGGTGTGACTACTTTCCGTTTTGGACATGCTGGCACCCCCTTGCAATTCACATTACTGGACTCTGAGCCGTCCCATTCTCTAGGCACCTAGGGGGATTGCACATATGTTGTCCCTGTGGTTTTTGGGAGCATGCAGTGTTGGAACACAGGCGCGTAGTGTCTGCGTTTACATGGTACCAATGTGTCCCACACAATAGACATCTGCATTGAGGGTCCATATGCCCATGCTGTGCGCCAAAACATTGTGTGTGCCAATGACACAATATGTGTGTCCTGGGGGGTTGTCTGGTACCCTGGTGTACTAGGGATGGCTGCAGGCCCGTGTCTTTGCCACATCAATCTGTGTGCTAGTGACACCTGCTATGCCTTTGCAGTTGTCATGGACACATCCCATGCCCCAATGCTAAACACGTGGTGTTATGACGCATGTGCCGACTCCCCACTGGTATAGTGGTTATTGACTCCCTTTGTTGGGCCTGGTGGTAACACCAGAGCTGTTGTCACCAACTGCATTTGTCAGTGCCACTGCCAGGGCATCCCTATGTTGTGGGGTTTATGTCCCTCTGGGAACATGCCACAATATGTTGGTCTAGATGTGATCCACACGACACATGGTGAAACACTGGGGAAATGGCTACCAACACAGCCACATTGTGGGGGGTGGGGGGTGTTTGCGCATGGCTGGACGTCTCGGCCAAACCACACCCCTGGATGCCATCCCACTGGTCAATCATGGTGACAGGTCACATGTGGGGCCTTGGCAGTCAGCACACTAGGCATGGCTGACAGTGACCAATGAGTGTTTGGCACTCCTGGAGCATGTCCTCCCGCACATGGTGTGTTCTCCATGCTAATGGCATGGTTTGGGCCTATGCATACATAGAAGAGCAACGTACTTGGGTAATTCTCAGTGTTCCCCTGGTGTTGTCTTTGAATCATGTCAACACAGCTACTAGTGCTGGGATATCAGATACACCAGTGTCACAGTTAGTGGGGCCCTCAGCAGAGACACACACAGGGGTTGCTTTCCCATACAGGTGTATTGCACTTAGACGGACACAGAGATGACATTTTTCCGTGACATTATGCACTGGGGAGCAGCAATTGGGCTTTTCAACAGGGCAGACCACATGAGCTGTGGGGTACTCCCATAGGCTTTTATGGTGGATGGGGGGGAGCAGTCGCATGCTGTCTTGCACACTGCATCACAGACAGATATGGGTCAGTGCCCTCATGCCTATTCCAGGTGAATATCTGTCCCCAGTGCCACATACATGCCTCAATGTGGGTGTGGACATGTGTGCAGCGACACCTATGAGCAATGTCCATGTCTCCCTAAATGCATGGGGACGTCTCCCTTTGGCACCCTTGACAGACATGGCATTGGCATGGCACATTTGTTTGGCCAATGTGGATGTCCATGGGGAGGCCTTTAGCCCAGTAGGTATTACATTAGATACATGTGGGGTCACATTAACTGTACATGTCATGCAATCCAAACGCAATGGCACCCAGATGTAACGGTAAACATGTTTGTGTTCACATACATGTGACATTGAGTGGTTTGCCCTAAGCACCGTGGCAGGGGGCAGGTCCATGACACATGGATATCTAGATGGCCATGGATGTAATTACCTGACCCAACACATGAGTTGTGTGTCCTGTATGTCATAGGGCTACTGATAGCTACATCAGACGTACCTTGACGACTGTGAGACACAGCATACTGGCGATGGTGGACATGCATCTGTCACCTTCCAGCTTCTCGGGTGGTTTTATGTTCCTCTGACCTGTGTCCCTGAGGGTTCTATGAGATGTGCGTGCACACACTACGGACAATGACACATTACACGGATATGTGCTGTTTCGGCCCCTGTACATTTGTGGATGATAGGCTGTAGTGTGCAACCTGGATGTGTGTCTGGAACCCCCCAGAGGCAGCTGTGAGGTACATGTAGACAAAGGGTCATTGTGCCTGTAGGCTTTTGTGTAGGTAAACCTCAATTCTGCATACATAGCTGTGCACATGTCCCTCTCGCAAGGGTTTGGGCTTCCATCTCGAGGCTACTGTGTGATAGCTTTTGTGAACGCACAACCATATCAGCATCTACCATAACATGTCCATACATGTACAGTGCGTGTGTTGGACTATGTGCCACATAGGGCAGGTGTGAGTTGCAACCAGACCACTATACCCTAGGTGACATATGGGACTGAGATAACCTCCGTTACAATAAGCTATTAGCCACCACGGTATTGGGTGTCCTACGGCATATCATCAGCAAGATACAGCATTGCAACATGGTGACACCCTGGACGCCAGATGCATGTATCAGGCCTGCATGAGGTACAGATAATTGACTGAACACCAACCTCACACTGCACCATATCACCAGGGTGACTGTGGCATACTGTGATGGGCTGGACAGACAACTGGGGATTGGTGGATGTGTTAGCCTACACTGTCACATGCATACCTATCTCCATGGTGGCAGACAACCCACTTGGATGGCCTCTCTGCACTCCTGGAGTTAGGGAGGAGGGTTCAAACTACATTAGGACACAGAACCATAGCTCCAGGGTGATAGAGAGCCCACTTGGATGGCCTCTCTGCACTCCTGGAGTTAGGGAGGAGGGTTCAAACTACATTAGGACACAGATCCATAGCTCCAGGGTGATAGAGAGCCCACTTGGATGGCCTCTCTGCACTCCTGGAGTTAGGGAGGAGGGTTCAAACTACATTAGGACACAGATCCATAGCTCCAGGGTGATAGAGAGCCCACTTGGATGGCCTCTCTGCACTCCTGGAGTTAGGGAGGAGGGTTCAAACTACATTAGGACACAGATCCATAGCTCCAGGGTGATAGAGAGCCCACTTGGATGGCCTCTCTGCACTCCTGGAGTTAGGGAGGAGGGTTCAAACTACATTAGGACACACAACCATAGGACCAGGGTGATAGAGAGCCCACTTGGATGGCCTCTCTGCACTCCTGGAGTTAGGGAGGAGGGTTCAAACTACATTAGGACACAGATCCATAGCTCCAGGGTGATAGAGAGCCCACTTGGATGGCCTCTCTGCACTCCTGGAGTTAGGGAGGAGGGTTCAAACTACATTAGGACACAGATCCATAGCTCCAGGGTGATAGAGAGCCCACTTGGATGGCCTCTCTGCACTCCTGGAGTTAGGGAGGAGGGTTCAAACTACATTAGGACACACAACCATAGGCCCAGGGTGATAGGGGACCCACTTGGATGGCCTCTCTGCACTCCTGGAGTTAGGGAGGAGGGTTCAAACTACATTAGGACACAGATCCATAGCTCCAGGGTGATAGAGAGCCCACTTGGATGGCCTCTCTGCACTCCTGGAGTTAGGGAGGAGGGTTCAAACTACATTAGGACACAGATCCATAGCTCCAGGGTGATAGAGAGCCCACTTGGATGGCCTCTCTGCACTCCTGGAGTTAGGGAGGAGGGTTCAAACTACATTAGGACACAGATCCATAGCTCCAGGGTGATAGAGAGCCCACTTGGATGGCCTCTCTGCACTCCTGGAGTTAGGGAGGAGGGTTCAAACTACATTAGGACACACAACCATAGGCCCAGGGTGATAGGGGACCCACTTGGATGGCCTCTCTGCACTCCTGGAGTTAGGGAGGAGGGTTCAAACTACATTAGGACACAGATCCATAGCTCCAGGGTGATAGAGAGCCCACTTGGATGGCCTCTCTGCACTCCTGGAGTTAGGGAGGAGGGTTCAAACTACATTAGGACACAGATCCATAGCTCCAGGGTGATAGAGAGCCCACTTGGATGGCCTCTCTGCACTCCTGGAGTTAGGGAGGAGGGTTCAAACTACATTAGGACACACAACCATAGGCCCAGGGTGATAGGGGACCCACTTGGATGGCCTCTCTGCACTCCTGGAGTTAGGGAGGAGGGTTCAAACTACATTAGGACACAGATCCATAGCTCCAGGGTGATAGAGAGCCCACTTGGATGGCCTCTCTGCACTCCTGGAGTTAGGGAGGAGGGTTCAAACTACATTAGGACACAGATCCATAGCTCCAGGGTGATAGAGAGCCCACTTGGATGGCCTCTCTGCACTCCTGGAGTTAGGGAGGAGGGTTCAAACTACATTAGGACACAGATCCATAGCTCCAGGGTGATAGAGAGCCCACTTGGATGGCCTCTCTGCACTCCTGGAGTTAGGGAGGAGGGTTCAAACTACATTAGGACACAGATCCATAGCTCCAGGGTGATAGAGAGCCCACTTGGATGGCCTCTCTGCACTCCTGGAGTTAGGGAGGAGGGTTCAAACTACATTAGGACACAGATCCATAGCTCCAGGGTGATAGAGAGCCCACTTGGATGGCCTCTCTGCACTCCTGGAGTTAGGGAGGAGGGTTCAAACTACATTAGGACACACAACCATAGGCCCAGGGTGATAGGGGACCCACTTGGATGGCCTCTCTGCACTCCTGGAGTTAGGGAGGAGGGTTCAAACTACATTAGGACACAGATCCATAGCTCCAGGGTGATAGAGAGCCCACTTGGATGGCCTCTCTGCACTCCTGGAGTTAGGGAGGAGGGTTCAAACTACATTAGGACACAGATCCATAGCTCCAGGGTGATAGAGAGCCCACTTGGATGGCCTCTCTGCACTCCTGGAGTTAGGGAGGAGGGTTCAAACTACATTAGGACACAGATCCATAGCTCCAGGGTGATAGAGAGCCCACTTGGATGGCCTCTCTGCACTCCTGGAGTTAGGGAGGAGGGTTCAAACTACATTAGGACACACAACCATAGGCCCAGGGTGATAGGGGACCCACTTGGATGGCCTCTCTGCACTCCTGGAGTTAGGGAGGAGGGTTCAAACTACATTAGGACACAGATCCATAGCTCCAGGGTGATAGAGAGCCCACTTGGATGGCCTCTCTGCACTCCTGGAGTTAGGGAGGAGGGTTCAAACTACATTAGGACACAGATCCATAGCTCCAGGGTGATAGAGAGCCCACTTGGATGGCCTCTCTGCACTCCTGGAGTTAGGGAGGAGGGTTCAAACTACATTAGGACACACAACCATAGGCCCAGGGTGATAGGGGACCCACTTGGATGGCCTCTCTGCACTCCTGGAGTTAGGGAGGAGGGTTCAAACTACATTAGGACACAGATCCATAGCTCCAGGGTGATAGAGAGCCCACTTGGATGGCCTCTCTGCACTCCTGGAGTTAGGGAGGAGGGTTCAAACTACATTAGGACACAGATCCATAGCTCCAGGGTGATAGAGAGCCCACTTGGATGGCCTCTCTGCACTCCTGGAGTTAGGGAGGAGGGTTCAAACTACATTAGGACACAGATCCATAGCTCCAGGGTGATAGAGAGCCCACTTGGATGGCCTCTCTGCACTCCTGGAGTTAGGGAGGAGGGTTCAAACTACATTAGGACACAGATCCATAGCTCCAGGGTGATAGAGAGCCCACTTGGATGGCCTCTCTGCACTCCTGGAGTTAGGGAGGAGGGTTCAAACTACATTAGGACACAGATCCATAGCTCCAGGGTGATAGAGAGCCCACTTGGATGGCCTCTCTGCACTCCTGGAGTTAGGGAGGAGGGTTCAAACTACATTAGGACACACAACCATAGGCCCAGGGTGATAGGGGACCCACTTGGATGGCCTCTCTGCACTCCTGGAGTTAGGGAGGAGGGTTCAAACTACATTAGGACACAGATCCATAGCTCCAGGGTGATAGAGAGCCCACTTGGATGGCCTCTCTGCACTCCTGGAGTTAGGGAGGAGGGTTCAAACTACATTAGGACACAGATCCATAGCTCCAGGGTGATAGAGAGCCCACTTGGATGGCCTCTCTGCACTCCTGGAGTTAGGGAGGAGGGTTCAAACTACATTAGGACACAGATCCATAGCTCCAGGGTGATAGAGAGCCCACTTGGATGGCCTCTCTGCACTCCTGGAGTTAGGGAGGAGGGTTCAAACTACATTAGGACACACAACCATAGGCCCAGGGTGATAGGGGACCCACTTGGATGGCCTCTCTGCACTCCTGGAGTTAGGGAGGAGGGTTCAAACTACATTAGGACACAGATCCATAGCTCCAGGGTGATAGAGAGCCCACTTGGATGGCCTCTCTGCACTCCTGGAGTTAGGGAGGAGGGTTCAAACTACATTAGGACACAGATCCATAGCTCCAGGGTGATAGTGTCCCCACTTGGATGGCCTCTCTGCACTCCTGGAGTTAGGGAGGAGGGTTCAAACTACATTAGGACACAGATCCATAGCTCCAGGGTGATAGAGAGCCCACTTGGATGGCCTCTCTGCACTCCTGGAGTTAGGGAGGAGGGTTCAAACTACATTAGGACACAGATCCATAGGACCAGGGTGATAGAGAACCCACTTGGATGGCCTCTCTGCACTCCTGGAGTTAGGGAGGAGGGTTCAAACTACATTAGGACACAGATCCATAGCTCCAGGGTGATAGAGAGCCCACTTGGATGGCCTCTCTGCACTCCTGGAGTTAGGGAGGAGGGTTCAAACTACATTAGGACACACAACCATAGGCCCAGGGTGATAGGGGACCCACTTGGATGGCCTCTCTGACCTCCTGGAGATATGGGTTATGTTTCATAGTACATGAGGACGCAGATCCATATCTCCAGGTTGCCAGGGCACACTTTGAGTGGCTCTCTGTAGCCCTGAGGGGAGGGGAATGTATTATACCACATTTGTAAACAACCCCTGGCCACCTGTGTGCGTCAGGGCCTTTGTGCTGAAGGTTCCACGACCCCTGATGGTTGCCCCTATGTGTTACCCTCCAGATGCAGATACCTCCATCAGCACATGGTGATTCTAGACACTCCTTAGGCTGATGGTTGGCCTAGCTGTGTTACAGTGGTCTGTAGTACATCAATGCCAGCAGCTGTCATGAGGCCATGGGGTCATCATGCCCTCTGTGGGCACATGGATCTGAAAATGGCTACATGGGCAAACACTCAGATGTGGTACACAATGCATCTGGCATGTGGTTTCCCTACTACACGTAATTTATCTAGCCTACTTACACACAACAGCATGGACAGCTGACATTAACCCTGTCTGTGTATATGGTTTTGTGACCTGTGGCCATTCACTTACCTCACGTGGGTGGTCTGCCTCACGGTTAAAGCGCCTGGTCACCCTCTCCCAGGCCCTCAGCACCTTCCCCATGTTTATCCTCCTGGAGGGCCCTGGGAAAAGGATGTTTTGTTTCGGGCCAATAAGGGAGGCCAGGAGGCACAGCTCCCTGTAGCTGAAGGCGGGCTTCCTGCTCCTTGACGCCATTTTGTTTGTGGGCGTGTAGACGCGCGAACGCTAACGACGCCACTTCCGCATTTGCGCGTATCGGAGCAAGCACGTGCGCGCCGCATGGCTGCGGCCCTCATAACTGCTTGCCCATGCGTTCCGCATTGCTGCGCTCCTGAAAAGTGCAAATATTAGCGGCACGCATCATTCATACACATGTTTTACATTTATTAATACAAATAGGTTTCATGTTGTTTGCATGCTCACATAGCTACAAGGTATCTCTCATCTCCCTATAACATAATTTAATGATTCTGAATATTACTTGTTCACACAATGTGGTCTTGAACCTCTGGACACATATGCACTGATTCCAAGGCCATTGTCAGATGAGGTGTGCTATGTGTGTCACATAGCAGATAGTGCTCTGCCACTGATAGCAATGGGTGCAAACAAACCATCAGCGTCAGGGGTCAAGCAACCTGGTGATATGGCATGATGTGTGTTAGTTGGCTCTGTTCTGTGTTGACTCACCATGTACAGACATCAATGATTTGGTGGTTGCCATAGGTGTTTTGCGGGGGTTCATATGTGTGCATTACACAGGAAAAATAGGTTGCGTGTTAGACATTAGGGGGCAATGTGGACAGCATGTCACCACAATCCACATTACAATTTGGTAGATCTGCTGGCATACAGTCCTGGGGGCTGAGATATAGCGCAATGGTGGATACATTGGCTGCTTAACGAGGCATCATGGCTTACATCTTCCTTTTGCGCTCTGGAGTGCCTGTCTCAGGCAGCTCACATTATCATACGTTGTAACACCATTGGCCATGGTGCTTTCCATCTACATCTATGCTGTGCACAGCATATATTTTCATACTTTGCAACATTATTACTTGCCCCAGAGCCCTTTCTACATTACAGAGGTGCTGCTGGTGGCAAGACACTCACACTGCTGCAGACATCATATGTCATACACCATTCTCACTGATGGAGCACCACAACCCTGGTAACAACAACACACTGTCTGCATGATTGCCTCTTTGGCCAGCCAGGCATCTGTTCTTATCAATCTAGCTGTGGCCCACACCTAACCTTGATGCATGGGGAGCCAGAGGTTGCATACGTCCATATACAGTGAGGTTATTGGTGGGTGCAGCCAATGACATGTCCATGACTGTGGAGTACTGGTGGTTGTTGTGAGATCCTCACAGTGCTGTCAGCAGCAGGTACCCCACAGACCACCTTATAGGGTCTACCTGGGTTAATGCACTGTGATGGTGTTTAAGTTGCCAGTACTTGAGGACATTACCCACGTTCCACACCTGAGAGCCCCCATGGACCTTGTAAAAACAAATTTAACTAATGTGACACTGCCTTGTTCAATGTATGTTTATTTTCAGAACGTTTCCCCACACTACTGCTGACTGGTGGAGTCTATGGGCCAAAGTCAGGATATATAAAATACTTTCCTTGTAGAACCACATTTAGAATTTGAACTAACAACCTTTTGCTCCTGAGGCATTGCAGTCACCACTGGACTACAGCTCTGGGGTTGTGATGAGACTATCTGGCTGTCTGCAATATGACCTAGGCAGACTTTGTGCTGCAGTTAACAGGGTAACGTCAGTCCACTCACCCCCATGATGCACTGCACATGCAAAGCAGCAGTCTACTAATGGTCCAACGATAGGGTGTGCAACCACACAGCACCTGGACATAGTTTTGTGCACAGACCTTCTGTGTTGCAGGTACAGAGTGGGTACAGAACCTCACAGTGTGTGTGGCTTTTAATCACCCTGAGTGTGAGGTGAGACACACAGCACCTGTCCTGGCTGAGAGGGCCAAGAACATCAGATCAGCTTGTCAGACGATGTCTGATAGGTTGACGCATACAGTCCTCCTTCAGGCATCTGTATCTCCCTGACCCATCTGGGCCTTGTGGGCTACAATGCTCACCCAAGGGTGCATCTCCTTTGTGAGAGCCCTGCCCTTCATAATATATGTGAAGGGGTAAGGGAGATTTCTGGCCACATTGGCTATATGTGTCTGACCACCTGCACTTTCCTGTCAAACACACTTTGCACAATATTACAATATGCACATTCTGTAGCCCAACTACGGTGCTAGCAGTTGCCAGCAACCTCATTCCGCCTGTCGTACCCAGAACCTACAGGTCACTCTCTGCAATTTTGAACATATCCATATGTCTAGATCAGGCAGACAAACAGCTGAGCCAGAGCCACCCAGCTCAACCAACACCATCTGACATTTTGCAGCAGAGGCCACAGTGTGTGGCCAGCTACTGACCCTGCAAGGTGTTCCAGCCAAACACATGGTAACTGCTTTCAGGCCGCTTGACGGTCCATACTGCATGCTACCAGGGACACTCTGTGCACCCATTACTGGGATGTTTGCACAACCCCCATGCAGTTGACTCAGTGATTGGGCCCCCTATATATACACACGACCCATAAAAATCACAGAGGAGAACTACTGTATGGCAATATGTTGTAACCTAGCCATGGCGTGGTCACTGATCATTCGTGGTGAGGGTTGCCTCCTCACCGTACATGCTATGGGCACCATGTTTGTGGAGGTGATAGCAAGGCACAACATGGTCCTAGGCATGCACATTTGCCCTGTGTAGCTGCATCCTGCTCCTGCCACCCTGTGTGTTCTATACCCAGAGTACTTTGCTCCTCATTATGCACATTTGCAGACCAATACTGGCAACGGTGCTATCATTGTGGGCTGTGGGAGGTGTTGGCAGCCAGCACACACTGGATCAACAGACACACACTCCCTACACCTAGGACAGCAGTGAGACGATGTACGGTTATTTAGGAGCAGAGACCAACGCAACAGTAATGGGCACACTGGGGGTATGGCAACGTTGGGGTACATTTGTTGTGATATGTTCCAGGCTGACAATCTCTGGAGGGCACCTGACCTGACACACATTGTACATACATCTGAGACGTTGGTATGTTACAGCTCGATGATCTGCTTGTGCTTCGCATAGACATTTCTAACAGTCACTGCTCATACCAGGCTTCTGATATGCGTGTGAGGTATCGCCATGTGTAGTGTGTGATTGGTAATGTCTGCACATGCTAGTTATTGGAGGGGCACACAGGGCCCGACATCCTGCCACTGCATTGGTCATCAGATATTGGGGCCTGCAGGTGCAGCTGTTTCTGGCCCTGTTGCCCACTGCTGTAGGCCATATTTTCAGAAAAACCAGGCAATATGGCACACACACTGGTCAGGTTTTCATGATGTCCGTGATGAATATGCCTCTCAGACAGATGCATACCATGGTGGTGTTCAATTAACTTGCAGCACACGCATCTTTATTGGATACATCAGCGAACATGGGTGTTCTTTGTGCCTGCATGGCTGCATTTGGGGGACTGTACTGTGGGCGAGGCATATGTTTATGTGGTGTGTGCTGTTTATTGTAAAATAAGTTGTCTTTTCCAACGCTTCTGTCATCAGCAGGGGAATTGCAGTCTTTAATAGCAGGTTTTGTGCATGTGAAAGAAAATGGGGGGTGGGATGGCAGGTGCCCCAGCTGAGATTTGAACCTAGGGCCTTCTGCTCTTGGGGCATTTGCTATGTGTACTGCACCACCATCTTAGCACAGCAACAGCTCATTCCCGGGGGAGTCCATGGCTGTTTGTCACACAGTGCCTGTCTGGTGGATTGGACTGCAGCCACATGAGGGTAGCTAGGCCAGCATCTGCTGTGGTGCAGCAGCCACTGCCCCCTCTGCCAGCAGTAGGCGTACACCACCATGATAAAGAGGCGTTATATTGGGGACAGCATCACAGCTAACTGACATGTGGCCCTCCGGTACTGCATTGTGTGTACTCTGCTGTAGGTGTTGGACATTTCTGAGGGCTATGAGCTACTTATGGTAAAATAACAATCCTCAGAAAAAACTTTTCTTCTCTGCAGGTGTGGGTTTTATTCCCAATAACGGTTTACTGGTGGATAAAATATGTGCACTGTGTTGCCGATGGCCCCAGCTGGGAGTTGAACTTGTTATCTTTGTCTCCACAACACACTGGCTGTGTCCCCTGCACCACCATGCGGACACTGAGTCAATGTAGACCCTGCAAATAGCATGTCTGTTTGTCCTAGCGGCCCTTTCTGTTATGGGCAGTGCACCCACGTGTCAGGGTCTCTGGCTCCATCTTCTCTGGCCACCTGCCACTGACCCCACTGATACCAGTACACCTCGGCTAACATGCTGCAGGCCCTGTTAGTGCTGGTGCCACTCAGTTGTTGAACATCCACTGTGCATGTATGCAACTACCTATGCTGTGCATTATGGGTTTGGGGTGACTACCTAGGGGAAAAAATCCATTGGTGTGGGGACACATGCTCTCTCCTTCAGCAATGTTGACTCATGCACATGTTATGCTGCATGAGCCAGAAACCCTTCCAACATGCCTATCTTTTAGCCCTGCCTTTCTTGTGAGTGTATGTTGATGTTTCACATTGCTGTGACCATTACCAGGGTTGGTCGTCTTGTGTGGTACAATCAAGTGGTTTAACAGCCCTATGCGACACAACAGTCCTGGGAACAGTACAGGCATGGATATGTTACACATAGCTGGTGGGGGTCACCCACCCAGGATGTACACACTGTCAGACAACAGACCTGCTGCACACATGACCCACATCTGCATGATTGTCATGTGGTGCTCAATGGGCAAAATGTGCTGAACATATACATCCATATTTCACTGTGTTCAATGATGACATTAGATAGCTGTGTACCATGTCCCCAGGTGTGGGGTGGCATTGGTGACATCTGCAACTGCTACTATTGGCGGTTACAGGCAGGGCCCAATGTCCTGCCTTTCCAGGATGCATTGTCCAATGCAGCCTGTGGGCGTGGGTGTGTCAGGGCCTGTTGGCTGGTGCTTTTCATCAGGCATTCCCACATCATCTCATGGTGTGGCTGACACTGTTGTAGTTTTATGCTGTCCCTCCTGGATATGCATGTGCTACATCTGCATGACATGAGGGTGGTACATAGATATGCAGCACAGTCATTTGTATTAGAGGCAGCATGGAACCTGACTGTTGTGTGGTCGTCCAAAACTGTATTTGGGATACTCTGCTCTAGGTGATCGCCCTGTTCATGGTGTGTGTGGTTGTGATGGTAAATGTTGGGGGTTTTACTGAGGCCACTGTCCTCTGCCTTAAAGGTTTTGCTTACTACCATGGTTTATTTGTGAGTAAAATATGTGCTCATGATTGGCAATATCCCCAGCCGAACTTTGAACCTGTGACCTTCTGTTGTTTCATACACTTTCTGTGTACACTGCACCACTGTGTATCTACAGCTTGGCGGAGTTCCCTGGGACGTCCATGACTGTACATCCAACAGGGGCTGTCTGTCACTAGTGGACGGTGACAGCCTGCACCTCGCTAGTCAAATGTATGCTGTGGCTGGCAGCCACTTCCCTCTCCACTATCTGTACAGTCCCACCAACATGCTAGCATGTCCTTATCTTAGCATAAGCATATGTCCTAATTGAGTGGAGCCACTCCAGGACTGCATTTGGGCAACTCGGATGTGGCTGATGCCCATTGTTCTGATGTGTGTGCGGTGTGGAGTATAAGAAGGATGTTTGCAACATGCTAATGTTCTCTGCAAAACAAGGGGTGTCTTCCATATCTCTGATTAGTGGTGGAGAACATATTGCCATGAGCCCCAGATGGGATTTGAACCTGTGACCCTATGGTCTTACAGGTACTGGCTCTGTCCACTGCACTACACTGTTGCCACAGAGATGGTGCAGTACCTGGGGATAATAAAACTGGCAGGATGGGGTCACACACCCTGCTCTGCACAATTTTACTATGGGCTCCTTCACCCTGTCCGGTGACAAACGTGCAAATCATACCCAGACATGACCACGGAAAGGGGCGATAAGATATAACCAACATGGCCTACAGAGATTTTCATGAACAAACATGGGGGACACTCCCAGGACAGCTACAAAAGAGGGGTTGTTTTTTTTTGGTTGAGTCTCCCCTCCATACACCTTTCCATGGTTCATTCATTTTTTTGTAAACTTTCCTGGGTGTGTTTCTTATTTGTGCCCATTGCTAGCACTGTTCCCCCGCAGACTTTTAATTTTTTAGATGTTGTTTGTGGTCATTTTCGCTTTTTATTTGCACTTTTGTTCTGTGCACATGTATCACACTGCTGACGTTTTGCAGGTTTCCCCGGTTTTGCTGTACATTGATGACGGAAATGGTTTCTCTTCCCTTTAAATGCTTTCTACCGCGAGTGTTTCACTCGCGGTAGTTTTTACATGGAAATTCTGGCCCGGTACTGTGCGGGGAGACTCTCCCCTCCCACTCTCCACCCATTGACCCCGTCCCTCCGCCTCTCCGGGGCCTTCCTCCGCCCTTCTTTAGCCGTTCCACGCCTCTATCGTACATTTGCGGGCCCGCACTTGTACGGGGCCCGTTAGTGTGCCGCGTACCTGTGCGGGGGTGACACGCACGTGTGCGGGGCGTTTAAACGCGTTTATGTGCGTTTCAATGCTGCGTTGCCGTGCGCTATTTTGCGGCGCGCAAATTAGCGGTTTTTAGTAAACATGCCCCTAAGGGAAAGAGGGATATTTTAACTGACTATCAATATGCTCAGCTTGCAGAGGAGTTAGGACAGAAGAAGGTTCTACTCAAAAAGATCAATGATATGATTCAGAGAGAAAACAGTCAGCTCTCCAGACAGGTACCCTATGAGAAGTGTGAAGGGGATAGCATTGAGGAGATGGAAATTGGAGACTGTTTTGAGGATAACCCGTGTGAAATGCAATGTGCTTATTGCAAAGCAGCTGACTCAGAAGAATGCTAAACTTCAAAAGCTGTCTAAAGTATGAATGTCATGAAAGAAACCTAACCTGTGTGAAAGGCACAGCAGAGGGAAACAGCTAAATGCTATTGTCTCAACTGATATCGTGTGAAGCTGAAAGCTGAAGGAAACAGTCAGTGGACAATTTTTAAAAGCTGTTTTTGCTTTAAGAAATGTTGTTTTTGTAAGAAAGAAGTTTTACGAAGCTTAAGTTTGAAGAAGCTGCATTTGTTAAACCCAGGCAGCATTGTGCTTACCTTATTGAAAGTTAAAAGCTTTTGCGTTGGAGCAAGTATCCTATTTTTGTTTCCCATTCGAATCCTGTATATATATATATTGGGACCCCCGAAAAGATATAAATAAATTTCTCTGTTTTCGCCTGACCACTTGACTACAATTCCTTTGCCTAAATAAGTAAAATACTACAACTCCCAGCAGCCCTCCTGGCGGCCATTTTAAGGGAAAAACTTATTCAAGGTACAAAGGCGACTCACCCTGGTACCGGGCTATATACCCAACCAGGTGGGGGCGACAATATGCATGAGATATATATGCATTAGAGATATCCTGCCAACCTGACTGGTTTGAGGCCCTCCAGGGCTGGATTTGGAGACCCCTGCCTTACACCTCTGTCATTTAAGATTGTGAGTGGGCAAGGTGCAGATGTCCAAGACATCAAAAAGGTTAGCTAGAATGTGTCACATTCCTCCTCACTTCTCACCACCACCAAAATATTGTCTATTAGACAACTTTTTGGTGGTGCTGAGAATCGAGGAGGACTGTGACACATTCTATATACCCTTTCGATGTCTAGGACATCTGCACCTTGCCCACTCACGATCTTAAATGATAGAGGTGTAAGGCAGGGATCTCCAAATCCAGCCCTGGAGGGCCAGAAAACCAGTCAGGTTGGCAGGATATCTCTAATGCATATATATCTCATGCATATTCATTAGGGATATCCCGAAAACCTGACTGGCCTGCGGCTCTCCAGGACCAGGGTTCCCCACCACTGGGATAGACAGACACACACTCCCCACACCTATGCCAGCATTGTGCAACTATAGAGGTGTTGGGCAGCCCAGGCCACCACACCAGTCCTGGGCACAGTGCAGGCATGGCTATGGTACGCAATACTGTAGAAGTCACTCCCCATGTTGGTAAATACTGTCAGACACAAGACCTGTAGCACACTCCACAGACATCAGAAAAGTTGCTATGATGCAGCTCACTCATAAAAGTGTACTTAACCTAGGAATTGCTATCTGCCAGTACTCATAGAAACCTTTTGATAGATGTGTACCATATTCCCCGGTTTAGGGTGGCATTACTAAGGTATGCAAGTGCTAGTATTGGGAGATGCACGCAGATCCCAAAGTCCTGCCTCACCAGGAGGCTTTGGATAATGGGGACTGTGGGTGCGGGTATCTCTGCCCCTGTTGGCTGCTGCTTTACGGCAGAGGTTCCCAACTCCAGTCCTGCGGTGCAAAAAACTGTTCGGGTTTTCATGCTGTCCCTCATGAATATGCATGAGATACATCTTCATACCATGGGGGTGGCAGATAGAAATGCAGCACAGGCATCTTTATCAGAGGCAGCATGGAACCGGGATGGTGTTTGGCCCTCCAAGACTGCAGTTGGGAGGCTCTGCTCTAGGTAATGTGCATGTTTATGGTGTCTGTGCGGTAAAATGTAGGTGTCTTGGGCATGTTTACGTCATCTGCAATAAAGGTGCTGTCTGTATTAGCACGTTGTAGTAGTGGGTTAGATATGGGGACTGGGTTGGCAGGAACCACAGCTGGGACTTGAACCTGTGACCCTCTGTTTCTGAATACACTGTTTTTGTGCACTGCACCACCTTGTTGTCACAGAGTCCGTGCGTTCCTTGGTGATACCATGACTGTTCATCAGACGGGGCCCGTCTGTTGCAGTACATGGCACCCACCTACACAGGGATAGGCCACGGTCTGCTCTGGGCAGCTGCCACTGCCCCCTCCACCACCAATATCCCTCAGCTACCATGCTGACATGCCCTTATGCTGGTGCTGCTGGTGGTGCGCAGTCTCAGGCCATCCAGTGTGCAGGTAGGCGGCTGCCTATGGTGCGGTTTCTGGGTTAGGGGTGCCTGCATAGGTGTCCACGCTTCCCCCCAGCCCCACCTGCCAATGTTCCTTGCCCTTGGGGGTAGCTGCTGGGTACTATCCCCTGTGACACTGTGGGAAACACAGTCGTGCCCATGTTGGGCCTTCAGCAGTTGCTGTCTGGCTGTTCTGCTGCTTCAGCATTCATATGGGCACCCTAGGCATCGCCCTAGTCCGCACTGTGGCCCAGCTCCACCACAGCATGTGCCGCCTGTGGCCCTCTGTATCCCCTTCTCCGGCATCTGTCCAGTTGCCGTTCCGACATTCCCGCCCTGATGTTGCGGGACATGTGCATGCCATACGAACCCTGTCCGATGGTGGGGAAAAACCTGAGCAGCGCTATATCACTGTGGGCTCATTCACCTTGTATGGGGGCGGAGTATAGACCCTTCCACGATTTATATATGTTCTATGGAGCTTACTCGGGGGGAGGGGTTGATGTTTCTCATTGCTGCCACTATTGTCCAGCTTGGTTATGTTATTTTTCCAGTTTGTTGGGGTCATTTTCAGTGTTTATGTGCTATTTTGTTCTGTGCACATGTATCACACTTATCACTTTTTTTAGATTTCCCTGCCTGGGTTGTACATTGCTGACACTGAAATGGTTTCTCTCCCCTGTAATGTGCATTTAACGGTAGGTTTTCATTCACGTTGGAATTGAGCTCTTCAGATCAGCGCGTTAGTATGAAGGGAGTTTCTCCCCGCCCACTCTCCGCCCATTGACCCCTTCTCTCCGCCCTCTCTCCACCTTCTGCGGTGTTTTACCGCACCGTGGGAGTTTACGATCGTTAACTACGGTTAACGCGCATTATGTAACGTTAACGATCGTAGGCGCGTCATAACACGCATTATGATGCGCTTACGATTGTTAACGTTACATAACGTGCGTTATTTACGATTACCGCAGTTTAGTATACATACCCCCTAGTTAACAATGTTCCACACAGAAAATAAAGAACAGAAGCGAGGATGTCCTTTGCAGACAGCAAACAGCACACTAGGGGAGCAGAGAAGGACCATGGCCACACCAATAATGTCTTCACAATGCCGATAATTCTATTCAAAACCCGATTTGGCCAGGTTTCGGCACAGAAACCTGCATCAGGGGTCTAAAACATCAAAACATACACATACATGTAGATAAAACAATGCATTCAAAAGTACACAATATAAAACAGTCAGTTGTTCTTATTCCCTATTGCAGGCTTTTCAGTGATTTTGACTGGCTTTAGTTCTGGTATGGTGTCTTTTACTTTTATTTTGTCTTTATTGCTCTTATTGTTGTAATCCTCTCCCTTTTTATTATAGCATTTGTCTGTTATTTCTTTTTTTATGATTATAAGTTTTTATCAAATATTTTTGCCAGAGTCCTGTTTTGAATGACATCTGCTGTTACTTTGAGGTCTTTTGATTGTATACAATACTGTTTGCATCCTTTGACAAGCTAAAGGTGATCAAGATACTCTCACATTGGTAACCCTCCTGTTTACATTTACCTCTATCATTGTTATCATTTTTTATTTTATTATGTTTATCATTTTTTATCTGGTTTTTGGGTACTGCATGTGTATTTATGACTAATTTTAATTGCTATCCTTGTATTTACTTTTGTTATTTCTGTTTTATATTATGTACTTTTGAACAGATTGGTTTATCTTCATGTATGTGTATGTTTTGATGTTTTTGTTCATTTGTTTTAGACCCGTAATGCAGGCTTTTATGCTGCAACTAGGCTAAGTTGTATTTTGGATAAAAAGTATTTGCATTTGTAAAGTATTGCATTTGTAAAGACATTATTGGTGTGGTCATAGTCCTTCTCTGCTCCCCTGGTGTGCCACATATAAAATAAGGCAATAGAGCACTTCTCACTTTCTTTGTCTATGGGAAAATACTTAGGGGGAGATATTCAGAGATAGCAGCTAGTGTTTGTAAAGAGCATAGCTGTCGCGGCTGAAGATTAACACCGGATATTCAATGCCGGGGCCCTATCCGGTCACCAGCATTGGGGTAGCCGCAAAACCCAGAAGCAAACCAGACAGTGGCAATATTGAACCACTACCCGTTTAGCTTCCTTGGTTAAGTTAGACCTGCATTTGCCTCACCTGACTTTTCCTCACCTGCATTTGCCTCACCTGACTTTACCCATGGGTCACTAACCGGGCAGTGGCGATATTAAGCCATTGCTCAGTTAACGATGGGTGCCACCTCCGTTCTGCCGCATTCAAAATGACCCAGTGCTAACTGTGTAGAATATTTACATGGTTTTCAGGTCTGCAAACAATGTAAATGCCTTTGAATATCCCCCTCCCCCTTCTTAGTGCATAAATCATTGGAAACATATCCAGCCATCAAATGAAATCCTGACATTACCCTTAAATCCACAGTCTAGTTGACATGGAAAGGATGCCATAACATACTGCGGAAAGCCCACTTTGACTTTTCATTCTTGTATCTTGCGGTTTCTTTCGGACAGGAAATGAGACACAAGTTAGCTTTATTAACATAAGAGATTGTTCTGGAATTTCAGAGCATTCTTTGCAGGCTATGAAACCTGTTATTTGGACTTGTCTAAGAATTGTCCAAAGTTAATCCTGTAAAGAGCCCTGAATATCAGGCTACTTCAGATGTGCAACTCACAGCTCAATGCAGTAAACTGCGCTGTGCTCTAGTGCTGAGTTTTGCTTCAGACTTTCTCACACTAGTTTTGCTCCCAATGCAGAAAGCAAGCAGATGCAGGAGAATCCCAATCAGACCATTGCACTAATGCATAGTGCAGTGGGCATGTTAATCACATGCAAAAGAATATGAGTGATATTCAGCAAAGGCAGCTAGCACTGCTAACACATCTAGTTGTCGCTGCTGAAAACTAACCCCAGATATTCAATGCCGGGGTCATATCTGGCTACCAGTATTGAATATCTGGGTTGCTGCTGACCCTGGAAGCTAACCGGGCAGCAGAACATAACATAAGGCTCATTGAGATCCCTGAAAGTGCGGGAGATAAGGAGATGCTGGACTTGTGTGTGATAGCCCTACCGACAGTGCTTGGCCTACACAACACAGAGGTTCTGCTGATGGTGGAATGGGTGCATCGGCTGGGCACGAGAAAAGGGTGGTAATAGACCCAGATCAGAGATCTTAAAAGTGCTCAACTATGACAACAAAACGATGCTTCTTGCAGCCTGTCAGAAACAGAGCACTGGAACTGAAAGGAGCAAAGGTTCTTATGCTCCAGGACTTTTCAGCGCAGGTGGCTGCATAAAGGCAGGAAGTTACCCCATACTTCTCAAAACTCTTCATGAAGGGGATTAAGTTCAGCCTGATCTACCCAGCTAGGCTCAAGGTGTTTCTGGTGTAGGGAGGTGCACACCCTGGAGGGCAAGGACAACATCAAAAAATTTGTGGAGGAGCTGGAGGATGGAAGCCAGGGCTAGCGAGAGGAGAGAGGAGATGCTGCTCCCACTGACTGAGACCAGTGCCTGTATGAACGCATCAGTGAAACTTGTGAGAACTCTTGGGGTGGAATCCTGGGGGGAGGAATTTGCTGTGGTGGGGGGAAGGGAAGGAGATGGGATCCTGCCCCCTTGTCCACTCTCCCCTCCCTAGAGCCCTGCAAGGTGCACTGACCCTGCTTGGAGAACTTGGGCATGGGGTGAGAGACACTTTTCATGCCTGGGGGAAGAACGTGGGTGAGATAGAATGTTCTATGGTAATTGTTAATATATTTATGCAAGCCATTCATGGCAGGCAATTCTTGGTTGGGTTGGATAGTTCATGGGCTTTGCACAGAATACTCCTTGATAAATGTACGGGACTGGGGGGTGGTGGTGACAGGAGGAGAGAAGAGTGGAGAAAGCTTGTGTGAATGGAGAAGATGAAAGGGTAGGAAGGGAGATAGGCGGGTGAGAGAGAGTGGAGAATATCTGGGAGGAATGAATGCAATGGATGGAGGGTAGAGAGAGGAAAGGGGTGGTGGGGCAGGTCCATGTCATTGTGGAAAGTTTGCAATGGAGAAAGATACTTTGACATTTTAAGGAGTTGAGGAAAGTGGAGTCGGGGCTGCAGCAGTGCCTTTTTGGCTGGGGAGAGGAGCCGCAACCAGGTCATACGAAATGTGGTAAACACTGGGAGGACAGCACTGCTGTGGAGTAAGGCTGAACTTAAACTAGTGACACTGAATGTGGACAGGATATATTCCCTTGTGAAGAGAACTAAAATTCTAAACCTTTTACCAAAAACGCAGGTGGATGTAGCCTTTTTACAGGAGACCCATCTCAGCATTAGTGAACATAAATGTGTGGGAGAGGTTTATGCCTCTGCCTTTAATGGGAGACAACAGGGTGTGGCCAATTGCAGGACTCTGAAGGATGCTATGTCTTGGCTATGGGGGAGATAGGGGGAATCAAAATACTGCTGTGCAACGTGTACACACCAAATCTTTATTGCCCAGCTTTTTTCTAACCTTATTGCAAAGTGTGTGCAGCATTAGGACTACTGTCCCATTGTGGGAGGTGGCCTCAATGAAGTGGCCAATCCCCTCCTGGATTTCCAACTGGGCCGGGCTGTGAAGAAGGGGCACTATGAGAGAGGGGTTCAGTTTGTGGTGGAGGAGCTAGACCTGGTCAATGCATGGAGATACTTATGGCCCTGGGAAAGAGACTACATGTTTTACTCTTACCCACATAACATGTACTCATGTATCAATTATTGGCTGTTAAGTCAACTTTGGAAAGAAAAGTTACAAGAGTAGAGGTGGAGCAATCTGTTTCTTGGATCATGCCTTGGTGCACATGACTCTTTCGTTAGTCTCACGCAGTAAGGACTTCCTTTGGAGAATGAATCCCTCTTATTACCCAAGGACGGACTTTCAGGAGTTTGTCAGGAAAGTGTGGCTGAATTTTGAAATCTTCAATAAAGTTTCAGTGGACTCCAATACCTGTTATTGGGAGGCAGTGAAGGCCGTGATAAGAGGGCAAATTATGGGCTACATAAGTGTGGATAGGAAATATCGGGAACATCGCCTTGAAGAGTTAATGGGAGAATTAAATAACCTTCATAAAAGACATATTAGCAAATTGGATGATGGGGATCGAAAGCAGCTACTGTCTATTCAGCATCAAATCAATGAGATGATGAAGCAATCAGCCGGATAAGTTGCTGGCTCACCTAGTCCAAAACCAGCAGGGGAAAAAAATTCATTCACAAATTAAGAATGCTAAGGGGGAGGTTAAAGATAGGATGCAGAAAATGCCATAGTGTTTTGTGGATTTCCCTCAATCACTCTATACTGGGGGGAGGCTGGACATCTGTGCCAGGGAGGTTTTTTTCAGACCTTCGACTCCCTCAGCTTGCAGAGGAGGAGATGTAGGCTCTGAACAGACCGATTATGACCATGGAAATACAGGATGTGATCAAGAAATTGAAATTAGCTAAGAGCCCAGGCCCTGACAGTTTGGGGGACCGAGTGTTACAAAATAATGCTGGATCTGGTGGGGGAGGCCTTGAGGGACATTTGTGAGTCAATACTCCAGAAGGGAAAACTTAGATGGGAACAAAATCGGGCACAGATAGTGGTCCTGCCCAAACTGTATAAGGATCCCTTGGAGGTGGGGTCGTATAGACCCATCTCACTAATAAACCAAGATATGAAAATTGTAACCAGTGTGCTGGCTAATAGGCTGTAGAAGGTCTTGCCTAAGCTGGAGGGATTCATTCATGCAAGCATCAGTGAATTTATTTAACCAGTTTTCTATACCACCTTATCCTTCAATCAAAGCAGTTTACATTATGTAATCACTGCAAACAGGTACTGGATATATTCCCTTGTCCCCAAAGGGCTCACAATCTATGTGTACCTGAGGCAACAGAGGGTTAAGTGGCTTGCCCAAGGCCACAAGGAGTGCCTATAGGACTAGAAACCCCAGTCCCTATATATATATACTCAAGACCTTGGCAGCATTGCAGGCCAGCTGAGGTGGAATGGGGTGGGGGAGGAGGACATGATTGTCAGTCTGGCTGATGAGAAGTTATATGATCAGGTGCTGTGGCCATATCTGTTTTGGATATAGGATCAATATACGTGGGGGTATCATTCTGAAATGGGTAAGAATATTGTACAAGGCCCCTACAGCTCAAATTATTCTTAATGGCCTCCCGACACCAGAGTTTTCTATCTAAAGGGGTATGCGATAGGGATGTGCACTATCACTCCTATTATTTGTGCTCTACCCTATTATTTGTGCTCTACATGGGGAGGGGTGCACCTGCTCCTGGTGGGTGTACCACTAAGCAAAGGCATTGGTAGGGTTGCACCTACTCCCTAAAAGACATGGGTAGGGGTGCACCTACTCCTGCCATATTGCTGGGCAGACTAGATGGACCATGCTGGTCTTTATCTGCCATCATTTACTATGTTACCATGTTACCCAGAATCCTTAACAGCAAAGTTAAGGGGGACCCAGATATCCAAGGGATTCAGGTGGGAAGGACAGCTCTGCGGTTCAACATATTTGCTGATGACATGCTTCTCTGTTTAGGGAATGTGTGCAGATATTTGGGTCCTTTGAAGGCCTGAAAACCAATTTATGCAAGTTGGAGGCCTTAGCATTGGCTGCAGGGGTGGTGAAGAGAGACGACTTCCCCTTACAGTAGACCAGGCAATGAATTAAATATTTGGGGATATATCTAAGTAATAGTGATAACACCATATATAAAGCCAATATCACAGATAAAATTGAGGATTTGAAGAATACATGTAAGTGCTGGAAAGACTTACCACTCTCTCTGATGGAGAGGGCAACACTATTCAAGATGGTGCTGATGCCCAAGCTCCTGTATGTCCTTTGGATGATATCCTTATAGGTGGGGGATAGAGAGGAGATGGGAATTTAAAGGAGTTGCTTAGAAAATTCCTCTGGAAGTGAAAGGGAACATGTGTGAGCTATGCTAAACTATTTTATTTATTTATTTATTATTTTATTTAACAATTCTTATATATCTTATATACCGCACTATTTGTTATCAGTGCGGTTTACATTCAACAACGAGAGCTCAGTGCAGTCAAGACTGTTTGAGTTTACATTATAACAGGGGTTAGAACTTGGACGATATAGGGTAACTATATACATGTTGCGATATCTTTAAACGATACAAATACAGAGTAACTATATACACGCTGAGTTTGGTCAGGATAGATATAGAATACATGGTAAGTATATACAGGTTGACATGGAGTAATAAATATTACATGTTGTGAATAGACGTGAAGTGTTTACGGGCATGAGTGTGATTGCTTAAAGCATGAGTGTTATGTTGTGAGTGAGGTGTTTGTGGGGGATGGGGGGAGATTTCTTTGGGGCGGGGTAGCTGATTGAGCAAAATGGAAGGTCCGCACCCTCCCAAACTATGTTTAGAGAAGGAATGCGGGGGATCAGTGAACCAGACCTTCGGCTACATAATGGCGCAACATAATGGTGGTTGCATGAAGTGTGTGCAAGAGGGGGTACAAACATACCAGAGGAGTTGTTGAATGAGCTCTATGTACCCTACAGGTTTGTTAACCTGATGCACGGATTGAAGGTTTGGGAGGGTGCGGAGATCTGGGACGGGGACCGAGGGTATTGCAGCATTTTAAAAAGGCATGGTGAAAGGTTTGGAGCAGGCATCCACTAGGGTGTCTCCTTTTATACAGTTAGTGGGGAACCCAGAGTTCCAGCCGGGAGTGGATCACTCAGTGTTCATGGAGTGGGAAAGCCTGGGATGCTGTACTATCTGTAGCCTATATGATAAGAAGGCCTTCAAATGGTATACCTTCAATGAAGTACAGGAGAAATGGGCATTACCGGTGGCACATGACTTTTATTTTTGGCAGGCCTGGCACCAGGGGCAGTTCTATCATTAGGCCACCTGAGGCGGTCACCTCAAGCAGCAGTTTCAAGAGGGCGGCACTCCGGCAGTCGTGGCTGTGCTTATTTCTGATTTTGCCACCTCTGGCCTGCCACTGCCTTCCCACCGCTTTTTTTTCACCTCAAGATCGTCTGAGCAAGAAAAAAAGAAGGGGGAAGGCAGTGGCAAGCCAGAGGCGGCAAAATCAGAAATAAGCACAGTCACTATTGGTTCCTCCAAGGAATCAGGCTGATTCCTTGGAGGAACCAATATTGGATGAGTTTGAGCAGAAAAAAAGTGGTGGCGGGGGGGGGGGGGGAGGTGGAAGGCACTCCGGTAGTCGCAGCTGTGTTTATTTGCTTTTACCACAAACTGCCTACCCCTGATAAATCTGCCCACGTAACCGTCATTCCTGCACAGACACCTTTGAGGCCCCTACCTCCTCCACCACTTCAAGCAGCCAGAGCAATGGAGCAGCACTGAGGAGTCATGATCCGGGCACACGGAGGAGGGCGGCGGAGGCCAAACCATGAAGTTGGTTCAGTCAGAGTGGTAAGACCTTTGGGGAGGGCAAGGACGTGCAAAGACTGCTTGCTCTGGGCTACTCATGGACTCTCACCATTGTAAATATGTGCTTCTGCATGTACAGAAATGGGAAGGAGTTTGGTTTTATTATAAGGGGGTGATTGGCTTTAACTATTTAAGTTTTAATTTTTGTTTCTTAGTGGTTTTATTACTTATAGTATTCTATGGTATCATTGTCTTTTGGAATTGATTCATCGTTAATTCCATTTTTACATGTGATAGAGTCCTGCCTACAGTCTTTGCACTCTCGATCTCCACCCAATGTAACATAGAAACATAGAAGCATAGAAACATGATGACAGAAAAAGACCACATGGCCTATCTAGTCTGTCCTTCCATATCAACAACTACAACAGTCCACTTTTTACTTTTAGAGATCCTCTGTGTTAGTCCCATGCTTTTTTGAATTCAGTTACTGTCCTCATCTCTACCACCTCCACTGGGAGACTATTCCATGGATCCACTACTCTTTCCGTAAAGAAATATTTCCGCATATCACTCCTGAATCTATCTCCCTTCACCCTCATCCCATGTCCCCTCGTAGCAGAACTTGCTTTCAATTGAAAGAGGCTCTCTCCCTGAACATTTATGCCAAGGAGGTATTTAAACATCTCAATCATATCACCTCTATCCCGCCTTTCCTCTAAGGTGTACATATTAAGATCCTTAAGTCTGTCCTCATATGCTTTAAAATGAAGCCCACTAATCATTTTAGTAGCCACCCTCTGCACCAACTCCATCCTGTTCACATCCTTTTGAAGGTGCAGTCTCCAGAATTGCACACTATACTCCAAATGAGGTCGCACCAAAGACTTATACAGAGGCATTATCACCTCCTTTTTTCTGCTAGCCATTCCTCTCCGTATGCACCCAAGCATCCTTCTAGCTTTTGCCGTCACCTTTTCTACCTGTTTAGCTACTTTAAGATCATCAGACACAACCACGCCTAGGTCCCGCTCTTCTTTAGTGGACAAAAGTACTTCACCTCCTATACTGTATTGCTCCCTTGGATTGCTGCAGCCCAAATGCATGACCTTACATTTTTTAACATTAAATCCCAGCTGCCAAATTCTAGACCATTCTTCAAGCTTAGCTAGATCCCTTCTCATGTTATCTACACCTTCCTGGGTGTCTACTCTATTACAGATTTTGGTATCATCTGCAAAGAGGCAAACCTTACCCGACAGCCCTTCCGCTATATCACTAACAAAGATGTTAAAAAGAATCGGACCAAGGACAGATCCCTGGGGCACACCACTGGTAACATCCTTCTCCTCAGAGTGAGCTCCATTTACTTGTACTCTTTGTCGCCTCCCACCCAACCAATTTGTCGCCTCCCACCCAACCAAGGTAGGACTTGCATCCACATCCAAGGTCTGATCTTTTTTGGAAAAGGAATTATTGACTTCCAGCTCTTGTTTTTAATTAATTTTATGTCAGGTTTTTAATAAGTTTTCATTGATCACATTATATTTATAGGCTAGTTGATGGGGAGTTACACATTATGATAACTGCACAGTGCATATGGCCAACTTATGTTTTGTGCTTAATTTTTAATCTTTTGTTTTAGTAAGGTCATCATTCCATTATATTCTTGTTTATGTTAATTTGATTTTATTGTAATATTAGCATTGTTTTAAGTGGGTGTGTATATATATATATATATATATATATATATATATATATATATTGTGATGTAGAAACCCCTATAGAGCCCATGGAAATAGAAAGAAAGGAAAAGGTTACCTTTAAAACTGACAGCCAGCTCACATAGCTCACTGTTTACAAGAGAAAGACAAACGGAGGGAGATAGGAGCTGAGCTAACACGCCCAAGCTCTGACGTAGCAGCAAGCCTGGAGCTTGTTCACTCACACCTGTTCAGAAAGGCAGAGCCAAGCCTCAGGGAACAGAAATATAAATGCTGGTTGGGAGCAAAGGAGGGGCAGCGAGGACAACAAGAGAAGCAAGGAAGGAAGCCAGAGAGGGAGCAAGAGGAAAGAGCTCCTGGGAGACATGGTTGGAGAGTCTCAGGAACCCTAGAGAATGGGAGATTTGGCAAAGAACCTACCTACAGTTCTGGGAGAGAAGCCGGCAGACTAGAAGGTGGGAAAGCACAGCCTGTTACCAGGAACTAGCCTGGACAGAGAGAACAGGGAGCCCTTCAGTCTTTACTGCCTGAGGAAAGGCTTCAGAGTTTTCACAAGTGGAGACCCAGCTCCAAAGCAGGGAGGTTAAGAAGCTCTACCTGGAACAGAGAGCCAGGGGGTGGCTCTAGTCAGGAATTACAAACGGAGAGTCACAGAGCATTTCCTTATAACTGGAAGGAACTAGATGAGAGCCAGAGAAGAAGCTCCAAAGCCACAGGTATTTCAAACCCTTGCTGTCCAGAATTGTATACAGGGGAAACACCCAAGTTTTCAGAGGGAGGATACCTTAAACACAGTAGCAACAGCTGGCAGCCAAGCTCAGTAAATCCTGAGGTGGAGGATATGCAAACGGACTGTAATGTTAATGATATAGCTGAAGTTCCAATGGATTGCACACTTTGCTTAGCTGATGATATTGAGTCACTGTGTTAAGTCTTTGAGTTAAAGAGCTGTGAATCAGCAAAGGAAAAGAAGTTATTTTACTTTGCCAGAAGAAGCTGTTTGGTTTTCCCATCTTTGTTACTTAGAAAAGGCACAGCACGTTTTGGAGCCAGAGTGTGAAAAGCAGTTACCCTATTTTGGTGTAAATAATCCTCAAGCAAACACCTGGACGCTCTCCTATTTTGTTCTACACTAAGTCCTAATGTGAGGGGAATAAATTTCTTGTCATTTTGCCTTAAACATTCGACTCATAACTATTCATTTATCAGAGGTCTAAAATGGGTCTACAACTCCCAAGAGGCATTGCGAAAGCAGAAAGGTGTGGTCTCACTTTCTGATTAAAGGACATCATGGCAGGCCAGCCCTCTTAGCCCTAGGCAGAGGGCTGACCTCGTGACAATATATATATATATACAGGGTGGCTCAAAAAAAGTGAGAACATCTTGTAAATTAAAAGCGTAAATAGTTTACTTATTTACCTTTTTTAGCTATATAACGTCTTTATTTCGACAATTTTCGATCACCATCTTTTTTTTTTTAATTTGTCAATCGTTTACATCTGTCTTTCTGAATTTTTAAATAACTTATATGCTACGAGATGTTATCACTTTATTTTGGGCCACCCTGTATATATATATCACCCAGTCTGCATGGGGGATGTCACTTGCATGCACCATGTCTGCTATGGGAATGGGAATGTGTCCTGATTTCCTATATGCCTTGGGTATGCAATAGGGATATGTCTTGCAAGCAATGGGTCTGATATAGGAGTGTATCCTGCATAGGTCTTCAATAGGAGTGTATCCTGCATGCACCCCATCTAAGATGTAGTTAGGGAGTGTGTCCTGCATGCATGCCATCTTCGATGGAGTTGGGGAGGTGTCCTGCATGCACCCGGTCTGGAATATTTTAGGGGGGTGTGTGGCATTTTTAGGTGGGGAGGGGGGAACTGGGAGGGGAGGAAAGCAGAAACCTCAGATTGGGACCAGGATGATCAGATAATAAAATGATCAGGCAACAAAGGTAGAAGAGAATTTTATTTTCAATTTAATGATTGGAGTAGGTGCAATCTTTATATTTCATACAGTACAGGGAAATGCATCTTTTTATTTCTCTACTGTTGCATTGAATGCAGAATCTGGCTTTTTGGGGAAGCAGTTTAGTTTTTATCTATATGTTTATTTTTAGGTTATGGTCACTTATTCAGTACTTGGTGAGGGTCTGTGTTCTGAATGTGTGATCAAGGTCAGGTGTTCTGTTAACATGGAGTTTGTACTTAGGGGTCTGTACTATAGTAATCTGAATTGTTCAGCTTTTCAAATAGATGTTGGATGTTCTAGGGCCCACTTGCAGGATTTACAGTGATGCTTTTTTTGGGGTAGGATCCTTATGTAATTTTTTGAACTTGGTGCTGGTATGGTATGCTCTATAGATCCTTAATGGCTTTGTTGTAGGGTTTTGTATTAGTTCACAGTATGCCTGGTACGGGAGAAATGTTTGTTAGTGAGATGATCAGAATGAGATTTTTTTTTATTTTAGATATTGAGTTCTGTGGGTGAATGTCCTAGTTCTGCTCTGCACCCATTCTTGAGGAGGGGGTTTTGTGGATGTAAAATAAATGTTCAAAAAGAAATAGCAAGAACCATGATGCAGTTTATTACAGCTAAATAAAAATGATTTAAATTTGGTGTAATAAACTGTGCTGTGGTTCTCGCTCTTTCTTTTAGCTCCTTGGTGTGCAAACATCTTGCATTTCCTTCACATTATCTAATTGGCTTTTTGTTTTGCTTCAGACCCTCACTGGAGTTTTGAGAAAGCTCCCTCCCCCTGCCCACTCTGGGGTGGGGGGCACCATCTCATACCCTCGCCTCAGGCAGCAGATTGCCTTGAGCCACCCCTGCCTGGCATTATTGTGGGCCTCTATGGAAACACATGAGAGGGGGCTCTGCATTAGAGGTTTAGGTCCCTTGCACCTCGGTCTAACACAGTGTCACAATGGTACTGATTCTACAGGGTGATCAGACAGTGGCCCTGGATAGAGGCACTAGTAATGGCATGGACACAGGATGTCGTACAGCAGGTAACAAAGGAAAATCTAGACTCACGGTTTTGCAATATTTATACATATTTAGCTAATGTGGCTCATGAGGAGACCCAGTTCTGGTTTCTTCACGGCACCTTTATCACACATGCCTGGGAGTATGAATGAAGCTATGGGATGATGATGCCTGCAGGAAATGCAAGGTGAAGAAGGAAATACTGATCCACATGTTTCTCAAGTGCCCTGACTTAGGACCTCTCTGGAAGCAAGCGCTGGCAGAGCTCTCCCACAGTTAGGGCTCCCAAATTGAGTGGACCTATATTATTTTGCTGTTGCGCAATGTGGGGGAATTGGGTGATATAAAGCTTTCTAGGGCCCAGTGGAAATTTTTATATGTGGGATTGTTTGCGGTATGAAAGAAATCCTTAGGGTGTGGGTGGACAAGCAGTGCCTGAGCATAGGTCAGTGGCGGTGTCTGATATCTGAAACTGCAAAATGTGAACGAATCACCTATGAAAGCAGTAGGAGGAGAGAGTGGAGAGAGAACACTGTCAATTATGGATGGAAGGGTTTTGAGGAATGCATGGAGAGGTGGGGGACATAGGACGACTGAAGCATGGCATAGATGGGGGAAGGGGCAGTCTGAATGAGTCTGAGAATGGCTTTTGGAAGACTGGGGATGTGCGGATGTTTTGGAATACATGTGTGGGGTGCTTGCATAAGGTATAAGTGGGAGGGGACAGGAAAGGTAATGGATGTAGGGTGTCTAGGGGTAAACTGGAAAATGCAGGCATATGAAGTCGGGAGAAAGGAGGGGGCATACCCGCAACCTATGTGATTAAAGTGACCTATAGATTCATATTGACAATTTAATCAAATCTAATGATAAGCATAATAAGGGGTTCATACTCATCTTCCTTGACATCAAAGCTGCTTTTGACTCCATACCTCACAATGTGATCATTCAGCATCTGGAATCCATCGGCCTATCAGGCACAACACTCAGCTGGTTCAGATCCTACCTTTCCGATCGGCAGCTCCAAGTAAGGATAGGTAATGAGAGATTGGCCCCTTTCCTATAACATCAGGGGGTTCCTCAGGGGTCAGCACTGTCTTCCCTCTCATTCAACATCTTTTTGAAAATAGTATTCACAATTATAAAATCACACAATATTTTGTATCATATCTATGCGGATGACATCATGCTGTATGCCCCAATTAACATTCATAATCCCTCAATTACAACTACAGCAGATTGCTTCACAGCAATCACCGAATGGCTGGCCATGCATAACCTCACCATAAATCACAAGAAGACTTATGTATTTTATGTTACCAGAAATGCCAATTTCATCCCACCTGAATCCATTACAGTTGGCGGAAATCAATTGTAGGTTAAACTCGAAGTTCAGTATCTGAGAATCATCATAGACCAGCACCTCTCTCTATCGTCTCACCTTATTAACATCACAAAAATTATATATCATACTGTAAACTCAGATCTGTTTTGCATCTTAGAAGTCTCTTGGACCACAGTGACTTTCGGAATATTCTCCAGGCTATTACCTTTCCCCATATTGATTATTTTAATATCATTCTTCAAGGCCTTCCAAAAACCACCCATTGCAATTGGCTTTAAACACATCAGCGCATATTATCTCTAACAAACGTGTAATCAAACTCTGGAATTTGTTACCGGAGGATATAATAAAAGCTGTTAGTGTAGCTGGGTTTAATCGCCAACAAATCCCTAGAGGATTGCGTGTTTATAAAGAGCCTCGGATTCCTTCTTTAGATTCTGCCTTTGTGGAAAAATGGAACAGAATCTTGAACAAATGCTCTTTGGATTTGATGGTGCTGTTGATTGATTCATCCAAAGCACAAGTAGAAGATTTGACAACTGAAATTACCACTTCAGTAGCTACGTTGAAAGTTCAAAAATCGGATGAGCAGTTTTCCAGTCACCAGATGTTGTTGAAACAAAAAATGGATACAGTGCGACAAGAAGTAATAACAAAAAAACTGAAGAAATTGAAACGTGATGGGGCAGACTATACGACAGGCTATGTCTACCCATGGATGAACCTCAATCGTAAGCAGAAGAAATCCAAGAAACACATTCATTTCGATGATACTACTGATGAAGGGGGTACTTCAGACACAAGCAAGTCATCCAAAGATAGTTTTTTGGCCGAAGAAGGGAATGGTCGCTCTCGACGAAAAAGAAGCACGCAATCAGCATCGGGACAGGGCCAAGGCTGGGCAAATCAAAGTCTCGAGGGAAATAACATCTCCCAGTGGGCTGCGGATGATCAGGTTTTTTTAGTAATTTTGGATGTCCAGTCACTTTATACAAGTATTCCGCAAGATGCTGCCAGCGCAATAGTACAGCAAGCATTAATCGCTCGCGGTGACCTGTCCCAGCTACAGTTACAATTCTTGCAGGCTCTTACAACTTTAGCCCTTTTCAATAATTGTTTTGAATTTCAAGGAGTTCTTTATCATCAAATCTCAGGGGTAGCCATGGGCGCTACTTGCCAATTTGTATATGGCAACGTTTGAAAAGATCTTTTTTTCTAATTCCATTTATTTGGATAACATCAAGGCCTGGTACCATTATATTGATGATGTTTTCATGCTGTGGAGGGGCACTAAGTTTCAATTTGATTCTTTTCTTCAGTGGTTAAATTCCAGAGATACCAACATCAATTTTACCAGTGAGATACAACCGAATAGTATTACTTATTTGGATCTATTAATCACCAGACAGAGCGGTGGCTGGGGCACTTCGATGTACCGCAAGCCTATTGATCGTAATACTTTTTTACACCACGATAGTGCACATCCTCCTCAATTGAAGAACAGTCTGCCTTTATCCCAATTTTTGCGGTATCGGCGGAACTGTTCGGATGTGAAGACCTATAAGGAACAGGCAGCGGGTCTAAGAGAGAACTTTCTTGACCGTGGTTATCCATCTTCCTTGGTACAAAAGGCTTATCAAAGAGCTCTACACAATAATTGTGATCTATTATTAGTTCCTAAGAGAAAATCGGTAGAACCGAGTATGAACCGTAACATCAATCTCATCACTTCTTATTCCCCAATTAGCTCAGGTTTGCAGAAAATCTTGAGGAAACATCGAGCGATACTTCAGCTGGCTCCTGGCATGCAAGACACATCGATACGCTGCATATGGAAACGCAGCCGAAATTTAAAAGAATTTTTAAGTCCCACAAAATTGCGTGACACAACGGTAACCAGCCATACAGCTTTTTCGATTGGACATAGCAGGTGCGGTCACTGCACGATATGCAACATCACCGTTGAATGTTCTCATTTTGATTACAAGGGCACCACTTACAAATTGAGGCATACCACCACTTGCGAGTCCACCCACATAGTATATGCAGTGAAATGTCCCTGTAATTTGCTGTATATCGGCAAAACAATTTGTCCCTTTAAAGTTCGGATGAAAGAACACGAAAGCAGGCTCCGCTGTATTAGAAAAGAAGCTCCTCTAGTAGATCATTGTATGCTATACCAACACGTTTTTGCTCAACTTAGTTGTTGGGTTATCGAACAAGTGATAGGAGGTGCACAAGGGCGATCACGGGACCAACAATTACTTTATCGTGAACAGTGGTGGATTTACACTTTAGACACGGTACAACCGGGGGGCCTCAATTTTAGCATTGATTGGACTGTTTGCGTTTAATGTTCCACCAATAGCAATACAGCTTGATTTTATTCGGGCTTACTGAGACATTTAAAAATGGCAGCTTTCTTCTCTAGTCCGCATGCACGGCGTTTTTTCGGCTTTCCCAGAGAACGAGCGGGAGTGTGAGCCTTAAGACAAGAAGCTGTGCTGAGATAAGGTTGGGCGGGTATTTTCCTTCGTATTTTAATGTGGTTTTAGCATTATGAAAGATTTTTTGAGTATTATTATTCAGTCACTATTGATGTCATTTCTTACAGGATATTTTGTTGTTGGAGTCCCTTGAGAAACCCATTTGTGGAGAAACGCATGGGCGCCTTCTATTGTTGGCGTTGGGACACACTTTTTCAAGCAACACAGCACTAATGAGACTGAGAGTAACTAATGAAAGTCAAAAGCAGAAAGGAATATAGCAAGTATTTAAAGGAATCCTTTTGGCATATGCTACTACACAATAGGATGAGTATTTTTCTTTATTTGAATTAATGATACATTACATTTGATATGTCATTCGGTCCTTTTCATCAGAGCCATTGATGTAACACCAGCACATAATAAGGACACCTTGATGGTCCCTGCATTTTAAGTGCTATTGGTTGATTCTGAGGCTCAGTTTCTGACAAAAGAGAAATACTGAATAACAAGTTTGGTTAATCCATTGAATGAGGTTTGGTTTTGTTACATTCAAGTAGTCATTCATAAAAAATGACCAATTCACAGTTAAAAAAGGTTTGGACAAGTTCCTTGAGGAAAGGTCCATAAACCATTATTAAAAGGTATCACTGCTTGATCCAATGCAAGCATTGTGGAACCTGTGTCTTTTGGGGAAACTGCTAGGTACTTATGACCTAGATTGGCCATTGTTGGAAACAGGATACTGGGCACAATGGACCTTGGTCTGACCCAGTATGGCATATCTTATGTTCTTATGTTCTTAACCAAGATCGGAGCATATCACACCTATATATAAACAACTACATTGGTTGCCCATCATTGAGAGAGTTAAATTCAAATCTCTGTCAATAGTCTTCAAAATCCTTCACAATTTCTCTGCCGTCCACCTGGAAACACTAATACAAAAGACACTGGATAATAGAACCATGAGATATCACTCCGTTAACTTGCTATCCATACCTTTGCTCAATGCAAAAACAACTTGCTCATCATCAAAGAGAGCATTCTCCTTATTTGCACCAACTCTGTGGAATGCAGTCCCAGTATCCCTTCACTCTAGAAATGACTTAATGACTTATAGAAAGAAACTTAAAACCCTTCTATTCATTAAACACTTCACAAATAATAAAGCTGTCCACTTGCAGTATATGTAATTGCTTATGTGAGTTCCCCATATATATTTTTTTATTGCTCTTTCGCTCCCTTCCTCCCAATTAACCTTTTTTGCTCTTTTCCCTGATGTTTACTGCATTTTCAATGTAAGCCATGATGGTCTGTTGTTCTCTGTAACCTGCTATGGCTTTTAGATATACTGTAGCAGTATGTAAGCATAACCAAATAAATAAATATTGAGATGGGGAACCCCATACAGATCGGAACATAGGCTGTGTTTGGATATAAGGATGTATTATTAATGGTTGCACTGCTTTGTTCTGACTCTGCAGTTGATAAATAAAGTTTAAAAAAAGGGCTACAGACACTGGTTGGGATTTCCTAAAGACTATAATTAAGGAATAGATTGCAAGCTTTAGAGAGCAGGGACCATCTTTTATGTGTATATGTGTTGCACAACATATATCCAATAGTGGTATATAAATGATAAATAACAGCTGTAATTTAAACAGCCATGGAGAATGGAGGCTTACAGGAGAAGATAACAATCCAGGTAAGTGAGAAGAAGGGAAAACTGTTCAAAAAACCAATTTGAAGAATGCACAACTTCCAAGCAAGCACAAACAATCCCGTTTTCAACCAAAAGCCCTCTTCTAAGTTAGAGAGCTGTTACATGGCTAAATATGTATATGCATAACTTTACTGTTTCAAAACAATGACACAATGTTCTGTGTGCTATTGTTCTTCTAGTCTTGGTTATAGATTCATAAGAAAGCCACAAATAGGACCTTGAAAGAACTCTTTTTTAAATGCAAATTTAGGTGCTTTCTAAATTTTGGTGCATAATTTTAGGAGGCTGAAAATTCACTTAAAAGTATTCAGAGGATTCAGTCAATACACATTCAGAAATCCCATTTCTATTTGTAGGCCTAGAATAACCTTTCATTTTCAAAGGATATCCAATGTTTGCAATAAAAGGACTTGGACCTTAACATGTGAGATGAACAATAGACAAAGTACACTAAGTACAGAACATCTATGCACCGTTGAATCCTTGACAAAAATTGTCTTGAAAAAAGTTGACAGCTTTTATCTGGTCTTCAGTTTTCTATCAACAATATTTTATTTTTATGCTTATCCAACCATGTCTGTCATTGGCGCCTTCTGGGATCTTTAATCATTTCTTGTCATGCACTGAATTTCTCACTAAACACTTTTTAATCATATTTGGTGATATATTAGTTTCATTTAATGGCCCAGATAGTTAAACAAAAACTATTTCATTTCCGGATCTATCATTTATGTGCCCTCTAAAATCTTCTGAATTCTGAAGCAACCTCTGAACTGCTGTTAAGTACTGTCGGTTTTGCTACTGAAATCAGTGGTTACAATTTTAACCATTACGTCTTAAAAATATCAGCATTATCATTCAAATTGCTGGAAGTTTAAAGAGCCAACATTATGTCTCAAGTAAACATTAGCTCCTGACTGCCTTCATAATTAGATTTAGTTATCGATAATTATCACAGGTTACTGGGAATTAGCTTCTGAAACAAGAGATGATGTGTAGCAATTGCCCTGAGACATAGACATAACACTATATGATGTCTATATTACAGATTTTAAAAGGGAAAAACTCTTTGATGCAACTGGGTTGCCAACTGTTTGTGAAGTAATAGATCTCTTCATAAAGATGGTTAACAAATTGTAATAATTAATTAACTAATTAATCCATTAGTAAGTTAATTTAAAAAATCAATAGATAATTAATTAATGCAGGTTTACTTATTTTATTTATAGGTGTAACTTATTATTTGCCCTCCCAACCAAAGATTGTTCAGTGCAATGTATAGCATAGAAACATTACAATAAAATAAAATACTATCAATAAAACAGTATAATATAAATAAAAAGTGGATTGGATTTAGAGGCGGTTACAGAGACATGGTTCATGGACAACCATGACTGGGATGTAATTATACCAGGCTATGATTTATTCAGGAAGGATAGGGTAGGAGGAAGGGGAGGCGGAGTGGCACTATATGTAAAAAATAATATTAAAGCTATAGAATTACAGGGCTTAAGAGGGAGAGAAGAGGCACTCTGGGTTAAACTAGAAAGAAGGAAGATAAATCCATTTGTATTGGCATGATATACAGACTCCTCTCACAGGGTGAAGTGGATGGAGATTTAATAGAAGATATATGCAGCATTGTCAGGAAAGGAGAACTGCTATTGAGAGGTGATTTCAGTATGCTGGATGTTGATTGGCACATCCCTGCTGCAGTGTCATCTAGAAGTAAGGAGATCCTGGATTCTCTATTAAAATTATTAATGAGCATTTATAAAGTGCTACCGGGCATATGCAGTGCTCATCGACCTTACAATCTAAAAAGACGGACATACTGTAGTACGAAAGGAGATGGATAAAATGGGCACTAAGCACCTGAAAGATAAGGATGAGGATGATGAGCCAAAGGCAGATTCAAAAAGGTGTGTCTTGAGCCTAGACCTGAAGAGTATGAGGGAAGGGATTTGACACAGGGAAAAGGGTAGGTTATTCCAAGCAAAAGGGGCAGTAAGGTCAAAGGAGTGAAGCCAAAGTTAGCAGAAGTAGAATGTGGCATGCAGAGAAGAAAAGCAGATGAACAAAGATGATGGGAAGGGGTGCAGGGAGAGAGGAGAACTAAAGAGGAGCAGCAGAGTAAATGCACTTATGTGTGAGGGGAAAACTATTCAGGCAACTGTTAACAGAACCCACACGTGAAGGGCCCAAGTGGACTTAGTGATTACCAATGGTGAAAGTGTTTCTGATGTTATAGCGGGAGATCATCTCACATTCAGTGATCACCAGATGGTGTGGTTCAGTATTAGGACTAGGCCTGATAAAATCCATTCAGAAGCGAGGGTCTTAGATTTTAGGAAAACTAACTTTGGAAAAATGGGCCAATACCTTAAGGAGTCGTTAGCGGAATGGGAACAGCTGAGGGATGTAGAAAAACAGTGCACAAAACTGAAAGGGGATATTTTAAGGGCAACTAACCTTTTTATTAGAAAGGTAAATAAAGGTAAAAGGAAAAGGAGGCTGCTATGTTCTGAAAAGAAGTAGCAGAAAATGTGAAGAAAAAGAGGGAGTCCTTCATGAAATACACAGAGAGAGGAAGGCAGGCATCTATATTTGGAAAAACTTAGAGAAGCTAGCAAAGTAGTCAGGAAAGCAAAGATACTAAAAGAAGAAGAAACAGCCAATGCACTAAAATGGAGGGATAAGACATTTTTCAGACATGTTAGTGAGAGGGGGAAGGGCAAAAGTGGTATTGTCAGACTCAAGGGTGAAGTGGAGGAAAATGTAGAAGCTGATGAGGATAAAGCATTCTGTTCTGTGTTCACAGATGAAGGGCCAGAAGCAGGACCTCACAAAACACGCACAAATAGGAACAGAAGTGACGGGGATCTTGAACGATTTTCAGAAGACTGTGTTCACGTGGAACTAACCAAACTAAAAGTAGACAAAGCGGTGCGACTGAATGGGATACATCCGAGAATACTGATGTTCTAGAATACTGGGGATGTTTTAGCAGTTCCACTGACTGACCTTTTTAATGCCTCTTTGGAATTGGGAGTGGTGCCAAAGGACTGGAGAGAGGCACATGTGGTCCCTTTAAACAAAAGCGGAAGTAAGGATGCGGTTGAAAACTACAGGCCGGTTAGCCTAACCTCTGTGGTGAGTAAATTATTGGAAGCACTGCTGAAAGAGAAAATAGTGAGGTTTCTGGAGTCCAGCGGATTACAGCATAGAAGGTAGCATTGATTCACCAGAGGCAGGTCTTGTTAGACAAATCTGATAGATTTCTTAGACTGGGTGACCAGGGAGTTGGACAGAGGGCAGCCCTAAATCTGGCATACTTGGATTTCAGTAAAACCTTTGACACCGTTCCACACAGGCAAGTTATCAACAAACTGAGCAACCTAGGGATGGACCCTAAAATAACTGATTTGGTTAGAAATTGGTTAAGTGGGAGGTGACAAAGGGTACAGGTAAATGGTGCTTACTCTGAGGAGAGGGATGTTACCAGTGGTGTTCCACAGGGATCTGTTCTTGGTCTGATTCTTTTTAACATCTTTATTAGTGATAGTGTGGAAGGGCTGTCGGGTAAGGTTTGCCTCTTTGCGGATGATACCAAAATCTGCAATAGAGTAGACACCTAAGAAGGAGTAGATAACATGAGGAGGGATCCAGCTAATCTTGAAGCATGGTTTAGAATTTGGCAACTGGGATTTGATGCTAAAAAATGCAGGGTCATGCATTTGGGTTGCAAAAATCCAAGGGAGTGGTACAGTGTAGGGGATGAAGTACTTCTGTCCACAAAAGAAGAACAGGACCTGGGTGTGATTGTGTCTGACAATCTAAAAGTAGCTAAACAGGTAGAAAAGGCGACAGCAAAAGCTAGAAGGATGCTTGGGTGCATAGGGAGAGAAAAGGCCAGCAGAAAAAAGGAGGTGATAGTGTCTCTGTATAAGTCTTTGGTGTGACCTCATTTGGAATATTGTGTGCAATTCTGGAGATCACACCTTCAAAAGGATATAAATAGGTTGGAGTCAGTGCAGAGGGTAGCTACTAAAATGGATAGTGGTCTTCATTATAAAGCATATGAGGACAGACATAAGGATCTTAATATGTAGAGGAAAAGTAAAAAGATTAGATCAGGAGTGGTTCCATGTTGGTGTGTAGGCTGCTTAATTATCTATTGATAACCTAAAGATTTCACTGCTTTCAAGAAGGATCTGTTCTTATTAGAAGGTGATGATGATAGATTGTAATCACCTAATGAAATTAATGGTTTAATTTGAGAGCTATAAGTGCAAATTAATTCTAAAATTTTTGAGAGGTGATCCTTAGCAGCATTAGTTGGTCTATATGGGAGGCAAACATTGAGGTGGTGATTTGATTTAATTTTAGTTTTTTAAACATGCATACAACTTATCAATTTAAGCTACTAAGGGGTATGTTTACTAAAACCCCGGTAAAGTGCGGGCCGCGGTAGTGTGCGGATGCCATATAAGGAGTGGGCGTTCCATCCTGAAAAAGAAAAGCCGTGTGACATATGCGCTAAGGTACGCGGCGCCCATGTGCGCCCTACACATTAGCGCATGAGGAAGCTGCGTGGGAGGCATAAGTGGCGCACTGATGTGCACACACAGAAGAGCAAAGCCACAGCACAATGGGCAAGGCACTTACCAATGGTGCAGGGATCAGGGGTTCAATCCCCCACAGTGCCTAATGAAAACAGTTGGCTGAGGCATTTAAATAATGGGCAGCATAAGGCGGGGCACTGATGGGCATAAGGCAGTGCACTAATGTTTTCGGAGACATTTTAATACTGGGCAGCATAAGTGGCGCGCTGATGTGCAAGCAGGCAAGAAGAAAAGCAGAGCCACAGCACAAAGGGTAAAACACTGACCAATGGTACAGGGATCAGGGGTTCAATCCACAACAGTGCCTAATGTAGACAGCTGGTGAGGCATTACTTTAGGAGCTAGTCCAATATTGTGCGGCATAAGGCAGCGCGCTGATAGGCATTAAGCAGCGCACTATTTTTTTTTTTTAATTCTTTATTTTCGTTTTACAACAACAAAGGAAAGGAAGACATACAGCAAAAGACAAATACATACATGGAATATGATACATACACCAAAGTAAACCCCTGCCACCCCCCTCCCCCCTGCTTCTTCTCTAAAAAACTGAATCATTCTCGAAGCGGGCGTGTACTGACATTATTGTGTTACAAAACCTAACCGCGATCTGAAACATGATGAGTGTACATTAAACAGACATATCGAAGCAATGAGCAGATTGTACATGATCTTTGAGCATCTGCCATTTAGACAAGCGAGAATGAATTTGGGTATGGAAAATAGCTCTCCGAGATATCTGCTCATATTTACTATATAAGCAGACAAGGTTCCACTATTCATTGACAGTAAGTCGAGAGCTATCCTTCCAAGTCCTCGTGATTAAACATATGGCTATACCCAGCATGAAATCAGGAGAAAGCGACCCTTCTTAGGAAGAGAGGGGACCTCCGCCACTGAGCGGAGTCCCACAGTCTTCCAAGAAAGAGGCTCGTGAAGGTGTAAGATAAATGGAATACGACCCCAGACCCGCCCCCAGTAAACCTGTAGTTAAGGACATTCATAAAGAACATGAGCGAGGGTCCCACATCAGTATGGCAAGACCTACACTGATCCCTGGCAGTTGTGTTCCATTTGGCTATTTTCCTGGAATATAAGAACATCTATGTGCGAAAAGGAAGAGAGTTTGGGTAACTGAGGCAGACCGGGAAACCCGCACTATTTTGCTCCAGAAAATGCTCTAATGCACAGGGGTTAAAGTGGTTTGCGGTTAGCGATCCCAGGCTTGTTGGACTCTACAAGTGGCAGTATCTGTACCCTGACATAATAGTTATAAAAGTTAGAGGCTACCCCCTGTGTACTACTAATAGAGTGAATTAGTTCTAATAGCCCGTCCTTAGTAGGGACAGAGGGCGGCATGATTGGAGCACTTTTGAGGCAGCATGGAAGCTGCATCAATTGAAAGTAATGTTTCGCTGGTAACGCAAATTCCCTGTATAAATCAGAAAAGGTTTTCCAACGAGCTGCAGAGAAGAGCTGTTGGGGTGTCCAGATCCCCCTGGAGTACCAGGGTCTGGAAGTAATCATACATGGCTGCTCGAATTTCTAACCGGAACTCTGGCTGAGTTAATAGGGCTCTATCAAAGAACCAGGCCCCCGGATTCCCTTGGAGTGCAGTAGTACGTTATTGAAAAGAAAATAGCAGCGTGATCTGAAATATGCTGAGAGTGAATCTTTGCAGCGTCCACCTGAGGAACCAACAGTTTTGATATCAGAAAGAAATCTATGCGAAACTGGGATTTGTGAGGGGAAGTGAAGAAGGTAAAGTCAAGCTCATTGGGGTGTAGTAACCTCCATAGATCGACTAGAACAATATCTGTGTTCACAGAGATTAGCGCGATGTGACTCTTGGGGGGACCACTTGTCCTAGGCGGCTATTTGTCAATCAGGGGATCAAGAACTAAATTGAAATCCCCCCCAATATCAATGAAGTATTAGCAGAGGCCTGCGCAACCTGAGCAATAGTAGCAAAAGGGCAGGGTCATCCACATTAGGAGCATAAAGGCATATACATGTAACTTTAAAGTTACCTATCTTGAGGTGAACTCGGGACCATCTACCCGCTGTATCTGAGCAAGTCGCAATAATAGTAGCATGCTGAGAGTTCCTATCCAATATGGCAACCCCACATTCCCTAGAAACGGCTGGGGAATAGGCGGCCACCATGTAAGGTTTAATATTGAGTTTGAGAGTTTCCTTCGAATTGAAATGTGTTTCTTGGAGGAAAATCAGGTCCGCAGCGTCATGACTTAAATAGCTTAGGATTTTCCTCCGTTTTAGCGGATTATTGATTCCTTGTACGTTCAATGAGAAAATCTTACATGGTGCCATCAATCGATAACAGACATTTTAGGTAAGAGCGCTTGAAAACTTACAACATAATCAGAATCTGTACAATAATGACATAAGCACCAAATATGCTGGCCAATACACCCATATTGAAAAGTATGTACCAAAGTAACTTAGAGAAGAAGCAAAACCCCCAATGAATATGGCGACCAGATGTCTGCGGGAGGAGGCCCTAGAGAGGAAGATAGAGACATAATAAAAGAAAAGAAACACCAGAGTCCATAAGTAACACTGTCTCTGATACTCGTCGAGGCTACTATGGGTAGACGGAGGCGGGTCCCAGATATCTTCAAAATAAGGCAACAAACCACCCTCGACAGATTCTTCGCTGAGCCGCGGTAAATCCAATATGGCAGGCACAGCGGATATGAGAGTACTGGCAGGAATATTCTGGAAGTCAGCGCATCAAGTCGGCTTCTTTAGAGTCCAAAAACTCCGCTAGTAGATCAGGGTCCTTAAATGTTCTTGTCTGATTGTGAAGCGTGACTCGGAGCTTGGCCGGGTACATCAGGCCATAGCGTGCTTGTAGTTGTTGAAGCCTCGGCCGAAATTCCAGAAAGCACTTTCGGCGGTCGACCGTGGGTTTAGCCAAGTCAGGATAGAAGGAGACCTTGTGGCTCTCAAACTCCATATGGCCCTTTGCCCGGGAGGCACTGAGAATTTGTTCCACATGTTGATATCTCAAAAGTCGAAAGATGATAGGCCGCGGGGTCTTCCTGTTGAGCGTTATGTTTGTGGGTACACGATGAGCGCGATCGATCTCCAATTCTTTGGTAAAGGTGATTTGGAGCAGGGAAGGGAGGATTTTACCTAAAAACTCCTTCATGTCTCCCAATTCCGCTCCCTCCGGTATGCCCACGAGTCGTAGATTGTTGCGGCGCGCTCTATTATTGCCATCTTCCACTTCTTTCTGCAAGGCCCGCACCTGACGTTCAACTTTGTCGAGTTTGGACAGCCGGACCGCATGGGAGTCTAATATACTCTCCATTTTGTCCTGACGCGAAGAGAGCCCCTCCAGCCTGCCTTGCAGTACACCAAGATCTTCCCTCAGCGCTCGAAGTGCTTCACCGTTTGACTGCACGAGGTCCTTAACCCCTCTAATTTCTGCGAGGATTTCCTGCTGCATTTCGGGGCCCTCGCGCAAAGCCAGCCCCTTCTGCGGGGACGGGGGATCAGTTTTGGAGCGTTTACCGTGAGAAGCCGCTGGAGATCCAAATTCCAGGCGCGTGGGTTTGGTCCCCGCCATCTCACCAATGTGCCCCGGCAAGATCAGAGCAGAAATTCAAGTATGTCCGGTGTTAATTCAGGATTCTGAGTAGGCCTCTCGGGAGCCTCAGCGTTATGCGACCATCCCGCTGGACATCGGGCTCCGCCCCCCAAGCAGCGCACTATTGATTTAGGAGGCTTTTTAATATTGGGCGGCATAAGGCGGCACGCTAATGCGCAAGCACAGGAACAGAACCACAGCGCAATGGGTAAGACACTGACCAATGGTGCAGGGATCAAAGGTTCAATCCCCCACAGTGCCCAATGAACAAGGCTGGCTGAGGCATTACATATTATGGGGAAGATTGCTTTTGGAGACATTTTATGTTTATTTTAATTATCACTACTAGCAAACGCACTCTCAAAGCGTGTTAACATAAGGCGCCCTATAAGGCATATTTTAAGGTGCACTGTTAGCCATGGCACCCTAGAATGTTGCTTATAGGGCGCTTTAGAGGGTGCCGTATGAGGTACCGCAAGGTCAGAGTACTGTTTTTTATGGCAGCACTGTGCAGTTTAAGGAATGAAAAGCATAAGTAGGTGCGCTGACAGGCAAGGAGGAGCAGCAGTGGAGCACAATGGTGAAGGCACTGACTGCTGATACAGGGGTCATGAGTTTACTCCCCAGGGTGCCTAATACGTAAGGCTGGCTGTGGCATCAGCTTTGCATTGTACATATTTTTTCCTGCAGCACTTTATTTATATTTTATTAATTGCTGCCAGCAAACACGCCCTCACGTGCCGTAATTGAAGGTGCCGTATAAGGCACCATATAAGGCACTCCATAGGGCACATTATAAATTGCACTGTCCGCCACAGCACCCTAAAATGTCCCCAATAGGGCACCCTATAAGTTGCGTCACAGGATAATGTATAGTGCACCTTATATGGACGGGAACCATAAGGTGCCCTACAGGGCGCCCTATAAAGCACCCTCAGAGGCACCTTATGGGTACAGTACGCTGAGGGTGTTTTTGCTGGCATCAAAATATGTACATTAAAAAAAGATAATGCATTGAACAACCCTATCAAATAACCCCACTGTGGGTTTGAACCCATGACCTCTGGCTTCACAGGCAGTGAAGTAACCATTGGGTTACAGCTCTATAGCTACTAGGTAGTCCCTAGCTGGCTGCAGAGAGCCTGCACATCACCACACAGACAGTCTGATGTGGTCACCAGGATAGGGTTAGCCCACCCATACCCATGATGCAATGCACATGCAAATCAGCTGTCCACAGATAAACACAAGATGGGCAATTCACCCCCACAGCACCTCGGCCTGGTAGGGGGAAGTGACCATGTGCACCCACACAGCACCTTGGCCTTGTAGGAGGTACTGACTGTGTGTTTACTGGCACAGAGTGGCTACACACCGTCACATTGTGCGGGTATTGTGCTCACCCTGAGGGTGCAATGAGGCGCCCAGCACCAGGTCTACAACACCTTCTATGCCTGAAAGGGGCCATGCCAGAGGTCCAAAGCAGTATTGATGTGTGAGATGGGTAGTTTCTGCACAAACACCTTGGATATCTCTGTATGTTTCAGTCAGGTGTAGCCCCCATGGACCCCTAGGTGACCCATGTACCACCTCCCCTCCAGGGCTGAGGGTGGCAAACCGGGTCTCCCATCAATAGATCTACTTTCTACCTCCATGCAAAGGTAGCAGCAGAGAGGACCATCAACCCCAGTCCTGCTGAGGAACAGACACCCCACAGGGCAGTCAATGCAGCTCTTTACACATCCATAACACAATAGCAGACAGACATTAAGCCTCGATATAGTAAGCTGCACCCCATCACTATCTGATATTCTCCTGCAGCAAGCCATCAGCCACTGCAAACCACTCCATCAAGACACATACCAGCTGCAAACAGTCTGCTAGTTAGTCCATAGTGCATGTTTCCAGTGGAGATGCATGCACCCAGAACTGGGATGTCAGCATACACAGCAAGCAGATAAATCAGTGACTGGGCCCCAAAACAAAACCCATATCTATCACATAAGAGGCATACTATATAGCACTATGGGGGTGCCTAGCCATGCTGTGGTCACTGCACAGTCAGGGTGAGAGTGATCTCTCAGCAGGACATACTGAGGTCACCCTGCCTGTGTAGGTGGTAGCCGGGCACTAAAATGTCCCAGTCAGTGCCCTATGCCCTGTGCAGATGCACCCTGGCCAGGCCACCCTGTCTGGCCTTTACCCATGGTACCGTGCTCCTCATTATGCACATTGGCAGCCCAATACTGGCAACATTGCTGGCAGTGTGGGCTGTGGAAGGTGTTTGCAGCCACCACACACTGGATAGACAGACAGCCACCCCCACACCTATGCCAGCATTGTGCTACTATAGAGGAGTTCAGCAGCCATACCCACTAAACCAGTCCTGGGCACAGTACAGGCATGGATATGGTACGCAATACTGTTGGGGGTCACTCCCCAGGGTGGTAAACACTGTCAGAGACCAGACCTGCAGCACACACCGCAGACATCATAATGATTGTTATGGTGGAGCTCAATGAGCAAAATGTGCTTAATGTAGGAATTGATATCTGCCAGTTATCATAGGAAACGTATGATAGTTGTGTACCATATACCCAGGTGTAGGGTGGCATTGCTAAGGTATGCAACTGCTAGTATTGGGAGATACAGACAGGGCCCAATGTCCTGCCTCTCCAGGAGGCATTGGCCAATGGGACCTGTGGGTGTGTGTGGGTGTGTCTGGCCCTTTTGGCTGCTGCTTTACGGCAGAGTTTCCCAACTTCAGTCCTGGTGTTCCAAACACTGTTTGGGTTTTCATGCTGTCCCTCATGAATATGCATGAGCTACATCAGCATACCATGGGGGTGGTGCATAGATATGCAGCACAGGCATCTTTATAAGAGGCAGCATGGAACCTGAATGGTGTGGGGCCCTCCAGAACTGCATTTTGGAGACTCTGCTCTAGGTAATGCGCCTGTTTATGGTGTCTGTGTTTGGTGTGGTAAAATATAGGCGTATTAACCATGCGTATGTTCTCAGCAATAAAGGTTTGTCCTTACTATCACGGTTTAGTTGTAGGGAAAATATGTGGACAGGATTGGCAGTAGCCCCAGCTGGCCTTTGAACCTGTGACCTTCTGTTCTTGCACACACACTGTCTGTGTGCACTGCACCACCGTGTTGCCACAGATATGCTGCATTCCCTGGGGAGTCCATGACTGTACATCCAACAGAGCCTGTCTGTTGCGGTGGACGGTGCCAGCCTGCACAGGCCTAGGCCACTGTCTGCTGTGGTTTTATTTATTTATTTATTTCAACTTCTTATATACCGCACTTTTGACATAAGCGCGGTTTACAGATAACATAAAGAAACCAGAACAACAGGCTGTTTGGTATTACATATAACAGGAGTATCAACTTGGATAACATGGGAGAACTATTTACATGGAGTATATAATCTATTAACTAGATAACATGCTCAAACTATTTACATAAAATTAGCAGGAATGCTTGGAACAAGGAGAGAGACTGTGGATTGTATTAGGGAGGGGCTATTATGTTACGCTTCATGTGGATTGTATTAGGGTGGGGCTATTATGTTACGCTTCATGTGGGGTAGTATTTGATGAAAAGGTGCAGTTTAAGGGCCTTTCTGAACTGGGTTAGGTCGGTTATGGCGCGGAGATCAGATGTGAGAGAATTCCAGCATTTTGGTGCGCTAAACATGAAAGCTCTGTTTGATGTTGATAGGCTGCACGTTGTTATAGCCTTTGGGGTTGTTAGTGAGTTTAATGCTGCCTGTCTCCTATTTCTGTTTGATGGGATGGTTTGGATGAGTTTATAAAGTGATGTGGACGATAAACCATTTATGGCCTTAAAAGTGAGAATAAGGGTTTTGAATGTAAGTCTTCCGTGTATAGGGAGCCAATGGAGCTGTTTGAGGATAGGTGTGATGTGTTCATTTTTGGGCGCTCCTAGAAGAACCCTGGCAGCGGTGTTCATGGCAAGCTGTAAGGCGCTTACGGTGGATTGTGGGAGTCCTTGTAGAATGGAGTTGGCGAAGTCGAAATGCGGTAGTATCAGAGCTTGGTAGATGGTTCTGAAGTCTTCGTGGTCTAGTAGGGGACGTAGGTGTCTGAGCGTGCGTATTTTGAAGTACACAGATTTCACGATATTGTTTATGTGTGATTTCATATCGAGCCTATGGTCTAGTGTGACTCCGAGGTATTTTATTGTTTCCTTGGTGCCTAGGTCAGCTCCCTTGACACTTATATGTGGTGGTGGAGTGAAGTTGGGGTCTCTTGTGATAAAGAGAACCTCAGTTTTCTTATGCTGAATGCGGAGGTTCTGTGACAGGAGCCATTGTGAGACTGCGTCGAAGCAGTTTGTTATAGGCAATAAATCCATTTGCATTGTGGAAAATGGCATGTAGAGTAGGATATCGTCGGCGTATATCATACATTTCACATTGAAAGACCTGATGATATCGCAGATAGGCTGCATATAGATGTTGAACATGAGGGATGAGAGTGAGGACCCTTGCGGAATGCCTTGTCTTTGATGGAAGAGTTTTGATTCTCCTGTTGCAGATTTAACGTTTTGCATTCTGGTATCGAGGTATGATTTACACCATTCAAGTGGCTGTAGGTGGCTGTAGGTTTGCAGCCACTGCCCCCTCCACCACCTGTACCCTTCCGCCAACATGCAGACATGTCCTTATCTGGGAAAAACATGTGACCTGATTGACTGGTGGCACTCCAGGACTGAATTTGGGGGACTCGGCTGTAGGTAATGCCCATTGTTATGGTTTGTGTGTGGTGTAGGGTAGAATATAGGTGTTGGAACCATGCTTATGTTCTCTGAAATCAAGGAGTGTCTGTACTATCACTGTTTAGTGGTGGGTAAACCTATGGGGACTGGGTTGGCAGGAGCCCCAGCTGGGATTTGAACCTGTGACTTTCTGGTCCTACAGGCACTGGCTGTGTCTGCTGCACCACACTGTGGCCACAGAGACAGTGCAGTCCCTGGAGATAGGAAACCTGGCCGGACGAGTCAGAAACCCTGCTTTGCACAATTATACTGTGGGCTCATTTACCTTGTATGGAGACAAAAGTGGACATAAACCTCAAAAATGACCTCGGAAAAAGGGGAAAAAAAACATAACCAAGCTGGGCAACAGTGATAGCAATGGGCAACATAAAAAACACTCCCAAGAAAGCTCCAATAAAATGAAGTGATTTTTGAAAGAGTCTACGGAGCGTAGACCCTTCCAAAAATCATTTCTTTTTTTTGGAGCTTTCCTGGGAGTGTTTTTTATTGTTGCCCATTGATATCACTGTTGCCCAGCTGAATTATAATTTTTACAATTTTTATTGTGGTCATTTTAATGTTTTATTTGAGATTTTGTTCTGTGCACATGTATCACACAGCTCACGTTTTGTAGGTTTCCCCGGTTTTGCTGTACATTGCAGACAGAAATGGTTTCTCTTCCCTTTAAATCGGCTCTAACGCGAGGTTTTCACTCGCGGTATTTTTTTGACCGAAATTCAGCCCCGCTCCTGTGCGGGGAACCTCTCCCCTCCCACTCTCCACCCATTGACCCCGTCCCCCCGTCCCTCGGGAGCTTTCCTCCCCCCTCGAAATGCCTTTCCACGCCTCTATCGCACATCAGCGCGCCGCGCACTTGTGCGTGTGGCGCGCATGTGTGCAGGGCACCAAAAACACACTATTAGTGTGTGCTAAGGTACCTTAGCGCACGCTCAAGTGCACCCCGCACAATTGCGTGGTTTAGTAAACATACCCCTAAGTCATATCAATGGTTCATCAACCTACCCTAATAATTCAATTTAAAAATCTACCTAATCTTTTCTTCCACCCAATTAAATCAAATGTTAGAAAGTTTAATGCATTGAATGTAATCATATGAAATTTTAAGTGTATATCTTCTTAATAATTAAAATAACTCATATATCTAACTGCTTAAAAGTTCATTTTAGTTTTTTAAACATGCATACAACTTATCAATTTATACTTCTGTATTTTAATATGTTATTCCTTACACAGCAAGCTTTACCAAATGCTGTAGTAATTAATCCTGTTTCTCCAAACTATGCTAGGTATAATAATAATTGTTTCAAACAACTTCATCATCATAATCAAAAACATAAGAAATTAAATAAAATTCATTCTTCATCATCTAAACATAGCACTAGAAATCCAATCCTTTATTCACCCATTAAGTGTGTTTTAATGAATGCAAGGTCAATACGGAATAAACCAAACATTATCTATGATTATATTAAAGATCAAAGGCTTGATATCATTTGCATCACTAAAACCTGGTTAAAAGACACAGATCAAATTATTTTAAACCAAATTACCTCTTTAGATTATGATATATTCAATTATCCTAGAGAATATGAAAAAGGGGGAGGAATCTTAATATTAACAAAAACAACCTTTAAGGGGTATGTTTAATAAACCTTCTTAACGTGCGCGCTGTGCAATTAGTGCACGCTAAGGTACCTTAGCACGCGCTAATGACGCTTTACGGGGCACAAATGTGTCTTAGTGCACGCTCACGCGCACAGCGGTACAAATGAGCACTGAAGATGGGAAAAGGCTCCAGGAGGGCGGAGGAAGGCTCCCCAGGGGCGGAGAGAAGGGGTCAATGGGTAGAGAGTGGGAGGGGAGAGGCTCCCCGCACACTAACGATGTGAAATCCGAGGCCAAAACTAACGCAAGTGAAAACCTCGCGTTAGAGCTGATTTAAAGGGAAAAGAAACCATTTCTGTCAGCAATGTACAGCAAAACCAGGGAAACCTACAAAAAAGTGATAAGTGTGATACATGTGCACGGAACAAAAGTGCAAATAAACATTGAAAATGACCCCAACAAAATAAAAAAAAAATCATAATCAAGCTGGGAAATAGTGATAGTAATGGGAAACATCAAAAAACACTCCCAAGAAAGCCCCAAAAAATAAATATGAATTTTGGAAGGGTCTATGCTCCGTCCCCATACAAGGTGAATGATCCCACAGAAATAGCACTGATCAGGGTTTCCCTCTCCATTGGACAGGTTACCTATGGCATGCACATGTTCCACAACAGCAGGGCGGGCATGTCGGAATGGGCAACTGGACAGATGCTGGAAAAGGGGATACAAAGGGCTGCAGGCGGCACATGCTGTGGTGCAGCTGGGGCACAGTGCGGACTAGGCAGATGCCTAGGTGGCACTTAGGAATGCTGAAACTGAACAGCAGCCAGACAGCAACTGATGAGGGCCCAACATGGGCACGAGAGTGTTTATCACAGTGTCACAGGGGATAGTACCCAGCAGGTACCTCCAAGGGCACAGAACATTGGCAGGCAGGGTTGGGGGGAAGCGTGGATGCCTATGCAGGCACCCCTACCCCAGAACATGCACCATAGGCAGCCGCCTACCTGCACACTGGATGGCTTGAGACTGCACACCACCAGCACCACCAGCAGAAGGGCATGTAAGCATGGTGGCAGAGGGGTACTGGTGGTGGAGGGGAGTAGTGGCAGCTGCCCAGAGCAGACCATGGCCTAGCCTTGTGTAGGTGGGTGCCATCCACTGCAACATACAGGCCCTGCCGGACAAACAGTCATGGTATCACACTGTCTCTGAGGCAACACGGTGGTGCAGTTCACACAAACAGTGTGTTTGGAGGTAGAAGATCACAGGTTCAAGTACCAGCTATGATGCCTGACAACCCAGTCCCCATATTTTACCCACTACTACAACGTGCTAATACAGACAGAACGTTTATTGCAGATGACGTAAACATGCTCAAAATACCTACATTTTACCCTACAGAGCACAGACTCCATAAACAGGTGCATTACCTACAGCAGAGTCTCCCAAATGCAGTCCTGGAGGGCCAAACACCATTCAGGTTCCATGCTGCCTCTAATAAAGATGCCTGTGCTGCATATCTATGCACCAACCCATGGTATGCAGATGTATCTCATGCATATTCATGAGGGACAGCATGAAAACCCGAACAGTGTTTGGCACACCAGGACTGGAGTTGGGAACCTCTGCTGTAAAGCAGCAGCCAACAGGGGCAGACACACCCACACCCACAGGCTCCATTAGCCAATGCCCCCTGGAGAGGCAGGACATTGGGCCCTGCGTGCATCTCCCAATACTAGCACTTGCATACCTTAGCAATGCCACCCTACACCTGGGAATACGGTACACAGCTATCAAAAGGTTGCTATGATTACTGGCAGATAGCAATTCCTACGTTAAGCACAGTTTGCTGATTGAGCTCCATCATAGCAACCTTTCTGATGTCTGTGGGGTGTGCTTCAGGTCTGGTCTCTGACAGTGTTTACCACCCTGGGGAGTGACCCCCAACAGTTTTGCGTACCATATCCATGCCGCACTGTGCCCAGGACTGGTATGGTGACCAGGGCTGCTAAACACCTCTATAGTCAATATAATCTACTCTTGTTGTATGCTCATAATTTCACCTCTCTGAAACAACAGAATTGATCTACAAATCTTGAAAAGACTTATCTAAATCAGGTACTGAGGTCTCAGTAAAATACACGCAGCTCCTCAAAACGTCTTTTAAAATTGCCGCTGCTATTCACATCAGTGACCTCTTGTGAAGTACCTGTATAAATTACCTTTACTTATTTGACTAGATATCTTTAAGCTTTATCTCGATGTATATTCAGGTTCTTATAACAATTTTAAATAATTTTTCATTTTTGTTGTTTTTTTGTTTTTTGATCAGTTTTCCTTTTTATCAATCCTAAAAAATCTATCACTCTCTCTGTAAACCGTTGTTACCCTTGTTACTCATACAAGAAATTCTTCTTATTGTCCATCAATATGATAGCAAGGGTACTTAGCTTCAATCTTGTTCTTTCGAACCTCCAACAAGGAGATATTCGTTAATCATGCTGACGATCACAGATGAAGTCCCAACGCCGTTCTTCTAAGGCGCCCAAGCGTTTCACACGATGTGTTTCATCAGGGGGTTTCTCTCTGGCTTTTTGAACTGATCTAAAAATACAGCCAAACAAGTTTCATCCAACATTATTCCTTTGTTTCATTTAAACATTCTCTCTGCACGTTGCCTAAATGTTTCAAGAAATACCTGCTTTTTCATTTGGTTCTACTCACAACTCTCACAACCAGTATCAGGGCCGTGCCTACCACTTTCTTGTGCAGTTGTCCAAAAAACGCCGCGCATGCGGTCTAAGCAGTTCATAGATCTCTTATAGTCTTTATCAGTAGGCTCCTCCTCCCAATCGTAATTTTCTGCCTCAAATGCATACTGACCAGTCAATTGCTGCATTCAAACCGTGCGGTTTAACAGTGTTTAACTTAAAGATCCACCTCTGCTCCTCTTTGAGAAGAAGTTTTTCTTTATTGATACTTCCCCGGGAAGCAAGGATCTGATCAATTACAAAGCATCGTAACTGATCAAAGTCATGGTTCGCCATCAAGCAGTGTTGCACTAGCGGTGCCTCAAGAATTTTATTATTAACTCGACTGCGATGTTCAATCATTCATTTATTTATTTAGTAAACACTTATATACTGCTACTTCCAGCGATCAGTAGAGGTTTGATTACAACTTTGGGGTTTGTCAAAAATCAAGACAGAAAAGTTGGGGCATATATACATAGTTCAGAGGTAAAACACATCACACAGAATAGGGTCTAAAGATTGGCCTTAACATATTTACATATTTTACAAAAGAGATTGTAGTTTTCATATTTATATTTTTACATATAACTATTCATTTCGTCTTTTATTCCACTGTGATTCATATCGGATTGTAGTGACATTGGAATAGATGCGTTTTTAATTTCTTCCTGAAAGCAACTATGTCTTTAGTTGCTCGCAGCTCATGTGGTAGTTGGTTCCATAAGGTTGGGGCATAGAATGAGAATGCTCTGCGGCTAGTACTGGCTTTTACATGTCTGATGATGTTTGGAACTTGTAGCGTGTCTGAGTTGATAGCTCTCCTGTCTCTGGTGGCAGGTTGCGTGCAGATAAGGGTGGAGAGGAATGATGGGGCTAGGTTATGTATGAGTTTGAATGTTGTTACCAATGCTTTATATTGTATCCTGGCAGCAATCGGTAGCCAGTGTAGTTCAATCAATACAGGTGTGATGTGCTCAGTAACGCTTGATCGCATGATGATCCTCGCCGCCACATTTTGTGCCAATTGCAAGATATTGATCGTTTTCTTTGGCAGACCCTGTAAGATGGCGTTACAGTAGTCTAAGTGAGGCATAATGAGTGCTTGCGCAACAGACCGGAAATCACATGGTTCAAGTATATTCCGCAGGGGTTGTAGCACTCTAAGTTTGTGAAAAATGGCCTTGTTGTTTTTGCTCAGGTGTTTTTCCATCTTAAGTTTGCTGTCCAGTGTGACTCCCAGATATTTGATCTCATTCTTAGGGGGATGTTTACTAAAGTGCGGTAATCGTGAATAATGCGCGTAAAGTACGTTTAGCGATCGTTTGCACGTCCGAACGCGCATTCTGACGTGCGAACGATCGTTAAACGTACTTTACGCGCGTTAACCGCAGTTAACGATCGTAAACCTCCGCGGCGCATTAAAACAGCGCAGAAGGTGGAGAGTGGGCGGAGAGAAGGGGTCAATGGGCGGAGAGTGGGCGGGGAGAGGCTCCCCTCACACTAACGCACTGAATTCCTGAGCTCAATTCCAACGCGAATGAAAATCTGTCGTTAAAGGCATATTAAAGGAAAGAGAAACCATTTCCGTCAGCAATGTACAGCAAAACCGGGGAAACCCATAAAACGTGAGCAGTGTGATACATGTGCACAGAACAAAATTTCACATAAAACGTTAAAAATGACCACAAGAAACATTGTAAAAAGCATAATTCAGCTGGGCAACAATGACAGCAATGGGCAACAAGGAACAACACTCCCTGGAAAGCACCAAAAAAATGAAATGATGTTTGGAAGGGTCTTCGCTCCGCAGACCCTTTCAAAGATCATTTCATTGTAATGGAGCTGTCCTGGGGGTGTTGTGTAATTTTGCCCAATGATATCATTGTTGCCCAGCTTGGTTATGGGTGTGTGCCCCTTTTCTGAGGTCTTTTCTGAGGTTTATGTGCACCTTTGTCTCCATACAAGGTAACTGAGCTCACAGTAAACTTGTGCAGAGCAGGGTTTGTGACTCGTCAGGCCGGTTTAACTAACTCCAGGGACTGCCCTGTCTCTGTGGCCACAGTGTGGTGCAACAGACACAGCCAGTGCCTGTAAGACCAGAGGGTCACAGGTTCAAATCCCAGCTGGGGCTCCTGCCAACCCAGTCTCCATAGTTTTACCCACCACTAAACAGTGATAGTAAAGACACCCCTTTATTGCAGAGAACATACGCATGGTTCATACACCCATATTTTACCACACCAAACACAGACACCAGAAACAGGCGCATTACCCAGAGCAGAGTTTCGCAAATGCAGTCCTGGAGGGCCCCACACCATTCAGGTCCCATGCTGCCTCTAATAAAGATGCCTGTGCTGCATATCTATGCACCACCCCCATGGTATGCAGATGTAGCTCATGCATATTTATGAGGGACAGCATAAAAACCCAAACCGTGTTTGGAATACCAGGACCGGAGTTGGGGAACTCTGCCGTAAAGCAGCAGCCAACAGGGCCAGACACACCCCCACACACACACCCACAGGCCCCATTGGCCAATGCCTCCTGGAGAAGCAGGACATTGTGCCCTGCCTGTATCTCCCAATACTAGCAGTTGCATACCTTAGCAATGCAACCCTACACCTGGGTATATGGTACACAGCTATCAAACGTTTCCTGTGATAACTGGCAGATATCAATTCCTACGTTAAGCACAGTTTGCTCAGTGAGCTCCACCGAAACAAGCATTCTGATGTCTGCGGTGTGTGCTGCAGGTCTGGTCTCTGACAGTGCGTACCACCCTGGGGAGTGACCCCCAACAGTCTTGCATACCATATCCATGCCTGAACTGTGCCCAGGACTGGTGTGGTGGGTATGGCTGCTGAACACCTCTATAGTGGCACAATGCTGGCATAGGTGTGGGGGTGGCTGTCTGTCAATCCAGTGTGTGGTGGCTGCAAACACCTTCCACAGCCCACACTGCCAGCAATGTTGCCAGTATTGAGCTGCCAATGTGCATAATGAGGAGCAAGGTACCATGGGTATAGGCCGGACAGGGTGGCCTGGCCAGGGTGCATCTGCACAGGGCATAGGGCAGTGACAGGCACATTTTAGTGCCCGGCCACCACCTACACAGACAGGGTGACCTCAGTATGTCCTGCTGAGAGATCACTCTCACCCTGACTGTGCAGTGACCACAGCATGGCTAGGCACCCCCATAGTGCTATATAGTATTTTTCTCATGTGATAGATATGGGTTTCCTTTTGGGGCCCAGTCACTGATTTATCTGCTTGCTGTGTAATCATCTCCACTGGGCACATGCATTATGGACTAACTAGCAGACTGCTTTTAGCTGGTATGTGTCTTGATGGAGTGGCTTGCAGGGTGCAGTGGCTGATGGCTTGCTGCAGGAGAATATCATATAGTGGTGGGGTGCAGCTTACCATATCCAGGTATAATGTCTTTCTGTGTACAGAGCTGCATTGCCTGCCCTGGGGTTGATGTTCCTCTCTACTGCCACCTTTGCAGGGAGGTAGAATGTGCATCTATTGTTGGGGGACCCTGTTTTCCACGCTTGGGGGGGGGGAAAGAACAACATGGGTCCATGGGGGCTACACCTGACTGCAAGGTGTTTGTGCAGAAACTACCTATCTCACACATTAACACTGCTTTGGACCTGCGCCATGGCCTCTTTCAGCCGTGGACGGTGCTGTGGACCTGGTGCTGGGCGCCTCACTGCACCCTCAGGGTGAGCATAGTACCCGCACAATGTGACGGTGTGTAGCTACTCTGTGCCAGTACAACACACGGTCAGTACCCCCTACCAGGCCGAGGTGCTGTGGGGGTGCACATGGTCACTTCCCCCTACCAGGCCGAGGTGCTGTGGGGGTGCATTCCCCATGGTGTGTATCTGTGGACAGCTGATTTGCATGTGCAGTGCATCATGGGTGTGACTGGCACGATCCGACCCTGGGAGGATCCTGTGCCTGCTCACAGGTTCTGATAAACCATAGGCCATCACACGTACATCTGTTAGCATAATGCATAGGTGCAAGACACCCTAAAGTGTCTGTACTATAAGATGCCCACGCTGGTAAAAACACAAGTACCCAAGCACGATTGTACGCACGCACCAACGCACGTAGCTATGCACGGGGCTACGCCCGTAACAACGCACGCAGCCATGCACGCACCAACGTACATGGCTACGTGCACTGCGAGAGTGTGTTTCAGTAACCACTACTGAACGTAAAGAAAAACATGCCTCCTCATTCCCTATGTGATATACAGGGTGATGCCTGGGACAGCCTTTTGTGTTAGGCACACTGGGGACTCGAACACATGCTGCCTGTAAAAGCGGTGAGTACACTAACCATTGTGCTACAGCTCTGTTTCAGTGATTTGTGTCTGTACGCCTTCATAGATTAACGCGCAGTAACGCGCCACGGCGCCCTGTAACGCTCGTTAGTTTTTGGAACGCGCGTTAGTGGTTACGATGTCCCGCCCATGTCCTTTTTTGGCTTTCCTTTCACTAACGCGGCTCCTAACGCGATTTGCACTAACGCAGTTTAGTAAACATACCCCTTAGTGTTGTAAGTGTTGTTGCACAGAGTGATTGTTGGAGGAGATTCAAAGTCTGGTTTATTGGATATGTACATCACTTCAGTTTTTTTGTGGTTAATCGTCATATTGTTTTGTTGTAACCATCCTAACATCTCGCCCAGGCAAGTTTTGATCTGATTATATTTAGGGTCTGCGGCATCTAATTGTGTGTACAGCATAATATCGTCTGCGTAGATATGGTAATTGATGTCATGTTTCCTGAAAATGCCACAGAGGGGTTGCATGTAAATGTTAAAAAGTAGTGCCGAGAGGGCCGAACCCTGCGGTATGCCTTGAGTTTGAGAGAAGGCTTCTGCTTTTTCGCCGTTGAATTGTACTTGCGGCGTTCTGTTCGTTATGTAAGAGGAGAACCATTTCAGGGGGGTTCCCAGGATACCAATTGATTCCAGCTTGTTAAGGAGCTGGAATCGAGCATACGAGACTTCAGAGATCGTATTGTCTTACCTACATATAACAAAGGGCAAGGGCACCGTATTGCATAGACGACACACTTAGATCTACAAGTGGTGGCTTTTCTCAAATTACAAGTCATACCGCGGTGCTCTAACACCTCTGTCTCTAGTGTAATGGAACATATACTGCAATTTCCACACTGCTTATGTCCTCTGTTAATGTTCAACACCTGCTCTGAAGATTCCGGTCGCAGTCGGGATGGACTTAGCTTTTCCTTCAAGTTAGGGCTTCTGCTCCACACACACCGGATAGTTGTGTCCCGCAATTCTGGAATCATTCCAAGAATCACACTGTGAGTCTTGAGGATCTTCTGAATTCCCTTGCTTAAGGGAGAAAAACAGGTAATCAGATTTATTGTATCTGGCTCCTTTTCCATGGCCTGTTTGCTTAGGGAGCCAGAGGGAGCCATCAAAAGCCATCGGTCATTATATAATGCTCTAGTATGAGCATACAACAAGAGTAGATTATATTGGCATATATTGCTCAGAAAATTGGACCATATCACTGTAGTTGCATAAACACCTCTATAGTAGCACAATGCTGGCATAGGTGTGGGAGTGTGTGTCTGTCTATCCAGTGTGTGGTGGCTGCAAACACCCTCCACAGCCCCCACTGCCAGCACTGTTGCCAGTACTGGCCTGCCAATGTGCATAATGAGGAGCAAGGTACCATGGGTATAGCCCAGACAGGGTGGCCTTGCCAGGATGCATCTGCACAGGGCATAGGGCAATGGCCTGGACATTGTAGTGCCCGGCCACCACCTGCACAGACAGGGTGGCCACAGTATGTCCTGCTGGGAGTTCATTCTCACCCTGACTGAGCAGTGACCACAGCATGGCTAGGTTCCCCCATAGTGCGCTATGCTATTTTTTTCATGTGATATTTCTGGGTTCCCTTTTGGGGCCCAATCACTGACTTATCTGCTTGGTGTGTATGCTGACATCCCAGTTCAGGGTGCATGCATCTCCTCCAGGAACATGCCCTATGGACTAACTATCTGACTGTCTGCAGCTAGTATGTGTCTTGCTGGAACACCTTGCAGGGTGCAGTGGCTGCAGGCTTGTTGCAGGAGAATATCAGATTGTGGTGGGGTGCAGCTGAGTATTTCCAGGCCTAATGTCTGTCTGCTGTTGCTTTATAAGATATGTACAGAGCTGCATTGACTGCGCTGTAGGGTGTCTGTTCCCCAGCAGGACTGCAGTTGGTGGTCCCCTCTACACCTGCCATTGCAGGGATGTATAATGTGGATCTGTCGGTGGGAGATCCTGTTTCCCAACCTCAGCCCCACAGGGTGGGTTGGGTGGTGGTACATAATCTGCCTACGGGTCCATAAGGGTCAAACCTGACTGAGAAACAGAGATGTATCCAAAGTGTGTCTGCAAGAACTACCTATCTCACACACTAGGACTGCTGGGGACCTACAGCAGAGCCTATTTATGCCATGGAAGGTGCTGTGGACCTGGTGCTGGGCGCCCCACCGCACCCTCAGGGTGAGCACAGTACCCGCACAATGTGACGGTGTGTAGCTACTCTGTGCCAGTAACACACATGGTCAGTTCCCCCTACCAGGCCGAGGTGCTGTGTGGGTGCATACCCCATCTTGTGTTCATCTGTAGACAGCTGATTTGCATGTGCAGTGCATCATGGGTACGGTTGGGCTAACCCTATCCTGGTGACCACAGCAGACTGTTTGTGTGTGACATGCAGTCCTTCTGCAGCCAGCCAGGGACTTGCTAGCAGCTATAGAGCTGTATCCCATTGGTTTCTTCACTGCCTGTGGAGCCAGAGGTCATGGGTTCAAACCCACAGTGAGGTTATTTGATAGGGCTGTCCAAAGCATTATCTATGTTTAATGTACATTAGTGCTGCCAGCAAAAACACCCTCAGCGTACTGTACCTGTAAGGTGCCTCAGAGGGCGCTTTATAGGGCGCCCTATAGGGCACCTTATGGTTACCGTCCATATAAGGTGCACTATACAGTATCCTATGGAGCGACTTATAGGGTGCCCTATAGGGGACATTATAGGGTACCGTGACAGACAGTGCACTTTATAATGTGCCCTATGGAGTACCTTATAGGGTGCCTTATGCGGCACCTTAGGTTACGGCACATGAGGGTATGTTTGCTGGCAGCAATTAATAAAATACAAATAAAGTGCTGCAGGAAACAATAATTGCATATCAAAGCTGATGCCTCAGCCAGCCTTAAGTATTAGGCACACTGTGGATCGAACTCATGACCCCTGTATCATTAGTCAGTGCCTTAATCACTGTGCTACACTGCTGTTCCTCTTTGCATGTCAGCGCACCTACTTAAGATTTCCATGCGTTTAAATGCACAGTGCTGCCATCAAAAACAGTGCTATGACCCTGCCGTGCCTCATAGGGCACCCTATATGGCGCCCTATAGGCCACCCTTTAAGCAACATTGTAGGGTGCCTTGGCGGACAGTGCACTTTAAAATGTGCCCTCTGGGATACCTTATGTGGTGCCTTATGCAGCACCTTATGTTACAGTGCTTTGAGAGTGCGTTTGCTAGCAGCAGTAATTAAAATGCCTCATAATGCAATATTACTCATAAATGGTAGTGTCTCAGCCAGCCTTATTCATTGAGCACAGTGGGGGATTGAACCCATGACCCCTGCACCATCTGTCAGGGTCTTTACCATTGTACTGCAGCCCTGTTCCTTTTTTTTTTGCACATCAGCGCGCCTGCTTATGCTTCCCACGCACGTTTCCCGTGCGCTAATGTGCGCGGCGCACAAGAGCGCGCAGCGCACAAGAGCACGCGTGCTAATCCCATTTTGCTACTTTTGACCGGACCGCCCACTCCTTTTATGGCATCCTGCAGACTAACGCGGCGCGCACGTTAAGAGGGTTTAGTAAACATACCCCTAAGTTTAAAGCTATTACAGCTAACAATTCAACTGAAACAACTTCAATTATTATATCAGATCACCACCTCAATGTTTGCCTCACATATAGACCACCTAATGCTGCTAAGGATCACTTCTCAAAAATTTTAGAATTAATTTGCACTTATAGCTCTCAAATTAAACCATTAATTGCATTAGGTGATTATAATCTATCATCATCACCTTCTAATGAGAATGAAGAAGGCCCCAGGGCCACGTACCTGGCCGGCCGATGGTAATCGGGCTGGCGGCGCGTGGCTCCCCCCCTCCCATCTGGCTGCGGGGGCCAAAGGATTTCCGCGAGGCCAGGCAGCGTCGTTTGAATGGATTAGCTCCCGCGGCTGAGTGGCAGTGGCGGGAGCCAATCGGTGCTGGCAGTGGGAGGGGGATGTGGAAGCGGAGCCTGCCAGGCGTGCATTTGGCACGCGGGGCAGGAGGCTGCGGACATCCCCCCTCCCGCCCGTTATCATTTTGTGGGGTTGGGTTGGGTTGGGGTTGTTGCAGCTTGGGGGGGGGGGGGGTTGGCAGGATTCCGGAGGTTTCCAGGGTCCGGAGCCATAGCTATTAGTTGGGCGGGGTGGGGTACCCCCTACCTGGATAACCCCAGTGAGACTTTTGCTGGTAATATGGCGAAGCCAGAGAAAGGGGTGGTAGGATGAGCAGTAGCCTCGCTGCGGTGGCAACAGCGATGACCTCACTTTGCTACCCACATGGCTGGTGAGTCATTACTGTTGTGGTAGAGGCGGGATTGTATTGTTTGGAATTATGGTTGAAGTTTGTTAAAGTTAATAAAGCTGCGACCGGTGTTATGCCAATAAATGGTGTGCTGTGAGTTATTGCGGGTTTGGGGGGGGGTGATCAAGGGGGAGGTGCACTGAGTCCGCCATGCCACAGTTACAGATCCTTCTTGAAAGCAGTGAAATCTTTAGGTTATCAACAGATAATTAACAAGCCTACACACCAACATGGAACCACTCCTGATCTAAGTTTTTGCCCTGAGCAACTCTTTTCACAAAACCAAATTACAGTCCCAAAAGCTGCCCCAGTACCTTGGTCTGATCATTATATTATCTCATTTACTTGCAACTACAAACATCCCCTAACAACTTAAAAGATGATTACAAAACTAGAAAATTTAGAGCTTTCCATAAAGAGGATTTTCTTAAGGACATTGTTCCACAATTGCAACAAAATTGCACTGAATTGAATAAAGCCATAGAAAATTGGAATAATATCATTTCAAATGCTGCTCTAGCTCCAAAAAATAATAAAGTACAAATGCGTAGGAAGAAGAGCACACCATGGTATTCTAATGAAATCAGGGAGGCAAAGCACCTGCTAAGAAAACATGAGCGTAAATGGAGACTAACTAAATCTCAAGTTGTAAAATTCCTATTTAATGTAAAACAAATGGAATATAATAAGTTAATAAATGACTGTAAACAACAATACCATGCAAATCTAATAATGAAAGCAACTAACAAACCAAGGGGCATGTTTACTAAACTCCGAAATTGTGCGTGGCCCCGTTAGTGTGCGTGTGCCATATAAGGAGTGGGCGGTTCAGGCAGAAAGAAGAAAAAAACCCGACCGTACGTGTGCGCGTCGTGCTAATTTGCGGGGCCCACATTAGCGCGTGGAAAGGCTAAGTGGGGCGCTGCTGAGCACATATCAAAACAGAGCTGTAGCACAACGGTGAACACACTAACCAATGGTGCAGGGGCCACAGGTTCAATCCCCCATTGTGTGCAACAGAAAGGTCAGCTGAGGCAACACCTTGAATGTGTAAAAGTGGTTCAGGAGGCAAAGTACTTTTGGACGGCATAAGGCGGCACACTGTTCGTTTTGTACGGCATAAGGCGGCGCACTGTACTATCTGGGCGGCACAAGGTGGCGCACTGTTCTTTTTGGGCGGCACAAGGCGGCGCACTGTTCTTTTTGGGCGGCACAAGGCGGCACACTAATTGTGGGCAGCAGGAGGTGGCGCGCTGATGGGCATAAGGCGGCGCGCTGATGCCAAAGCAAAGGAACACAGCCACAGCACAATGGTTAAGACACTGACCAATGGTGCAGGGACCAGCGGTTCAATCCCTCACAATGCCCAGTGAAAAAGGCTAGCTGAGGCAGTATGTTATATGTTGTGGAGTGCTGTAGGAGGCTTTCTAATTTTATTTTGTGATAACTACTAGCAAACGCACTCTCACAGCATATTAATATAAGGCGGCCCATAAGGCACATGTTACAGTGCACCGTCCGCCAAGGCACCCTAGAATGTCCCCTATAGGGCAGCATGTATGTTGCGACACAGGATAATGTATAGTGCACCCTATATGGCTGGCAACCGTAACGTGCCCTATAGGGCGCCCCATAAAGCACCCTCAGAGGCACCTTATGGGTACAGTACGCTGAGGGTGGTATTGCTGGCAGCAACATATGTACAGTAAATTAAAATAAATCTGTGGACACCCCTATCACATAAACCCACTGTGGGTTTGAACCCATGACATCTGGCTGCACAGGCAGTGATGTAACCATTGGGCTACAGCTCTATAACTGTAAGCAGCCCCTGGCTGGCTGCAGATAGCCTGTACGTCACCTCACTGACAGTCTGCTGTTGTGAACCACCAGTACCCATGATGCACTGCACATGCAAATCAGCTGTCCACGATTGAACACAGGATGGGAAATGCACCCCTAAAGCTCCCCGGCCTGGTAGGGGGAAGTGTCCGTGTGCACCCACACAGCACCTCAGCCTGGTAGGGTGTCCTGAGTGGGTGGACAAACGGCAAAGAGTAGCTAAACACCATCACATTGTGCGGTTACTGTGCTCAGGACCAGGTCCACAACACCAGGCATGGCCGAATGTGGCCATGTCAGAGCTCCAAAGCAGCAATAACCTGTGGAATAGGTAGGTGCTGCATAAACATTTTGGAGATCTCTGTCTGGCTCAGTCAGTGGGGACCCCCATCCCCAGGTGGATAAAACAGGGCTTCCCCTCAACAGATCCCCACCCCGATGGCAGTAGAGTGGACCATCAACCCCAGTCCTGCTAGGGAACAGACACCCTACAGGGCAGTCCAAGCAGCTCCACACACATCCATAACACAATATCAGACAAACATTAGGCCTGGATATTCAAAGATGCACCCCACCACTATCTAATATTCACCTGCAGCAAGCCATCAGCCACTGCACCCTGCAAGGCACTCCATCACAACACATATCAGCTGTGAACAGTCTGCTGGCTAGTCCTGATGGACATGCATGCACAACTGGGGTGACAGCACACACAGACAGATAGATAAGTCCATGAAGAAGCCCCCACAGGACACCCATACACATCACATGGGAGAATCACAATATAGCACTATGGGGGTGCCTAGCCATGCTGCCGTCACTGCACACTCAGGGTGAGAGTGATCCCCCAGCAGCACATACAGAGGTCACCCTGTCTGTGTAGGTGGTGGCCGGGCACTACCATGCCCCTGCCAGTGCCCTATGCCCTGTGCAGCTGCATCCTGGTCAGTCCACTCTGTCTGAGATATACCCATGGTCCCTTGCTACTCATTATGCACATTGGCAAGCCAATACTGGCAACAGTGTTGGCAGTGTGGGCTGTGGAAGGGGCATGCAGCCAACACCCACTGTATAGACAGACACACAATTCCACACCTATGTCATCATGGTGCTACTATTGAGGAGGTAATTAGCCTTGCCCACCAAACCGGTACTGGGTACGGCAAGGCATGGATATGCTATGCAGTACTGCTGGGGGTCACTCCCCAGGGTGGTAAACATTGTCAGAGGCAAGGGCTGGAGCACGCACCGCAAACACCAAACAGATTGTTCGGATGGGGTCAACTAGCAGTATGTGTGTATCGTATGGATATCTATCTGCCAGTACTCCTAGCAAGCGTCTCAGAGCTGTGTACCGTATACCTCAGGTGTATGGTTCCATTGCTAGGGTATGCAGGTGCTAGTATTGGGAGATGCACGCAGGGTCCCATGTTCTGCCTCTCCAGGAGACATTGGCCAATGGGGCCTGTGGGTGTGGGTGTGGGTGTGTCTGCCCCTGTTGGCTGCTGCTTTACGGCAGAGATTCCCAACTCCAGTCCAGGTGTGCATCACACTGATCGGGTTTACCTGCTGTTCCTCATGAATATGCATGAGCTACATCTACATGCCATGGGGGTGGTGCATAGATATACAGCACAGGCATTTGTATGAGTGGCAGCATGGACCCTGACTGGTGTGTGGCCCACCAGGACTGCATTTGGGAGATTCTGCTCTAGGTACTGCCCCTGTACATGGTGTCTGTGCTCAGTGGGGTAAAAGATAGACGTAGTACCATTGCATATGTCCTCGCCACGAAAGGTTTGTCCTTACTATCACTGTGTAGCTGTGGGAAAAAATATGTGGGAAGGATTGGTGGTAGCCCCAGCTGGGCTTTGAACCTGTGACCTTCTGTTCTTGTATGCACTGTCTGTGTGCACTGCACCACCTTGTAGCCACAGATTGGCTGGATTCCATGGAATGTCCATGCCTGTGGATCTGGCAGGGCCTGTGTGTTGCAGTGGACTGTGCCAGCCTGCACATGGCTTGGCCTCTGTCCTCTGTGGCTAGCTGCCACTGCCCCCTGCACCACATGTACTCGTGCGCCAACATGCTGGCATGAGCTTCTCTCAGAAAAAGCAGATAACCTGATTGCAATGTGGCAGTACGGGACTGCATTTGGGGGACTTGGCTGTAGGTATGCCCATTGTTGTGGTGTGTGTGCGGTGTTGGGTAACATATGGGTGTTTCCCCATGCTTATGTTCCCTGCAATACAGGGGTGTCTGCTCTATCTTTGTTTAGTGGTGGGTAAAATATATGGATGGGGCTGGCAAGTGCCCCAGCTGGGATTTGAACCTCTGGCCTTCTAGTCCTAAAGGTCATGGCTATGTCCTCTGCACCACACTATGGCCACAGAGACAGTGCAGCCCCTGGAGGTAGTAAACCTGGCAGGATGGAGTCACAAACCCTGCTGTATGCATTTTTACTGTGGGCTCCTTCACCCTGTGTGGTGACAAACGTGCAAATAAAACCCGGGAATGACCACGGAACAAAGGGGGAAAACATATACCCAAGCTGGGCAACAGTGATATTAATGGGCAACCCTAGATAACACTCCCAGGACAGCTCCAGAAAAAGGAAAATGTTTTTTGGACGAGTCTCCGCTCCGTACACCTTTCCATAAATCATTTCCCTTTTTTTGGAGCTTTCCTGGTTGTGTTATCTAGTTTTGCCCATCACTATAGCTGTTCCCCAACTGAATTACTATTTTTCATATTTTTGTGGTGGTCATTTTCTATTTATAATTGCACTTTTGTGCTGTGCACATGTATCACACTGCTCACGTTTTGCAGGTTTCCCCGGTTTTGCTGTACATTGCTGACGGAAATGGTTTCTCTTCCCTTAAAATGCATTCTAACGGAAATTCTAATTGGAAATTCAGCCCCGATAATGTGCGGGGCGCCTCTCCCCTCCCCTTCCCCGCCCATTAACCCCTTCTCTCCGCCCCTCCGGGGCCTTCCTCCGCCCTCCGTTAGCCTTTCCACGCCTCTATCGGACATTTGCGGGCACGTACTTGTGCGGCACCCGTTACTGTGACGCGCAAGTGTGCGGGGCTTCATCGCACGTTTGCGGGGCGTTTAAGCGCTCTTAAGTACCGCTTTTAGTGCGCTATTTTGCGGCGCGCTAATTAGCGGTTTTTAGTAAACATGCCCCTAAGTCATTCCGTCCTATTTCGAGTTTACCATTTATCTCAAAAATTATAGAAAAGTAGTGCAAAATCAGCTGCAAGATCACATTGACTCGTGTGCCCTTTTGGATATACATCAGCATGGATTTAAACCTAATCACAATGTGGAAACTCTACTTATTTCTCTCCTTGATAATCTTATAACAGGCCTTGAAAAAAATAAGTTATTTCTGTTAATCTTCATAAACGTCTCAGCAACTTTTGATACTGTGGGGTATGTTTACTAAAACCCCGTTAGGTGTGCACCGAGCTATTGTGCGAGATGCCATAAAAAGAGTGGGTGTGTCAGTTTGAAAAAAGCAAACCGGGATTAATCATGCGCTAATGTGCGCCGCGCACATTAGCGCATGAGGAATGCGCGAGGGAAGCATAAGTGGCGCGCTGATGTGCAAACACAGGAGCAGAGCCACAGTACAATGGTTAAGACACTGACCGATGGTGCAGGGATCATGGGTTCAAATCCCCACTGTGCCCAATGAAAAAGGTTGGCTGAGGCACTACCTGTTATGTGTAATATTGCAGTCTGAGGCATATTAATTTTATTTTAATTACTGCTACTAGCAAACGCACTCTGAACGCACTGTAACATAAGGCGCCCCATAAGGTACCCCAGAGGGCACATTTTAATGTGCACTGTCCGCCACGGCACCCTACAATGTTGCATAAAGGGTGGAGTATAGGGCGCCATATGGGGTGCCCTATGAGGAACAGCAAGGTCAGAGCACTGTTTTTGATGGCAGCACTGTGCATTTAAACGCATTGAAACATAAGTAGGTGCGCTGAAATGCAAGGAGGAACAGCAGTGTAGCACAATGGTTAAGGCACTGACTGATGATACAGGGGTCATGAGCTCCGTCCCCAGTGTGCCCAATACGTAAGGCTGGCTGAGGCATCAGCTTTGACATGTAAGTATTGTATCCTGAGGCATTTTATTTGTAATTCAATTATTGCTGCCAGAAAACACACCCTCACGTGCCGTAACCTAAGGTGCCGCATAAGGCACCCTATAAGGCACTCCATAGGGCACATTATAAAGTGCACTGTCTGCCACGGCAAACTATAATGTCCCCTATAGGGCACCCTACAACGCGCTCCATAGGACACCTTATAAGGCACCTTATATGGACGGTAACCATAAGGTGCCCTATAGGGCGCCCTATAAAGCGCCCTTTGAGGCACCTTATGGGTACAGTACGCTGAGGGTGTTTTTGCTGGCAGCAATAATGTACATTAAAAAGAGATAATGCTTTGGGGAACCCTATCAAATAACCCCATTGTGGGTTTGAACCAATGACCTCTAGTTCCACAGGCAGTGAAGTAACCAGTGGGCTACAGCTCTACAGCTGCTAGCAAGGCCCTGGCTGGCTGCAGAGAGACTGCATGTCACCACACAGACAGTCTGCTGTGGTCACCAGGATAGGGTTAGCCCACCCGTACCCATGATGCACTGCACATGCAAATCAACAGTCTACAGATGATCGCAAGATGGGGTATGCACCCCCACAGCACCTCGGCCTGGTAGGGGGAACTGACCATGTGCACCCCCACAGCACCTCGGCCTGGTAGGGGGTAATGACCGTGTGTGTTACTGGCACAGAGTAGCTACACACAATCACATTGTGCGGGTACTGTGCTCACTCTGAGGGTGCGGTGAGGCGCCCAGCACCAGGTCCATAGCACCTTCCATGACAGAAATAGGCCATACTGCAGATCCGCAGTAGTGCTAATGTGTGAGATAGGTATTTTCTGTCAGACACACCTTGTATATATCTGTATGTCTCAGTCAGGTATAACCCCTATGGACTCCTAGGAGGATTATGTACCACCGCCCTCCTCCTCCAGGGCTGAGGGTGGTAAACAGGGTCTCCCATCAACAGATCCACATTCTACCTCCCTGCAATGGTGGCAGTAGAGGGGACCATCAACCCCAGTCCTGCTGGGGAACAGATACCTACAGGGCAGTCAATGCAGCTCTGTACGCATCCATAACACAATAGCAGACAGACATTAGGCCAGGATATGCTAAGCTGCACCCCACCACTATCTGATATTCTCCTGCAACAAGCCTTCAGTCGCTGCACCCTGCATGGCACTCTATCAAGACACATACCAGCTGCAAACAGTCTGCTAACTAGTCCATAGTGCATGTTCCTGGTGGAAATGCATGTACCCAGAACTGGGATGTCAGCATAAACACCAAGCAGACAAGTCAGTGACTGGGCCCAAAAGGAAACCCATAAATATCACATAAAAAAAATGCTATATAGCACTAGGGGGGTGCCTAGCCATGCTGTGGTCACTGCACAGTCAGGGTGAGAGTGATCTCCCAGCAGGACATGCTGTGGCCACCCTGTCTGTTCAGGTGGTGGCCGGGCACTACAATGTCCCAGCCAGTGCCCTATGCCCTGTGCTGATGCATCCTGGCCAGGCCTCCCTGTTCGGGCTATACCCATGGTACCTTGCTCCTCATTATGCACATTGGCAGGCCAATACTGGCAACAGTGCTGGCAGTGTGGGCTGTGGAGGGTGTTTGCAGCCATCACACACTGGATAGAGAGACACACACTCCCACACCTATGCCAGCATTGTGCTACTCTTGAGGAGTTTAGCAGCCCTGGCCACCACACCAGTCCTGGGCACAGTGCAGGCATGGATATGGTACGCAATACTGTTGGGGGTCACTCCCCAGGGTGGTAAACACTGTCAGAGACCAGACCTGAAGCACACCCCACAGACAGCAGAAAGGTTGCTATGATGGAGCTCAATCAGCAAACTGTGCTTAACGTAGGACTTGGTATCTGCCAGTAATCATAGCAAACGTTTGATAGCTGTGTACCATATTCCCAGGTGTAGGATGGCATTGCTAGGGTATGCAAGGGCTAGTATTGGGAGATGCATGCAGGGCCCAATGCCCTGCCTCTCCAGGAGGCATTGACTAATGGAGCCTGTGGGTGTGTCTGCCCCTGTTGGCTGCTGCTTTACGGCAGAGGTTCCCAACTCCAGTCCTGGTGTGCCAAACACTGTTCGGGTTTTCATGCTGTCCCTCATGAATATGCATGAGATACATCTGCATACCATGGGGGCAGTGCATAGATATGCAACACAGGCATCTTTTTTAGAGGCAGCATGGAACCTGAATGGTGTTTGGCCCTCCAGGACTGCATTTGGGAGACTCTGCTTTGGTAATGCGCCTGTTTATGGTGTCTTTGCTCTGTAGGGTAAAATGTAGGTGTTTTGGGCATGTTTACGTCATCTGCAATAAAGGTTCTGTCTGTATTAGCACGTTGTAGTAGTGGGTAAAATATGGGGACTGGGTTGGCAGGCACCATAGCTGGGACATGAACCTGTGACCTTCTGCTTCCAAACACACTGGTTGTGTGCACTGCACCACCGTGTTGCCACAGAGACAGTGCATTCCCTGGTGATACCATGACTGTTTTTCCGGCAGGGCCTGTCTGTTGCAGTGCATGGCACCCACCTACACAGGGCTAGGCCATGGTCTGCTCTGGGCAGCTGCCACTGCCCCCTCCGCCAACAGTACCCCTCCGCCACCATGCTGACATGGCCTTATATTGAAGACAGCATAAAACCTGAATGATTTGTGGCCCTCCAGGACAGGATTTGGGGGACTCTGCTCCAGGTAATGTGCATGTTTCTGGTGTCTGTGCTCGGTGGGGTAAAATATAGGCGTTTGAACCATGCGTATGTTCTCTGCAATAAAGGTTTGTCTTTACTATCACGATTTGGTAGTGGGTAAAATATGGGGACTGGATTGGCAGTAGCCCCAGCTGGGACTTGAACTTGTGACCTTCTGCTCCAGAATACACTGGCTGGGCTCACCGCAACACACTGTGCTCACAGAGACAGTGCAGTCCCTGGAGATAGCATGACTGTTTGTCAGACAGAGCCTGTCTGTCCATAAACCATTATTAAGAAGGGACCCAGGATATCAATGCTTGAACCAATACAAGCATTGTGGAACCTGTGTCCCTTGGGGAAACTGCTAGGTATGTATGACCTAGATTGGCCACTGTTGGAAACAGAATACTGGACTTGATGGACCATGGTCTGACCCAGTATGGCATATCTTATGTTCTTATGTTCTTATGTCTGTTGCAGTGCATGGCACCCACCTACACAGGGCTAGGCCTTGGTCGGCTCTGGCAAGCTGCCACTGCCCCCCTCCACCACCAGTACCCCTCTGCCATCATACTGACATGCCCTTCTGCTGGTGGTGCTGGTGGTGTGCAGTCTCAAGCCATCCAGTGTGCAGGTAGGCGGCTGTCTATGGTGCGTGTTCTGGGGTAGGGGTGCCTGCATAGGCGTCCACGCTTCCCCTGGGCAGCTGCCACTGCCCCCTCCACCACCAGTACCCCTCTGCCATCATACTGACATGCCCTTCTGCTGGTGGTGCTGGTGGTGTGCAGTCTCAAGCCATCCAGTGTGCAGGTAGGCGGCTGTCTATGGTGCGTGTTCTGGGGTAGGGGTGCCTGCATAGGCGTCCACGCTTCCCCCCAACACCGCCTGCCAATGTTCTGTGCCCTTGGGGGTACCTGCTGGGTACTATCCCCTGTGACAATGTGATAAACACTCTCGTGCCCATGTTGGGCCCTCATCAGTTGCTGTCTGGCTGCTGTTCAGTTTCAGCATTCCTAAGTGCCACCTAGGCATCTGCCTAGTCCGCACTGTGCCCCAGCTGCACCACAGCATGTGCCACCTGCAGCCCTCTGTATCCCCTTTCCCAGCATCTTTCAAGTTGCCCATTCCAACATGCCCGCCCTGCTGCTGTGGAACATGTGCATCCCATAGGAAACCTGTCCAATGGAGAGGGAAACCCTGATCAGTGTTATTTCACTGTGGGATCATTCACCTTTTATGGGGACGGAGCGTAGACCCTTCAAAAATTCATATTTATTTTTTGGGGCTTTCTTGGGAGTGTTTTTTTTAATGTTTCCCATTACTATCACTATTGTCCAGCTTGATTATAATTTTTTTATATTTTGTTGGGGTCCTTTTCAATGTTTATTTGCCCTTTTGTTCTGTGCACATGTATCACACTTATCACTGTTTTGTAGGTTTCCCTGGTTTTGCTGTACATTGCTGACAGAAATGGTTTCTCTTCCCTTTAAATCGGCTCTAACGCGAGGTTTTCACTCGTGGTATTTTTTGCATCGGATTTCAGCCTCGCTCATGTGCGGGGAGCCTCTCCCCTCCCACTCTCCACCCATTGACCCCTTCTCTCCACCCCTGGGGAGCCTTCCTCCGCCCTCCGGGAGCCTTTCCACGCCTTCATCACAAATTGGAGCGCCGCGCACATGAGCGCCGCACACATGAGCGTGAATATTTGGGCCCGTACGTGACATTAGCATGCGCTAAGGCACCTTAGCGCACGCTCAAGTGCGCAGCGCACATTAGCGCACAGTAGCGCACATTAGCGCAGTTTAGTAAACATACCCCTGTGTCTCACACAATAATGTTGCAATGTCTACAAGATATTGGCTCATGCAACAATACATTAAAATGGTTTGCCTATTATCTAACTAATCGTATGCAGTTAGTAAAATATGGTGACAAAAAATCCTCTCAATTTTCGATTGGACAAGGCATACCTCAAGGTTCAGCTTTATCATCTATTCTCTTTAATATTTATATTCAATCCATATGTCAAATTATTAATCTTCTTGAAATTAATTATCATTTATATGCTGATGACATTATGGTTCATACTATAATTGACCAAAATACCTTTGATACAACAAAAATTAATAACTGTTTGGCTGATGAATGATTGGCTTAATAACAACAACTTAAAAATAAATTCTGACAAAACAGAAGCAATGTTCATATCTAAATGCCAGTCCTTAAAACTACCAATTGAAATTAATTTATTAAATAGAGAAATAAAAATTAAAGATGAAGTAAGATATTTAGGTGTAACATTAGATAAATATTTAAATTTAAAATATCATATAAACAAAACTGCGTCAAAAGCATACCATGATTTAAAGATTATAAGAAGACTAAAACCAATACTAAATACAAATCACTTTTGCATGGTATGTCAGGCAGTCATAACACCTCTACTTGATTTTGGAAACATCTTGTATCAAGGTCTTCCTAAACACACTATCCATCCTCTCCAATTAGTTCAGAACACCACTGCCCATATTATAACTGGCTCTACAAAATTTGAACACATAAATCCTGTCCTCAAACAGTTACATTTCCTTCCGGTTATTGCAAGGGCAAAATATAAAAACCTAATGACTATTTTCAAAAATTTTCACCAATCCTCAGCGGATATTCTACAATCTATTATTTCAAAAGACAAGAGCATAAGACCAAGACGATCTCAAAATATCAATAAACTTAATACTCCTTTGAACTTCAACAAATCAAAACAAATGACTTCTAAAAGAGCGTTTTTCTTTATGGCACCAGAGTTATGGAATTCTATAACCGGGTACAGCGGACCCGTCGCTTCAGCCCTTACTCCCCTCCCCTCCCCCCACATTTTTAGGCCCTTCACCTGATCCTTCCCATAAAAGACAATTACACCTCTTTTGGAATCAAACTGGTCGCAGCTTTATTAACTTTCAACCATAACCAACTACAATCCAACAAATTAACTTACCCCCCCCCCCCAAGCAGAGCATGCCATCACCAGCCATGTTATTAGCAAGGTGACGCCGCTTCCGCTTCTGCCGGGTACAGGCCCTGACTAAATCGCCTCGCCCTCCCTCATCCGGCTTCGCCATATTATTAGCAAAAACCTGAGGGATTGTCCGGGTCGGGGGTACCCCACCCCTGCCCTAATGCTTGCATCCGGCTCCGGACCCCAGAAACCTCCAGGATCCCGCCAAACCCCCTCCAGCTGCAACACCCCAACACCCACAGCCTAAACCACCGTGCAACAAGGGTGGGTGGGCGGGCGTCCGGCGTCTCTGGCAGCCGACCAAAAGAGGCCGGAGCCACGCTGCGTCCCCGCTCAAAAACCCCCACCAACCGCTCCATCTTTCACATTGGCTCCCGCACCACCACACAACTCGCGGGAGCCAATGGGAACGTAGCCCCACTCGCGTCCCGCCCACCGCATCAGCATACAGCCGACAGGCGCGCTTGCTACCGCCCCCCCCCCCTGTTAGTGCTGGCCACATGCACATGGCCCCGCGGCCTTGCTATAACCGGGTACGTCGGACCCGTCGCTTCAGCCCTTACTCCCCCCCTCCCCCCACATTTTTAGGCCCTTCACCTGATCCTTCCCATAAAAGACAATTACACCTCTTTTGGAATCAAACTGGTCGCAGCTTTATTAACTTTCAACCATAACCAACTACAATCCAACAAATTAACTTACCTCCCCCCCCCAAGCAGAGCGTGCCATCACCAGCCATGTTATTAGCAAGGTGACGCCGCTTCCGCTTCCGCCGGGTACAGGCCCCGACTAAATCGCCTCGCCCTCCCTCATCCGGCTTCGCCATATTATTAGCAAAAACCTGAGGGATTGTCCAGGTCGGGGGTACCCCACCCCCACCCTAATGCTTGCATCCGGCTCCGGACCCCGGAAACCTCCAGGATCCCGCCACCGGCTCAGGCCACCACTGATCTGAACCGCCCCCCAAAGGGTAAGCTGCGACCAACCCGCATCCTATACATAATATCCTCCAAGGCCTCCTGCCAGTCGTTGAGGAGCAAGTCCATCCCAACCAGGGATAGATGCACTCCGTCCGACCTGAACAGGCCCGCGCATTCGACATCAACCCAGGTGTGCAAAATTTGGCACCCCCCATGCTCAACAACCTATCTGCCAATTTGGCGATTAATTTTTGTCAGCCCTCTGGACCACCGCCGCAGCAAAGGTAAAAGCTGGATCCACCGCAGTCCACGCTCACCCAGCCATGATACAGTCATCTCGGACGCGTCCAGTCCAAGATTCAGGCCAACAGGCCGTGTGCTGCTCGCCGACCGGCCCAGCAAACGAACGAGTGGTCAATCACCCAACAGCGACACAGTCCTTGAAATACATCTGTAACATAAAGAAATGATAATGTTAGTCACCCCCACCACCCCTATAAACACACGTAGCTTTGGAACGCCTGCGACCTCCATCTGCCAATCCGCCGGATCTCCCGCTCCGACAGACCTTCCGCCGCCGCACTGGTAGCCGCCCCGATCCTGAATGAGTGAGGAGCAAACCTCCCAGGATCCTCCCCTATCTGCTGCAGCGACATCCGCAGGACCGCCGTAAACTGAAAACGCGTAAGCACCCGCGCATCCTCATGCACAAAGAGACTGCCCGCACCAGCCGGACATACACACAAGTACGCTTTTAGCAAAGTAACTGGGCACGTAGGAGTCCCATACACCTCTCTCAAGACTACGCACGCACCTTTACCCGTCTGATCCGTTTTGGAACGCGCAAGGTGAATGCGAACCCCTACGTCTACCAACACCACGTGGTGTAATTGCAAGCCTCCACCCCGCGAGCATCGACCCGACTCTGCCACCAATTCACCTACCCGAAAAGCACCAAAAAATGCCACTGAAAACACCGCCCGAAAAAGCCGGCCTTCATAGCAGGACGAGACCTCCTGCGGTAACGCGAAACACAATCGACCCAGCAGGTCATGCGTTATAGGCTGTCGCCCATCACCCGGTGATGGAAAGGACTGCTCCCATCCTTGCAACAGCCTGCACGTCAAGAAGCCCCCCCCCTCCGCAGCCCTCCACCCAAGAGCTTTCATGAAAAATGAAAACCCCGCCAAATTCCTCCGCACCGTTGACCGCGACAAACCTGCAACTTTTGCTGCCAAAACATACTGACCAAGGAGCAAATCCGATGCTGGGCTCTGCCTCCATGCCTGCTCCTGCAGGAAAGCCACCACACTGCTGCAGCCCCTCTGGTACGCCTCCCACGTCGCAGCCGACACTGAATTCTTCAGCAGGTCTGTCATGTCCCCAGGCCAATCTGCCATAAGTGCTCTGGGACCGAAGCCCCTTCTTCTGCTTCCGGCGCCAAGGTCCGAAACAGCTCCCACTTAAAATGGGAAATAGCATCAGCAATCATGTTAGTACTCCCCGGAATATGCCGAGCCTTAATCACGACATTCAATCGCAAGCAGGCTAAGACCACCTGCCGCATTAAGTCGGCAACCTGCTTGCAACGCGGGGCATAATTATTCAGCACGCTGACCACTGCCTCGTTGTCGCACCACCAAACTACATGGCGATTCCAGAGCCTGTCCGGCCACAATGCCAACACCACCAAAATCGGGAACAACTCCAAAAAGGTTATATTACTAGTAATGCTGGCATCGCGCCATGACTGCGGCCACCCCGCCGCACACCATGAGCCCCCAAAATAAACACCCAAGCCCACCCCTCCAGCCGCATCAGTATATAACTGTAACTCCGCACTGGATATCACCCTCTCCCGCAACACCGTAATACCGTTGAAATCTCGCAGAAACTCATCCCATACCCCTAAGTCCTCGAAACCCTGATCCGATGGTGAGGTTTAACAACCCCCGACATAGCCGCTGCCAGCCTCTGCAAAAAGACTCTGCCCATGGGAATCACCCGACACGCAATATTAAGGGAACCTATTAAGGCCTGCATCTCCCGCAATGTCATCTTCGTGGAGACCAATACGTTCGCCACCAATACTCACAGCCTAGTTACCTTGTCTGCCGGTAACCTTGCTATCATTAAACCAGAATCCAGCTCCACCCCCAAAAAAGTAATACATGTCGCCGGGCCCTCCGTCTTCCCGGCTGCCAACGGTACACCCCACTCCTGTGCCAACTGCATAAAGCCATCCAACAATTCCCAGCACTGCCCAGACTGAGCCGTCCCTACAAAAAAGAAATCGTCCAAGTAATGCACTACCTTTCCACTACCCATCTTCTGAACCAGAGCCCAATGCATGAAAGTACTAAACTGTTTGAAATAAGCGCAGGATATAGCGCAACCCATTGGCATGCTCTTGTCAAAATAAAATTGCCCCTCAAAGCGGAATCCCAACAAATGAAAAGCCGACGGGTGCACCGGCAACAACCGGAAGGCAGATTCAATATCTGCCTTCGCCATCAAGCACCTCGGGCCACATTCCCTCACTAATTCTACGGCCTCGTCAAAATATGCATAGCGCACCACACACAATTCTTTTGGGATGTGGTCATTAACCGAAGAACCCACGGGGAATGAAAGATTATGGAATAAATGATACTTTCCCGGCTCCTTCTTCGGTATTATTCCCAAGGGGGAGACCACAAAGTGCGCAAATGGCTGCTCTACAAAGGGGCCAGTGACCCGTCCCAACCCCATCTCCCCGGCCAACTTATCCCTTACAATATGGGCAAACTGTCGAACTGAAGGCGAATTCCCAGCCTTACCTGTAGCAACCCTACCAACAGCAGGAATCTGAAACCCCCCGGCCAATATTAAACTGTCCTTCCTCCTGGGATACCTCCGCAACCACGGACGCAATGCCTGGATCTTAATAGGAGTAGGTGCCAAGCTCCACAAGCTCCTATTGCTTCGAGGGGGGTGCAATGGCTCCCACAGAACCTCTCTTAACATATTTGAGGGCAGAATGTCCTCCGCTACAGACAGAGCAAGCAAGCCAGAATTTGCAGTCCGGAAAGGGGCACGAAGACTTGTTGAATCGCCAACAGACATCTCCAGTGCCCCCTCCCACCGCCGTTCTCTGCACCGTCGGGGACATGCCCACACGAAAGGGCTTCCCTGCACCCGCTGCACAGACCAATCCCCCTTTAGACCCGCTCGCCCCTCCAACGCCAGGTCTGACCGCCATCTGCGTCAACCATAAATTAATATCTTGCGTCCACTGTTCCCTCTAAGCTGTGTGCGCGTGCGCGCGCACACACCTCGCCAAGCGAGCGCACATACTTTATAACAGAGCGCACAAAAATTATGGTTCTGATTCTGATAGAAAACACAGACATCTTAAAATTTAAAAGTTGTTGTGTATTTACGGTTTTCACAAGTTCTATAATATTATCTAGTGCAATCAATGTGGTGTACATACTGTATTCTGACGTGTAGTCAAATTTTAAAGTATAGAACTCCGAGTGTCGTTATGTGCCGCACAAAAATTTAACCTTCCTTCAAAAGCTGCACAGCTGATATTTTATGCGCACACAGCCTACAGAAAATTAGAGGGAACATTGCTTGCGTCCCCCAGGACAACGTCTGGTTTTCTTCCATCTTATCGCGGAACTTCTCATCGTAGTTGAGCCAAGCCCAACTTTCATGCGTCTGAGATGCCTCTAAAATGGAGTCCGCGTATGCCAAAAGCATACCGTACTGCTCCGGGTGCACGTGCCCCCACACACTAGCTAGCCGTAAAAAGGCCTGCGTCTAGTTCACAACATTCCGTGCAACTCTCCGCACCCTACCTGCCTTCTCGTCCTCCTTCCTCTTCCTCCTACTGTCCCCTGATCGCTTCCGGCCTTCCAACAACTGGAAAATGTCTATATAGTGCCGCTTTTGGATTTTCCGCCGCAAATTCCTCAGTACGCCCTCCCATAACTCTGAGAACGCCGCTACTGTAGGAATAGCCCTGCCAGTTTCCTGCCCCCCCGCCGCCCCCCCCCCCCATTCTCGGCACTTACTTCCCTCTGCCGAACTCAAACCAGACGACAAGTCGGTGGACGACGTGGAAGAGGACTCTGATCTCCTACGCCTATGACAAGAAAGTCTCTGCTTCTGGCCCCTTTTCTTACGCCCCTTGCCTGCCATACCTGCTTCTTCCCTAGCCGCCGCACCTTGGTCAACTGCCAACTCACTTGAAGCGCTCTCCACCGTTTCCGTAGAGACACTGATCTCCTGAAGCTCCGATGCCATCTGAACAGCTGTCTCTGTCTCACCGGCTGCTCTTCCAGCCACCTGACTCCCCGCTATGCTCAACATCGTGCCATATCCATGTCGCGACGCATTCCTACCAAGGACTCCCCGCATACTGCCAAACAGGGGGTACCTGCGGAGAGAAAACAGGAAAGGGCGAAGAGAGACCCGCCATAGCCCATGGTGGCTGCCAAGCCCTCAGCCACTCTGCCCGCGAGGAGCCTTGACCTCCGCCCTGCCAATGCTCCCAGGCTGGCGAGGAACCGCCTCTCACATCCTCTTGCCACCCTACCGAACCCGCTAGCCCCACCCATCTCTTTCCCCTAACTCACCTACCCCCTCTCAAGGGGAACTGGCCCACCGCTTGCGCATCCATCAGACCCTTGCCCCGCCCCTTGCCCCGATGAACCCCTGAAGAGCCCTCGACTCCTTCCGCCCTGACTACCCCGAGGCATCTGACCCTCTCCCAATGGCTCACACACCCGCACATCGCCAGCTACCTTGCTCTGTGCCTGGGCCAGCCCCACTTCCAGCCTGCTGCCCCCCCGCCCCCCTTTTCCAATGCTAGGCCCCCCTGCCTGCCTACTGCCCCACCCCCGCCCAACTCCTGCCTTGTTAGCAGCCCTGCCCTTAGCCCCCCCTCGCACCGACTTCCCTCTTACTGCTGCACCTTGCGGCCTGCCACCCTGCCCTATGGTGCCGCTACCCTCATGCTCCACATTAGCATCAGGCCCCGACCAGCCCTCAACCCGGGCAGCCCTTTCCACCCTTCTCCCCCTGCTTGGCCCTTTTCCCTTTCCTGAACCCCCCTCACTTTCCTTGCTTCGGTGCATTAGTTCTATTTTATTTTAATATTTATTCTTTATTTATTATTATTAAGTTTTTATAACACCCGCAGCCATGGCCAGGCAGCACAGGATAGTTATGCAAATTTAACTTATAAAACAACTTGCCGGCTCGACCGTTGCACTGCAATCCTCGTCCCCGCTCCCAGCCTAAAATTCCTGCAGCCTCGCGCTCAATGCACGCTAGTCCTAGCACCCTCCGCTCCCCTTAATGGCCCCAGGCCCACCGTCAAAATGTAGCCAAGCTCCTCAAGCGTCCGGCATCTCTGGCAGCTGACCGAAAGAGGCCGGAGCCACGCCGCGTCCCCGCTCAAAAACCCCGCCCAACCGCTCCATCTTTCACATTGGCTCCTGCACCACCACACAACTCGTGGGAGCCAATGGGAACGCAGCCCCACTCGAGTCCCGCCCACCGCATCGACATACAGCCGACAGGCGCGCATGCTGCCGCCCCCCCGGTTAGTGCCGGCCACGTGCACATGGCCCCGCAGCCTTGCTATTCCTGAAGACTTAAGAACTCAGGAAGACCTTAAGGACTTTCGCAAATCTTTAAAGACTTACTTATTTATAGAATCATTTGGTGAAATAACTTAAATTGATCATTATGCATATTTAATTTCACTATGATATAGTATTACAACATACTGTTTTGTATTTATATTGTAATGTATATTTAATTTCACTATGATATAGTATTATAACATACAGTTTTGTTTTGTATTTATATTTTAATGTATCATTTTTGTTTTCCCATACCCTCAATATTTAAGCCTTTGTTGTCTTGTCAACCACTTTGATTGAAGGATAAGGTGGTATACAAAACTGGTTAAATAAATAAATAAAATGAATAAATAAAGCAGGATAGAGGAGATATGATAGAGACAATTAAATATCTCTGTGGCATAAATGTAGAGGAGGAGAGCCTCTTTTGTTTGAAAGCAAGCTCTGCTATGAGGGGACATAGGATGAGGGTGAAAGGGGATATGAGTAATATGTGGAAATATTTCTTTATGGAATGAGTGGTAGATGTGTGGAATAGTCTCCCAGTGGAGGTGGTAGAGATGAGGACAATATAGGGCTCATTCCGTTCTGGACATAGATCCCCTCTGTATGTCCGGTTTGAGCCGTCATGTTTCTACATGCAGATAATTTAGACCATCAAATGAACAAATCTATAATTGCAAGGGGGTAATTTTACAAACTTTTCCTGCAGGTAAAACTCCATTTCATGCGTGTAAAATGTTTTTTCTAAAAATACCCCAGGTTATATGCACAATGACAAGTGATAAACTACATGCTTACTTTACAACATATCAACATATGTTCAAATTCTACATGCTATCCTTTACATTTGCTCCCAATGAGGCATGAATGTCTGTGACTTCGATCTAGCCATGATTTCTGCTAATTTACTCCTGTTTTTTTATAAAGATCCACACCACGATATTAGAAAATGGCAATGCCTGACCCCTTGTGGTTCATCTGTATAAATTAGATGACAAACAGATGCCTACTTACTCTCTCTATATAAGTAACCTGTTATAAACCTATACCCCCCTCTCACTATAGTGGAGGAGAGTGGAAGAGTAGCCTAGGGGTATGTTTACTAAACTGCAGTAATCATACATAACGCGCGTTATGTACCGTTAACGATCATAAGCGCATCATAACGCGCGTTATGATGTGCTTACGATCGTTAATGTTACATAACGCGTGTTAACCGTAGTTAACGATCGTAAAGTCCCGCTGCGCGATAAAACACCACAGAAGGTGGAGAAAGGGCGGAGAGAAGGGATCAATGGGCGTAGAGTGGGCGGGGAGAGGCTCCCTTCACAATAACATGCTGATCTGAAGAGCTCAATTCCAACGCGAATGAAAACCTGCCGTTAAATGCACATTACAGGGGAGAGAAACCATTTCAGTGTCAGCAATGTACAGCCCAGGCAGGAAACCTAAAAAAAGTGATAAGTGTGATACATGTGCACAGAACAAAAGGGCACATAAACACTGAAAATGACCCCAACAAACTGGAAAAAAACCATAACCAAGCTGGCCAATAGTGGTATCAATGAGAAACATCAACCCCTCCCCCCCCCCGAGTAAGCTCCATAGAACAGATATAAATCATGGAAGGGTCTATAATCCGTCCCCATACAAGGTGAATGAGCCCACAGTGAAATAGCGCTGCTCAGGGTTTCCCCCACCATCGGACAGGGTTCCTATGGCATGCACATGTCCCGCAACATCAGGGCGGGCATGTCGGAACGGCAACTGGACAGATGCCGGAGAAGGGGATACAGAGGGCCGCAGGCGGCACATGCTGAAGCAGCAGAGCAGCCAGACAGCAACTGCTGAAGGCCCAACATGGGCACGACTGTGTTTACCACAGTGTTACAGGGGATAGTACCCAGCAGCTACCCCCAAGGGCATGGAACATTGGCAGGCGGTGCTGGGGGGAAGCGTGGACACCTATGCAGGCACCCCTACCCCAGAACCCGCACCATAGGCAGTCGCCTACCTGCACACTGGATGGCCTGAGACTGTGCACCACCAGCACCACCATCAGAAGGGCATGTCAGCATGGTGGCTGAGGGATACTGGTGGTGGAGGGGGCAGTGGCAGCTGCCCAGAGCAGACCGTGGCCTAGCCCTGTGTAGGTGGGTGCCGTTTACTGCAACAGACGGGCCATGTCTGACGAACAGTCATGGTATCACAAAGGAATGTACAGACTCTGTGACAACAAGGTAGTGCAGTGCACAAAGCCAGTGTAGTCAGAAACAGAGGATCACAGGTTCAAGTCCCAGCTGTGGTTCCTGCCAACCCAGTCCCCATATTTTACCCACTACTACAACGTGCTAATAAAGACAGCACCTTTATTGCAGATGACGTAAACATGCCCAAGAGACCAACATTTTACCCTACAGAGTACAGACACCATAAACATGCATATTACCTAGAACCGAGCCTCCCAAATGCAGTCCTGGAGGGCCAAACACCATTCCGGTTCCATGCTGCCTCTGATAAAGATGCCTGTGCTGTATTTCTATGCGCCACGCCCATGGTATGCAAATGTATCTCATGCATATTCATGAGGGACAGCATGAAAACCCGAACAGTGTTTCGCACCGCAGGACTGGAGTTGGGAACCTCTGCCGTAAAGCAGCAGCCAACAGGGGCAGACACACCCGCACCCACAGGCCCCATTATTCAAAGCCTCCTGGAGAGGCAGGACTTTGGGCTCTGTGTGCATCTCCTAATACTAGCACTTGCATACCTTAGTAATACCACCCTAAACTGGGGAATATGGTACACATCTATCAAAGGTTTGCTATGAGTACTGGCAGATAGCAATTCCTAGGTTAAGTACACTTTTCTGAGTGAGCTGCATCATAGCAACCTTTCTGATGTCTGTGGAGTGTGCTACAGGTCTTGTGTCTGACAATGTTTACCAACCTGGGGAGTGACTCCTACAGTATTGCGTACCATAGCCATGCCTGCACTGTGCCCAGGACTGGTGTGTTGGCCTGAGCTGCCCAACACCTCTATAGTTGCACAATGCTGGCATAGGTGTGGGGAGTGTGTGTCTTTCTATCCAGTGTGTGGTGGCTGCCAACACCCTCCACAGCCCACACTGCTAGCACTGTTGCCAGTATTGGCCTGCCAATGTGCATAATGAGGAGCAAGGTACTGTGGGAATAGCCTGGATAGGGTGGCCTGGCCTGGATGCATCTGCACACGGCATAGGGCAATGGCTCGGACATTGTAGTGCCTGGCCACCACCTGCACGGACAGGGTGGCCATAGCATGTCCTGCTGGGAGGTCACTCTCACCCTGGCTGAGCAGTGACCATGGCATGGCTAGGTTCCCCCATAGTGCTGTGTAGCATTTCTTTCATGTGATATTTATGGGTTTTCTTTTGGGGGTCCAATCACTGACTTATCTGCTTGGTGTGTATGCTGATGTCCCCTTTCTGAGTACATGCATCTCCTCCAGGACCATGGACTAGCTGGTGGACTGTCTGCAGCTAGTATGTGTCTTGCTGGAACACCTTGCGGGGTGCAGCGGTTAGAGGCTTGCTGCTGGGAATGTCAGATAATGGTGGGCGGCAGCTGAGCATTTCCAGGCCTATTGTCTGTCTGCTATTGCATTATGGCTGTACTGGGGTTGCTGGTCCCCTCTACTGCTGCCATTGCGGGGAGGTAGACTCTGGATCGATTGGTGGGTGATCCTGTTTCTCACCCTGAGCCCCAGAGGGTGGGTTGTGTGGTAGTACATAATTTGCCTATGTGTCCATACACCCCCCCCACACCCACCCACACACACACACACACACACACACCCCACCCCCCCACCCACCACCCACCCCCCCACCCCCCACCCCCACACCCCCACCCCCACCCCACCTTACCATGTAGTTTCAGCAGCTAATGCACCATGATTACTGACAAACTCTACCGCGTTTTAGTAGACATGCCCCTATGGATTATAGAGGTCAAACCTCTCCAGCAGGTAGGTTGACCCTAAAACCATCAGCCATTTAAATTTTGCTCTAAATGTCAATGGGAGCTAATGAAGCACTTTTAAGCACTAGCATAATAGGAATAATTTTATAAAGAGCCATGAAAATTATGCTCCATCAACATGTGTAAATCATATATTTTCAATGACAATGCATGTCGATGGTACTTTATGTGTGTACTTTAACTGGTCACTATTCTATAAGTATGCTTATTTGACCTGTGGAGGCACATTCCAATACGTTCGTCCAGGCTTCTGTGTGTCCAATCAGAATAGGGACACCCAGAGGTAGACCCGATTCTGATCCCATGGGGGCTAGACGTGCCCATGGGATCAGAATCGGGTCTGGGGCATGAATGTGCAGTTCAGGCCCCGATTCTGATTGGCCTGCACACACAGCCACTTGCCCAGCTACCTCAGTCAGGGTTCTGAATGGAGCCGCAGTGCCATGGCGTCCCATTACCATGGCACCAGGGCTCCATTCAGAAGCCGTGAATGCTGGCCACCACTGAATCATTTCTTTCCCTGCAGCTGGACTACAGCTGTGGGGAACTTACTGCACCCCCTATCTTCTGTTCCCAGCCTGGTAGCTTGATCCCTCGATGTCCAGGTGGACTTATTCCACTTATGCAGTGAAATAAGTCCCCCATCTAAGTTCACGGCCCCAGATGTACAGGGCCAACTTCAGAATCAGCCCTGTACATCCGGGTCGCAGATCACCCATGCCCTGCCCTCGCTCCACCTCCAGAAATGCCTTCTGCCCCCATTTAAACCTCGCCATACAAATGTGTTGTTTGTATGGGGAGACTTTTGCCAAGGGAGCAAAAAGAGGGATGGACATCCCAATGGGACATTCATCCCCACTATTTGCGGGACAGAATGACCCCCATGGTGTGGGGACAAGCATGGGACAAACACAGAGGCTCTCTATAGGAAAAAAAAAGAGACTCTTGTAGTGGGTGATATGGGAGGGCAGACTAGATAGGCCATGTGTTCTTTTACTGCCATCATGTTTCTGTGTTTCTTATGCAGGCACATTATAAAATATGAGCATACACAAGCATGAGCTATTGTGTGAATTAAATGATCATACCTAGATACCATGTGTGTTTACCATTACTTATGCGTCAATTTTATAAAGCAAGCATGCATCTGCCTTTATAAAATAGTCATGATTGATGTGTGTAAGAAGGCATGCTAATCTAGCACTTATAAAATAATCCTCAATTTGTGTCAGAAAAACTAATTCCCAACAGTACTTCAGCTGCAGTAGTATTCTGCAACTCCTTCCTGAACTCTGGTAAAAAGTCACAGAGGCATGTTTACTAAAGGTTAAAAGGTGTTAAGTAAAGTTAATGTGTGTTAAATGCTGCAAATGAATGGGCAGTGGCAGCACTTAACGTGGGTTAACTTTACTTAACGTGTGTTAACCTTTAGTAAATATGCCTCATGGTATCACTTTGGCTTAGTTAGATCAAATTAAGTAGATTTAAACCAATGGATTTATCCACACATTTTATTTTTTTCTTAAAAGAAACATGAGTGTTAGTGGTTCCATTCTGCATTTCCATCAGTTTCCTATCTCTTTCCTTAGCTGACCTCAGAGTTGTTCTCTTAATTTCAGCTGGCAATTAGCATGGTTAAGAACATTCAAGTTAGAATGGAGAGCCCTAAGGACCTCTTAGTTAAGTTGGAATACAAGCAATTTCACTCATTCCAGTATCTGGAATGCATTAATTGCCTCATCTACTTATGTGTGAGACTTATCTATTTTTGGACATACAAAATCAATCTTGTGGCATTGATCTTATGTAGAAAAAAGTGAGGGAACCATGCTTCTCGTTCCATACTATAGCTATTTGGGTGATGAAAAACAGTTGAAATTGACTCTAAATAAATATGTTAGGGTATTGTTCAGTAGGTGGGTAGGGAGCTGGAAGTACCAATAATATTTGAAGAGATTAGAATGCCCTAAGAGACTCTGTTCAGAATGTTTTGATTTTGAATCCTACCTTCTATGAAAAAACAAATTTGTAAGGTGATGATGCATGGTTCTTTTGTTAGTTTACAGTATGTATGATCCTCCAAATTTGCTCCTATTCAGAAACTAAGGGGCATGTTTACTAAACTGAGGTAATGCCACTTGCGTTAGGTTCCACGGTAAAGGTACAGATGCCCATACAAAGGTGTGGGTGGGGCATCATTATGGCAAGCCGTGTCAGGTAACATGCGTTATAAGGCACGTTATAAGGCATATTACAAGGCACCTTATTAGGCACAGTACAATGCACGTGCCTTAACGTGCCTTGTACTGTGCCTAATAAGGTGCCTTGTAACGTGCCTTATAACGTGCCTTGAAATGTGCCTAATAAAGTGCCCTGTACTGTGCCTAATAAGGTGCCTTGTAACGTGCCTTATAACGTGCCTTGTACTGTGCCTAATTAGGAGCCTTATAACGCCTTATAAGGATTGTTGGCAACTGTGGTGAGGGTACTATGGGCTGGCAGCATGGATCTGCAAAGATATGACTGTCACAGGCAAGCAAAATATCTGCCTTGGACAGGAGGGAACAACAAGGAATGGAACCCATGACCTCTGCTTAAAACATCAGTGTATTAACCAGTAGACTATACCTCTATGGCTTGTTGCATAAGCAATGGCTGGGTACAGAAGGACTGCAGGTCACCGCACAAACCGTCTGCTCTGTGTGCCAGGATAGGGTAACCCAACCAGCACCCATGATGCATTGCACATGCAGAACAGCGGCCTACAGCTGACCACCAAATGGGGTCTGCACCTCTTCTGTACTGCAGCGTGGTAAGACAGACAGTGCGTGATACTGGAACAGAGTAGCTACAGACCATGCCATTGTGCAGGTTCCGTGTTCACCCTGAGAGATAGGATGGGCACCCAGCACTAGGTCCACAGTACATGTGGTGCTAGAGATAGGTTCTGCTGCACATCCCCAGCACTGCCAGTGTGTGACAGGTATCCCCAGCAGTGCAACCAAAGGTACATCTGTTTCAGCTGTGTTCTGCATTTCCCCATGGGATCAGACACCACCCAGATTAGTGCGTACCCGGTGTAAAGGTCTGGCTGCCATGTGTACCTGCATTCAGGGCAGTGGGGGGGGGGGGGGGTCTAGACTCGCATGAGGGCGAAGTAGCACTGCCACTATAGGTCTAAGTGGTATGCACTATATACCCCAAGGAGCCTCAATCAACCCTTTTGTAGATGAGGGTGTGGTGGGACAGGTGCCCGCACCCTGCAGAATAGCTGTAGTACCAGCAACCACAGTCCTGCTGGCAGATGACAGCCCTCCACGGCTGCTGGGCCAGTGCCATACCTATAACCATTGAAGACCAGCAGTGATGGTTGGGGTAGGCTCAACTGCCCCCCGCCACAGTCTGCCATTCATCAGCAGACAGCACCTGCAGCATCCTACAAGGTGTTCCCCACCATGCACAGGTGAGTTACAGACAGCCCACTAACCAGTCCATAGTGCGTGTTCACAGGCGAATGCTGTGCACCCAAAGGTGGGATGCACAGCACAGACACCAAGAAAGTATCCCTGTGATTTGGCCCCAAAAAAAGGAACACACAGGTATCACTAGAAGCAAATAATGTGTGGCACTACGTGGGAACACAGACATACCATGGTCACTGCTCATTCAGAGTGAGAGTACCCCCCCCAGCGTGACATGCTGTGGCCACCCTGTCCATGCAGATGGTGGTCGAGCACTACAGTGTCCCAGCCATTGCACTCCACCCTGTGCAGATGCATCCTGGCCAATCCACCCTGTTTGGGCCATACCCACAATACCTTGCTCCTCATTATGCACATTTGCAGGCTAACGCTGGAAGCAGTGTGAGAAATGTGGGCTCAGTGAGGTGTTGGCAGACACAAAACAATGGAGAGACATATGCACACTCCAACACCTATCTCAGCATTGTACAGAGATAGAGGTGGTTGACAACCCTACCCGCCTCACTGGTCCTGATCACAGTGCCGACATTGCTAATCTGTGTAGGGGGTAGTAGTAGTGCTCTGGTGATAACTGCAGCTCTGTGCTGGGGCCAATAGCCTGACACTTCATGAAGTTGTGGATAGTGGAGCCCTTGTGAGTGGGTGTCCGTACCCCTGTGCACCACTGCATTGGGGTTTGCCTATGTTGTTGTTGTGGCTGCATTGTGGGCTAAAATTATGAGGAGATGCTCTGCAGGATCCACAGATGGGACCTGAGCCTCTGACCCTCTGCTCTTGGACATGCTGACTGAGTGTACTGCACCACACTGTTGCCACAGAAGCATAGTGGTCCCTGGGGCTACTCTTACTTTCCTCGGTCAGACCTCTTCTGTTGCACTGCACACCACGTACTGGTACAGGGCATGGCCTAGGTCCACTGCAGGTGGGTGCCACTGCTCCCTCCAGCACAATCACCCAACCCCTCTGCCATGACGCCATGACCATATGCTGTCGGTGCCGGTGGTGCGCCATCCCAGGCCATCCAGGGGACAGGTAGGCGGCTGCCTAAGGTGTGGGTTCTGGGGTAGGGGTGCCTACATAGATGTCCATGCTTCCCTGGCACCACCTGTCAATGTTATGTGCCCCTTGGGGTACCTTCTGGGTAATGTCTCCTGGGTGGGACACATACTCATGGGCATGTCTGACCCTGGCCAGTTGCTGTCTTGCTGGTTTCCATTTTCTGCATTCCTATGTGCCACTTCAGCAACCGCCTAATCCACCCTGTGCCCCAGTAGCCCCCACTGCATGTCCTACCCACAGCCCCGATGTCCCATTTGCGCCATCACCATAGTGGCCTTTCATACCTAGGCACTATGCTGTTGCTGCAAATGGAGCACTACTATCACCTTTCTTGGGCTCCCTGTCTGTGCTGTGCATTGCTGACACTGAAATGGTTTCTCTCTCTTGCAAATGTGTGCTAATGCCAGGTTTTCAGTTGCGTTAGGATTCAGCCCTTCATTTCCCCGCGTTAGTGTGGAAGGGGCCTCTTCCCGCCCACTCCCCGCCCAATGACTCCTTCTCTCCGCCCTCTCTCCACCCTCTGTGGAACTTATCGTGGCCAGGATTGTTAAGGCGCGTTAACGTTACGTTATGTTAACGCAAGTTAATGTTACATAACGCTTCTTAACGTAGCCGCTGCTTCATTACCGCAGTTTAGTAAACATGCCCCTAAGTATTTGGTTATAATAATAGACTCTTTTTTTTGTTAACAATTTGGACTAATGTAATACACTGTATCAAGACCTTCCTAATAAATATTTGAGTAGGAAGATTGTTCAGAATATTGCAGCAAAATTTGGATGGGTGGACAAAAGATCATGTGACACCCCTTCTAATCATTCAGAGCCATGGATAATTTTTAAACTTCTTTAGTGTTTAAGACATTATATTATGGTACATATTCTACATTAACAAGCTATATGGTTGGCTGAGATTCAGTTGACTGCAGTATGAAAGGAGACTTCAAGTTATGCTTCCCAATCACTTTAGAACTCATTATCATTGTAAATCTGATTGGAAGCCAATTATCTATCAATCTGTAAAATAAATTAAGGCCTAGTTGTCTTGGTTAGTATTTCTTGAATGCTGATGGTACAAAGAATAAATGGATAAAGGTGCATTATGAAGAAAGCTGGGGTAGTAATATGCTGTGGGGGGGGGGTTACCTTTTGATATGTTTGTGTTTAATGTTTGTTTATTCAAATTTTTGTATGCTTTCATTGTAAACCGCTCTGATAATTTTTTTGAGAAGAACATGGCATCCAATTTGAATAGGTAAAAGATAAATCAGCATCTCACTTGTATATTTTCTGAAACACTTATTCCAGCTTCTTAAAATGAAAGGGAAAGACCTCATGTACATATTCAGGAATAAATTATATACAAGGTTGCCTAAATTTGGAGATAGAGAAGATTCCTATTTTAAACCTAGTTTATAATGACACATGGTGCCCCTTTTACTAAAACAGCAAATGCCATCTGCTGCATGGGCCATTTTATTGCTATGACTGTATGACAGGTAGCATGTGATAAGTATTAGCAAAAGGGGCCCATATACACCTTTAATGCATGCCATCAAGTCAATGCTGATTCCTGGCAACCCAAATGTTCCTGGGTTTTCCTGGCAAGTTGTTACCAGAAGTATATGGCCAGGAGTTTTTTCCAAGGAGGGTGAAGTGACTTACCCAAGGCCACAAGAAATGCCAGTGAGAATTGAACTCTGGTCTTTTGATCAACAGGCTGCTGCTCTCAGCGATAAGCTACTCCTCCACTCCTGCCATGACACCTATGTGTTTTTATTAATACTAGCACAAATCCTGCAGACACTGTGCCTAGATTGAAAGTAGAGGTATTACACCTGCTCAAGTTGATTGTATTACACCTGCTCAAGTTGATTGTATTACACCTGCCCAATAGGATTGTGAAAAATTGCAAGAGGACCTTGATAAATTGGTAGACAATAGCAGATGAAATGTAATGTGTAAAAGTGCAAAGTTAGCACCTAGGAAAGAACAACCCAAACTATGGTTAAGCGATGCAAGGTTCCACATTAGAAACCACCACCGGGGAAAAGAAATTAGTCTTCATCATGGATAACACATTGAAACCTTCCACCCAGTTTGCAGCAGCGGCCAAGAAAGCAAATAGAATGCTAGTAATCATCAGGAAAAGGATGGAGAATAAAACAATGGCTATTATAATGCCTTTGTATCATTCCATGGTGTGATCACACTTTGAATATTGTGTGCAATTCTGGTCACCATATTTTAAAAAGTATATAGCAGAATTTGGTTGGGGCACGTTACCTCAGGCCAGAAGGTCGGGAGTTCAAATCCCACTAGAGAACAACAACCTTGGGCTAGAAGGACTGAGGTTTCTAGTCCCACAGGTGCTCCTTGTGATCTTGAGCAAGCTACTTAACCCTCCATTGCCCATGTTCCCTGTAAAATAGTTATCTTCAAGTTATAATGCCCTGTTCAATGTAATTTCAGTTTATTCAATATAAACCACCTTGATATCATGAAAGGCGGTATATAAGAAATGTTAAATAAATAATTAAAAATAAATAAATACATGAAAAGAGCAACTAAAATGGTAAAGGGGATGGAAGGATACCCCTATGAGGAGAGGCTTAAAAGGTTAGGGCTCTTCAATCTGGAAAAGAAACAGCTAAGGGAAGATATGGTAGAATTTGTCTTTTATTTGTTTTTTAATTTTTTTATTTAACTGTATTTATATCCCACTTTTCACCGGGTCAAAGTGGTTTAACATTAAAGGGAGGGGGACAATAATCAACTCTGGGGTTGGGGCTATCACCGGGGGGCCAACATTAATGATCTGAACAGGTATTAAGGACATAGACAATGCACTTCAGTCTCTTAGGGGTATGTTTACTAAAGTTTCTTAACGTGCGCGCCACGTTAGTCTGCAGGATGCTATATAAGGAGTGGGCGGTCTGGTCAAAAATAGTAAAACGGGATTAGCGAGCGCGCTCTTGTGCGCCACGCACTCTTGTGTGCCGCGCACATTAACGCACGAGTAACACGCGCGGGAAGCATAAGCAGGCGCGCTGATGTGCAAGCAGAAGAACAGGGCTGCAGTACAATGGTGAAGACACTGACAGATGGTGCAGGGGTCATGGGTTCAATCCCCCACTGTGCCCAATGAGTTAGGCTGGCTGAGGCACTACCATTTATGTGTAATATTGCATTATGAGGCTTTTTAATTTTATTTTAATTACTGCTGCTAGCAAACGCACTCTCAAAGCACTGTAACATAAGGTGCTGCATAAGGCACCCCATAAGGTACCCCAGAGGGCACATTTTAAAGTGCACTGTCCGCCACGGCACCCTACAATGTTGCTGAAAGGGTGGCGTATAGGGCGCCATATAGGGTGCCCTCTGAGGCACAGCACGGTCATAGCACTGTTTTTTTTTTGTTTTTTTTTTTGTATATATATTTATTGAAATTTCACCAAAATATTACAGCAAATAAAAAACGAAACATATTTCCAACAAAGCTGAAAAATACAGATATAGATAGCCCACCGGCCTACAAACTTCCAAAACATAATTGAGATTTATCACAGGCAGCCTATATGAATATAGAAAACCAGCTATCTTACAGCAAATCAAAGGAGAAAGAAAAAATAAAATAAGATAAGGGAAAAATAAAAGAAATTAAAAATTAAAATATAATAAATACAAGTTAAACTTAAAACAATATCATGTAACATAGAACTAAAAATCAACCACACCCCTTCCCACCCCAAAGCATAGTCCTCCCGAGGGAAAACATCCTCGAGAGCGCAGGAAACACCAGAAAAGGGGGAAGAAAACCCAACCACTTCCCCCCGGCGTACCGCAAACTCCTTGTTCGACCTGACAGATGAAAGACCATCTGCTGCTTAAAAGGAATTATCACAAAGCTAGACTCGAGAAAACTAAGTCACATAAGTATCTAGTGCCTGCCATTTAGAGAGCTTGACCCCAGCCCCTTAGCCTGTTGTGATCTGTCAGAGGCTTTTTCGTACTTGGCGAATAAGCAGATCTGATTCCACCATTCTGAATGAGAGGGTTTGCATGGGTTCTTCCAGCGAGACAGTAAAAGTTTAATCGCCACCATAATCATGAAATTTAACAGAAAATAGTTATGCTTAGCAACGCCTGGGATCCTTGTTGCATCACGAAATACAATTATCTGCCATGACAAGGCCTCTGAAAATTGAAGGACTTGCTGAATTTTATCCCAGACCTTACTCCAAAAAGTCTGAATGTGAGGGCAATCCTTCAGCATATGCCGTAATGTGCCCACTTCTCTATTACAGGACCAACAGAGATTATTCCCCTTTCTGTTGCATTTACTTAGGCGAAGTGGGGTGAAAAAGGCTCTGTGTGCCAGGAAAAACATAGATTGGGTGAGAGCTGCAGAGCGCGATGCACGCACCGAAAAAGCCCAAAATTTCCCCCATTCCTCCTGCGACAGGACAGTCATCGTCTCATCTTCCCAGATGCAGCGCAGCCCACCGTTCAGAGGCGCATAAAACTCCATAAACAGAGCATAAAAACGAGAAACTGTGCCTTTGCTTGAGTTTATTTCTTCAATAACTGTCAGGAGTCCCCAAGAGTCAGTCAGCTTCTCCAAGGATGGGAGAGCCGCCCCTAAACAGTGACGCAACTGCATCCATTGGAAGTAGCACCTGGATGGGAGGTTGTAGTCTTGCTGCAAGCTACGAAAAGTCCTCCACCTGGGTCCGTCCAATATCTGACTAATTGTCCAAATGCCCATCTTCTGCCATCGCGGCCAGTTGCATATTTCCTTGGCAATTTTAAATGCCGGGTTAAGCCAAATTGGAAGCTGCCGTGAGGGGGGGTTTCGCTCATTAATAATCAGCATCAGTGCTCGAAAGGCTTGCTGTGTAGAGATGATGACACTACCAACCCCGGAGGAGACTGGATGTAACATTCCTGCCACTAGTCGAAGTGGGCACGGGCAAACCAAACGCTCTTCCATACGGAGCCAAGTTGGGACATAGGCTTCCTCTTCCCCCAAGATCCACTGCGATCCTTGACTCAATAGGAAGGATCGGTGATACCACAAGAAATCTGGAAAGTGCACCCCTCCATTTACTTTATTCGCCTTTAATTTCTTAAGCGCGATACGGGGGGTTTTCCCTCCCCATAAAAAGGCACTCATGATCCGTTCTAGGCTTCGGTATATTGCAGGGGGCAACAGCACAGGTAGCATGCTCAGGAGGTAGTTTATTTTGGGGACTAAGGTCATTTTTATAGCTTCCAACCGACCCCACCAGGTAAGATGAAGCGGAGACCACTGTTGAGAATGAGACTTCGCTATGTCCAAGAGCTTTTTGGAATTCAGACGCATTGTCTCCTCCAAGGAGGCAGAATATTGGACCCCAAGATATTTTATTGAAGTGGCTTCCCATTGGAAGGGGAAACGGTCCACCATCGAGGCATTCGCCCTACGATTGAGGGGGAAGGCGACTGACTTCGCCCAATTTACTTTATAGCCCGAAAGCTTTGAGTATTGAGCAATCGCCTGCAGCAGTGCGTCTACTGATTCCGGTTGCAGAAAGACCAACAGGTCATCTGCATAAGCAGAGAGCTTAACATGGAGATCTAGTATCTGCATCCCAATGATCTTCTCGGATTGACGAATCTTCGCAACCAAAGGCTCTAGTGCCAGATTGAATAGCAACGGCGATAGAGCACACCCCTGTCTGGTGCCTCGCCTCAGGGGGAGAGCCCGAGAGAGAGTGCCATTGACCAGGATTTGCGCCGTGGGGTTTTCATACAACACCTGCACCATGGCTATGAACTCTTTAGGCAAACCGAACCAATCCATCACCTTATAAAGGAAGGGCCATTCCAGTCTGTCAAAAGCCTTCTCGGCATCTATGGAAAGGCCCAACAGGGGGCTATCAAGGTTGGCTGCAGTTTCCAATACTTCACAAAACAGTCTTCCATTATCAGCCGTGGAACGTCCTGCTACGAATCCACATTGGTCCGGGTGGATCAGTCGGTGTAGCACCTTGCTCAAGCGCTTAGCCAGAATACTGGAATACACTTTATAATCCGCATTGAGAAGTGAGATGGGTCTGTAATTGCCAACGTTCAATGGATCTCTTCCCGGCTTCTCTAGAACTACAATTGTGGCTTGAGCAAATGCACCAGTACTGGAGCCCTGTTTCAGGAGCGAGAGATAGTACTCCAAGAGCTGAGGGAGGAGGGCGTCCGCAAAACTTTTATAGAACTCAACAGGAATACCATCCGGACCGGCAGCTTTACCAGATTTCATATTGCTTATTGCCTCACGTATCTCCTCTGGTGTTATGGGCTTACCTAACTCGGCCGCCAGGCCAGGTTGCAACACCGGTCTGTCAATAGAGGCCAGAAAATCTTGGCATACTATCTCATCGAAGGATATTTCTGAGGCATAAAGGCGGGCATAAAACTGGCGGAAGGTTTTCGGCGATCTCACAGCTATTAGTCAGCAGGTTTTGTTGCTCATTTGAAATATGAGTAATATGTGTTTTACTCCTCCGGGCTCTTAAGCAGGCAGCTAGTAGCTTCCCAGCCCTGTTGTTTTCAGTATGATAGCGGGCTCGACTGTCAAATAATTGCTGTTCCACTTCCGTACTTAATATGGTATTGTATTGATATCTTAACTGCTGCAGGTGATTCAGCACTACCGGAGTGGAGGTTTTCTGAAGGATCCTTTCTCCTGCTCTAATCTGCTCTTCCAGCGCTTTGAGTTTAGCTCTCGCCTGCTTGGCATTAGCAATGGAATAGCTGGTGATCTGCGCTCTAATCGAAGCCTTGAAGGCCTCCCACCAAGCCCAATTCGCTGTGTCTGCTGGAAGGTTACGTCTGAAATATTCACCGATGGCTTGCTTCATGGCCTCCTGGAAGGGTGCGTCCGCAAGAAAGGATCTGTTGAACGACCATGTGCGCTGAGTGGTTAGGCTTTCCTCAATATTTAAGTCAAGGACAACAGCCGCATGGTCAGAAATATGAGTGCTAAGAATACACGTATCTCCCACAGCTTGTACTAAGGGTTTGGAGATTAAGAAAAAATCTATCCGAGAAAAAGAGCCATGAGGTACTGAGAAAAAGGTATAATCCCTCTCCGTAGGGTGCAGTATTCTCCAGATATCGACAAGTCCTATTTCTTGTATCAGGGAAAGTAATACCTGTGAGGCACTGCCTCCCCGGAGCCTGAAAGGGCTGCAATCGAGTAGGGGGTCAAGGATACTGTTAAAGTCACCCCCGATGATCACTGGGACAGGTGAATGTTCTTGCGCAGCTTCTGCAAGAGTATGAAAAAATGATGGTTGTGGACAGTTGGGGGCATATACATTCATCACAACAACCTGTTGATTACCAGCAGCCAAATGTACTTTAGTCCATCGCCCCTCACTATCCGCCCTTGTAGACAGAACTTTCAATTGCACCTTGTTATGTAATAATATGGCTACCCCGTTTTTTTCTCTCCCAAAGGCAGGTGAGTGGGCAATCACATTGAAGTGCTTTGACACTAATTTCAGGGATTCTTTGGAGGACAAATGTGTTTCTTGCAGCAAAACTAACTCAGCTTTTTGCTTTTGGGCATAGGTCAATATCTTTTTTCTTTTCACGGGATGCATAATTCCCTTCACATTCAGTGACAAAATTCTAAGGGGGCACATTATGAGAAAGGAGTTTGATAGCAAGGGCCAAGCTCTCCACAGACGAGTCTAGCATGCAGTACTGAACCATCTCCCAAGTTTCCTGGTCGTCCCAAGGCAGTCTGCGGCACCACGACCTATCTCTCCAAACAAGGAGCCACATCACTGGGTGAGACAGCAGAGGGGTAAGTGGATACACAGGACGACAGCTACCCAGAGCCCCGAGATACCTGGCAGTATAAAACTTAACAATACCTATACATTACAAATGGTTGTGAAAAACATACAGCATAAGCGTGTGCAGCACTACCATGCAAACTTATTTAAATAGGCGAGTCATCACCCTGTGCATTTACAATAACCACGTCCACAGCATAACAATGCTCATCATACATTACCCATACGATACATAGGACCTATTGTTTCTACAGACAGTCTCAAACATCCAGAGAGAAAGAGTTACATTCCTTGAAGTCCATACGTTAGGGCTCCTTTTCCACTTGCATTTTTATAGCCTCTTGTTCCTCCAGGAAACGCATCAGGCAGATGGGATCCTCGAACGTTTTAGTACGATTATCCATAGTCACCTTGAACCGTGCAGGATAAAACAGACCATACTTCGCCTGTAATTGTTGAAGACGAGGCCGCAGCTCCAGGAACTTCTTTCTCTTATCCATCGTGGCCTTGCTAAGATCAGGAAAAAAGGAGAGCTTATGCCCTTCAAACAAGACTGCCGCTGATGCTCTTGCCGCGGCCATTATTTGCATAGCCTGCTGGTGCCGTAATACGCAGAGGATGAAGGGCCTGGGCCTCGGGCTATGCCCTCCCGTGTGTGCCGGAATTCTATGGGCCCGTTCCACTTCAAAAGGCTTAGCAAAGTTGATTCTAAGTAATTTAGGTAGGAGCGCCTCGATGAAACCAGTAGAGTCGGTACCCTCCGCACCTTCTGGAATACCGACAATTCTTATGTTGTTTCTGCGCGACCGATTATTGAGGTCTTCCAGGTTCGCCTCCAGCACGTCCACCTTTTTGAGGGCCTTGGAGTGAGTCTGTAGGCGTTCCTCGTGCGCCATAACTGTGGCGTCTACTTTTGCCATTCGATCTGTAAGGCCCCGCATCTGCTCCTTGAGCTCTTTCATATTGCCTTGCATCAGGGCCAAAGTCTCTCCGTTCGCTGAAATTAGAGACCGCAGTGCCCGAATTTCCCCAAGTATTTCTTTCGTTCCCTCGGCTGGGCCACGTTCGGGCGCCATCTTTAAGGGTGAAGGGGGATCCTGCTTCGCTCGTTTAGACCCAGAATTGCCCCCAGATGAGAATTCCAATTTAGTTTGTTTGACGGATGCCATCCCTTCTTCGTACTGCAGCTCTTAGTACCGAAAGAAATGCTGCACCGCTTCCTATAAAGGTAAACTTACAGGATTCTACTCGGGGCTCGCAGGAGATATCGCTCTATGCGTCCATCTTATACTCCGCTGGCTCCGCCCCCCCATAGCACTGTTTTTGATGGCAGCACTGTGCATTTAAACGCATGGAAATCTTAAGTAGGTGCGCTGACATGCAAAGAGGAGCACCAGTGTAGCACAATGGTTAAAGCACTGACTGATGATACAGGGGTCATGAGTTTGATCCCCAGTGTGCCTAATACATAAGGCTGGCTGAGGCATCAGCTTGGACATGTAAGTATTGTTTCCTGTGGCACTTTATTTGTATTTTATTATTGCTGCCAGCAAACACACCCTCATGTGCCGTAACCTAAGGTGCCGCATAAGGCACCCTATAAGGCACTCCATAGGGCACATTATAAATTGCACTATCCACCACGGCACCCTATAATGTCCCCTATAGGGCACCCTATCAGTCGCTCCATAGGATACTGTATAGTGCACCTTATATGGACGGTAACCATAAGGTGCCCTATAGGGTGCCCTATAAAGCATCCTCTGAGTCACTTTATGGGTACAGTACGCTGAGGGTGTTTTTGCTGGCAGCACTAATGTACATTAAAAAAAGATAATGCTTTGGACAGCCCTATCAAATAACCCCACTGTGGGTTTGAACCCATGACCTCTGGCTCCACTGACAGTGAAGTAACCAGTGGGCTACAGCTCTACAGCTGCTAGCAAACCCCTGGCTGGATGCAGAAGGACTGCACGTCACCACACAAACAGTCTGCTGTGGTCACCAGGATAGGGTTAACCCACCCATACCCATGATGCACTGCACATGCAAATCAGCAGTCTACAGAAGATCACAAGATGGGGTATGCACCCCCACAGCACCTCGGCCTGGTAGGGGGAACTGACCGTGTGTGGTACTGACACAGAGTAGCTACACACCGTCACATTGTGCAGGTACTGCACTCACCCTGAGGGTGAGGTTGGGTGCCCAGCACCAGGTCCATAGTAGAGATAGGCCATGCTGCAGGTCTCCAGCAGTGCTAATGTGTGAGAAAGGTAGTTTCTGCAGGCACAACTTGGATATATCTGTATGTCTCAGTCAGGTATAGCCCCTATGGACCCCTAGGAGGGTTATGTACCACCTCCACCTCCATGGTTGAAAGTGGTAAACAGGGTCTCCCACCAACAGATCCACATTTGACCTCCCTGCAATGGTGGCAGTAGAGGAGACCATCAACCTCAGTCCTGCTGGGGAAAAGACACCGTACAGGGGAGTCAATGCAGCTCTGTACACATCCTCAACGCAATAGCAGACAGACATTAGGCTTGGATATGCTAAGCTGCACCCCACCACTATCTGATAGATTTCTGCAGCAAGCCTTCAGCCGCTGCACCCTGCAAGGCGCTCCATCAAGACACATACCAACTGCAGACAGTCTGCTAGCTAGTCCATAGTGCATGTTCCTGGTGGAAATGCGTGCACCCAGAACTGGGATGACAGCATACACAACAAGCAGATAAATCAGTAACTGTGCCCCAAAAGGAAACCCACAAATATCACATGAGAAAAATACTACATAGCACTATGGGGGTGCCTAGCCATGCTGTGGTCACTGAACAATCAGGGTGAGAGTGACCTCCCAGCAGGACATGCTGTGGCCACCCTGTCTGTGCAGGTGGTGGCTGGGCACTACAATGTCCCAGCCAGTGCCCTATGCCCTGTGCAGATGCATCCTGGCCAGGCCACCCTGTCCGGGCTATACCCATGGTACCTTGCTCCTCATTACGCACATTGGCAGGCCAATACTGGCAACAGTGCTGGCAGTGTGGGCTGTAGAGGGTGTTTGCAGCCACCACACACTGGATAGACAGACACACACTCCCACACCTATGCCAGCATTGTGCTGCTATAGAGGAGTTTAGCAGCCCTGGCCACCACACCAGTCCTGGGCACAGTGCAGGCATGGATATGGTACGCAAAACTGTTGGGGGTCACTCCCCAGGGTGGTAAACACTGTCAGAGACCAGACCTGCAGCACACTCCACAGACATCAGAAAGGTTGCTATGATGGAGCTCAATCAGCAAACTGTGCTTAACGTAGGAATTGCTATCTGCCAGTAATCATAGCAAACGTTTGATAGCTGTGTACCGTATGTCCAGGTATAGGGTGGCATTGCTAAGGTATGCAAGTGCTAGTATTGGGAGATGCAAGCAGGGCCCAATGTCCTGACTCTCCAGGAGGCATTGGCTAATGGAGCCTGTGGGTGTGGGTGTGGGAGTGTCTGCCCCTGTTGGCTGCTGCTTTATGGCAGAGGTTCCCAACTCCAGTCCTGGTGTGCCAAACACTGTTCGGGTTTTCATGCTATCCCTCATGAATATGCATGAGATACATCTGCATGCCATGGGGGTGGTGCATAGATATGCAGCACAGGCATCTTTATTAGAGGCAGATGGCACCTGAAAGGTGTTTGGCCCTCTAGGACTGCATTTGGGAGACTCTGCTCTAGGTAATGCGCCTGTTTATGGTGTCTTTGCTCTGTAGGGTAAAATGTAAGTGTTTTGGGCATGTTTACGTCATCTGCAATAAGCGTTCTGCCTGTAGTAGCACGTTTCAGTTGTGGGTAAAATATGGGGACTGGGTTGGCAGGCACCATAGCTGGGACTTGAACCTGTGACCTTCTGCCTCCAAACACACTGGTTGTGTGCCACAGAGACAGTGATTCCATGTTGATACTATGACTGTTTGTCCGGCAGGGCCTGTCTTTTGCAGTGCATGGCACCCACCTATACAGGGCTAGGCCATGGTCTGCTCTGGGCAGCTGCCACTGCCCCCTCCACCAACAGTACCCCTCCGCCACCATGTGGACATGGCCTTATATTGGAGACAGCATAAAACCTGAATGATTTGTGGCCCTTCAGGACTGCATTTGGGGGACTCTGCTCAAGGTAATGCGCATGTTTCTGGTATCTGTGCTCGGTGGGGTAAAATATTGGCATTTGAACCATGCGTATGTTCTCTGCAATAAAGGTTTATCCTTACTATCACGGTTTAGTAGCGGGTAAAATATGGGGACTGGATTGGCAGTAGCCCCAGCTGGGACTTGAACTTGTGACCTTCTGCTCTTGAACCTGCTGGCTGTGTTTACCGCACCACACTGTGGTCACAGAAACAGTGCAGTCCCTGGAGATACCATGGTTGTTTGTCAGACAGAGTCTATCTGTTGCAGTGCATGGCACCCACCTACACAGGGCTAGGCCATGGTCGGCTCTGGGCAGCTGCCACTGACCCCCTCCACCACCAGTACCCCTCCACCACCAGTACCCCTCTGCCACCATGCTGACATGCCCTTCTGCTGGTGGTGCTGGTGGTGTGCAGTTGCAAGCCATCCAGTGTGCAGTTAGGCAGCTGCCTATGGTGCGTGTTCTGGGGTAGGGGTGCCTGCATAGGCGTCCACGCTTCCCCCCAACACCGCCTGCCAATGTTCTGTGCCCTTGGGGGTACCTACTGGGTACTATCCCCTGTGACACTGTGATAAACACTCTCGTGCCCATGTTGGGCACTCATCAGTTGCTGTCTGGCTGCTGTTCAGTTTCAGCATTCTTAAGTGCCATCTAGGCATCTGGCTAGTCCACACTGTGCCCCAGCTGCACCACAACATATGCCGCCTGCAGCCCTCTGTATCCCCTTTCCCAGCATCTGTCCAGTTGCCCATTCCGACATGCCCACCCTGCTGTTGTGGAACATGTGCATGCCATAGGTAACCTGTCCAATAGAGAGGGAAACCCTGATCAGTGCTATTTCACTGTGGGATCATTCACCTTGTATGGGGACGGAGCATAGACCCTTCCAAAATTCATATTTATTTTTTGGGGCTTTCTTGGGAGTGTTTTTTGATGTTTCCCATTACTATAACTATTGCCCAGCTTGATTATGATTTTTTTTTATTTTGTTGGGGTCCTTTTCAATGTTTATTTGTACTTTTGTTCTGTGCACATGTATCACACTTATCACTGTTTTGTAGGTTTCCCTGGTTTTGCTGTACATTGCTGACAGAAATGGTTTCTCTTTCCTTTAAATCGGCTCTAACGCGAGGTTTTCATTCGCGTTATTTCTGGCCTCGAGTTTCACCTCGTTAGTGTGCGGGGAGCCTCTCCCCTCCCACTCTCCACCCATTGACCCCTTCTCTCCGCCCCTGGGGAGCCTTCCTCCGCCCTCTGGGAGCCTTTCCCCGACTTCAGCGCTCATTTGCGCCGCTGCGCGCGTGAGCGCGCACTAGAGCGCATTTTTGCCCAGTAAAGCATCATTAGCGTGCACTAAGGTACCTTAGCACGTGCTAAGGTACCTTAGCATGCACTAATTGCGTGGTGCGCATGTTATGAAAGTTTAGTAAACATACCCCTTAGAGAATAGAGACGGGGGAGTAAATTAGGTGGTCTGGGGTAGTCAGTGGTGGAAGTCTATAAATTAATGAATGGAATGGAACGGCTAAATGTAGATTGATTGTTTATGCCATTAAAAAGTAAAAAGACTAGGGGACATGCAATGAAGCTACAGTGTAACTGTTTAACCCTGGGAGTACCTATGGGGTCAAAAGTGACCCCATTGCAAGTTTCACAACGCGTATCTCGGAAACTAGTTGTTCAAGAATGCAGTCTTTTTATGACATTTCACATGTCAATATTCTCTTTATATTGCGCCATGAGAGGAATAATTTTCATCCGCTAGGTGACGCTAGTGATGAATTGCAGCACAGAGTACCACTGGGGTCATTTCTGACCCCAGCTGCTTACGTCCGGTTTAGATTGTGATACAATTTGCAGTTTTGTGAATTTTTTGATCTGACAAAGGTATTTATCATTAATTATGTATTATTTATTTTTTGTACTCTTATTTTATGAAAATTACACATTTTCTGTAATTGATATCATACGTTCTCTCATTATTTCCGATGAAATCTAAAGACTTTCAGCTCGTTCATCATGATTATTGTACACCTATAGTAAAACTGCTTTGCATTTTATTCAACTTTATCTTTGTTTATTTATTTTAGGTTATATGTTTATGATGTCAAAACGAAAGTATTCAGCTGCCCAAGTAAGAGAAATATTGCAACGAGATGCTGACAGTGACAGCTCTGAGTCGCCTGACGATGCAGCAAATTCAGCAAGCGAAGAAGCATATCAGACAAGTTCGGGCGATAAATCTGATGATGACAGTCATGATTCAGATGGCCACAGCAGTTGGTCGCCAAGTGAATGTGAGACTGATGTTCAGCCGGTAACATCGCCTGCAGCAAAGAGTCAAGTTACAGGTCGAGGTAAAGGTCGAGGCTGTGCTGGACGGGGAAGAAGGCAGGAGTCCTTGGTGTCAGTATCATCTGTGAGGAATCTTAGTTGTGGTCGTAAAGGAGCTAAGAGGTCATCAACTATAAGCACAAATGTTGCCATTGAAGCCTATGTATCTAAGGATGCCACATCATGGAACAGGAAACCTATAAAGCAAGCTGCTGGAAGATACGCCAGAACTAATGTTATGCCCGTACAACAAGATCCTACAAGGTATGCTGTATGAAATGTTGATGGCCCTCTCGCAGCATTCCACTTGTTCATAAGGAAGAACTTATTGAATGAAATCATTATGTGGATGAGCAAACAAGGAAGACACATTTATGACGACACCTGGAAAGATTTGACAGACGGAGAATTTCAACATTTTCTTGGACTTCTGATCCTCTCAGGCATATACAAGTCACGAAATGAATCCATATTTCAATTGTGGAACCTTGAAGATGGTTGCTCTGTTTTCGGCAAAAATATGGCCCGTAACCGTTTTCAGAAAATTTCTTGTGCTCTCAGATTTGATGACGCAACCAACAGACGTGAACAGCGAGGCATGGATAAGCTTGCTCCAATCAGACACGTTTTTGATACCTGGGAAGCAACTCTAAGTGACGCCTTTGTTCCTGGTAAAAATGTTACCGTGGATGAGCAACTGCTTACATTTCGTGGCCATGTTCTGTTCAAACAATATATTCCCATCAAACCTGGGAAATATGGCATAAAGTTATGGATGTTGTATGACAGTGCAACATCATATGTTCTGCATCATCAAGTATATACAGGAAGGGAACTCGGACAAAACAGGGAACAGAATCAGGGTGAAAGGGTTGTGCTGCAACTTATTGAAGGATTGACGCGATCTGGCAGAAATGTTACTGTTGACAATTTCTTCTGCAGTTTATCCCTGTCATGGAAATTGCTATAAAAACAAATGACACTTTTGGGGACAATTTGAAAGAAGAGAAAATAATTACCTCCAGAATTTGTAACAGCAAAGGGCCAAGAGGTATTCACTTCACTGTTTGCCTTTCGCGATGACGCCACTCTGGTTTCCTATTGCCCGAAGAAAGGAAAAGTGGTTGTTCTTCAAAGCAGTTTGCATGATCAAGAAGAAGTAGATAACACACATCCAGACAAAAAAAACACGCATGATCTTGGACTATAATTCTAGTAAAGGTGGAGTAGATATGGCAGATCAAATGTTGCGCACGTATACCACAAAACGAATAAGACGCTGGCCTGTGACAATCTTCTACAACATGTTGGACATCAGTGCTTTGAATGCCTTCATTGTTTGGATGTCACTAAATCCAGAATGGCAGTCCAATTCAAAGCACAGATGTCGTCTATTCCTCTTGGAATTAGGAAAGCAGCTGATTCAGAGTAATTGCAGTGAGACTTCCAGCATTGAAGAAGCCACTGATGATGTTTGCAATGTCGGGATCCCAAAGAAAAGGACAAGGTGTCACTGCTGTTCCAGAGAAAAAGACAAGAAAAGCAACATAGTTTGCACTTCCTGCAAGTGCAATGTTTGCAAAGAACATTCAGAAATTGTCTGTGTCTCATGCAAATGACTGTAGTACTTTACTGTGTTCATCAAAGGCATGCAAAAACTGCTTTCATGGCAACTCTTCTTCATGTAATTTTATGATAAAGCATTAAATTTCAAAACATTTAACCTTCATATAATAAATAATTAATTTTGAATAATATTTTGTCTGTTTAGTTTAAAATTTTCATGGTTAACAATTAAAATTCATCTTGGGGTCATTTATGACCCCAACGGTATTCAGTTTGTGCAAAAAATATCGGTAATTCCAGGGTTAAGACTAATAATAAAAAATATTTTTCCAGTCAATGCATGATCAAACTATGAAATTCAGTACCGGAGGATGTTGTAAAAGCTGTTAGTGTAGCTGGGTTTAAAAATGGGTTGGACAAGTTCCTGAAGGATTCAGGAAATCCACTGCTTGCCTCAATAAAAGCATTGTGGAACCTGTGTGTCTTTTTGGGAACCTGCTATATACTTGTGACCTGGATTGGCCACTGTTAGAAAGAGGATACTGGGCTTGATGGATCTTGGTCTGATCCAGTATGGCATATCTTATGTTCTTATGCTATGTTCTTAAGTGCCTATTTGCCTTTATAAAATACAAGCACTTGTTCCTCTTCCCAGCCGAAAAACAATCCTCCCTCCCCCTGAAAGTCCCCAACACAAAGTGCCACTGATGAATCTTATAAAATTTATGCTATGCCTAAAAGTATGCACAGTGCAAACCAGTTTGTACTTGTAGAAAAGGTTTTTTATAAAGTTACACAATCCATAACAGTAATTATGGTGCAAGCAGGTACATTAGTAGAGCAGACATGCAGGGAGAAAGAGTTTGGGCAGAACAGAGCAGTCATGATTTGCATGATTTGATTTTACAAATACAAACATGCACATCTTTTCTCTGCATAGAAACATAGAACGATGATGGCAGATAAAGACCACATGGATATCCAGTCTGCCCTTCCATACTAACTACTAAGCTTCACAGCCTCTTTTTCCCTTAGAGATCCTCTGTGTCTATCCCATGCTTTCTTGAATTCAGGTACATTCCTCACATCTACCACCTCCACTGGGAGGCTATTCCGTGCATCTACCACTCCTCTAAAAAAAATATTTCCTCAAATTACTCCTTAATCCGTCTACTTTCACCTTCATCCTATGTCCCCTTGTTGCAGAATTTTCTTTCATTTTAAAGAGGCTTTCCTCCTGTGCATTTAAGCCACAGAGGGATTTAAACGTCTCTATCATATCTGCCTTCTCCTGCCTTTCTTCTATAGCATACATATTGAGATCTTAAAGTCAGTCCCCATATGCCTTACAAAAAAGGCATATGGGGACTGATGTTTTTAGTAGGCATCCTCTGTACCTTTCAAAGGTGTGGTCTCCAGAACTCTACATAATACTCCAAATGAGGTCTCACCAAAGACTTATACAGATGTACTATCACTGCCTTCTTTCTGCTAGTCATTCCTCTCCCTGTGCACCCAAGCATCCTTCTGGCTTTCATAGTCTACATACATAGTAACATAGTATATGATGGCAGATGCAGACCAGTATGGTCCATCTTAGTCTGCCCAGCAAGACGGCAAGAGTAGGTGCACCTGCCGCTCCGTGAAGGTCAACCCTCCCCATGCCTTTGTTTAAGGGTGTACTCATCACTCCGTGTTGGTAACCCCTATTTATTGAGATATAAGATATTGTTATGTTTATTTTGATTTTATCCTGTTGCTATAAAGGGATCCACTGTGTCTGTCTTGTGCCATTTTGAATTCTGTCACTGTATTTGCCCCCGCCACTTCAGTCGGGAGGGCATTCCAAGCATCCACCATCCTTTCAGTGAAAAAGTATTTCCTGACATTGTCTTTCGGTTGACCCCCTTGCAGCTTCATGTCATGCCCTCTAGTTTTATAGCTTCCCCGTCTTTGGAAAAGGTTTGTTTTTTCATTAATACTCTTTAAGTATTTAAAAATCTGAATCATATCTCCCCTGTCCCTCTTCTCCTCCAGAGTGTACATATTCAGGTCTTCAAGTCTCTTCTCATGAGTTTTCTGATGCAGGCTCCAAATAATTTTGGTCACCTTCCTCTGAATTGTTTCCAGTCTTTTTATATTCTTTGCAAGATATAGGGGTATGTTTACTAAACCCTCTTAACGTGCGCGCCGCGTTAGTCTGCAGGATGCCATCAAAGGAGTGAGCGGTCTGGTCAAAAATAGCAAAATGGGATTAGCGCATGCTGCGCTGCGCGCTCTTGTGCTCTGCGCACATTAGCGCAAGAGAAACGCTTGTGGGAAGCATAAGCAGACGCGCTTATGTGCAAACAGAGGAACAGGGCTGCAGTACAATGGTGAAGACACTAACAGATGATGCAGGGGTCATGGGTTCAATCCCCCACTGTGCCCAATGACTAAGGCTGGCTGAGGTGCTACCATTTATGTGTAATATTGCATTATGAGGCTTTTTAATTTTATTTTAATTACTGCTGCTAGCAAACACACTCTCAAAGCGCTGTAACATAAGGTGCTGCATAAGGCACCCCATAAGGTACCCCAGAGGGCACATTTTAAAGTGGACTGTCCGCCACGGGACACTACAATGTTGCTTAAAGGGTGGCCTATAGGGCGCCATATAGGGTGCCCTATGAGGCACAGCAAGGTCATAGCACTGTTTTTGATGGCAGCACTGTGCATTTAAACACATGGAAATCTTAAGTAGGTGTGCTGACATACAAGGAGGAGCAGCAGTGAAACACAATGGTTAAGGCACTGACTGATGATACAGGGGTCATAAGTTCGATCCCCAGTGTGCCTAATACTTAAGGCTGGCTGAGGCATCATCTTTGACATGTAAGTATTGTTTCCTGTGGCACTTTATTTGTATTTTATTAATTGCTGCCAGCAAACACACCCTCACGTGCCGTAACCTAAGGTGCCGCATAAGGCACCCTATAAGGCACTCCATAGGGCACATTATAAAGTGCACTGTCCGCCACGGCACCCTATAATGTCCCCTATAGGGCACCCTATAAGTTGCTCCATAGGATACCGTATAGTGCACCTTATACGGATGGTAACCATAAGGTGCCCTATAGGGCGCCCTCTGAGGCACCTTATGGGTACAGTACGCTGAGGGTGGTTTTGCTGGCAGCACTAATGTACATTAAAAATAGATAATGATTTGGACAGCCCTATAAAATAACCCCACTGTGGGTTTGAACCCATGACCTCTGGTTCCACAAGCAGTGAAGTAACCAGTGGGCTACAGCTCTATAGCTACTAGAAAACCCCTGGCTGGCTGCAGAAGGACTACATGTCACCACACAAACAGTCTGCTGTGGTCACCAGGATAGGGTTAGCCCACCCATACCCATGATGCACTGCACATGCAAATCAGCAGTCTACATAAGAACATAAGAACATAAGATATGCCATACTGGGTCAGACCAAGGTCCATCAAGCCCAGTATTCTGTTTCCAACAGTGGCCAATCTAGGTCATATGTACCTAGCAGTTTCCCCAAGGGACACAGGTTCCACAATGCTTGTATTGGTTCAAGCATTGATATCCTGGGTCCCTTCTTAATAATGGCTTATGGACCTTTCCTCCAGGAACTTGTCCAAACCTTTTTAAACCCAGCTACACTAACAGCCTTTACTACATCCTCCGGTAACAAATTCCAGAGTTTGATTACACGTTGAGTGAAAAAATATTTTCTTTTATTTATTTATTTATTTATTTATTACAGTTGCTTATATACCGCACTATTCGGCATCAGCGCGGTTCACAGTATAACAAAATGACCAAAACACACTTCTGTTTGGTTTTACATCGAACAGGGGTATAAACTTGGATAACAGGGGGGGGTCGAACTATATACATGAACTATATACATGAAATATAAACATTATTAGTCTTAAATAGTTTACCCTGTAGCTTCATTGCATGTCCCCTAGTCTTTCTATATTCTGATAAGGTAAACAATCGATCTACGTTTACCCGTTCCACTCCGCTCATTAATTTATAGACTTCTATCATATCTCCCCTCAGCCGTCTCTTTTCCAGGTTAAAGAGCCCTAACCTTTTTAGCCTTTCTTCATAGGAGTATCCTTCCATCCCCTTTACCATTTTGGTGGCTCTTCTCTGAACCTTTTCTAATAACTCTATATCCTTTTTAAGATACGGCGACCAGAATTGCACACAATATTCAAGGTGCGGACTCACCATGGAACGATATAGAGGCATTATAATATCCTTTGTTTTATTTTCCATTCCTTTCCTTATCATACCTAGCATTCTATTTGCTCTCTTGGCCGCCACTGCACACTGGGCCGAAGGTTTTAACATGGTATCCACAATGACGCCTAAATATTTTTCCTGGGTGGTGGTTCCTAATGTGGAACCTTGCATCGTGTAACCATAGTTTGGGTTGTTCTTCCCTAGGTGCATAACCTTGCACTTGTCCACATTAAATTTCATCTGCCATTTTGATGCCCAGTCTTCCAATTTATCAAGATCCTCTTGCAATTTTCCACAATCCTCTTGGGTTTTAACAACTTTAAATAGTTTTGTGTCATCTGCAAATTTGATAACCTCACTCATTATTCCACTTTCCAGGTCATTTATGAATATGTCAAAAAGCAGCGGACCCAGCACAGATCCCTGGGGTACACCACTATTCTCCTTTCTCCATTGGGAAAATTGGCCATTTAGCCCTACCCTCTGCTTTCTATCTTTTAACCAGTTCCTGATCCACAATAGTACGCTGCCTCCTATCCCATGACTCTTTAGTTTTGCCAAAAGTCTCTCATGAGGGACCTTGTCAAAGGCTTTCTGAAAGTCCAGATACACAATATCAACCGACTCACCTTTGTCCACCTGATTATTCACTCCTTCAAAAAAACATAACAGATTAGTAAGACAAGATCTTCCTTGTCTAAAGCCATGTTGGCTGTCTCTCATTAGTTCATGACTATCTACATGCTGAGTAATTTTATTCTTTATGATGGTTTCTATCATTTTTCCCGGTATTGACGTCAGGCTCACCGATCTGTAGTTTCCCGGATCACCCCTGGAACTCTTTTTAAAAATTGGTGTTACATTGGCGATCCTCCAATCTTCAGGTATTAGAGATGATTTTAATGATAGTTCACAGATTACTAATAGCAGGTCTTCAATCTCATATTTCAGTTCTTTCAATACCCTTGGATGTATACCATCCGGCCCAGGTGATTTGCTACTCTTCAGCTTATCTAATAGTTGTAATACATCTTCTCGATGTATCGATATTTCCTTCAATTCTTCTGCACCTTTAAATACCACTTCAGTCATGGGTAACATCCCTACATCTTCCTCAGTAAAGACTGAAGCAAAGAATTCATTCAGTCTCTCCGCTATCGCCTTGTCGCCTCTTAGTGCTCCTTTAACCCCTTTATCATCTAATGGACCAACTGACTCTCTCACAGGTTTTTTGCTACGAATGTACTTGAAAAGGTCTTTACTTCGCGTTTTTGTTTCTGCAGCAAGCTTCTTCTCAAATTCTCCCTTTGCCTGCCTTATCAATGCCTTGCATTTGACTTGCCAGTGCTTGTGCTCTTTCCAGGTTTCGTCGTTTGGCTCTTTTTTCCATTTCCTGAAAGATGCTTTTTTGGCAACAACAGCCTCTCTGACCTCAACCTTAAACCATGCTGGCAGTTTTATGGACTTCTTTCCACTTTTCTTAAAGCGTGGAATACAGCTGGTCTGGGCTTCCAAGATAGTATTTTTCAACAACAGCCAAGCCTGATGTACGTCTTTAACCTTTGCAACTGCTCCTTTTAGTTTTTCCTTGACTGTTTTCCTCATTTTATCATAGTCTCCCTTTCGAAAGTTAAAAGGTAGTACTGTGGATTTCCTTACTATCCCTCCTCCACTAATTAAATCAAAGGCGATCATGCTATGATCACTATTGCCAAGTGGCCCCAACAACCTTATCTCTTGCACTAGATCTGGTATTCCACTAAGGATTAGGTCTAATATGGCTTCCCCTCTGGTCGGTTCATGAACCAGCTGCTCCAAGAAGCAGTCATTTATTTCATCTAGGAACTTTATCTCCCTAGCATGTCCTGACGTGACACTGACCCAGTCTATACCGGGGTAGTTGAAATCATCCATTATTATTACTGTGCTGTAACTTTTGTTAGCTTCCTTGATTTCTTTGAGCATTTCATCATCCATTTGGTTATTCTGGCCAGGCGCTCGATAGTACACCCCCACTGCCATTGCCTTCCCCCTTTTACATGGAATTTCAATCCATCTAGATTCTACAGCAGATTTTGTTTCCTGCAAAACTTTAATCCTTTCTGACTCAATGCCCTCTCTAACATAGAGAGCAACCCCTCCACCAATTTGATCAGCTCTATCATTACGATATAGTTTGTACCCAGGTATCACAGTGTCCCACTGGTTGTCGTCCTTCCACCATGTCTCTGATATTCCAATCATATCTAACCTTTCATTTAGTGCTATATATTCTAACTCTCCCATCTTATTTTTTAGACTTCTAGCATTTGCATACAAGCATTTTAGAGAATGTATTTTATCTATATTAATTTGTCTGTTAGACATGAGTAATTTGGGATCTTTAAGCTCTGTCTGCTCCATACTTGAGGGCATTTGGGCTACTTTACTCTTTTGTGGAACCTCTCTGCTTTTGGTAGTATCCTTCAAAGATACATTCTTCCGAACCATCTGCTCTTGGGCGACTGTCGGCTTTCCCCTAATATCTAGTTTAAAAGCTGCTCTATCTCCTTTTTAAAGGTTAATGCCAGCAGCCTGGTTCCATCCCGGTTAAGGTGAAGCCCATCCCTTCGGAAGAGCCCCTCCTTTCCCCAGAATGTTCCCCAGTTCCTAACAAATCCAAACCCCTCATCTCTGCACCATTGTCTCATCCACGCATTGAGACTCCGGAGCTCTGTCTGCCTTTTGGGTCCTGCGCGTGGAACAGAAAGCATTTCGGAGAATGCTACCCTGGAAGTTCTGGATTTCAACTTCCTACCTAAAAGCCTAAATTTAGCCTCCAGAACCTCCCTACCACATTTTCCTATGTCATTGGTACCAACATGTACCAAGACAGCAGACTCCTCCCCAGCACTATCTAAGACCTTATCTAGGTGGCGCGTGAGGTCCACTACCTTCGCACCAAGCAGACATGTTACCAGGCGATCCTCACGTCCACCAGCCACCCAGCTATCTACATGCCTAATGATCGAATCACCAACTATAACGGCTGTCCTAACCCTTCCCTCATGGGCACATGGCCCTGGAGAAACTTCCTCGGTGCGAGAAGGTTTTACATCACCTGGAGGACAGGTCCTAGTTACAGGATCACTTCCTGCTACACCAGGGTGATGCTCTCCTGTCACGTGACCTCTCTCCTCCATGGCAACAGGGATGCTGCCAGACTGGAGGTGGGACTTCAGGACTATATCCCTGTAGGTCTCGTCTATGTACCTCTCTGTCTGTCTTATGCTTTCCAAGTCTGCTACTTTAGCCTCTAGAGAACGGACTCGTTCCCTGAGAGCAAAGAGCTCCTTGCACCTAGTGCACACGTAAGACCTCTCACCAACTGGGAGAAAATCATACATGTGACACTCAATGCAAAAGACTGGAAAGCCCCCATCCCGCTGCTGGACTGCTGTCTGCATCTTAGTTTTAAGTTTGTGTTTAGATCTAAGTTCTTTACTTACTAAGGGTTGCTATGGATATTTATACTAATAAAACTGAACCTAATACGTGTAATATACCTTGTTCACCTGAAGCTTAACTAATCTCAGGTCCTTAGTGTATGACTGATTTGGGTAATGAGCTTCACCTGAGAGCACCTCCTGTCTTTTAAGATGTGTAAGTACCTATAAAGCTACGATTATCCCAGGGGTGGGTGGGTGGGTGTGGGGAGGGTGGGAGGGAATTAACACTTATTAAAAGAGGGCTGCTACACAGTACCCTGTCTTGTGCTGCTGAGGTAAGCTATATTCTGATTTGATTTAAATTATAGCTCTTAGCTGCTGCTAGGCTCTAACTTCTTATGAAATTTAAAGTACACGCTCTCTGCTGGGTTCTAAATTTAACCAGAAAGCTCTTTTCTGTGTTGTAAATTTAAGCTAAAAGAACTTTGCTGATGCTAGGCCCTGAGTGACTATTAAATGTAAACTACAAGCTCTCTGCTGGGTTCCAAATGTAACCAGAAAGCTCTCTTCTGTGTTTTAAATTTAAACTAAAAGTACTTTGCTGTTACTAGGCCCTGAGTAACTATTAAATTTAAAGTACAAGCTCTTTGCTGGGTATGAAATGTAACCAGAGAGTTCTCCTCTGTGTTTTAAATGTAAACTTAAACTGCTGCTACTAGGCCCTGACTGATTTAACAAAAATAGTGGATAACAGATTAATTAGCTTTAATACAAAGAATTCCTTTTAGAAAATTACCAGAAGTAAATACTCACAGTTGCAGATCTCCCTCCAGAAGCAACAGTCCCCCTTACCAGTCTTTCAAGAACAGATGAACACAAGATGGGGTATGCACCCGCACAGCACCTCGGCCTGGTAGGAGGAACTGACCATGTGTGTTACTGGCACAGAGTAGCTACACACCGTCACATTGTGCGGGTACTGTGCTCACCCTGAGTGTGCAGTGGGGCGCCAGCACCAGGTCCACAGCACCTTCCATGGCAGAAATAGGCCATGCTGTAGGTCCTCATCAGTGCTAGTGTGTGAGATAGGTAGTTCCTGCAGACACACTTTGGGTACATCTGTATTTCTCAGTCAGGTTTGACCCTTATGGACCCATAGGCTGATTATGTACCACCACTCAAACCACCCTCTGGGGCTGTGTGTGGGAAACAGGGTCTCCCACCAACAGATCCACATTTTACATCCCTGCAATGGCAGCAGTAGAGGGGACCACCAACCGCAGTCCTGCTGTGGAACAAACACTCTGCATGGCAGTCAATGCAGCTCTGTACACATCTATAAAGCAATAGCAGACAGACATTAGGCCCAGAAATACTCAGCTGCACCCCACCACAATCTGATATTCTCCTGCAGCTACTGCACTCTGCAAGATGTTCCAGCAAGACACATACTAGCTGCAGACAGTCTGATAGCTAGTCCATAGGACATGATCCTGGAGAAGATGCATGCACCCAGAACTGGGATGTCAATATACACACCAAGCGAATAAATCAGTGATTGGGCCCCAAAAGGGAATCCATAAATATCACATGAGCAAAACACTATATAGCACTATGGGGGAGCCTAGCCATGCCATGGTCACTGCACAGTCAGGGTGAGAGTGATCTCCCAGCAGAACATGTTGTCGCCACCCTGTCTGTGCAGGTGGTGGCCAGGCACTACAACAGTGGTCCCCAACCCAGTCCTATGGGGCCCACCGGCCAGTCAGGTTTTTGGGATATCCCTAATGACTATGCATGAGATATATATGCATTAGAGATATCCTGCCAACCTGACTGGTTTGTGGCCCTCCAGGGCTGGATTTGGAGACCCCTGCCTTACACCTCTGTCATTTAAGATTGTGAGTGGGCAAGGTGCAGATGTCCAAGACATCAAAAAGGTTAGATAGAATTTGACACAGTCCTCCTCACTTCTCACCACCACCAAAAAATTGTCTATTAGACAACTTTTTGGTGGTGGTGAGAATCGAGGAGGAATGTGACACATTCTATATACCCTTTCGATGTCTAGGACATCTGTACCTTGCCCACTCACAATCTTAAATGACAGAGGTGTAAGGCAGGGGTCTCCAAATCCAGCCCTGGAGGGCCACAAACCAGTCAGGTTGGCAGGATATCTCTAATGCATATATATCTCATGCATAGTCATTAGGGATATCCCGAAAACCTGACTGGCCGGTGGGCCCCATAGGGCTGGGTTGGGGACCACTGCACTACAATATCCCAGCCAGTGCCCTATGCCCTGTGCAGATGCATCCTGGCCAGGCCACCCTGTCCGGGCTATACCCATGGGTACCTTGTTCCTCATTATGCACATTGGCAGGCCAATACTGGCAACAGTGCTGGCAGTGTGGGCTGTGGAGGGTGTTTGCAGCCACCACACACTGGATAGACCTGGGGTGGGCAAACCTGGTCCTGGAGGGCCGCAGACCAGTCAGGTTTTCGGGATATCTCTAATGAATATGCATGAGATATATATGCATTAGAGATATCCTGCCAACCTGACTGGTTTGTGGCCCTCCAGGGCTGGATATGGAGACCCCTGCCTTACACCTCTGTCATTTAAGATTGTGAGTGGACAAGGTGCAGATGTCCAAGCCATCAAAAAGGTTAGATAGAATTTGTCACAGTCCTCCTCACTTCTCACCACCACCAAAAAATTGTCTATTAGACAACTTTTTGGTGGTGGTGAGAATCGAGGAGGAATGTGACACATTCTATATACCCTTTCAATGTCTAGGACATCTGTACCTTGCCCACTCACGATCTTAAATGTCAGAGGTGTAAGGCAGGGGTCTACAAATCCAGCCCTGGAGGGCCACAAACCAGTCAGGTTGGCAGGATATCTCTAATGCATATATATCTCATGCATGTTCATTAGGGATATCCCGAAAACCTGACTGGTCTGTGGCCCTCCAGGACCGGAAGTGCCCACCCCTGGGATAGACAGACACACACTCCCACACCTATGCCAGCATTGTGCTACTATAGAGGTGTTTAGCAGCCCTGGCCACCACACCAGTCCTGGGCACAGTGTAGGCATGGATACGGTACGCAATACTGGTGGGGGTCACTCCCCAGGGTGGTAAACACTGTCAGAGACCAGACCTGAAGCACACTCCACAGACATCAGAAAGGTTGCTATGATGGAGCTCAATCAGAAAACTGTGCTTAACGTAGGAATTGCTATCTGCCAGTAATCATAGCAACATTTTGATAGCTGTGTACCATATTCCCAGGTATAGGGTGGCATTGCTAAGGTATGCAAGTGCTAGTGTTGGGAGATGCACGCAGGGCCCAATGTCCTGCCTCTCCAGGGGGCATTGGCTAATGGAGCCTTTGGGTGTGGGTGTGTCTGCCCCTGTTGGCTGCTGCTTTACAGCAGAGGTTCCCAACTCCAGTCCTGGTGTGCCAAACACTGTTCGGGTTTTCATGCTGTCCCTCATGAATATGCATGAGATACATCTACATACCATGGGGGTGGTGCATAGATATGCAGCACAGGCATCTTTATTAGAGGCAGCATGGATCCTGAATGGTGTTTGGCCCTCCAGGACTGCATTTGGGAGACTCTGCTGTAGGTAATGCACCAGTTTATGGAGTCTGTGCTCTGTAGGGTAAAATGTAGGTGTTTTGGGCATGTTTACATCATCTGCAATAAAGGTTCTGTCTGTATTAGCATGTTGTAGTAGTGGGTAAAACATGGGGACTGGGTTGGCAGGCACCACAGCTGGGACTTGAACCTGTGACCTTTTTCCTCCCACCACACTGGTTGTGTGCACTGCACCACCGTGTTGCCACAGAGACAGTGCATTCCCTGGTGATACCATGACTGTTTGTCCGGCAGGGCCTGTCTGTTGCAGTGCATGGCACCCACCTACACAGGGCTAGGCCATGGTCGGCTCTGGGCAGCTGCCACTGCCCCCCTCCACCACCAGTACCCCTCTGCCACCATGCTGACATGCCCTTCTGCTGGTGGTGCTGGTGGTGTGCAGTCTCAAGCCATCCAGTGTGCAGGTAGGCGGCTGCCTATGGTGCGTGTTCTGGGGTAGGGGTGCCTGCATAGATATCCACGCTTCCCCGCAACACTGCCTGCCAATGTTCTGTGCCCTTGGAAGTACCTGCTGGGTACTATCCCCTGTGACACTGTGATAAACACTCTTGTGCCCATGTTGGGCCCTCATCAGTTGCTGTCTGGCTGCTGTTCAGTTTCAGCATTCCTAAGTGCCACCTAAGCATCTGCCTAGTCCGCACTGTGCCCCAGCTGCACCACAGCATGTGCCGCCTGCAGCCCTCTGTATCCCCTTTCCCAGCATCTGTCCAGTTGCCCATTCCAAAATGCCCGCCCTGCTGTTGTGGAACTTGTGCATGCCATAGGTAACCTGTTCAATGGAGAGGGAAACCCTGATCAGTGCTATTTCACTGTGGGATCATTCACCTTGTATGGGGACGGAGCGTAGACCCTTCCAAAATTCATATTTATTTTTTGGGGCTTTCTTGGGAGTGTTTTTTGATGTTTCCCATTACTATCACTATTGCTCAGCTTGATTATGATTTTTTTTTATTTTGTTGGGGTCATTTTCAATGTTTATTTGCACTTTTGTTCCGTGCACATGTATCACACTTCTCACTTTTTGTAGGTTTCCCTGGTTTTGCTGTACATTGCTGACAGAAATGGTTTCTTTTCCCTTTAAATCAGCTCTAACGCGAGGTTTTCACTTGCGTTAGTTTTGGCCTCGGATTTCACATCGTTAGTGTGCGGGGAGCCTCTCCCCTCCCACTCTCCACCCATTGACCCCTTCTCTCCTCCCCTGGGGAGCCTTCCTCCGCCCTCTGGGAGCCTTTCCCCGCCTTCAGCGCTCATTTGCGCCGCTGCGCGCGTGAGCGTGCACTAAGGCACATTTGTGCCCCGTAAAGCATCATTAGCGTGTGCTAAGGTACCTTAGTGCGTGCTAATTGCACAGCGCGCACGTTAAGAAGGTTTAGTAAATATACCCCATAGTCTCCAAAACTGAACACAATATTCCAGGTGAGGCCTCACCAGCGACTTGTACAGTGGCATTAGTACCTCTTCCTTTCTGCTGATAGTTCCTCTTTGTATACAACCCAGCATCCTTCTGGCTTTTGCCACCGCCTTCTCACACTCTTTCACCACCTTGAGAATCTCAGAAACAATCACTCTGTCCTTCTCCTGGTCCATGCACACCAACCTCTCGCCCCCTATTGCATACAATTCCCTTGGATTTCTGCTTCCCATGTGCATGACACTGCAGTTCTTCACATTAAATCTTAAATGCCAAGCATTAGACCATTCTTCCAGCTTTTGTAGATCTTTTCTCATTTTATCCTCTCCCTCAGGGGAGTCCACTCTATTGCAAATTTTTGTTCCATCTGCAAAAAGACAGACTTTTCCAATCAGTCCTTCAGCAATATCACTCACAAATACGTTGAACAGTACCGGTCCCGGTACCGAACCCTGGGGCACACCGCTAATCACCTTCCTTTCATCCAAGACCTATTTAGCCAGGTCAAATTATTTTGTTGACAGAAGTATGTCACCCTCTATGATGGACCACTCTGTTGGATTTTTGCAGTCCAAGTACATGACTCTGCATTTTTTAGCATTAAATCTCAGCTGCAAAGTTCTCAACCATTCTTCAAACTTCACTTGATCCCTCTCAATGTTATCTACATTTTCTTGGGTCTGTATCCTATTGTAGATTTTCATAACATCCACAAAAAAGCAGACCTTACCTGACTTTCCTTCCATGATATTATTTATAGAAATATTAAACATAATCAGACCAAGGACAGATCCCTACAGCACACCACTGGTAATGTCCTTCTCCTCAGAATAAGCTCCACTTATCTGTACCCTTTCTCACCTCCCACTCAACCAGTTTCTAACCCAGTTTGATCACTTTAAGGTCCATCCCTAGGGCACTTAATTTGTTTATAAGTTGCCTGTGGGGAACAGTGTCAAAGGCTTTATTTAAATCTAAGTACACCACATATTGTGATCTCCCTCAGTCCAACATTCTGATCACTCAGTCAAAGAAATTAATCATATTTATCTGACAAGATCTGCCTATAGCAAAACTATGCTGCCTCGGTTCCTGCAAGCCATTGTATTCCAGTAACCTCACTATCCCCTGTTTTAGTAATGTTTCCATTAATTTAATCACCACAGAAGCCTTGTAGTTCTCAACCTCATCCTCACTTCCGCTTTTATGTAAAGGGGCCATATTTGCCCTTCTTGCCCTTTTCTCCAGCCCTCTGGGATGAGACTCTAAAGAAGCATTTAAAAGGTGAGACAGTCAAGCTGATAGAACTTTCCTAGGTTCCTTCAGTACTCTTGAATGTAACCCAACTGGCCCCAGCTAGCTCCACACAAATGCAATCTTCTGAAAATCATTCAAGATGTGGTTCACTTCTGTTCCAGTTTGTTGGTGTTTTTTGAGGTCCTGTTCCTGGCCCTACTTCTGTGAACACACAATGGAAATATTTGTTGAATAGCTCTGCTTTCTCCTCATCAGTTTCTACATGTTCCTCCCATTCACACTTGTGTCTCACAATACCACTTTTGTACTTCCTCTTTAAGATGCCTGAAAATGTTTTGTCCCTCCATTTAGCAGAAGTCAGGATTTATTTATTTAGCAGTGCTTACATACTGCTTTTCACCAGGTACAGTATATATTCCCCCTGTCCTCAAAGAGCTCACAATCTAGATGTTGTACCTGAGGCAATGGAGGGTTAAGTGGCTTGCTCAAGATGCACCTGTAGGACTAGGAACCCCAGTCCCTCCAGTCCAAGGTTGTTATCCTCCAACTTGCAGCAACTTGCCCCAACCATTAGGCTACTTCTCCAGACCACAGTACTTAGGATGGATTTCTATCCTAACAGGAAGCTTACTCAGGAGGGTCAAAGGCCTACGAATGTTCACTGGCTCACATGCTGACTGGTGACTTGGCATAGGTCAACGTGAAAGTCCAGAGAGATAATAAAATTGCTGTTTCTGTGACCCCCATCCACTGATGATGTGACCCCATTTTGGGTCCCGACCCCAAGTTTGGGAACCACTACCTTAGGCACTCTATCAGCCTCTTTGTGTCTCCCTCCATTGCTCACTGTGCCTGGAGCTGCTCAACCCCTCCTCTCATAGATAGCTTGTATACATGCTCTGTGACTTTCTACTTGTAACCCTGAAGCTTCAGAGTACCAGCATGTAAACAACTTTATTACTTTAACATGGGCTACATTTGCCTTAGCAAAAAGAGAAAAAATGTATCACATTCTTTCTAAATCCCCAATAAAATAAAAAATAAAAAAATATCAGGCCATCAGTTGCACAGAGCTCTCCTGATGCAGCAAGGTAACATTTATTTCTATATGGGTCTCCTCACTATTTTAAATTTATTTTTTTCTTCACGTGGGTACAGTGCTACACCAGCAATCACATGAGTCAGTGTTATGGGGGGAGTGGAATGCAAAGAGAAAATAATGGCTTCAGATTTTCTGGGATTTAGCTTTAGCCCATTACTGGTTACTGTGTCCAATTTTGCGGTGACTTCAGAGATTGACACAAAAGGTATAAGAATTCAAAGTAGTATCTGTATTTCATCAGCATACATAAAAAGTTTTAAACCAAGCAGCTGATTAAGAAAAGCCAAGGGGATAAGGTAAGTAGACCTAAACGAGAGCCCTGTAGCACCCCAGAGGCAAGGTGAAAGGAAGCAGAGATGGTACAGAACCAGCAGACATGGAAGGAATGATTTTCCAAGTATAATTGAAAATGTGCATAGACTGTGCCAGAGATGGATAATTCAGACAGACCTTGAAGAAGCACAGGATGGTTAACCAAGTCAAATGCAGTACACAAATGTAGCAAGACCAGGAGAACATCCTTCCCTCTGTCTAAGTTTTCCTTGATAGCGTCAACTAAGCCAAGGAATGTTCTCTTGGTAGAATGCTGGGACCTAAAACCTGTCTGTCTGGGATGAAGTGCATTAGAACTTTCAAGGAATTGCATGTGCTACGCTGCAACTGTTTTTTCCACCACTTTGCCAAGAAATGAAAGGTTGGAAACGGGGATGATAATCAGAAACAGAGCATGTGTCAGTTTTGCAGTCCTTAATCTGAGGGTAGATGCCTGCCTGCTTCCAACTTGCTGGAAGAACATCCTGAACAAGACTACAAGCAATAACTGAATGTAAATGGAGCAAGAGAGAATCTAGCAATTGTTTTAACAGGTGCAATGGAATAGGGTCTGTAAAGGCATAGGAAGATTTCATGGCACTTACGACTCTAGAAATTTCAAACTGTGATGGAATATTAAAATGTGACATAGAACCTAAGGGATTGGAGAATGAGGAAAGGGGGAAGGGAGGAGAGAAAAAGCAGCAACTGATAAATAAGAAAGGCCCGGGACTGACTTTATAAAGCTTAATGCAATTTGGCCTGCAGTAAGACTAGAACAAATGGAAGCTGCATTATTAGGACTGAAGTGGGTCATCAGTTGCAATAAATGACTTATATTAGGTATGTTCTGTAAGAGAGAAGTAAAATAATTTCTCTTATCCTCACAAATAGGAAGTTCATATTGCTTAGTACTTTCTTGATATGAGGCCAAGGTGGATGGAGTAGGCATCTTATGCCAATTGTGCTTTATTTGGCACAAATAAATTGTGCTTTATTTGGCAGAGCTGGGATTTGAACAGTCTCAAACTCAGATGATACCAAAGTTGATTTTGCCTGGTTCTAACTGAATAAGTCCACTGAGGAGCTACTTTTTCCAAGGTGGAGTGAAGGATGGTGTTCCAAACATACACTTGATCCTCCAGAAAATGAAAAGTGTAATCAGCTGAAAGAGGTACGCACAGGTCCAAAAACAGCCTCAGGATTAAGATTCTGCAGTTTCTAATACTAAGGGGTCTATTCTGATCAGCATTTAGTGGGGCTGGATATCTGATCCAGACGTCTAGATCCACTAAATGCCAGGTTGCCAGCACAGAAGACAGAACTCTTCGCACGTATAGGCAAACTGTACAGGGAGCTCTGTTAGTGGGCGGGAGGGGGTGGGCTGGAGGAGGAGTGAGGGTGGGGAGTGGGCGGGAACCTTACCCTGGATGTACAGGGTTGATTCCAAAGTTGGCCCTGTACATCTGGGGGCAGCCATTTGCATGGGGGGACTTATTCAACCTCTGAGGTGGAATAAGTCTCCCTGGACAGTGAAGAACGGAGGACCTGGGCCCAGAAAGTCCCCCTGGATGGTGGGAGACTGCGGTGCGGGACATGGGCAGGCAGGTGTGGGGGGCTCAGGGAGTTCCCTGCATCCTGACCCAGGCCTTGGAAGGCCAGATCATGGGTCGGGCTGTGGGGAACAGGAGTTACTCTGGGACGTAGTTGCCAGGATGTACAGCGAGGCAGAATTGTATCCTGACCTGCTCGTCTCTATACCTCATTCTGACTCTGTGGGGGCAGCGGGATCAGAACTGGATCTAACTTTGCACAACCCGATTCTGCCCGGCGGTACATGGGGCTGGACGTCCTATTGTGAATAGACCTCTACCTGTATGGCAATAAGCAGATAAAGATGGAACAGCCATTCATCTTGCTAACTTTAACTGCTAAAGCTATTTGGTTAGTGGCTATATATCACCGCTAGCCAGATAGCAGCTACCATCTTCTTTACCCCACCCACAGACTGCCCTGGTTTGTCTGGGTGCCTTTTGGGTGTGGGGATATGCAGCTTCAATAACCAGTTAGTGCCACTGAACATTGCAGTGACCATGCTTTGAAAAAAAAAAAACGCAAGATAATATAGGGACAAAAGAATATATTAGCGATTTGCATGATAAGCAATAGGATCAAAGCCACCAGAGATTCCCTTCTTTTTCAGCTTTGTGGCATTTTGATACTTGGATTTGGATGTCTGGTTTTGTCTTTAAGATCTTTTTCCACGCTGTCATTGTTTTAAATATTGTTTTCTTTCACATCATGCATTTTAACAGCTTTTTATTTTTTAATCATTTTTGTGAAGTGGACAAAGAAAATAAGACCTGCCTCATTTTCTAAGGCAGCTGCTTCTGTTCATACAAATCTGCATGCGTGCTATGCTAGCTAATCAACATTTTGCTTTAGAAACAGAAAATGATCTTCCACTAAAAAATCTGAAGATATGCGGGTATAATTTGTATCTTATAAACAGACTAATTTGCAGGCATTGCATTTGAAGTGCTGTAGCTTTACCATTTTAGTGAATTATAATTTGAGGTTTCATAAATACAAGTGTAAATGCTTATAAAACATTAACGTTTTGCAACCTTTTAACTGCTGTTTGAGAGCTTTTATACAAGTCACATATTTGAAAGGATTTTTCTTTTTGTTTTGTAGTTAAAGGAAAAAATTCTTCATACTTCTGGTCTAGAATGAGGAAACTGTTATCTGAAAGGCTTATGTACATTATCTATATTAACAAAGAACAAGTTGAAAAATGTACTTGTGCTGTGATACAATGGTGCATATACCCTTCCTCCATTTGCCAACACCTGCATGTATCTTTTTAGGATTTGGTGGGAGGGGATAGTGTGCCTCAGTAGGATAGGAGAGTTACGTGGTTGGGTGTGGTACGGTTGTTGCAGTGCCAGGGTGATGCCCTGGCATATAGGCTTTCTGTCCCCTCCTACTTGTACTCTTCCCTGTAGCCCTCTCTCACTTTCTCAAGCTTTAACGTCCTTGCACTATCCTCCCCCTCCCATCTCCCTCCCCCTCATACTCTCTGCTCCTTCTCCCACTCTCTTCCCATCCCTTCCTATCCTGCTCTCCTTTTCCCCAGGCACTTTCTCTTCTTTTCCCTGCAGCCTAAGTGATAGGGTGCAAATATGGTATCTGCAGATGCAGGAGGTTTCGTATGGAATCAGGAAGGGTGTGCACAGTGCCATCATGTGGGAAAGTTATAAGGTCCCTCCTCATCCTGAGGTGTGTGTTCACCTAGGCTGCAGGGAACACTGTAGTCTGCGTTGGAAGGGGATGAAAGAGGCCGATGGTAGAGGGCAGAGTGAGGCAGCACTGATGAGTTAAGGTAAGCGCTACCTTGCAGTTTCTGAGATATTGCTACTGCTGCAGGCCACAGAAAGGGGTAGCAACTGTGTCAATAGGCACCCCCAGAGGGCCATCTCTCTAGGCAACTGCCTAGATTCTCTATAGATTTAGGATTTAGAAATGTGTTTGTTCTTTGATGGTTTTAGCATGATGCACAATATGTAGGGCATTCTTCTGTACCATTTAACATTTAATTATGTTTATTTTGTCTTTGATTACTGTACATGTTGGTGGAAGCCAGCTAGACATGCAGGGTTGGCTGAAAAGCAGGCCAAGCTGCCACCTGCTTCTTCCTTCACTGATATAGTGAGGGGCCAGGAGGAGGCACATTCAACGCGGGGGTGTGTAAACACCAGGATAGCAGCCTAAAGCAGTGCTCCCTCTGCTCCATCAGCAACAAGTCAACATGGAACAGATGGGGTGGTGTTTCACACCATTGTCCCAGACAAGAAGCAAGCAGCATCGAAAGTGATGAGAATATATTAGTGAAATGATTACCTTGGATGACCATTTCCTGTTGGTGGTGGAAGATGTTTGAAACAAATGGCTGTTGCTGGTGTTAGATTTGAATGACAAAGTGCCTTTCAGAGCAAAGTTTAGCAGGCATGTGGTGCCCCCCCCCCCCCGCCCCCCATTAATGCAGTATTATGTTTCGATTAGGCAGAGGGGAATAATATCCACTTTATGAATGACATCTGAATCAGACAGAACATCATACAAACCTGCTTATTTCTTAGCTACACTGATGGTATCTGGGTGTGCAGCAAAAAAAATGATGGCCTTTTGAGTTAATGCCAGCTGACCTGCCGTTTTTTTCTCTACAACATCACCAAAATTCTCCTATTCCTTTCTGAACACACTATTATGACACTTATCTATTCTTTAGTCACCTCCCATCTTGACTGTTGTAACCTACTCCTTGCTGGTCTCCCGCTGAATCATCTCTCTCCCCTTCAATCTGTTCAATACTGTACTGCGCGGCTAATCGTCCACCAGCCTCGCCATGTTGTTATTACCCTTCTTCACAATCACTTCATTGGCTTCTTATCCATTTCCGCATCCAGTTCAAACTTCCCCAGCTGACCTATAAGTGCATTCACTATGCAGCTCCTTACTACCTTTCCTCTCTTATGTCTCCCTACACCCCCCCCCCACCCCCCTCGTCAACTCTGCTCTTCTGGAAAATCACTTCTATCTGTGCCTTCTCTTCTATTGTTAACTCTAGACCGCTCCTTTCGCCTTGCTGCTCCTTATGCCTAGAACAAACTACCTGAGTCTGTATGTCAAGTTTCATCTCTGGCCCTTTCCAATTCCAATCTGAAAACTCACCTCTTCGCTGCCGCTTTCAAATCTTGCTTCGCCTTATCTCCTGGTGTTTCCTTACCATTCCCCCTAGATGTATTCTATGTCTTAACTAGATTGTAAGTTCTGATGAACAGGGACAGTCTTTTACATGTGTCTGCACAGCGCTGTGTACGTCTTGTAGCGCTACACAAATGTTCAGTAATAGTAGTAATTTGTCAGTATTAGCAAAAATAATGGTATCAACGTTTCATACCTTAGCCCACAGCATCTCTTTTGGCTCGCTTGCACAAGTTAGGAGTGAGTGATGCAGTGTCAGAAGATGAGTTTTGGAATGAAGAACTTAGATTGGAAAGCAGTGAACTTTGGAGTCCATCAAGTGATATGCACTTTTGGTCTTGAGAGTTTACATTTAAATCCAACCACTTGTCAGATTATTAGCCAAGAACAGTTATCTGTTTCATATGTATGCTGATGTCATTGGGGTGCTCCTTGTCTCCAGGAAATCTTTTTTCTCCTATCCGCATCCTCCACTCTGGAGTCCCCCACCCTCCCCTTCAGACAAGAACCTTCTTTCCCTAAATTCAAGAGATTCCTCAAAGACTGGCTTTTCCAGCCCTCCTTCCCTAATGTCTCCCCTTTCTGTCAAATGTCCTAATCCTCGATAGTGGCTTGCTTCTTTATCTTTTTTGCATATCCTGTCCTCTTCCGCCCCTCTGATAATTTTGTAATTTCCCCTGTCGGTCCTGCCTCTTGCTTGCTTCATTCCTTCTTTTTTTTCCCCTCTCTTTCCTCCGTTTTATTTTATTGTTATTGTAAACTGCTTTGCTGTCTTGCTTCTGAATCACAATATATGAAATGCTTGTAATAAAGACGTAAATATGGGAAAGTGGCGATGGTCTCAGCTGTTATAGGAAATATTTACAAGCAATGAATGAGCGGGTTTGGGCCGTGCAACAAGGAGCATGCGCTGAAAATGCCACCACACTAAAAATCCCTCTCAAGTAGGCACGGTGAGGGTGGAGACTGGACAGAGAAACAGCACATGCCGGGGTTGGGTATGTTACTCGTGTGCTAAATTTGAATGCGCTAGCCTAGTGTGGGGGCAGGCAATGCCTTTCTCTGACCAAGTGCTAGTTGCACACACTATGCTCCCACATGCCAAGCCCATGGTTCAGATGCGCGATTCATGCTTAAGTATTAAGAAATATGAAGGGTTGGAGCAGGGCTGACATACTGAAACAATAGGAGGCCAATAGGAGGTAGGAACTGAATACCAAGGCGCATGCCTAGGCCATCGTTTTGGGGGTGTTGCATGGTACAGCTGACATCGTGATGGAACAGGTTTGCAAACCATGTAAATTTATTTGAATATGCCCCCATTCTCCTTTTTTAACTAGTTCTTTCCCCTACCCCTGTTTCTCACAGTGACAGTATTCAGGGCCTGTTGTAGCTCACCCTGGAACCTGGAATGTGTATACCCAGAATATGACCACTAGGTGTCACTGTTGTAGCATCACTGTGATTCCACCCTATTTCCATCTCCTAGGGCAGGCCTATAAAGGTTGCCTGCACAGCATCCCCATTTCCAGCTGAACCAGGAAAAAATAGTTTTTATGCCTCATTAAAGAAAGAATTTATATAGATATACAGATTTTTTTTTTTTTAAATAAAACAGTGAACCTTGTTCTATTTCAATATGTAACTACATTTTGAAAAATGTAAATATGCTAAATAACTCCTTTGCAGAATGAACTTTGAATTAAGTAATACATTTGCCTTACTTTTTGGTAGGATATTTCTTATGTTAAAATAAAAAAAAAACTGCTTCTCTAATCATGCTAATGCTGTTATAAATCTATAATTATGTTTTAAAAAGAAACATAGGCAGAAAAAGAAATGCTAAAATAGTCTTCAAGTGCAGATGCCAACACATTTTGCAAAGATATTTTTCCCTGAAGTATTATTCCTGTTCTTGCCACATAATGAACGATCTAAGGGACCTGTACGAGCTTCAACATCATTTTTTTTTATCCCAGAGGAAAATATGAATCGTATTGTCAGAAAAAGCTGTACATGGAAATAAGGGCTTCTATAAGCATGCATAAAATGTGAAGGTGACCTGCATTAATAATTGTTCTAAATTTAAACAAAGAAAGAAGTGGAAACCAGGCTTATGCATGAGTTTTCAAGGAGAGGGGTTCCAAATATCTCCTGAGGAACCTCCAGCCAGTCAGGTTTTGAGGACATCTGCAATGAACATGTTTGAGATAAAATGGCATGCAAGGGAGGCAGTGCATATAAATGTATCTCACGCATACTGATTGTGGATAACTCGAAAACATCTGACTGGAGATCCCCATGGATTGGTTTGGCAATTACTGTTCAAGGGCTTTACGGATTTGAACTTACTGAAAATGACATCATCCTTGTCACATCAAGGCAGATTTTAATTGAATAGGTGCTAAGCCAATGTGTCACTTTCTTTCCAAGTCTGGACCTGATTGATAAATTTTCATGGAACTTCTCGAGCCTCCAGACAGATGGACAGATTGAATCACTTCTTTAGCACCTTCAGCCCTGTTTGTAAAAGGAATAACAATCTTAAGAATACTTTTTCCCCAGACTATATTGATTTCTTGACAATTCATAGTATTGGAAACATAAATAAAAGACCAGCATGGCCCATTTAGTGTGCCCTGTTGTATCTGCCACTCCATACAGATTACCTCCCACTGTACTTTTGTTTAGGGTTGTACCAGTCACACCATGCAAGTTATCCCATCTAGTTTTTTACGTGAAGAAGTTATTTAGGTTTGTAATGGTTCTATCCTCTTGCAATAATGGGATCATTTATGTCTGTCCTATGCCATTTTGAATTTCCTCAATGGTTTTAACCCCACCACCATTGGGAGTGCATTCCAGGCATCCATCACTTTTTCTGTGAAATAGTATTTCCTAACATTACTTTAAAGTTTAGCTCCTTGAAGCCTCATTTCATGTCCTCTCGTTCTACAGCTTCCCAGTCTTTGAAAAGCTTTCTTGATTCATTAATGCTCTTTATTTATTTAAACGTCTGTATCATATCTTCCCTATCCCTCCTCTCTTCTAGTCTATACCTATTTAGGTCTTCAAGTTTCTTCTTGTATGTCTTTGCCACCTTCTTCTGAACCATTTCAAGTCTTTTTATATCAGCTATGAGATATGGTCTCCAAAAGTGAACACAATATGCCAAGAGGGGCCTCATCAAGAAAGATTTGGAAGGATTTCTCCACAGAAGAGTTGGTGGGGGCTGTGCGACTTTCTGAGTCAGCTTTGGTAAGGTTGGATCACAAGATGCAGGTGCAGTTGTGGTAACAAAGGTCGAATGCAACAGCTGATCATTTTACCCCATTGAAGTCATTTAATAGTATGCGGGCCAGTGTAAGAAGGGGGATTTGGTATCAATCTGGGTTTAGCCTGCTTAAGAGACAGGGTCGCCAGTTGGAGCAGAGCTGTAAGAGAGTGGAAGCTTTGGATCTCTATAGAGCTCATATGCAGTTTCATAGGCAGGAGATACTTAGAGCTAAAAAGAGTTTTGTCTCTCGACTATTAGAGCAGGAGAGTTGCAGAGCTTCACATTTATTTTCTGTCTCAGTGTAGTTTTGTCTGCTCTCAGTGTTAGATCATAGTGGTTGTTCTAATTTGATTGCCTCACACTTTAGGGAAAAAATTGTAGTACTTAGGCAAGAGTTTCAGGATGATGCTGAGGGGTTGGAGATTGGGGAGGCTTTTGAAGGTTTTGAGACTGATAGTGCTCCAAAATTGGATTCTTTTCTACTGTTTCCTTTGATCAAGTGGTTACTATTTTATCTGGACATCGCCGCAGCGTTTTTTTTTTTTTTCTTTTTTTTTTTTAAACTTTTATTTTCATTTTGCAACAAACAAAAGAAACAACACACCAAAGGAGACAAAACAAGTATACAATAAGGAAAAGCAAACCCTATTACCCCCCACCCCCATGCTTCTTCTCTAAGCCGACAATATCAGCATGTGAGCGCTTCCAAACAACAGTGATTGTACATCAAAACGAACAGAAATAGTATCTGCGATACAGAATGATCATGTGACAGAGATTTATACAAATTTAAACAGTCAGATGAGAGCATTTAGCAGTGTGAACATAGTCATTGAGCATCTTCCATTTAGACAGATGATGGGGGGTCTGAACGGAAGAAGCAAACATACGAGGTATTTGTTCATATTTACTGTAGAGACAGACATGATTCCACCATTCATTGGGGCTCAGATGGGAGCTATTTTTCCAGTATTTCGTAATTAGGGAAATAGCGATGCCCAGCATAAAGTCTAAAAGGAAGTAAGCCGATTTTGGAAGAGAGGGGATCCCCGCAGCTGAGCGGAGTCCCACTATCCTCCAAGAAAGGGGCTCTTGAAAGTGCAAAATAGATTGGATACGACCCCAGACCCGACGCCAGTAATACTGTAGTGCGGGACATTCATACATAACATGAGTTAGTGAACCAATGGCCGCATGGCATGTCCAGCAGCTATTGCCCTGAGTGGTGTTCCATTTGGCTAATCTGTCAGGAGTATAGAAACACCGGTGGGCTAGAAAGAAGAGTGTCTGAGTGAGTGAGGCGGATCGGGAGACCCGTGTCACTCTACTCCAGACGAGGCTCCATTGCTCCGGGGTCAAAGTTACATGCAGTTCCCGCTCCCATGCTTTCTGTGCTATAGGGGTACCTCTATTTACAGCATTACATAAGGTTTTGTAAAAGTTAGATGCTACACCCGGTGAACTCCCGATAGATCGGATAGTCTCCGACAATCCTTGGGTATGGGATTCCGATGGCGGGAGCACCTTAGTACTCCGAAGACAATGCTGAAGTTGCACCAACTGAAAGTAGTGTTTCGCTGGGAGACCAAATTCAATTTGCAATTCGCTAAAAGTTTTCCAGCGACCATCATGGAACAACTGGTTAGGGATCCAAATGCCCCTAATGTACCAGGGGCTCCACGCCATCGGTTTATTTCGTATTTGAAATCGAGTATTGTACCAAAGCGGGAGTCTGTCTAACGGACAGATTCGGGAGTCTAGAGATTGCATAAGAGTATTAAAGGCACCTAAAGTGTCTAAAAGCATTGGTGGATAGTGGGAGTCTGATGGGAGAGTCATACCAGGGAGATAAGTAAGAGGAATCGGTTTGCAAAGGTCCTCCTCTATGTCTAGCCACACAGGTCTACTCGGTGCTAGATCTTCCAGCCATCGAGCGCCTTGTTTGAGAAGAAAAGATTGATGGTATTTCAGGAAATCAGGGAATCTGACACCCCCATTTTCCTTATCTGCTTGCAACTTATGTTTCGCTATCCTAGGTGTCTTGTTTTGCCATAAGTATCTAGTCAGAAGGCCCTCTAAATCTTTATATGTACGTCGAGGTAGGAGACAGGGCAACATTTCTAGAATGTAATTCACTTTAGGAACAATCATCATTTTTATGGTTTCTAGGCGACCCCACCAGGTAAGTGTTAAAGGAGTCCAACGGTGAGTAAGCGCCCGGACTTTAGAGGTTAAGTCTTTGGCATTAAAGGAGATAGCGTCTTCCAAAGGAGAGCAGTAGTGAACCCCAAGGTATTTGACCATGCGAGGTTGCCATAAAAAGGGAAAGGATTGCATATCTGCCTGATGAATCAGAGGATTTAGTGGAAAGGCTACCGACTTGGTCCAATTTATCTTATAACCCGAGAGTTGTGAATATTTACCAATTTGCTCTAGGACAGCCGGCACTGAGTCTAGAGAGACAAAGAGCATAAGGTCATCAGCATATGCTGAAATTTTGATTTCCCTATGAGAGAAGGGGACTCCATGAATCTCCTCTGATTGCCGGATTAGTAAAGCTAAGGGTTCGAGTGCAAGATCGAAAAGAAGTGGAGACAGTGGGCATCCCTGGCGAGGACCGCGCGTTTGAAGGGGAAATGGCTGAGACTTTAAAGCATTAGCACAGATACTGGCTGTAGGCTGTGCGTACATGGTGCGGAGACAACGGAGAAAACCTTCTCCGAATCCGTACCAGCGGAGAGTTGCAAACAGGAAGGGCCATTCTAAGCGATCAAAGGCCTTCTCAGCATCAAGTGAGAGGCCAACCAATGGTCGATCAAGATTAACTGCGGTAGTCAGTACATGACATAGAGTCCGAGCATTGTCAGCAGTTGATCTACCGGGAATGAAACCGCATTGATCTGGGTGTATTAAAGTAGACATCCTATCAGAGAGCCGGGTGGAGAGAATGGTGGCAAATATTTTGTATTCCGCGTTTAGTAGGGAAATTGGACGATAATTAGCTGTTAGTTGCGGATCTCTCCCCTCTTTCTCAAAAACTACTACATTTGCCATTGAAAAGGACCCAGAAGGAGATCCCTCCTCGGCCAAAGCAGAAAAATAAAGTTTCAGAGCTGGAGCTAAGTCAGCGTTAAAAGTTTTGTAGAATTCAGCGGGGAGACCGTCCGGGCCTGCGGCTCGACCTGTGGCACATCTCTTGAGAGCAGAATGAATTTCTGATAAAGTGAATGGTTTGTCCATAGCCTCTCTATCTTCGTCAGATAGGGTCGGTCGTTGTACCCCTGAGAGTAATCGTTCAAATACTTCTGGCTCAAAATCACATTCAGATTGATAAAGCCGAGTATAAAAATCACGAAAGAGTTCTAAGATTTCTGTATCTTTAGTGACCAAGCTCCCCCCCGACGGATTACGGAGAGCGGTAACACGCTTGGCTTCTTTTTGACCTTTCAGGGCATTTGCTAACAATTTGCCAGCACGGTTATTTTCCCGGTAATACATCCCTTGTTGTGATTCAATATTTTTAGCAGCAGCAGTATATAAAAGCTGATTGTATTGAAAACGAAGGCGTTGTAAGCGGAGTAAAATACATGGGTCAGTACGGGACGTGAGGAGACGTTCCCCAGCTTGTATCTGTTGCTCTAGAACCAGTAAGTGTTGCTTTCTTTGTTTCCCCTGTTGAATTTGATAGCTAGTTATAGTTGCACGGATAGATGCTTTAAAACCCTCCCACCAAGCCCAGCTCGCTGTGTCATGGGGTGAGTTAAAATGAAAATAATCTTGGATAGCGGCCTTAATGTCAACCTGAAAATCTTTTTGATCTAGTAGGGATCTATCAAAAAACCAAGCACGGGGATGTTCATCTCGCGTAGTGACATGTAATGAAAAAGATATGGCAGCATGATCTGAAATATGGAGAGGATGAATCCTAGCCGTGTCCACTTGAGAAATCAGTGCTTTGGAAATAAGAAAAAAATCTATTCTAGATTGTGAGTGATGGGGGGCAGAAAAAAAGGTGAACTCTAAGTCGGAGGGGTGAAGCAGCCTCCATATATCTACTAGCGCAAGATCTTGCATCAGACCTGTAAGGGTAGCAAGACTCTTGGGTGGACTACTCGTTCTAGGCGGTTGTCTATCTATCAGAGGATCTAGCACTTGATTGAAATCGCCACCAAGTATTAATGGAGTATTGGCAGAGGCCTGTGCCAACTGCGCAATACTTGCATAGTATGCAGGGTCATCCACATTCGGGGCATAAATACAAATACACGTGAATTCACTATCTCCAACCTTAAGGTGTGCACGGGCCCATCTACCCTCCTTATCAGAGCTAGTATCCATTACAGTAGCTTGCAAAGACTTCTTAACCAGAATGGCTACCCCACACCGTTTGGAAACGGCGGGAGAATAGGCAGCCACCATATAAGGCTTAGCATTGAGTTTCAGTGTTTCAGCAGAGTTTAGATGCGTTTCCTGAAGAAACACTAAATCAGCATGCTCATGGTTAAGATAGCTAAGGATTTTCTTTCTTTTGATTGGACTATTGATGCCTTTTACGTTAAGTGATAAGATCTTACATAAGGCCATTCAGAAAAGTTAAAAATTCTGAAAAAGAACATGATAACGCACATAATTTCACAATGTCCCTCATATTAACTGTATCTGGCTGTACACATGACATGATAGATAATAAGCTAATGTAATACAATGAAGCGCCCCACATTAAAAAATAAGAACCGCAGTGCGGTAGAGAAGAAGCAGAACCCCAAAAATTACTGGCGACCATGTGTCTGCGGGGGGAAACCCCAGAGAAGGCCGAAATTGAAAACATATAACCTGTATAACTGTGTATGCTCCGAATCCAACCGAGGCACACATCATGGAGGGATAGGAGACCAAGAAAGTCATATAGAGAAAGAAAGAAAAGTCCAGACAGTCTCTGTGCTTGGCTATGACCACCGCGTCGGGCCCTTCAAAATGGCGGACAGAGCCGACAGATAATAAGTCCAAGTTGTTGGATTAGCGCATCTGCTCTGCTTCTTTGGAGTCTAAAAATGTTGATAGTAGATCCGGATCTTCGAATGTCCTAGTTTGGTTGTGGAGAGTCACTCGGAGCTTCGCTGGATACAACAGGCCAAAGCGAGCCTGTAGCTGTTGAAGTCGAGGGCGAAAAGCAAGGAGTCTCTTCCGACGGTCAACTGTGGGCTTTGCCAAATCAGGGAAGAAGGAGACTTTATGACTTTCAAACTCCAGATGGTGATTCGCCCGGGCAACGTTTAGAATTTGTTCCACTTGTTGATATCTTAGTAATCGAAAGATAATAGGCAGGGGGGTCGTCCGATTGAGCGCCATATGGGTAGGAACACGATGTGCTCGGTCAATTTCCAGATCTCTGTGAAAAGTGATCTTCAGCAAGGAGGGAAGAGTTTTGAGCAGGAATTCTCTTATATCTCCTGCTTCCGCCCCCTCCGGTATTCCAATGAGCCTCACATTGTTGCGACAGGCTCGATTATTGCTATCTTCTAACTCTTTTTGAAGATTCTGTATCTGGCGCTCAGCCTTGTCCAGTTTGACCAAGCGCACCGCGTGCGAGTCGAGGACCCCCGCCATGTTGTCCTGCCGTAATGAAAGACTTTCAAGTCGGTCCTGGAGCACACCGAAGTCTTCTCGCATGGCTCGAAGCGCTTCTCCGTTGGACTGCACCAGTTCCTTCACGCCGCGTATTTCCTCTAAGATCTCCTGGTGCATTTCGGGGTTTTCCCGAAGTGGAACCATCTTCTGTGGGGAAGACACCTCTGTTTTGGAGCGTTTTCCGTGTGAAGAAGAGGGAGACCCGAAGTCCAAGCGCGCTGGTTTATGGGCCACCATCCCCCCCGAGGTACCCCGGTAAGTTCGGAGCAAAAGATTAAGTTTATGTAGGTATTAAGTCAGGATTCTGAGTAGGCCTCTCGGGAGCTTCAGCGCGAAGCGTCTGACCCGCTGGACATCAGGCTCCGCCCCCCATCGCCGCAGCGTTTGATTCAGTGAATCACGAACTCCTTTTAGCGAGGCTAATGGAGAAGGGCATCAGTGGAACAGCGCTTGAATGGTGCAGGTCCTACCTATCCGGAAGATGGCAGCATGTCCGCTCAGGAGGCAGAACTTCAGAACCCTTCCACCTAGATCAGGGAGTCCCTCAAGGTTCCTCACTTTCTGTCCTTCTGTTTAACATTTACATGCAACCAATCTGTAAGATCATACGGTCATTTAATGTCGATTGCATGCTTTATGCCGATGATGTTCTACTTTACACACCCCTATCTCCACTGACCATTTAGATCTCTCCCCTCTAATAAACTGTTTCAATGCAGTATCTGACTGGCTTCTCTCCCAAAACCTCCATATACAACATAAGAAAACAGAAGTCCTCTTTATCACGAGGAATCCCAACTTCATCCCACCTCAATATCTCAAAACTAAGGAAGCTGAATTGCAATCCAAACCCTCAATACGCTACCTAGGAGTCACTCTGGATCAACGCCTGGATATGAAGTCCCACATAGAAAAACACAGTCAGAACAATATATTACAAGATCCGTTCTCTGAGACACCTACGCTCCATGTTGGAGCCAAAAGATTTCAGGACAACCTACCAAGCACTGATCATGCCCCACTTCGATTTTGCTAATATTATTCTTCTCGGCCTTCCTCAATCCACCTTAAAGCCGTTACAGCTGGCAATGAATGCCGCAGCAAGGGTCCTTCAGGGAGCCGCCAGGACTGACCACGTTACACCTCTGCTAATTCAATTACATTGGCTACCCATCCAGGCCAGAATTATCTTCAAAACTCTACTTCTCAAAGCTCTCAATAAGCTCTCCGCTGCATCCTTATCTGCCCTTATTCACTCTACTACACCAAACAGAGCAAGAAGATCCACGACCATCAACTCCCTAAAGCTTCCAAAGGCCCTTACAAGCTGCACTTCGTCTACAGCCAACAGAGCCTTTATCCTCTGTGCCCCTAGGTGTTGGAATGCACTACCCCCTGGCATCTGGGCTATCAACAGCTTAACGCAATTTAGGAAAGCCCTCAAATTCCATCTCTTCAACAAGTACCTTATAGAGTCAACGACACCCATTGACCTCAGTGTTTCCACCCAGTTACTCAATTCCTCGGTGTCTCAATAACACGCCAAGGCTGACTCTCTATAATTACTGAATATATTCTTAACAACTGTTCCTAGTAACATGTACCTATGCAGTAGAATTACCCCTGTAAATAGATTGTAAATAGTTTCCCTTGTTATCCAAGTTCCTTCCCTTGTTATCTGTAAACTCATGCATGTTGAATGTACTGAGATTTTTGTTCTATGTGAACCGTGCTGATGCTGAATAGTGCGGTACATAAGAGAATATAAATAATAAATAAATAAATAATATCTGGCCTTAAACCTAAATCCTGTGCTTTGGATATAATTCTGATGGGGGTTTATATTAAATGTTGTGAGTGGGCAGCTCCATTTCTTGTACAGTTGATTAATTCTTCTTTAAGTCAAGGGTACAGTGTTTTTGGCTACTCTGTCACTCCTGAAATGTATTGTATATGCTCTCCCTCTCTCTCTGTTACAGGTGCCTTGCCATTGACTGATAGTGCTCTGTGACTGAATACTTTGCCATAGTACACTTCCCAGACGTCCTGGTCGACACGCCAATGCAGGCCACATGACCCGACACTGGAAAGTGCCTTTCCATTGATTACATCACTGCCACTGAATAGTTTGCAGTACTACACTTCCCAGAAGCTCTGGACGACACACTGGCATAGGTCACGTGACCTGACACCGCCTCTGGCATTTACACACAACCCTTTGAAAGTATATTTTTTATTTGTATTTACAACCTGCCTAATAGTAGACAGGGATAATTCTGAATCTTTAACTCTATCTGCTCTTTACTTAAAAGTATATAAGTCACTTTTTACCATTACTGCAACCTCTCTATAAGTGTTCCCTAACTTCCCTGTTTTGTTAGTATCCTTTGAAAATATCTCAGTTTGAACCATGTAGTGCTGAGCAACTGTTAGCTTAATTCTAAGAACATTGTATTCTAAAGATCATATTTTGTTCCCTGGATATGATCATACTTCCTTCCTTGTATATAGGTTTTAGCTGAATGCAGCAGAATGCAGTTAAGGTGTTTTTTCCTTCAATCCCCATCACTCCTTTTTAGCAATGTTCCATGTATAATTTTGTTAAATGCATTTTGTTAAATTTCATTAAATGTATTTTTCTTTACTTTGAGTTATTTGTAAACTGCTTTGATTCATGAAAGGCGGTAAATAACCAAATCACACAGGGCATCCAACAAGAAGTTGCTGATCACTCCAGAAGCATCGAATTGTTATTCCTGAGAAGGTGACTGAATCTAGTGAAACAATGCATGAGCCACAAGCCTCCCTGCAAACTACCATCAGGAGGATAATGGGGTAGCTGAAAAAATTGGTTCTTTAAGAAAGTCTTAATCCTTCAATCCACTTGGTTCCTGAGGTCCATAGCACCCTCCACCTGAATGGTGGGGTGTCCTGTGATGGCCGTCATATGCTCATCGACCTGGGAGAATAAACCAAGTAGTATGTTCCTCTTGAAGAAGAGCATAGAACCTACTCATGACACTGCTCCATTTCACCAGGAAGACAGGCAAGTCCCATGCCACATGCATCATGTTCTTAAGAACCTCTGGGAAAGAACCTGGAGAGTGTACCAACCCCCTGCAAGAGGGGATGCACATGTACTGTACCACTGACACAACATCTCATAGCCACCGAACAGATGAAATATAATCAATCAGCACTGCCAGCTCCTCTTTCCAAAGCAAAAGACAATGAGGGATAGCCCTGATCATTTGGCACCAGAGGTGAACCTTTTCCTACATGTAGCCACTATCAGTTCTCTTGGAACTCAAGGTAGGATCCCAAGTGTAGGAGAGACGATCCGAGTTCTCTGGATCCAACCTCTTCCAGAGTCGCTTCTGCAGAAGGGCCCCTGTAGGGATTTGTTTGCCCTGCCAAGATAGAGGCTTTCCTCTAAGTGAGAGAAGGAGCAAGAGGGCCCTGAGACCATTGATCCAAATTGCTGTGCTAGAAATGCCATGTCTGCTGAAGAAAGGAAATAAGTCTTGGAGCTCTCTACCATATGGGTCGTTCCCTTAGCAAGAGGAAGATTGACCACTAGAAGACCCTGCTGGGAAACCTCTAACAAGTGAGTAGAGGGATCCCAAGTAGGGGTGCTGTCTCTCTCTCCAGCCAACCTGATCACTGCTTTGCTGGCATCGTGCATGTGCTTGTGCTCATGGTAAGGACAGCCCAACACAGAGGAACACTCTCCGGCCTCATCACCCAGCAACACAAGCAGGCCATAAAGCAGCGTGACTGCAGGCATTCCCGTGTCTGGAAGGCCCGCATGTGGGAGTGGCCGCAGAGTGGCCAGATACAAAGTACTTTCCAGCTCCTCTAGATACCTGGGGTAAACAGCTACTAATACACAACCTGGGCAGTGGCGCTAGCAAGGTAGAGGCTGCCAGGCTCACTGGAGCACTGAAAACCAGATACGACACACAGCAGAAAGACCAAAACACACATAGGTAACATGGGACCCTACTGCAACTCCCTCCTTTTACTACTAATACTGTGCTTACACATCTCACTACAGCAGGCAGGAGTCATTTCAGCACAAACCACTACCACTATGCTGCCATTGCAAACAGACATACAACAGAATTCCCTATGGCAATACACATACCCGTATTCAAATAAGCGGACCCAGAGACTCATATAAATCAGTTGCACCAGACACTCACATCAACCCAGTCAGCTGCACACCAATCAACGCCAGGTATGTCAGAAACAAAATGAACACCATAACAGATTACCTGCAAGATCAACACATTGGCATACTGTGCATAACAGAAACCTGGCTCACAGACACAGATCAGGTCATACTGAATCAACTCACAGCACCACATACACTGTCTTCAATTGCCCATGAACACACAAGAGAGGAGGAAGGGTGCTTATACTAGCCAAGAGTCATTTTAAATTAAAAACCATCTCAAAAACCAGCACAGAGGAGAGTAACACTATAATCATTGCAAATAAATACATCACTATATGCCTCACCTATAGAGCACCAAACGCTAAAATTAAAAATACTGGAAACAGTATGCACATTCACATCACCACACAAACACATGATGACCCTTAGGGACTTCTTCCTCAATTCAACATCCAACAAAGAGGCCAAGACTTTCCTCAGAGCATGAAAGCCATGCACTACATGCAATTAATACATGCTTCCAAACACCGACGGGGCTCTACCCCGGACCTCATCTTCGCTCCCAAGACTATACTGGAGAACAATGACATAACCCTACCAACAATCACACTGACACCCTCATCAGATCATTATATAATAACATTCACTATAACGGTCACCAGCTCGAACACTCAAAACCACATACAACACAACGGAAAGAGATTCAGGAATTTTAACAAAGAGCAGTTCTTGAGGAAAGTCCTACTTCAAATGAACCAAGACCTCACAGATCTCGATAGCATAATGGAGAACTGGAACTACTCCATCACAGAAGCCGCAGAAGCATCACACAAAAAAACTGCAACAACACAAAGAACACACCAGGCACCCTGGTATTCTAATGAAATTAGAGAAGAAAAATGGAATTTAAGAAGGATCGAGAGGAAATGGAGATGTAGCAAGGACCAAGATACCTTACAACAGTAGATAATAACACAACATGAATGCAATGACCTAATTAACAGATGCAAATAAGAGTACAATGCAAATGTCATTATAAAATCTGCAAATAAACCGAGGGAACTATTCAAAATAGCCCGCAAACTCACCAAGGAACCCTCCCATGAAAGAAATGCCGAAATACATCCACAAAGAATGGCAGACTACTAATGATGAAATAAAAAAGTGCTCATCTGGATGCAACTCCAATACCCACCGGAACATGGGGAAAATTCGCTATACCTTCTACCAACCAATTAGTTCACAAAATATCCACGTTGAACACAACAACCTCACCAAATGACCTTTGCCCAGTATCATGGATAAAATCAGCCAAGAAAGAGCTCATCCCACTCATCCACAAAATAATACACACATCCCTTACAAAGAATCCTATGTCTTCAATTCTCAAATAAGCGTCAATAAGACCTATCTTAAAAATCCTGCCACTTGACAGGAATGACCCCTCTATATATGACCAGTTTCAAGCTTACCCTTTATGGCTAAAATCATAGAGAAGATGGTACAAATGCAACTGCAAGATCACGTCAACAGACACGTGCCACCAGATCTCCATCAACATGGATTCAAACCCAACCACAACATAGAAAGATTGCTAACATCACTCTTTGACAGCATTATCAAAGGAATAGAGAACATAAAAAGAGGTTTCCTACTAATTTTCCATGACATATCAGTGCCTTCAACACTGTATCTTACACCATAATTTTGTGGTGTCTACAGGAGATTGGTCTGCATATCACAATCAATTGGTTTTGATCATACTTGGAAGACAAGCAATAGTATGTCAAATGCGGAGGAAGCACATTCACTTTCATCAACATAAAACAGGGAATACCACAGGGATCAGCAATATCATCACTGCTCTTCAACCTATACATCCAGTCTATTTGTGATATCATCAAAAAACACAAAATTCACTACAAGCTATACACTGATGACATCAGAGAGTCATTAGCGGGATGGGAACATCTGGGGGATGTAGAAAAACAGTGGACAAAACTGAAAGGGGATATTTTAAGGGCAACAAACCTTTTTGTTAGGAAGGTAAATAAATGTAAAAGGAAAAGGAGGCCACTATGGTTCTCAAAAGAAGTAGCAGAAAAGGCGAAGAAAAAGAGGGAGGACTTCATGAAATACAAGCGATCACAGAGAGAGTGACAGGCATCTGTATTTGAAAAAACTTAGAGAAGCTAGCAAAGTAGTTAGGAAAGCAAAGGTACAAAAAGCAGAAGAAATTGCCAAGTGGTATTGTCAGACTCAAGGATACAGGGGAGGAATATCCAGAAACCGATGAGAATAAAGCAGAATTGCTTAACAAATATTTATGTTCTGTGTTCACAGATAAAGGGCCAGGAGCAGGACCTCAGAAAACACCCACAAATAGGAAAAGAAGGAGGAGTGGCCTAGTGGTTGGGGCAAAGTACTTCAGGCTGGAAGGTTGGGGGTTCAAATCCCACTACAGGACAGCAACCTTGGGCTGGAAGGACTGGGGTTTCTAGTCCCACAGGTGCTCCTTGTGGTCTTGGGCAAGCCACTTAACCCTCCATAGCCCATGTTCCCTGTAAATATATGTGTAAATAGTTAATATGGTTGTCCAAGTTGAGATCCCTGTTATTTGTAATTATGGTGTAACCCCCCACAGTAAATTACCTTGATGTTCCATGTAAACCACACTGCTATCAAATAGCGTGGTATATAAGAGAAATAAAATAAATAAATAAAGAAGTGAAGGGGATCTCAAATGATTTTCAGAAGACTGTGGGGTATGTTTACTAAACCGTCTTAACGTGTGCCTGGCATTAGTGTGCAGGATGCCATAAAAGGAGTGGGCGTTCCGGTCTAAACGTAGGAAGTGTGCGTTATTGCGCGATAATGTGCGCTGAGTGGGTTATCGTCCAAGAAAGGGATCAACGCGCGTTAATCTTAAGTAGGCGCGTTGACCTACACACATAGCAACAGAGGTGTAGTACAATGGTTAATACACTGACTGATGGTACGGTGTCATGAGTTTGATTCCTGAGTGGGCCTGATGAATGCTAATACTTTTACCCAGGGCTGTCTGAGGCATTTTCCAGTTTAATTTAAATCTGTGCTGCCAGCAAACACACCCTCAAAGTGCCGTAACATAAGGTGCCACATAAGGCGCCCTATAAGGCACTCCAGAGGGCATATTATAAAGTGCACTGTCCGCCAAGGCACCCTAGAATGTTGCCTATAGGGCACCTTATAAGGCGCTTTATAGGGCGCTTTATAGGGTGCCCTATGAGGCAACGCAAGGTTACAGCACTGTTTTTGATGGCAGCACTGCGCATGTTAACGCATGAAAATCTTAAGTAGGTGTGCTGACATGCAAACAGGAACAGCAGTGTAGCACAATGGTTAATACCCTGACTGATGGTGCAAGGGTCATGCATTCAAGTCCCCAGTGTGCCTAATGAATAAGGTTGGCAGAGGTGATTCCTTTTTCTGCTTGCAACTGTACAACAATCTGTGCTGCCATCTAAAAAGAACTGCACCCTGTTGTTGTTGTTGTTGTTGTTAAGTGCCATCCGAGTCGGAGTCGACTCATGGCGACCCTCTGGATAGCTATCCTAAATTGTGTTCGGTCTTCAGTCAGGCGGCTCATTGTTGACAGACTGGTACCCGTAGCTGCTGTTATTGTATCGATCCATCTCATAGCTGGCCTTCCTCTTTTGCGTTGACCTTCTATCTTGCCAAGCATGATGTCTTTCTCTAATGATCTCTCTCTTCGCATGATGTGTCCAAAGTATGAAAGTCGAAGTCTTGTCATCTGAGCTTCTAAAGAAAGCTTAGGTTTGATCTCCTCTAGTACCGACTGGTTTGTTCTTCGGGCAGTCCATGGTATACACAGTATTCGCTGCCAGTACCATAATTCAAATGCATCAATTTTCTTCCTTTCTGTCTTTTTCACTGTCCAGCTTTCACATCCATATGATGTTATTGAAAATACCATGGCTTGAACAAGTCAAATCTTTGTATGGAGAGAGACTTCTCTGCTCTTGAGAATCTTATCTAGGTCTTTCATAGCCATTCTGCCAAGAGCAATGCGTTGTTTGATTTCTTGACTGCTTGTTGCTTCTTTATTGATAGTTGATCCAAGTAGGTTAATGTTGTTCACAATTTCAATTTCTTCTTCTTCAACGATGAACCTGTTGATTATGCCAGTTGTCATGATCTTTGTCTTCTTTATATTAAGGTGCAGGACCATTTTGAGACTATGTTCTTTGATTGTGAGAAGCAAATGTTTCAGATCATCTTCACTTTCAGCCACTAATGTAGTATCATCAACATAGCGAAGGTTGTTGATGAGTCTTTCACCAATCTTCACACCTCTGTTGTCTTCATACAATCCTGCCTCTCTGATGATTAGTCCTGCATATAAATTAAACAGGTAGGGGGAAAGTATGCAGCCTTATCTTACACCTTTGCTTATTTTAAACCATTCTGTATCTCCTTGTTCCGTTCAAACTGTTGCTTCTTGATCAATGTACAGATTGCGCAAGAGAACGATCAGGTGTTCTGGTATACCCATGCTTCTTAATGTGGCCCAGAGTTTCTCATGGTTTACACAGTCAAAAGCCTTGCTATAGTTGATAAAGCACAAATAGATATCCTTTTGGTATTCTTTAGTCTTTTCAAGGATCCATCTCACATTCACAATGATGTCTCTCGTTCCTCGCCCTTTCCTGAACCCTGCTTGCACTTCAGGTAGTTCTTGTTCCAGGTATGGTTGTAGTCTCTTTTGAATAATCTTCAGTAGAATCTTGCTAGCATGTGGGATCAGAGCGATTGTTCGATAATTTCCACAGTCAGTTGGATCACCTTTCTTTAGTATTGGTATAAACACAGATCTTTTCCAGTCAGTTGACCATGATGTTGTCTTCCATATTTCTTGGCAGAGCCTTTTAAGTATGGTAACAGCTGCATCAGATTGCTGCAATACTTCTATAGGAATGCTATCAATGCCTGGTGCTTTGTTCTTTGATAAGGCTTTCAATGCTGCTTCAACTTCTTCTTTCATCACCAATGGTTCCCGATCATAAGGTACAGGTTGAAAGGGCTGTTGGTCCACTTGATCTTTGTCATATAAAAACTCTGTGTATTCCTTCCACCTTTTCTGGATCTTCTCAGCATCATTCAACATAGAACCTTGAGCATCTTGTAACATTCCAATTCGAGGCTGGAATTTTTCTTTAACTCTCATAGCTTTAGGAAAGCTGATCTTGTTCTTCCTCTAATAGATTCTGCTTCTATTTCCTTGCAAGTGTCATTGTAGTACTTTTCCTTGTCCTGTCTTGCTGCACGTTGGAAATCTCTGTTGAGTTCTGCAATTGTCTTTCTTTCTCCTCTGGCTTTAGCTTCTCTGCATTTCTGGGCATTTTTCAGAGTTTCTTCCGTCATCCATTTTGGCCATTTTTGCTTTTTCACCTTTTGCAGAGACTTCTCGCTTTCTTCCAACACAACCTTCTTGATGTCATTCCATAACTCTTCCGGAGCTCTGTCATTTGTATCTAAAGCAGCAAATCAATTTTGCAGGTAGTCTTTAAATTCCAGTGGTATATTCTCAAGGTCATATTTTGCTGCATTCATGAGTGGTTTGCTCTTTTTCAACTTTAGCTTGAGTTTGCATTCTAGTAGTTGATGATCTGTACCACAGTCAGCTCCAGGTTTTGTCTTTGTTGATGTTATAGAACCTTTCCATCGTTGACTTCCACAGATGTAGTCAATTTGATTTTTATACAATCCATTGGGTGAAGTCCATGTGTACAGTCGCCGCTTGTGTTGCTGGAAGAAGGTGTTTGAGATGAATAGATCGTTGATCTTGCAGAATTCTATCAGTCTTTCTCCAGCTTGATTTCTGTTGCCAAGTCCATATTTTCCAACTACTTTGCCTTCTTCTTTGTTGCCAACTTTTGCGTTCCAGTCACCCATGACTATCAGGATATCATGTTTGCATGTTCTGTCAATTTCAGCTTGTACTTGTTCATAGAACTCTTCAATTTCATTCTCTTCTGCAGCTGTTGTTGGGACATACACTTGAATTATAGTTGTGTTGATAGGCAAATCTCATAGACGAATAGAGATTAAGCGTTCGCTGACTGCATTGTATTTCATTACAGTTCTTGCAAGTTTCTTCTTTATTATAAATGCAACACCATTTCTTCTTTGTCTTTCATTTCCAGCATAGTAGACCATGTGATCATCTGATGCAAAGTGCCCGATGCCAGTCCATTTCAGTTCGCTGACACCCAACAGATCAAGTTGTACACGTTCCATTTCATTCTTGACCACTTCCAACTTCCCTTGGTTCATGCTTCGTACGTTCTATATTCCAATGTGTAAGACATCTTTACAGCTTCTGACTCTCATTTCATGCACAGCTACATCAGCAGTCAGACGTCCCGAGGGCTTTGATCCAACCACATCATAAATGCTGGCTTTACTCTGAAAAGTCTTCAGCTCTTCCCCAGTAGCTAGTTGACTGCCTTCCGACCTGGGGGTCTCATCTTCCAGCACCATAGCATAATTTGTTTTGTTGTAACTATGTAACTTTGTTGAACTGCACCCTAGTGCCATAAATTAATGCATCTTTTAGGGTGCACCAGAAGGCACATCCTAAACAACCACGTCATCGAAGGTGGGTTATAATGTGCCCCAGAGGCCATGTTGAAAGGTTGCCAACTCCCAAGGCACCATAGTAGGCACCCCATAAGCTGCCTGAATTGAAGGTGTGGCGTAAGATGCCCCAAGGATGTATAGGTGTGGCCACAGAGATGGTGCAGTCCCTGGAGATACCATGGCTGTTTGTCAGACAGAGCCTGTCTGTTGCAGTGCATGGCATCCACCTGAACAGGGCTAGGCCACGGTCTGCTGTGGGCAGCAGCCACTGCCCCCTCCACCACCAGTACCCCTCTGCCACCATGCTGACATGTCCTTATATTGGAGACAGCATAAAACCTGAATGATTTGTGGCACTCCAGGACTGCATTTGGGGGACTCTGCTCTAGGTAATGCGCATATTTATGGTGTCTGTGCTGTGTAGGGTAAAATATAGGCGTTTGACGCATGCTTATGTTCTCTGCAATAAAGGTTTGTCTTTACTACCATGGTTTGGTAGTGGGAAAAATATGGGGACTGGGTTGGCAGGAGCCACAGCTGGGACTTAAACCTGTGGCTCCGGAATGCACTGTCTGTGTGTACTGCACCACACTGTAGCCACAGATATGGTGCAGTCCCTGGAGATACCATGGCTGTTTGTCAGACAGTGCCTGTCTGTTGCAGTGCATGGCACCCACCTGAACAGGGCTTGGCCACGTTCTGCTGTGGGCAGCAGCCACTGCCCCCTCCACCACCAGTACCCCTCCGCCCCAATGCTGACTTGCCCTTCTGCTGGTGGTGCTGGTGGTGTGCCGTCTCAGGCTATCCAGTGTGTGGGTAGGCAGCTGCCTATGGTACGGGTTCTGGGGTAGGGATGCCTGCATAGCTGTCCACGCTTCCCCCCCAGCACCACATGCCAATGTTCCGTGCCCTTGGGGGTACCTGCTGGGTACTATCCCCTGTGACACTGTGGGGAGCACACTCTTGCCCATGTTGGGCCCTCAGCAGTTGCTGTCTACTGTTTCAGCATTCCTATGGGCCAGCTAGGCATCATTCTAGTACGCACTGTGGCCCAGCTGTACCACAGTATGTGCTGTCTGCAGCTCTCTGTGTCCCCTTTTCCAGCATCTGTCCAGTTGCCCATTCCGACATGCCCGCCCTGCTGTTGTGGAACATATGCACACCATAGGAAACCTGGCCAATGGAGTCGGAAACCCTGCTCAGCGAAATTTCACTGTGGGCTCATTCACTTTGTATGGGAACGAAGCATAGACCCTTCCAAAATTCATTTCTTTTTTTTGGAGCTTTCTTGGGAGTGTTTTTTGATGTTTCCCATTTATATCACTATTGCCCAGCTTGGTTATTTTTTTTGCATTTTCTTCTGTTCATTTTCAATGTTTATTTGCCCTTTTGTTCCGTGCACATGTATCACACTTATCACTTTTTGTAGGTTTCCCTGGTTCTGCTGTACATTGCCGACGGAAATGGTTTCTTTTCCCTTTAAATCGGCTCTAACGCCAGGGTTTCACTGGCGTTAGTTTTGAACCTCGGATTTCACAGCGTTAGTGTGTGGGGAGCCTCTCCCCTCCCACTCTCCGCCCACTGACCCTCTCTCTCCGTCCCTGGGGAGCCTTCCTCTGCCCTCTGGGAACCTTTCCCCGCCTTCAGCGCTTGTTTGCGCCGCTGCACGCGTTATCGCACGCTAAGGTACCTGTGCGCCTGATAAAGCGCTATTATTGCACAATAAGGTACCTTATCGCGTGATAACATCGCAGAGTGCACATTAAGATGGTTTAGTAAACATGCCCCTATGTTTGTGAGGGACTAGCTAAACTAAAAGTAAACAAAGCCATGGATCCAGATGGGATACATCCAACAATACTGAGGAAACTTGGGGACATTCAAGCGGTTCCACTGTCTGATCTTTTCAATGCCTCTTTGGAGTGGGGCGTGGTATCAGAGGACTGGAGAAAGGCACATGTGGTCCCTTTATACAAAAGTGGTTATAATGATGACATTGAGAACTACAGGCCAGTTAGTCTAAATCTGTGGTTAGCAAATTATTGAAAAGGCTACTAAAGGAGAGAATACTGAGGATTCTAGAGTCCATGCAAGATCCAAGGCAGCATGGATTCACCAGAGGCAGGTCTTGTCAGACAAATCTGATAGATTTCTTTGATTGCGTGACCAGGGAATTGGACCGAGGGACAGCCCTAGATGTGGTGTATTTAGATTTCAATAAACTCTTTGACACCATTCCACACAGGTGACTTATAAACTGAACACCCTAGGTATGGACCCTAAAGTTACTGCTTGGGTTAGAAATTGGTTAAGTGGGAGGCAACAAAGGGTACAAGTAAATGGAGCTCACTCTGAGGAGAAGGAGGTTACCAGGGGTGTGCCGCAAGGATCTGTCCTTGGTCCAATTCTGTTTAACATCTTTGTTAGTGATATTGCAGGAGGTCTGTTGGGTAAGGTTTGCTAGTTTATAGAAACATAGAAACATGATGACAGAAAAAGAACACATGGCCTATCTAGTCTGTCCTTCCATATCAACAACTACAACAGTCCACTTTTTACCTTTAGAGATCCTCTGTGTTGGTCCCATGCTTTTTGAATTCACATTACTGTCCTCATCTCTACCACCTCCACTGAGAGACTATTCCATGGATCCACTACTATTTCCATAAAGAAATATTTCCGCATATCACTCCTGAATCTATCTCCCTTCACCCTCATCCCATGTCCCCTCATAGCAGAACTTGCTTTCAATTGAAAGAGGCTCTCTCCCTGAACATTTATGCCACGGAGGTATTTAAACATCTCAATCATATCACCTCTATCCCGCCTTTCCTCTAAGGCGTACATATTAAGATCCTTAAGTCTGTCCTCATATGCTTTATAATGAAGCCCACTAATCATTTTAATATTTATTTATTTATTTATTTACATTCTCTTATATACCGCACTATTCGGCATCAGTGCGGTTTACATGGAACAGAAACGCTCAGTACAGTTAACATGTATGAGTTTACAGATAACAGGGCAAGTAACTTAGATAACAGGGGTAAACTATTTACAAATAGTTTACAAACTATTTACAAATAGTTTGCAAACTACAAATTTACTAGTTTACAAATAGTTTGTAAAACTATTTACAAATAGTTTACAAACTATTTACAAATAGTTTACAAAGCTATTTACAAATAGTTTACAAATAGTTTACTAATAGCCACCCTCTGCACCGACTCCATCCTGTTCACATCCTTTTGAAGGTGCGGTCTCCAGAATTGCACACTATACTCCAAATGAGGTCGCACCAAAGACTTATACAGAGGCATTATCACCTCCTTTTTTCTGCTAACCATTCCTCTCCGTATGCACCCAAGCATCCTTCTAGCTTTTGCCGTCACCTTTTCTACATGTTTAGCTACTTTAAGATCATCAGACATGACCACGCCTAGGTCCCGCTCTTCTTTAGTGGACAAAAGTACTTCACCTCCTATACTGTATTGCTCTCCTTGGATTGCTGCAGACCAAATGCATGACCTTACATTTTTTAACATTAAATCCCAGCTGCCAAATTCTAGACCATTCTTCAAGCTTAGCTAGATCCCTCCTCATGTTATCTGCACCTTCCTGGGTGTCTACTCTATTGCAGATTTTGGTATCATCTGCAAAGAGGCAAACCTTACCCGACAGCCCTTCCGCTATATCACTAACAAAGATGTTAAAAAGAATCGGACCGAGGGCGGAGCCTGATGTCCAGCGGGATGGTCGCATAACGCTGAGGCTCCCGAGAGGCCTACTCAGAATCCTGAATTAACACCATACATACTTGGAACTTCTACTCTGATCTTGCAGGGGCACATTGGTGAGATGGCGGGGACCAAACCCACGCGCCTGGAATTTGGATCTCCAGCGGCTTCTCACGGCAAACGTTCCAAAACTGAACCCCCGTCCCCGCAGAAGGGGCTGGCCTTGCGCGAGGGCCCCGAAATGCAGCAGGAAATCCTCGCAGAGATTAGAGGGGTCAAGGACCTCGTGCAGTCAAACGGTGAAGCACTCCGAGCGCTGCGGGAAGATCTTGGTGTACTGCAGGGCAAGCTCGAGGGGCTCTCTTCGCGTCAGGACAAAATGGAGAGCATATTGGACTCCCATGCGGCCCGGTTGTCCAAACTCGACAAAGTTGAACGTCAGGTACGGGCCTTGCAGAAAGAAGTGGAAGATGGCAATAATAGAGCGCACCGCAACAACATACGACTCGTGGGCATACCGGAGGGAGCGGAATCGGGAGACATGAAAGAGTTTTTATGTAAAATCCTCCCTTCCCTGCTCCAAATCACCTTTACCACAGATTTGGAGATCGATCGCGCTCATCGTGTACCCTCAAGCATAACGCTCAACAGGAAGACCCCGCGGCCTATCATTTTTCGACTTTTGAGATATCAACACGTGGAGCAAATTCTCAGTGCCTCTCGGGCAAAGGGCCATATGGAGTTTGAGAGCCACAAGATCTCCTTCTATCCTGACTTGGCTAAACCCACGGTCGACCGCCGAAAGCGCTTTCTGGAATTCCGACCGAGGCTTCAACAACTACAAGCACGCTATGGCCTGATGTACCCGGCCAAGCTCCGAGTCACGCTTCACAATCAGACAAGAACATTTGAGGACCCTGATCTACTAGCGGAGTTTTTGGATTCCAAAGAAGCCGACTTGATGCGCTGACTTCCAGAATATTCCTGCCAGCATTCCCATATCCGCTGTACCTTCCATACTGGATCTGCCGCAGCCCAGCACAGAGTCAGGCGTGGGCAGTTTGTTTGCCTTACTTTTGATGATATCTGTGACCCGACTCCATCTACCCACAGTAGCCTCGATGAGTATCAGAGACAGTGTTAATTATGGACTCTGGTGTTTCTTTTCTTTTTTTTTTCATGTCTTTCTATCGCCTCTCTAGGGCCTCCTCCCGCAGACATATGGTCGCCATATTCATTGGGGGTTTTGCTTCTTCTCTAAGATACGTTGGTACATGCTTTTCAATATGGGGTGTATTAGCCAGCATACTCGGTGATTATGTCATTGTTGCACAGATTCTGATTATGTTGTATGTTTTCAAGTGCCCTTACCCAAAATGTCTATTACCGATTGATGGCACCATGTAAGTTTTTCTCATTGAACGTAAAAGGAATCAATAATCCGATAAAACGGAAGAAAATCCTAAGCTACCTAAGTCAGGAAGCTGCTGATCTGATTTTTCTCCAAGAAACGCATTTAAATTCGAAGGAAACTCTTAAACTCAATATTAAACCTTACATGGTGGCCGCCTATTCCCCAGCCGTTTCTAAGAAATGTGGGGTTGCCATACTGGTTAGGAAATCTTTGCATGCTACTATTATTGCGACTAGCTCAGATACAGAAGGTAGATGGTCCAGAGTTCACCTCAAGATAGGTAGCCTTGAAGTTACATGTATATGCCTTTACGCTCCTAATGTGGATGATCCTGCCTTTTTTGCTACCATTGCTCAGGTTGCGCAGGCCTCTGCTAATACTTCATTGATAATTGGGGGGGATTTCAATTTAGTCCTTGATCCCCTGATTGACAAACAGCCGCCTAGGACGAGTGGTCCCCCCAAGAGTCACACCACGCTTACCTCTTTGATCAAAGATCTTGCTTTAGTTGATCTATGGAGGTTACTACACCCCAATGAGCTTGACTTCACCTTCTTCTCTTCCCCTCACAAATCCCAGTCTCGCATAGATTTCTTTCTAATATCAAAACTGTTAGTTCCTCAGGTGGACACTGCAAAGATTCACTCCCAACATATTTCAGATCATGCTGCTATTTCCTTTCAATTACACACTACTGCACCCCAAGGGAATTCGGGGGCCTGGTTCTTTGATAGAGCCCTGTTAACTCAGCCAGAGTTCCAGTTAGAAATTCGAGCAGCCATACAGGATTACTTCCATTTTAATCTACCCCAGGATACTGCGAATTGGGCTTGGTGGGAGGGCTTGTGATAAGGAAGCTTATCATAGCTCAGGTAGGAGCTATAGAAAAGATGATGTGACTCTGAACAAGCAACCTGTCAGTTCTGGTAGAAGTGAGAAAACAGAGTTTTCACATAAAAGACTACCAGTCCCAGAATGCACCAGGTTTCCAGCAGCCATGAGAGGGGCTGAAGTGAGAAAATGTGTGTGCAATCAAGAGAGCTATGAGGTAATCCCTAAGCACTCATCTCAAAGGGCAGGGCCTGATTCAAGACAGCTGCGCTGTGTTAGGGAGCAGCACACATTAGGACAGAATAAGAATAGAGCTTATTCTTCAGATAAAAGCTTCAGGGAGAGCTTCAGCAAAAGCTACAGAGGGAGGAAGAGATACAGAGACAGCAACGGCTACAAGCTCAAGCATCAGTATCACCTGGAGAAGCAGAAGCCAAGCCAAGCAGATAGAGAGAGAAGGAAACTCTCTGGAAGGAAGAGAAGAAAGGCCATTGGAAGGTCTGGGAAATTCCAAGGCAGTACTCATACTGGGAGGTATTCCAAAAGCCAGCAGAGTCCATTGGACTGGATTCAGCCAGAGGAATGGAGTGGCAGAGATAGGAATCACCAGTGGCTACCTGGAAGAGAGAAGACTGCATGTGGAAGGGACTTTCAGACCAAGGCCAGAAGGTATGTGAGAGAAGATCCAGTGTCCAGGGATCAAGATTGGAAGGCTGGACATCAGAATTGGATTACATATTGGCCAGGCTATACAGAGAGGAATTATGATAGCAGGAGAGGCTCAGGTATGAACACTGATCCAGACCCTATCTATAATAGAGAATGGCAGCAAGGGAATAAGCATTCTCATGATAGTGCCTTAATGAAAGACTCATCTGTGCCAATGTATGATATTGACCCTATGATTGTTGATGCAGGGGGAAATACAGCAGATGAAACTATTTACATGGACTGTTCTTTATCTAAATGCTATTACTAGTTTTCTCTGAGCAAACACATCAGCCATCACAAAGAAACCTAACTTTGTTCTTTATTTCCACTGCAAACAGCTCTTAAAGCAGGATTTGGGCTCACACAGTAGCAGCCAGCCAGCTAAAGGCTTTCAGCTGGTCCATTGATAGTAATTAGGGCTGCACCTGATTGTGTGTGTGAGCAAGGGAGAATCACTGCTGAGATCGGCGTGGAAAATAAGCAGAAGTTAACCTAACCAGCAAAGTTTATTCTTTACTTTGTGCCTTTGTATTTGGTAATTACTTGCTAAGAAAACATTAGCTAATTGCCTGACAAGCTGAAGGTTGTTTTCTGGTTTACTTTGTGACTTTTTGTTATCCATTTTAAACACTGCAAGCAAGTAACCTCATTTATAGTGCTATCAAGCATACATGTGCTGGGTGAATTAAACCCCATCAATAAAAGAAGTATTTTATTGATCTTACCACTTGGTTTCACAACTCAAATTATTGTCATCAGCTGTGTTTGGGAGTGAATGAACTACAATACCCACAATACCTTGCAAGAATCATATGAATATATGCATCGTCAAGATTGTGTAAGTTCTCACCCTAGGCAGCCGTCTGACAAATGGCGTAGTTTTTCGGATTGCTCTTGCACCAAGAGGATTTACTTGTTGTGGATTACAAATAAAAGTCAAGTTTAAAGCTGTAAGAAGATTTTTTTCCCTCGTCTGCACTTTGGAGGAAAAGTGGTTGTTCCAGGAAGCTGTCCCAGAGGAAAAGACCCTGTGCAAAGCTGGATTCATCACTGAGACAAGGTAATATGTACCTGGGCATGTCTAGTGGTGGATGTGTGTAAGCACAGGGGGTAATTGAAAAAAAAAAAAGTTAAAAAAAAAACAAAAAAAAAAAAAACACACCTGGTTGGAAGGTCCTGCTCTTTGGTTTTTTTTTTTTTCTCTCTTTTCTTGCAGGGGTCAAGATGGATCCGAGGGAGATGGCTCAGTGGATGGCAGCCCAATTCAGCAAGCAGCAGGAGCTATCACAGAAGGCCCAGGACACTTCTATGAAGGCATTAATGGAACAGCAGAAACCAGTGCTTGATCTGGTGCAAGCTCTAGTACAGCTGCAGAGCCAAAGTGGAACAGATGCAAGACCAGCAGTTAGTACTGGTACACCACATGTGGACACTGTGGGACTCAATCAAGGGATTGGGGCATTTAATTTTGGGAAATTAACTCCAGAAGATAATGTTGATGATTTTCTAGAGTCTTTTGAAAGAATGGCACAGGCTTTAGCATGGCCAGAGTCCCAGTGGGCAGTAAGGCTGGCAGCCTCATTAACTGGTGAGGCACTAGCAGCTTACAGAGCAATGCCAGCAGCCCAGGCTTTGATTTATAAGGATGTAAAGGCAGCTATTAGAGATCGCCTAGGGTTGTCTATTTCAGAGTATAGGCGAATGTTTAGAGCTGTTACATTGAAAGTGGGTGAGACACCCAGGGCTCTGAGTCAGAGAATCAGAAGTTTAGCTGTAAAATGGTTGGAGCCTGAGCAAAAGACAGTAGAAATGTTATTAGATGTTATAATGCTGGAACAATTTATGCTTGGGGTACCTAAAGATTTGAATGTTTTTCTTATACAGCAAAATTGCCAAAATCTTGGAGAGGCAACCATGCTAGCAGAGAGATTCTTGGAAGCCACGCAGGCTTGCCATAGAATGGGTGGCCCTCTAAAGAGGGATGCTGAGGCTAGATGTGCTGTATCAGAAAAAGGAATAATTAAGAATGTTTCTGAAAATGAATGTACTGTATCAAACCAGATGACACAGTGGAATAGAAAGAAATGTTTCAAGTGTGGAAAAGTGGGACACTTAGAGAAGAGATGCCAGACACACACTAGTTTAATGGGTCTGGATTTAAAACAGCCCAAGGAAGGATTTCTTTTGATGGTTGATGTGCAAGGAATTACCACAAATGCATTATTAGACTCTGGGGCAGACCAGAGTATGATGTCAAAAAGGCTTTGGAAGAGGATAGAGGCCCAAGAAAGATTTGTGCCTAGAACCCCTGAAAGCCAAGTTCACATCAGATGCATTCATGGTGCTGCAACATCATATCCCACCTATAGGCTTAAGGTTAAGTGCCTGGGGGAACAAGAGGAAGTCCTATTAGCAGTGGTGCCTAGGCTACCCTTTGATTTGGTCCTAGGAAAGGACTGGCCAAGATTTAAGCAGGAACTAGTGAAAGGGCTAGGAAAGAAGGAGGGAGAAGGTTTAATAATGGAAATAGCTCCCGGGCCTTTCTTTGGAAGTCCTCAGTCCCTAGCTAAAAAGATGGTTAAGTTTCCAGAAGGCCAAACTATGGGTAATAAGAGGGGCCTTGTATCCACCCGCTCGCAGGCTAAGTTAGAGAGCCAGCAGAAGGAGGAGGGGGAGCAGGCAGAATTATTAGGAGATTTACCCTCTCATGATGATTTAATAACCCCATCATCTGGTAAAGTAAGAAAGTTGAAAGCACAAAAGAGGCGTGAGAGACTTTGCAGAGCACAGGGTAGGGCTGAGATGTTAGCTGGTCAAAGTTTACCCTGGGTGCCAGCTGAGTTGGTGGCAAAGTTTCCTAACTTTCCACAAGAGCAGCGAGCTGATCAAGCTCTCACCCGAGCTTTTAAGTATGCTCAGGAGGTCAGGGAGGAGTTGCCCAGATTCAGACTAGATAATGACATATTATATAGAGAGAGTCAGGACCCCAGAAATGGTGCCATTCGTAAACAATTGGTGGTACCCACAACTTTCAAAGGGCTAGTACTTAGACTAGCACATGATCATCCAGTGGGAGGTCATAAAGGTATGCAAGGAACACTGGATCAAATACTTGTGCGTTTTTACTGGCCAGGTATCTTCAAAGAAACTGCCCAGTTTTGTGCTGCATGTCCAGCGTGTCAGCGAGTTACAGCGGCTCACCCACCGGTGGTGCCATTGATCCCCATGCCAATCATCACAGACCCAATTGGTCGCATTGCCATGGATATTGTAGGCCCATTAGTTAAAACGCCCCGAGGTTTCCAATACATCCTAGTTATGGTAGATCAGGCAACAAGGTTTCCCTGGGCCATACCATTGAGGAATGTTTCTGCAAAAACAATAGCTTTAGAGCTAGTAAAATTGTTTTGTGAAGTGGGATTCCCAAGAGAGGTGTTGACTGACCGAGGGTCCAATTTTGTATCCAAATATTTGGCCCAGGTCTGGGATGCCTTTGGCATTCGTCACGTGAAAACCTCAGCCTACCATCCACAATCAAATGGTTTGGTGGAGAGATTCAACCAAACTCTCAAACAAATGTTGAGAAGGGGGTTAGCAGGAGAGGTAAAAGAATGGGATATGTTATTACCCTTTGCCTTATATGCCTGCAGGGAAAGAATTCAAGTGTCCCTAGGTGTAACTCCGTATGAGTTGATGTATGGTAGGGCTCCCCGGGGTTTGTTGGATATTTTGAGGGAACAATGGATTGATCCTGAACCAGGAAGTCAGGAGGTGCCACTGTTTCTACGTGACTTGAGAGCACGTTTGGAAAAGGACGTCGCAGGTTGCTGAGAGGAACCTGCAGGACAGTCAAGTTCGCCAAAAAGGGTGGTATGATAGAAAGGCCAAAAGCCGCCAATTAACCATTGGTGAAAAGGTTTTGGTTCAAGTAGCAGGAACTGCTCCAAAATTTGAGGTACAGTGGAAAGGGCCATGGGAGGTTGTTAAACAAGTAAGCCCAGTGTCTTATATGGTAGAAAATGCCAGAGGGCGTAGGCAGACCTACCATATTAATGTACTTAAGTCTTGGAGGGAGAGGCCTGTAGATAATGACCTTGAACCCAGTCAGGAAGTAAGTGAGCTTCAAGAAGATAACACTCTCGTAGGTATTACGGACTGTAGAGAAGAAGTTTCACCAGTAAAACCAGTCCGTAATAACTTAAGCAGGGGGGTATGTGATAAGGAAGCTTATCATAGCTCAGGTAGGAGCTATAGAAAAGATGATGTGACTCTGAACAAGCAACCTGTCAGTTCTGGTAGAAGTGAGAAAACAGAGTTTTCACATAAAAGACTACCAGTCCCAGAATGCACCAGGTTTCCAGCAGCCATGAGAGGGGCTGAAGTGAGAAAATGTGTGTGCAATCAAGAGAGCTATGAGGTAATCCCTAAGCACTCATCTCAAAGGGCAGGGCCTGATTCAAGACAGCTGCGCTGTGTTAGGGAGCAGCACACATTAGGACAGAATAAGAATAGAGCTTATTCTTCAGATAAAAGCTTCAGGGAGAGCTTCAGCAAAAGCTACAGAGGGAGGAAGAGATACAGAGACAGCAACGGCTACAAGCTCAAGCACCAGTATCACCTGGAGAAGCAGAAGCCAAGCCAAGCAGATAGAGAGAGAAGGAAACTCTCTGGAAGGAAGAGAAGAAAGGCCATTGGAAGGTCTGGGAAATTCCAAGGCAGTACTCATACTGGGAGGTATTCCAAAAGCCAGCAGAGTCCATTGGACTGGATTCAGCCAGAGGAATGGAGTGGCAGAGATAGGAATCACCAGTGGCTACCTGGAAGAGAGAAGACTGCATGTGGAAGGGACTTTCAGACCAAGGCCAGAAGGTATGTGAGAGAAGATCCAGTGTCCAGGGATCAAGATTGGAAGGCTGGACATCAGAATTGGATTACATATTGGCCAGGCTATACAGAGAGGAATTATGATAGCAGGAGAGGCTCAGGTATGAACACTGATCCAGACCCTATCTATAATAGAGAATGGCAGCAAGGGAATAAGCATTCTCATGATAGTGCCTTAATGAAAGACTCATCTGTGCCAATGTATGATATTGACCCTATGATTGTTGATGCAGGGGGAAATACAGCAGATGAAACTATTTACATGGACTGTTCTTTATCTAAATGCTATTACTAGTTTTCTCTGAGCAAACACATCAGCCATCACAAAGAAACCTAACTTTGTTCTTTATTTCCACTGCAAACAGCTCTTAAAGCAGGATTTGGGCTCACACAGTAGCAGCCAGCCAGCTAAAGGCTTTCAGCTGGTCCATTGATAGTAATTAGGGCTGCACCTGATTGTGTGTGTGAGCAAGGGAGAATCACTGCTGAGATCGGCGTGGAAAATAAGCAGAAGTTAACCTAACCAGCAAAGTTTATTCTTTACTTTGTGCCTTTGTATTTGGTAATTACTTGCTAAGAAAACATTAGCTAATTGCCTGACAAGCTGAAGGTTGTTTTCTGGTTTACTTTGTGACTTTTTGTTATCCATTTTAAACACTGCAAGCAAGTAACCTCATTTATAGTGCTATCAAGCATACATGTGCTGGGTGAATTAAACCCCATCAATAAAAGAAGTATTTTATTGATCTTACCACTTGGTTTCACAACTCAAATTATTGTCATCAGCTGTGTTTGGGAGTGAATGAACTACAATACCCACAATACCTTGCAAGAATCATATGAATATATGCATCGTCAAGATTGTGTAAGTTCTCACCCTAGGCAGCCGTCTGACAGGCTTCAAAGCGGCCATTCGAGCAACGATCACTAGCTATCAAATCCGCCTGCGGAAACAACGCAAGCAGCAGCTACTCATACTAGACCAACAAATTAAAGCAGGCGAACGAGTTCTAACTTCACGTACTGATCCATGTGTATTAATTCGATTACAGCGTCTCCGTTTTCAATATAATTCAATCCTCTCAACTGCAGCTTCTAAGAGTATTGAGCTTCAGCGAGGGACATATTATCGTGAAAATAACCGAGCCGGTCGACTCTTAGCCAACGTCTTGAAAGGTCAAAAAGAAGCCAAACGTGTAGCGGCCCTTCGAGCCCCACAGGGAGGGGGCATATTGACCACAGACTCCGACATTGTAGAACTCTTTCGGGATTTCTATACCCGCCTATATCAATCTGAATGTGAGTTCTCGTCAGAGACATTCGAGCGACTGCTTTCTGGCATTCAGCGGCCGACCCTCTCTGAAGATGATAGGGATGCGATGGATGAACCCTTCTCTACTTCAGAGATCCAATCTGCCCTAAAACGAACAGCCTCGGGCCGTGCCGCAGGGCCCGATGGTCTCCCGACCGAATTCTGCAGAACGTTTAGTGCAGATTTAGTTCCCTATTTAAAACTCTATTTTTCTGCCCTTGCGGTAGATGCATCCTCTTTGGGATCCTTTTCTGCAGCTAATGTGGTAGTATTTGAGAAAGAAGGCAGAGACCCGCTGCTAACCGCCAACTACCGTCCAATCTCCCTACTTAATGCCGATTATAAGATCTTCGCAACAATCTTGGCCACCCGGCTATCTGACAGGATGGCCACCCTAATCCACCCCGACCAATGCGGTTTTATACCCGGCCGATCCACCGCTGACAATGCTCGGACCTTGTGCCATGTGCTATCCAGTGCTGCCAATTTAGATCATCCATGGGTGGGTCTTTCCCTAGATGCCGAAAAAGCCTTTGATCGCCTAGAATGGCCCTTCTTATTTGCAGTTCTCCGATGGTATGGCTTTGGGGAGGGCTTCCTCCGATATCTCCAAGTCATGTATACTCAACCCGTCGCCAGTATTTGTGTAAATGCCATCAAGTCTCTGCCAGTTAATCTCCAAAGAGGCACGCGTCAAGGTTGCCCCCTGTCACCAATGCTCTTTGATCTAGCTCTTGAACCCCTAGCCCTCCTTATTAGGCAGTCCGCACGTATTCGAGGTGTCCCCTTCAGTCATAGAGAGATTAAACTCTCTGCATATGCAGATGACCTTATGCTTTTCGTATCCCTTGATTCGGTTCCAGCTGTCTTGGATCTGATTGACGGATACTCGCAATTATCGGGCTATAAAATTAACTGGACCAAATCTGTAGCATTCCCACTGAACCGCTGGGTACATGAGGCTGACATGCAGGCCTTTCCCTTCCTTTGGCAATCCCGCATGGTGAAGTATCTCGGGGTCCATTACTGTTCTCCTTTAGAAGACACTATCAGTTTTAATGCCAAAGAGGTAGTCTCCAAAGTCCGTGAGCTTACAAATCGTTGGTCTCCCTTATCTCTTACATGGTGGGGTCGCCTAGAAACTGTGAAAATGATGATAGTCCCCAAAGTGAACTACATTTTAGAAATGCTGCCATGCTTACTCCCGTTACATACTTATAAAGATATTGAGGGCCTTCTCGTCCGTTATCTCTGGCAGGGCAAGCCACCAAGGATAGCTAAACAAAAACTACAGTCTGCAAAGGAAATAGGGGGTGCCAGATTTCCTGATTTTCTTAGATATCATCAAGCCTTCCTACTTAAGCAAGGTGCCCGATGGCTAGATGCCCCAACAGACAGCAGACCAGTTTGGCTTGACATAGAAGAGGAGCTTAGTAGCCCAATTCCGTTGACCCATCTCCCCGGTATGTCCTATCAAGTAGACACCCGCCATCCACCAATGATTGTCGATACTCTTGCGGCTTTTAACACTCTCATTCTATCACTGGGTCCGCACGTATGTCCTCAGGACGGACTCCCGCTATGGAATAACCCCAGAATTCAAGTCCTAAATAGAACGATAGCATGGAAACCCTGGTACTCAAGGGGGATCTGGACACCCCAACAGCTTTTTTCTGCAGCTCGTTGGAAAACCTTTTCTGATTTACAAAAGGAATTTGCGTTACCAGCGAAACACTACTTTCAATTGATGCAGCTTCAACACTGCCTCAAAAGTGCTCAAATCATGCCGCCCTCTGCCCCTACTGAGGACGGGCTATCAGAGATAGTTCACTCTATTAGTAGTACACATGGGGTAGCCTCTAACATTTATAAAACATTATGTCAGGGTACAGACACTGCCACTTTTAGAGCTCAACAAGCCTGGGAGCGCGAACTGCAAACCACTTTAACCCCTGTGCAATGGAGCGTTTTCTGGAGCAAAGTAGTGCGGGTTTCCCGGTCCGCCTCTGTTACCCAAACTCTCTTCTTCTTTGCACACAGATGCTTTTATACCCCAGAAAAAATAGCCAAATGGAACACAACTGCTAGGGACCAGTGTTGGTCATGCCATGCTGCTGTGGGAACCCTCGCTCATGTTATTTATGAATGCCCTCAACTACAGGTTTACTGGAGGCGGGTTTGGGGTTGTATTCAATTTATCTTACACCTTCACGAACCTCTCTCTTGGAAGATCGTGGGACTCCGCTCTGTGGCGGAGGTCCCCTCTCTTCCTAAGAAGGGTCGCTTTCTCCTTGATTTCATGCTGGGTATCGCCATATGCTTAATCACGAGGAATTGGAAGGATAGCTCTCGACTTACTGTCAATGAATGGTGGAACCTCGTCTGCTTATATAGTAAATATGAGCAGATACCTCGGAGAGCTATTCCCCATGCCCAAACTCACTCTCGCTTGTCTAAATGGCAGATGCTCAATGATTATGTACAATCTGCTCATTGTTCCGACATACCTGTTTAATGTGCGCTCATCATGTTTCAGATCACCGTTAGGTTTTGTAACATAATAATGTAAGTACACGCCCGCTTCGGGAATGATTAGTTTTCTAGAGAAGAAGCAGGGGGGAGGGGGGTGGCAGGGGTTTACTTTGCTGTATGTATCACACTTTATGTATCTGTCTCTTAGCTGTATGTCTTCCTTTTCCTTTGTTGTTATAAAATGAAAATAAAGAATTTAAAAAAAAAAAAAAGAATCGGACCAAGGACAGATCCCTGGGGCACACCACTGGTAACATCCTTCTCCTCAGAGTGATCTCCATTTACTTGTATTCTTTGTCGCCTCCCACCCAACCAATTTCTAACCCAAGCAGTAACTTTAGGGTCCGTCCCTAGGGTGCTCAGTTTGTTTATAAGTCGCCTGTGAGGAACAGTGTCAAAGGCTTTACTGAAATCTAAATACACCACCTCTAGAGCTCTCCCTCGGTCCAACTCCCTGGTCACCCAGTCAAAGAAATCAATCAGATTTGTCTGACAAGACCTGCCTCTAGTGAATCCATGCTACCTCGGATCCTGTAATCCGCTGGACTCCAGAAACCTCACTATTTTCTCTTTCAGCAGCGTTTCCAATAATTTACTAACCACCGAAGTTAAACTAACCGGCCTGTAGTTTTCAACCACATCCTTACTTCCGCTTTTGTGTAAAGGCACCACATGAGCCTCTCTCCAGTCCTTTGGCACCACTCCTGACTCCAACGAGGCATTAAAAAGGTCAGTCAGTGGAGTTGCTAGTTTGCAGATGATATGAAAATCTGCAAGAGTAGACACCCAGTAAGAAGTTGATAACATGAGGAGGGATCTAGCTAAGCTTGAAGAATTGTCTAGAATTTGGCAATTGAAATTTAATGCATTTAGGGTGCAAAAATCCAAAGGAGAGGTACAGTGTAGGGGGTGAAGTACTTCTGTCCATGAAAGAAGAGCGGGGCCTTGGTGTAGTTGTGTCTGACGATCTTAAAGTAGCTAAACAGAAAAGGTGACTGTGAAAGCCAGAAGGATGCTTGGGTTTATAGGGAGAGGAATGGTCAGCAGAAAAAAGGAGGTGACAATGCCTCTGTATAAATTTTTGGTGTGACCTCATTTGGAGTATTATGTACAATTATGGAGACCGCATCTTCAAAAGGATATAAACAGGTTGGAGTCAGTGCAGAGGGTATCTACTAAAATGGCCAGAGGTCTTCTTTATGAAGCATATGAAGACAGACTTAGGGGTATGTTTATTAAACCGCGCAATTGTGCGGGGTACACTTGAGCGTGCGCTAAGGTACCTTAGCGCATGCTAATAGTGCTTTTTTGTGCCCCGCACACGTGCATGCTGCACTAACGGGCCCGCACAGGTGCGCGGCGCACTGATGTGCGATAGAGGCGTGGAAAGGCATTCTGAGGGCAGAGGAAGGCTCCCGAGGGGTGGAGGGATGGGGTCAATGGGTGGAGAGTGGGAGGGGAGAGGCTCCCCGCACAGGAGCGGGGCTGAAATTCAACTAAAAAAATACCGTGAGTGAAAACCTCGCGGTAGAGCCGATTTAAAGGGAAGAGAAACCATTTATGTCAGCAATGTAGAGCAAAACCAGGGAAACCTACAAAACGCGAGCAGTGTGATACATGTGCACAGAACAAAATAGCAAATAAAAATAGAAAATGACCACACCAAAATTATAAAAAATGATAATCCAGCTGGGCAACAGTGATATCAATGGGCAACAATAAAAAACACTCCCAGGAAAGCTCCAAAAAAAGGGAATGATTTTTGGAAGGGTCTACACTCCGTAGACCCTTCAAAAAGTTTTTTTTTTTTTAGCTTTCCTGGGAGTGTTTTTTACTGTTGCCCATTGATATCACTATTGCCCAGCTTGGTTATGTTTCTTTCCCCTTTTTTGAGGGCATTTCTAATGTTTAGTTGCCCTTTTGTCTCCATACAAGGTGAATGACCCCACAGTGAAATTGTGCAGAGCAGGGTTTCTGTTTTCTTTGGCCAGGTTTCCTATCTCCAAGGACTGCACTGTCTCTGTGGCCACAGTGTGGTGCAGTGAACACAGACAGTGTGTTTAGAAGCCAAAGGTCAGTATTTCAAGTCCCAGCTGGGGCTCCTGCAAACCCAATCCCCATGTTTTACCCACCACTAAACCGTGATAGTAAAGACCAACCTTTATTGCAGAGAACACAAGCATGGTCCAAACACCTCTATTTTACCCTACAGAGCACAGACACCAGAAACATGTGCATTACCTAGACCACAGTCCCCTAAATGCAGTCCTGGAGGGCCACATATCATTCAGCTGTGATGCTGTCTCCAATATAAGGCCATGTCAGCATGGTGGCGGAGGGGTACCGTTGGTGGAGGGGGCAGTGGCTGCTGCCCACAGCAGACGGTGGCCAAGCCCCCTTCACGTGGGTGCAGTGCACCCCAACAGACAGGCCCTGTCTGACAAACAGCCATGGACTCCCCATGGAATGCACTGTCGTTGAGATAAGACGGTGGTGCAGCGGACACAGCCAATGCCTTTAGGACCAGAAGGTCACAATTTCAAATCCCAGCTGGGGCTCATACCAACCCAGTCCCCTTATTTTACCCATGAAGAAAACATGGTAGTAAAGACTGAACCTTTATTGCTGAGAACATAAGCATGGGTCAAACACCTATATTTTACCCCACACAGCACAAACATCATAGAAATGTGCATTACCTAGAGCAGAGTCTCCCAAATGCAGTCCTGGATGGCCAAACACCATTCAGGTTCCATGCTGCCTCTAATAAAGATGCCTGTGCTGCATATCTATGCACCACCCCCATGGTATGCAGATGTATCTCATGCATATTCATGAGGGACAGCATGAAAACCAGAACAGTGTTTGGCACACCAGGACTGGAGTTGGGAACCTCTGCCGTAAAGCAGCAGCCAACAAGGGCAGACACACCCACACCCACACCCACAGGCCCCATTAGCCAATGCCTCCTGGAGATGCAGGACATTGGACACTGCATGCATCCCCCAATACTAGCACTTGCATACCTTAGCAATGCCACCCTACACCTGGGTATACGGTACACAGCTATCAAACATTTTTTATGATTACTGCCAGATAGCGATTTCTACGTTAAGCACAGTTTGCTGTTTGAGCTCCATCATAACAATCTTTCAGATGTCTGTGGTGTGTGCTTCAGGTCTGGTCTCTGACAGTGTTTACCACTCTGGGGAGTGACCCCCAACAGTATTGTGTACCATATCCATGCCTGCACTGTGCCCAGGACTAGTGTGGTGGCCAGGGCTGATAGACTCCTCTATAGTAGCACAATGCTGGCATAGGTGTCGGAGTGTGTGTCTGTCTATACAGTGTGTGGTGGCTGCAAACACCTTCCACAGCCCACACTGCCAGCACTGTTGCAAGTATTGGCCTGCCAATGTGCATAATGAGGAGGAAGGTTCCATGGGTATAGCCCAGACAGGGTGGCCTGGCCAGGGTGCATCTGCACAGGACATAGGGCACTGACTGGGACATTTTAGTGCCTGGCCACCACCTACACAGACAGGGTGACCTCAGTATGTCCTGCTGGGAGATCACTCTCACCCTCACTGTGCAGTGACGACAGCATGGCTAGGCACCCCCATAGTGCTATATAGCATTTTTGTTATGTGATATTTATGGGTTTCTTTTTGGGGGCCAGTCACTGACTTGTCTGCTTGTTGTGTGTGTTGCCATCCCAGTTCTGGGTGCATGCATTTCCACCAGGAACAAGCACTATGGACTAACTAGCAGACTGTTTACAGCTGGTATGTGTCTTGATGGAGTGCCTTGCAGGGTGCAGTGGCTGAAGGCTTGCTGCAGGAGAATATCAGATAGTGGTGGGGTGCAGCTTAGCATATACAGGCCTAATGTCTGTCTGCTATTGTGTTATGGATATGTACAGAGCTGCATTGACTTCCCTGAAGGGTGTTTTTTCCCCAGCAGGACTGGGGTTGATGGTCCCCTCTACTGCCACCATTGCAGGGAGGTAGAATGTGGATCTGTTGATGGGAGACCCTGTTTGCCACCCTCAGCCCTGGAGGAGGAGGGTGATGGTACATAATTCTCCTGAGGGTTCATTGGGGCTACACTGGACTGAGACAAACAAGTATAGCCAAGGTGTTTTTGCAGAAACTACCTATCTCATACATTAACACTGCTTTGAACCTGCATCATGGCCTATTTCTGCTATGGAAGGTGCTGTGGACCTGGTGCTGGGCCCCTCACCGCACCATCAGGGTGAGCACAGTACCCACACAATGTGACGGTGTGTAGCTTCTCTGTGCCAGTAAAACACACGGTCTGTACCCCCTACAAGGCCGAGGTGCTGTGGGGGTGCACATGGTCAGTTCCCCTTACCAGGCTGAGGTGTTGTGGGGGTGTATACCCCATCTTGTGTTCATCTGTGGACAGCTGATTTGCATGCGCAGTGCATCATGGGTACGGGTGTGCTAACCCTATCCTGGTGACCACAACAGACTGTCTGTGTGGTGACATGCAGGCTCTCTGCAGCCAGCCAGGGGCTTGCTAGTGAAGCCAGAAGTCATGGGTTCAAACCCACAGCGGGGTTATTTGATAGGACTGCCCAAAGCATTATCTCTTTTTAATGTACATTTTTGCTGCCAGCAAAAACACCCTCAGCGTGCTGTACCCATCAGGTGCCTCTGAGGGCGTTTTATAGGGTGCCCTATAGGGCACCTTATGGTTCCCGTCCATATAAGGTGCACTATACATTATCCTGTGACGCAACTTATAGGGTGCCCTGTAGGGGACATTTTAGGGTGCCGTGGCGGACAGTGCACTTTATAATGCACCCTATGGAGTATAGGGTGCCTTATACGGCACCTTCAATTACTGCACGTGAGGGTGTGTTTGCTGGCAGCAATTAATAAAATAAAAATAAAGTGCTGCAAGAAAAAAAATGTACATTGCAAAGCTGATGCCTTAGCCAGCCTTACGTATTAGGCACACTGGGGAGCAAACTCATGACCCCTGTATCAGCAATCAGTGCCTTAACCATTGTGCTCCACTGCTGCTTCTCATTGCATGTCAGCGCACCTACTTATGCTTTCATTCCTTAAACTGCACAGTGCTGCCATCAAAAACAGTACTCTGACCTTGCGGTACCTCATACGGCACCCTATAAAGTGCCCTATAAGCAACATTCTAGGGTGCCTTGTCGGACAGTGCACTTTAAAATGTGCCTTATGGGGCACCTTATGCTAACACACTTTGAGAGTGCATTTGCTAGTAGTGATAATTAAAATAAAAATAAAATGCCTCCTAAAGCAATCTTCACCATAATATGTAATGCCTCAGCCAGCCTTATTCATTGGGCACTGTGGGGGATTGAACCCCTGATCTCTGCACCATTGGTCAGTGTCTTAACCATTGTGCTGTGGTATGTTCCTGTGCTTGCACATCAGCGTGCTGCCTTATGCCGCTCAATATTAAAATGCCTCCTAAAGCAATATCACACCACATTATGCCCATCAGCCCGCCGCCTTATGCTGCCCAATTTTAAACTGGCTCCTAAAGTAATGCCTCAACTGGCTGTTTTCTTTGGGCACTGTGGGGCTTGAACCCCTGACTCCTGCACCATTGGTAAGTGTCTTAACCAGTGTGCTGTGGCTCTGTTTTTCTACTTGCACATCAGCGCGCCACTTATGCCTCCCGCGCAGCTTTCTCATGCGCTAATGCGTGGGGTGCACATGGGCGCCGCGCACCTTAGCGCATATTTAAATCCCGGTTTTGCTTTTTCAGAAAGAAACGCCCACTCCTTATATGGCACCTGCACACTGGTGCGGCCCGCACATTACCGGGGTTTTAGTAAACATACCCCTTAATGATCTTAGTATGTATACATTAAAGGAAAGGTGGGATATGGGCAATATGATAGAAATCATTAAATACTTCCATATCATAAATGAACAGGAGAATCTCTTTCAATTGAAGGCAAGCTCCGCTACGAGGGGACATAGGATGAGAGTGAAATGGAATAGACTCAGGAGTAATATGTGGAAATATTTCTTTATGGTAAGAGTGATATGTGCATGAAATAGCCTCCCATTGGAGGTGGTGGACAGTATCTGAATTCAAAAAACCATGGGACAAACACAGAGGATCTCTAAAGGTAAAAAGGGGAATATTATAGTTGATATTGAAAGGCAGAATACTTAGGCCATTTAGTCTTTTTCTGTTGTCATGTTTGTATGGTTCTATCATGACTATACACCTCCATCAACATTGACAAACCAGACTACACAACTATAACCAAATGCCTCAAAGAAAAGGTCACATGGCTCAGCAACCACAACCTCAGCATAAATTACAATAAAACAGAAACCCTCATATTAATAAGAAACACAGTCTTCACTCCTCCAAGTACAATAAAGCTACAAAACAGAAGTGAAACTGTCAAAAGTAAAATCAAATACCTAGGAGTCATCCTGCATCAGAATTTGAACCTACAATCCCATATAAGCAGGACGATAAAGAATGCATATCACAAAATGAAGATCATCTGGAAATTGAAGTTGCTCCTCAGCCAGAATGACTTCCATTCGGTACTTCAATCCATTGTTACATCAGTTTTAGACTACTGCAACTCATTGTACCAAGGCCTACAAATGCAAGCCATTCACCCTCTTCAAATGGCCCAGAACACAACAGCCCGTATCATCGCAAGATCAGCAAAAGATGATCACATAACACCTATTCTGAACCAATTACACTAGCTCCCAATGAAGAGTCGTACCAGGTTTAATTCAACACTCAGCATCTTCAGAATCTTACAAAACAGCTCAGCAGAGACACTCCAGGGTCTGATAAAAAGAAGGATAAACAATAAGAACATGTTACTTACACCCAGCGATTACTCTAAATCCAAACACACCACATCTAATAGGGTGCTCGCACTATATGCACTGGCCTTATGAAACTTCCTCCCAGAAGAAATCAGAGCCATTCATGATATTAAGGACTTCAGGAAAAAGTTATAGACATTGCTGTACATGGAACATTTTGATAACATCACATAGTGCATGGCAGACTGACTACCCCCACTGGTATCGGACTTTGGACAATGAACAATAAAAACCACAACTCTGGGGGGGCGGAGCCTGATGTCCAGCAGGTAAGACGCTTCGCGCTGAAGCTCCCGAGAGGCCTACTTAGAATCCTGACTTAATACCTATACAAACTTACTATTTCGCTCCGGGCTGACCGGGGTACCTCGGGGGGGATGGCGGCCCATAAACCAGCGCGCTTGGACTTCGGGTCTCCTTCTTCTTCTCACGGAAAACGCTCCAAAACAGAAGTGTCCTCCCCACAGAAGATGGTTCCATTTCGGGAAAACCCCGAAATGCACCTGGAGATTTTAGAGGAAATACGCGGCGTGAAGGAATTGGTGCAGTCTAATGGAGAAGCGCTTCGATCCCTGCGAGAAGACTTTGGAGTGCTCCAGGACCGACTTGAAAGTCTCTCATCACGGCAGGACAATATGGCGGGGGTCCTCGACTCGCACGCGGTGCGCTTGGGCAAACTGGACAAGGCTGAGCGCCAGATACAGAATCTTCAAAAGGAGTTAGAAGATAGCAATAATCGAGCCCGTCGCAACAATGTGAGGCTCATTGGAATACCGGAGGGGGTGGAAGCAGGAGATATGAGAGAATTCCTGCTCAAAACTCTTCCCTCCTTGCTGAAGATCACTTTTCATAGAGAACTGGAAATCGATCGTGCACACCGTGTTCCTACCCACATGGCGCTCAACCGAACGACCCCCCGGCCTATTATCTTTCGCTTGCTACGATATCAACAAGTGGAACAAATTTTAAATGCTGCCCGGGCGAATCATCATCTGGAATTTGAAGGTCATAAAGTCTCCTTCTTCCCTGATTTGGCGAAGTCCACCGTAGACCGTCGGAAGAGACTCCTTGCTTTTCGCCCTCGACTTCAACAACTACAGGCTCGCTTTGGCCTGTTGTATCCAGCGAAGCTCCGAGTGACTCTCCACAACCAAACCAGGACATTCGAAGATCCTGATCTACTATCAACATTTTTAGACTCCAAAGAAGCAGAGCAGATGCGCTAATCCAAAGACTTGGACTTTTATTTGCCGGCTCTGTCCGCCATTTTGAAGGGCCCGAGGCGGAGGTCATAGTCAAGCACAGAGACTACCTGGACTTTCTTTCTTTTCTATATGACCTTTTGTTTTTTGGTCTCCTATCCCTCCATGATGTGTGCCTCGGTCGGATTCGGAGCACGCACAGTCCTACAGGTTATGTGTTTTTTCAATTTCGGCCTTCTCTGGGGTTTCTCCCCGCAGACACATGGTCGCCAGTAATTTCTGGGGTTCTGCTTCTTCTCTACCGCACTGCGGTCTTTCTTTTTTAATGTGGGGCGCTTCATTGTATTATATTAGCTTATTTTCTTTTATGCCATGTGTACAGCCAGATACAGTCAATATGAGGGACATTGTGAAATTATGTGCGCTATCATGCTCAGAATTTTTAACTTTTCTGAATGGCCTTATGTAAAATCTTATCACTCAACGTAAAAGGCATTAATAGTCCAATCAAAAGAAAGAAAATCCTTAGCTATCTTAGCCATGAGCATGCTGATTTAGCGTTTCTTCAGGAAACGCACCTCAACTCTGCTGAAACACTGAAGCTCAATGCTAAGCCTTACATGGTGGCTGCCTATTCTCCCGCCGTTTCCAAACGGTGCGGGGTAGCCATTCTGGTTAAGAAATCTTTGCAAGCTACTGTAATTGATACTAGCGCTGACAAGGAGGGTAGATGGGCCCGTGTACACCTTAAGGTTGGAGATAGTGAATTCACGTGTATTTGCATTTATGCCCCGAATGTGGACAACCCTGCTTACTATGCAAGTATTGCGCAGTTGGCACAGGCCTCTGCCAATGCTCCATTAATACTTGGTGGTGATTTTAATCAAGTGTTAGACCCTCTGATAGATAGACAGCCGCCTAGAACGAGTAGTCCACCCAAGAGTCTTGCTACCCTTACAGCTCTGATGCAAGATCTTGCGCTGGTAGATATATGGAGGCTGCTTCACCCCTCCGACTTAGAGTTTACTTTCTTTTCTGCCCCCCATCACTCCCAATCTAGAATAGATTTCTTTCTCATTTCCAAAGCACTGATTTCTCAAGTGGACACGGCTAGGACTCACCCTCTCCATATTTCCGATCATGCTGCCATATCTTTATCATTACATGTCACTGCGCGGGACGATTCTCCCCGAGCTTGGTTTTTTGATAGATCCCTACTAGGTCAGAAAGATTTTCAGGTTGATATAAAGGCCGCTATCCAAGATTATTTTCATTTTAACTCACCCCATGACACAGCGAGCTGGGCTTGGTGGGAGGGTTTTAAAGCATCTATTCGCGCAACTATAACTAGCTATCAAATTCGGCAGGGGAAACAAAGAAAGCAACACTTACAGATTTTAGAACAGCAGATACAAGCTGGGGAGCGTCTCCTCACGTCCCGTACTGACCCATGTATTTTACTCCGTTTACAACGCTTGCGTTTTCAATACAATCAGCTTTTGTACACTGCTGCTGTTAAAAATATTGAATCACAACAAGGGCTATATTATCGGGAAAATAACCGTGCTGGCAAATTATTAGCAAATGCCCTAAAAGGTCAAAAAGAAGCCAAGCGTGTTACCGCCCTCCGTAATCCGTCGGGGGGGGGGGGGCTTGGTCACTAAAGATACAGAAATCTTAGAACTCTTTCGTGATTTTTATACTCGGCTTTATCAATCTGAATGTGATTTTGAGCCAGAAGTATTTGAACGCTTACTTTCAGGGGTACAAAGACCGACCCTATCTGACGAAGATAGAGTGGCCATGGACACACCATTTACTGTCTCAGAAATTCATTCTGCTATCAAGAAATGTGCCTCAGGTCGAGCCGCAGGCCCAGACGGTCTCCCTGCTGAATTCTACAAAACCTTTCACGCTGACTTAGCTCCAGTTTTGAAACTTTATTTTTCTGCTCTGGCCGAGGAGGGTTCTCCTTCTGGGTCCTTTTCAATGGCTAATGTAGTAGTTTTTGAGAAAGAGGGGAGAGACCCGCAACTCACAGCTAATTATCGTCCAATTTCCCTCCTAAACGCGGACTATAAAATATTTGCCACCATTCTCTCCACCCGGCTCTCTGATAGGATGTCTACCTTAATACACCCAGATCAATGCGGTTTCATTCCTGGTAGATCAACTGCTGACAATGCTCGGACTCTATGCCATGTACTGACTACCGCAGTTCATCTTGATCGCCCATTTGTTGGCCTCTCACTTGATGCTGAGAAGGCCTTTGATCGTTTAGAGTGGCCCTTCCTGTTTGCAGTCCTCCGCTGGTACGGATTCGGGGAAGGTTTTCTCCGTTGTCTTCGCACCATGTACGCACAGCCTACAGCCAGTATATGTGCCAATGCTTTAAAGTCTCAGCCTTTTCCCCTTCAACGCGGTACTCGCCAGGGATGCCCACTGTCTCCACTTCTTTTCGATCTTGCACTCGAACCCTTGGCTTTACTAATCCGGCAATCGGAGGAGATTCACGGAGTCCCCTTCTCCCATAGGGAAATCAAAATTTCAGCGTATGCTGATGACCTTATGCTTTTTGTCTCTATAGACTCAGTACCGGCTGTCCTAGAGCAAATTGGTAAATACTCACAACTGTCCGGTTATAAGATAAATTGGACCAAGTCGGTAGCCTTTCCATTAAATCCTTTGCTTCATCAGGCAGATATGCAACCCTTCCCCTTTTTATGGCAACCTCGCATGGTCAAATACCTTGGGGTTCACTATTGTTCTCCTTTGGAAGACACTATCTCCTTCAATGCCAAAGACTTAACCTCTAAAGTCCGGGCGCTTACTCACCGTTGGACTCCTTTAACACTTACCTGGTGGGGTCGCTTAGAAACCATAAAAATGATGATTGTTCCGAAAGTGAATTATATTTTAGAAATGTTGCCCTGTCTCTTACCTCGACGTACATATAAAGATATAGAGGGCCTTCTGACTAGATACTTGTGGCAAAACAAGACACCTAGGATAGCGAAACATAAGCTGCAAGCAGATAAGGAAAATGGGGGTGTCAGATTCCCTGATTTCCTGAAGTACCATCAATCTTTTCTTCTCAAACAAGGCGCTCGTTGGCTGGAAGATCCAGTACCGAATAGACCTGTGTGGCTAGACATAGAAGAGGACCTTTGCAAACCGATTCCTCTTACTTTTCTCCCTGGTATGACTTTCCCATCAGACTCCCACTATCCACCAATGCTTTTAGACACTTTAGGTGCCTTTAATACTCTCATGCAATCTTTAGACTCCCGACTCTGTCCGTTAGACAGGCTCCCGCTTTGGTACAATACTCGATTTCGAATACAAAATAAGCCGATGGCGTGGAGCCCCTGGTACACTAGGGGCATTTGGATTCCTAGCCAGTTGTTCCATGAAGGTCGCTGGAAAACTTTTAGTGAATTGCAAATTGAATTTGGTCTCCCAGCGAAACACTATTTTCAGTTGGTGCAACTTCAGCATTGCCTTCGGAGTGCTAAGGTGCTCCCGCCATCGGCATCCCCTACACAAGGTTGGTCGGAGACTATCCGATCTATCGGTAGTTCACCGGGTGTAGCATCCAATTTTTACAAAACCTTATGTAATGCTATAACTAGAGATACCCCTATAGCGCAGAAAGCATGGGAGAGAGAATTGCATGTGACTTTGACCCCGGAGCAATGGAGCCTTGTCTGGAGTAGAGTGACACGGGTCTCCCGATCCGCCTCACTCACTCAGACACTCTTCTTTCTAGCCCACCGGTGTTTTTACACTCCTGACAGATTAGCCAAATGGAACACTACTCAGGGCAATAGTTGTTGGACATGCCATGCGGCCATTGGTTCACTACCTCATGTTATGTATGAATGTCCCGCACTACAGCATTACTGGCGTCGGGTCTGGGGTCATATCCAGTCTATTTTGCACTTTCAAGAGCCCCTTTCTTGGAGGATAGTGGGACTTTGCTCAGCTGCGGGGATCCCCTCTCTTCCAAAAACGGCTTACTTCCTTTTGGACTTTATGCTAGGCATTGCTATTTCCCTAATTACGAAATACTGGAAAAATAGCTCCCATCTGAGCCCCAATGAATGGTGGAATCATGTCTGTCTTTACAGTAAATATGAACAAATACCTCGTATGTTTGCTTCCCCCATTCAGACTCCTCATCATCGGTCTAAATGGAAGATGCTTAATGAATATGTACATTCTGCTAAATGCTCTCATCTGACTGTCTAAATTTGTATATATCTCTGTCCCTTGATTATTCTGTATCGCAGATACTTTTTTGATCGTTTTGATGTATAACCATTGTTGTTTGGAGGCGCTCACATGCTGACATAATCAGCTAGAGAAGAAGCATGGGGGTGGGGGGTACTTGGGTTTACTTTTCCTTATTGTATACTTGTTTTGTCTCCTTTGGTTTGTTGTTTCTTTTGTTTGTTGCAAAATAAAAATAAAAGTTTAAAAAAAAAAAAAAACCCACAACTCTGATGCACGACCCCACCATAGACACTACACAACTTGTATATAACTTACTGTGATTTTGTTAAGTTATCCTGCATGCCATGTTATCACACCCTTATTGAAGTGTTATAATGTAAAAAGTTTGAGTTGTAACGTAAACCGCCTTAAGGAGAAAGCGGTATATAAAACCTGTTAAATAAATAAATTGCCACCTGCAGAAAGGAAGAAGCAAAAGAGAAGCCCAGGTCCACCAACTGAAAGGATGACACCTTCGAGAAGTGAGCAGAGCCTCCATGCCAAGACTGCAGAGGGAGGGCAGTGATGCAATGTCTCCTCCTAGAAGACAAAGCACCTATGCCAAGCAGAGCAGCTTCCTGAATCAAGTCCTGACATCCAACCACACTGTGGTAAGCCACACTTATAGAGTACACAGCAGAAATGTGGAACTACCACATGTTGCGGAGATAGCACTCAGATAGCACATGACATGGGCTGCGTTGAATCACATCACATAACCTAAGAGAATGGATAACAGCACTCCAATCCTCCCAAACAACTGAATATATATAAAATATGATTCTAGCACCACTGTAAATAGCCCACCCTGTATATAGCTCAAACAAATCAAGCACCCAACACATCCCTCACACAACTAAGTTTTATCCTCACTGCATGTACAACACACACACTTTACCTGATTGCCTGCTGTGATACCACCTTGATTATTAAGATAAGGCGGTTTAGAAATACTATTAAATAAATAAAATAAATAAATGCAATAACTGTTCTTGATGACTTATATCAAGAGTACAGTACAAAATTACTGAAAAGTATTTAGCTTCCTTCACATCTTCAAGTATAACATCTTTAATTTTTTGAGACATTACATCTATGATTTCATTCTGAATTCTGTGGCCTAAATAATGGTTATGGACAGTCTTGTCTTTAACATTGTTAATATGTTCCTGCATCACAGGATCAAAATGTACCAACAGCTCTACCAAATTCAGAAAATTTCCATTGTTTGGAGTGTACATTGTATCATTACGGCCACAAAAAGCATTATTTTGAGAAGCCAAGTGATAAGTAATAGCAAACAGACGTTCAAGAACATTCTGCCATCTTTGTCTTTCAGTGTTAATGGCAGATTGATTAAAACTGTCAATAGCTGTATTACTTGCTAGTTTCTGTTCCAGTTCAGTCCACTGTTGCAGGCAGTCAAAATGTGTCACAGCACGTTCATGTTGTTTCAAGCGTGAAGTTACATGGATCCAATCTGAACATCCACCCTTTATGAGTTGTGTGGGGTTAGAATCATCAGAATGGAATAATGTACAACAAAAGCAAAACATGTTGTTGAGATTTTTAGAATATACAAGCCAACGGCGGTTGATGGATTCACCATTTGACATCATACGAACATGATATATTGGCTTGAAACTACGGTAATGCTAGTCCTTTGGAAAGGAATAATCCTTGATCTGGGTGGGACCTCTTACCACAAGAAAGTCACGTAATTTTGAGTCAATAAATTGAGGCCAACATCCTGGATCATCATAATCAGTTACTGGAGCAGCACTTTCGTGGATTACACTTCTCAAGTGTTGCTCAAGTGCAGAGCCTGTGCTTGGCTCAGTCATCTCCAGTGTACGTTTCTCACCGTGTGTTTGTTCAGTTTGCAATTCTGGTAGCACTTCCAATTCACTCTGCTGTACGATATCTGTTGTCTCACTTTCTTCTACATTTTGAACTTTTTTCATGTATTTTTCCAAAGCTCCTTTCTAAGTTTCTAGGAACTCTTGCTCACGTTTTCTTTTTCTTTCCTTCTCTGCACCAGAGGGATATTTTTGAAATCTGTCTCTGTCTTTGCCTCTGCCTTTGTCACTCATTGCGAGTTTTGTTTACTTTTTCTCTTGCAAAGAGTAAGCCCCAACAAGCTGTAACCAATTAAGTTTATTAAATATAGTAAACTGAATAGAGTTATCCTAATTCACTTTTTTCGATGTAAAATGTCTCCAGCGATGTCTCCATGATTTGGACATCTGCATGAAAGTTTTCCGACGTCCAATCATGACTAGGGCTATTAAAATGATCTCTTTAGAGTTAGGAAACTGCCTTATAAGAAGGGCATGAAATGCCCTTTTATTTGGAAGAGCTGGACAAATCAACTAATCACCTAGTGGAGTGGAGGAGTAGCCTAGTGGTTGGGGCAATGTACTTCAAGCCAGAAGGTTGGGGGTTCAAATCCCACTAGAGGACAGCAACCTTGGGCTGGAAGAACTGGGGTTTCTAGTCCCACAGGTGCTCCTTGTGGTCTTGGGCAAGCCACTTAACCCTCCATAGCCCATGTTCCCTGTAAAATAGTTCTCTCCAAGTTATAATGCCCTGTTCAATGTAATTTCAGTTTGTTCAATGTAAACCACACTGATGCAGAATAGTGCGGTATATAAGAGAATATAAATAAACTAAGGGGCATGTTTACTAAACTGCATTAATGTTACATAATGTGTGTTATGTAATGTTAATGATTGTTACATGACACTGATGTGTGTTAACTGCACGTAACGATTGGAAAGCTCCACAGCGCAGTAAAACACCGCAGAAGGTGGAGAGAGGGCAGAGATAAGGGGTCAATGGGTGGAGAGTGGGTGGGGAGAGGGTCCAGGCACACTAACGCGCTGAACTCAAGGGCTGAATCCTACCGTGAATGAAAACCTGCTGTTAGATGCACATTTGCAGGGGAGAGAAACCATTTCAGTGTCAGCAATGTAGAGCATAGGCAGGGAAACCCACAAAATGTGATAAGTGTGATACATGTGCATGGAACAAAAAACATAACCAAGCTAGCCAATAGTGATATCAATGGGAAACAGCAATAAACACCACTGAGAAAGCCTCAGAAAAAGATATTAACTGTGGAAGGGTGTATGCTCTGTCCCCATAGAAGGTGAATGATGTCACAGTGAAATAGCGCAGATCAGGGCTTCCCCTTGTTAGTGGACAGGTTCCCCATGTTGTGCACATGTTTTGCAACAGCAGGGTGGGCATGTCGGAACGGGCAACTGGGCAGATGCTGGAAAAGGGGATACAGAGGGCTGCAGGCAGCACATGCTGCGGTGCAGCTGGGCCACAGTGGGGACTAGGGTGATGCTCAGTTGGCCCATAGGAATGCATAAACAGTAGAGCCAGACAGAAACTGATGAGGGCCCAACATGGGCACGAGTGTGTCCCCCGGTGTGTCACAGGGGACAGTACCCAGCACCTACCCCTAAGGGCACAGAACAGTGGCAGGCGGTGCTGGGGGGAAGTGTGGATGTCCATCCAGGTACCCCTACCCCTTTACCCACACCATAGGCAGCTGCCTACCCGCACACTGGATGGCCCGAGACTGCGCACCACCAGCACCACCAGCAGAAGGGCATGGCAACATGGTGGCGGAGGGGTACTGGTGGAGGAGGGGGCAGTGACATCTGACCATAGCAGGCCACGGCCCAGACCCATGTAGGTGGGTGCTGTGCACTGTAACAGACAGGCTCCGTATGACAAACAGTCATGGTACCTCCAGGGAATGATCTGTCCGTGTGGCACAGTAAGCACAGCCAGTGCGCTCAGGAGCAAAAGGTCACAGGTTCAAACCCTAGCTGTGGTTCCTGCCAACTCTGTCCCCATAATTTTTACCAGTAATAAACTGTGGTAAGAAAGATGGAACTTTTTATTGCTGATAGAATAAACATGCCTGGAATACCTACATCTTACTCTACAGAGCATAGACACCACAAACAGGCACATTACCGAGAGCAGAGTCTCCCAAATGCAGTCCCGGAAGTCCAAACAACATTCAGGTTCCATGCTGTCTGCAATAAAGATGCCTGTGCTGTATGTCGATGCGCTGCCCCATGGTATGCAGATGTATCTCATGCATATTCATCAGGGACAGCATGAAAACCTGAACATGGTGCGGCCCACCAGGACCGGAGTTGGGAACCTCTGTCCAAGAGCAGTGACCCACAGGGGCGGAAACACCCACACCCACAGGCCCCATTAGCCACAGCCTCCTGGAGAGGCAGGATGTTGGGCCCTGTGTGCATCTCCCAATACTACACTTGCATACCCTAACAAAGCCACCCAAAACCCAGGAATACGGTACACAGATAGCAAAAGGTTGCTATGATAACTGGCACATAGCAATCCCGAAGGTTAGCACAAGCTGCCCAGTGGGCTGTAGCATACCAACCTCTGTGATGTCTGTGAAGTGTGTGTCAGGTCTGGTACCTGACAGTGTCCACCACCTTGGGGAGAGACCCCAACAGTACTGCATACCATAGCCATGCCTGCACTGTGCCCAGGACTGGTGCGGTGTCCTGGGCTGCCAAAAGCCTATATAGGTGCACAATGCTGGCATAGGTGTGGGGGTGTGCATCAGTCTATCCAGTGTGTGGTGTTTGCCAACACCCTCTGCAGCCCACACTGCTAGCACTGTTGCCAGTATTGGCCTGCCAATGTGCATAATGAGGTACTGTGGGTATAGCCTGACAGGGCGGCCTGGGCTGGATGCACCTGCACAGGGCCCAGGGCAATGGCTGGGATATTGTAGTGCCTTCCCACCACCTACACGGACTGGGTGGCCACGGCATGTCCTGCTGGGAGGTCATGCTCACCCTGACTGTGCAGTGACTACAGCATGGATGGGTTCCCCCATAGTATCTCTCTGAAATGAGCTATATGGGCTCGGTTCTCTGGAGCCCAATCAGTGACCCATCTGCTTGGTGGGTGTATGCACATCCCAGGTGTGGGTGTACACGTCACCTCCAGGAACATGCACTATGGACTAGCAAGCAGACTGTCTGCAGTTACTATGTGTGTGGTTGGAACACTGTGTAGTAGCAGGTGGCTCACTTTGCTTGCTGCTGGACGATGTCAGATAGTGGTGTGGGGCAGCTGTATAGTACCAGGTTGTCTGTCTGTCTGTCACTGCCCAATGTATGGAGGCGTACAGCTCTGCATCGACTGCCTTGTAGGGGTGTCCATTCCCTGGCAGGACTGGGATTAATGGTCCCCTCTACTGTCACCAGTGTAAGAGGGGGGGGGGGGTAAAATGTCAATCTTTTGGTTGGAAATCTTGTTTCCCACGCTGAGCACAGAGTATGGGTTGGGTGTTGGTACATAAACCACCTATGGGCCCAAATCTCCCCCCGTCCCCCCTCATGTGACCATGGCACCCACACAGTGTATGCACTATTCCAGGTGCATCATGGTCCACACGGGCAAGGCATGATATACAGATGGACACAGGCAAATGCTAAGGGTATCTGCAGAGCCACCTATCACACAGTGGCACCAATGGGGACCTGTAGCATAGCCCATCATAGCAATGCCAGGTGCTGTGTAAATGGTGCTGGGCACCCCACCTCACCCTCAGGGTGAGCACAGGACCCATCCACTGTGATGGTCTGTAGCCACTCTGTGGCAGTAACACACACGGTCAGTACCCCACCAGGCTGAGGTGCTGTGGGGTTGCATATGGTCAGGATCCTCCACCAGGCCGAGGTGCTGGGGGGGGGGGTGTATACCGCAACATGTGACCATCTGTAGACTGCTAATTTGCATGTGCAGTGCATCATGGGTGTGGCTGGTCCAATCCAACCCTGGCCACCACAGCAGACAGTTTGTGTGGTGACCTCACGTCCTTCAGCAGCCAGCCAGGGATTTGTTAGTAGCACTAGTGATGTGGCCCACTAGTTACTTCAGTGCCTGTGGAGCCAGAGGTCATGGGTTTGATCCCACAGTGGGGTTATTTGGTAGGGCTGTCTGAGGCATTTTATTTTTTTTAATTTAAATTGGTGCTGCCAGCAATACACCCTCACAGTGTTGTCTCCTTATGGTGCCTCATCAGTCACCCTATACAGTGCCCTATGAGGCACCCTATACTGCGCCCTATAGGGTGCCCCATAGGGGACATTCTAGGGTGCCTTGGCGGACAGTGCACTTTATAATGTGCCCTCTGGGGTGCCTTATAGGGTGCCTTATGCGGCACCTTAGGTTACGGCCCTGTGAGGGTGTGTTTGCTGGCAGCACTAATTAAAAATTAGCAAACAAAATGCTTCAGGCAGCACTGATTTAAAGTAGAAGGTGATGTCTCAGCCAGCTTTACTCATTACACCCACAGGGGGATTGAACTCACAACCCCTGCACTATTAGTTAATGCATTAACCATTGTGCTACAGCTCTAGACACTTTATTAGACACCGTATCAAACGCCTTATGGGCGCCGTACAGGGCACCTTGTGTGGCGCTCTACACAGTGTTTTTTTAACGCTCGTTAGGCTATGGTGCCTGGTAACGCGCGTTATCTGTAACGATGTACCGCCCATGTCCTTATTTGGCTGTTTCTGCTTTTACTGTGGAACCTAACGCGACTGACATTACCACAGTTTAGTAAACATGCCCCTAAGTCTCATGCATATCACACAGATGCTCAGCACCTATGTAGGAATCCTGCTATTCTAAACATTTCACAGCAATAATCCCAACTGTAATGTAAATATTATACCATGCCCTATATCAACAATACATCTCCTACTGGTCTGGAAAAATAGAACAAGTTGGACAGCTATAAACTACATGCCAGCATTGACCTCAAGTGTCGACAAAGCTTTTATTAAATCTAGAAGTGAGCCCAGAAATGTGAATTGGTTTTCACCTTACCGCGGGTTAAATTTAGTATTTGTTTTGAAGTGTATGCTGTTGAGTCAATGCTGACTCCTGGTGACCAAGCCCCTGAGTGTTCTTAGCAGGGTGGAACCAGAAGTAGATTGTCAAGCCTTTCTTGCGCAGAGTAAGTCTACAGTAAAATAACGTAAAATAAAATAAGATTTGTACAACTACCTTCAAATAAGTAATTATAAAATTACTGAGTCTCACAATAACACAGTACACAAATATGATGGCAATCAAAAACCCACAAAAATCACACTGAAATATTCATTGTGGCTGTTTAGCAATAGGAACCCTTTCCATATGTTCAATGCAGAAACTATGCTAGAGCCCGACACTAAAGTTCTAGTTCAGGGTTTACTCATACTACTCTAACCCACTGGCCCTGGCCCCTCTTACTAGATCATATTATAGACAGAAACAAACAGAAAATTTTTACAAATCACCACTAAATAAATTGATTGTTTAAAATTAAAAATGTATCTTTGAGATATATAGGGGTACCAAAAAACACGTATCAATACTCAAAACTGCAATATCCTTGTAGTGTGCTGCTGGGATGATGGATCTGTCCTTGGTCTGATTCGTTTTGATATTACAGAAGAGCTATCGGGTAAGATTCACCTCTTTGTGGATGATACAAAAATCTGCACTAGATAAGAGTAGAAACCCGGGAAGCCATAGATAACATGAGGTGGGTTCTAGCAAAGCTTTAGGAATGGTTGAGAATTTGGTAGTTGTGATTTAATGCTTAAGAATGCAGGGTCATGCATTTGGGGTACAAAATCCAAGGGAGTGGTACAGTATAAGGGGGGCAAAGTGCTGTTGTCCACAAAAGAAAAGTGGGACTTGGGCCCAGGTCTGACTGTTCCTGATGATCTTAAGGTGGCTAAATGGGTGCATAGGGAGAAGAATGACCAGCAGAAAGGAGGAGGGAATAATGCCTCTGGCTAAGTCTTTGATAAGACCTACAGTAATTTAGAGTATTGTGTGCAATTCAGGAGACCACGTCCTCAAAAAGATATAAACAGGTTGGATGTGCAGAAGGTGGCTACCAAAATGGTCAATGGGCTTCATTGGCATATGGGGGCAGACTTTAAGATCTCAATATGTATACTTTGGAAGAAAAATGGGAGAGGGGAGATATGATAGACACGTTTAAATATCTCTATGGCATAAATGCACAGGATGAGTCTCTTTCAATTAAAGAAAACTCTGCAACAAGGGGCATAGGATGAACGTGAAAGGAGATATATGTGGAAATACTTCTTTATAGAAAGAGTGGTAGATGCATGGAACAGCCTCCCAGTGAGGTAGTAGAGTATCTGAATTCAAGAAATCATGGTACCAACATAACACAGAAGATCTCTAAATAAGAAAAGGTACTATAGTAGCTGATATGGAAGGGCAGAGACTGTAGCATTGAGCATTAGTGCAGGATAGGTCCCCCCACACTAACTGCAATGTGAGTTCCATGTACATTCTCTATCCTAACCCACAACCCACCCATTCCCTAACCCATTGCATGTGGGAAATATCATGAAGTAATTATTATGTTTATATTTTATCTGGGCCCAAAACTGTTTTGTAATTTAAATTAGTAAGGGGACGATGAGAGCCGAGAGCGAGAAAGAAAATTAAACCGAAAACATCACCTGATTTCAGCTTGATAGAATCTCTTCTCTGACGTCCAGACCAGTGCCAGAGTCCTTGCATCTGACTGGGAGGGACTGCAGCTGGCCTGGTCCCTTTCTTGTCTTAATATATTTTAAAAGTTTCATTTAATAAAAATACCCATTTTCTGGATTTAAGTAGCAACCAACACGGCTTTCGTCCCAACCACGGAGTCGAAACGCTACTGATCTACCTCTTCGACAGCATCCTAAGAATAATTGACAACAACAGGAAGGGAATCATAATGATCTTCATCGACATCTCCTCAGCCTTCGACACAGTGGACCACAACACGCTCCTGGAAAGACTAAAGAACACTGGTATACACGGTATCACTTTGAAATGGTTCCACTCATACCTAACCGAAAGACAGCTACAGGTCAAGGTGGGACACAACACCTCCCGACCCATAAATGTCCGCCAAGGAGTACCTCAAGGATCCGCACTTTCAGCCCTCCTATTTAACATCTACATCCAACCGATATGCGACATCATGAAAGAGAACAACATTCAATACACAATATATGCAGACGACATCATGATATACACCCCGATAGAAATCGACAACCCGGATTTCTCCAAGATAACAGACTGCCTTACCCAAATGACAAGCTGGTGTCAAAACAACAACCTCGCAATAAACTACAACAAGACTGAAGCTCTAATAATCACTCGGAACCAAAGCTTCATACACCCGCCAAACATCAAGATACAAAACACTACTATTCCAATAAAATCAGAAGTGAGATACCTTGGAGTTACTCTGGACAACAAGCTAAACCTCAAGCCACACATAGACAAAACAATACAAAAAGTCTACTACAAGATGCGAATCATCAGGAGACTGAAACCACTCCTTGCCCCAGAACACTTTCGTACCGTCCTCCAAGCACTGATAACCCCAATACTGGACTTCTGCAATCCGATATACTTGGGACTACCGAAACAAGCCCTCAAACCACTCCAGCTAGCACAAAACACTGCAGCACGAATAATATCCGGTACTGCAAGACAGGACCACATCACACCCACCTTAAAAGACTTACACTGGCTCCCAATCGGTGCACGCATCAGATACAAAACTATCATAAACCTATTTAAGATAAATCAGCACACATCAGCCAACAGCCTACACACCCTCATTCAACCAGACAACAGCACTCGTCCTAGAAGAAAACAAACACGCAACCGAGTCAGCACCCCAGGTGAATTCAAACACACTCGCAAGGACACAACAGACAGAGCTCTCTCCATGGCTGCTCCAACTATATGGAACAAACTACCAGACGACTTGAGGACAACTACAGACCTCAAAGACTTTAGAAAACAGCTAAAAACCATGCTGTTCATAGAACACTATGGACACATCACATAACCTAAGAGAATGTATAACAGCACATATTGCTGCCTGTGCAGATAATGTTTTACAGCACCACTGTATATAGCCCACACTGTACATAGCTCAAACCATTCTAGCACGCAACACACCACACCTTGTACATAGCTCACCCCAATCTAGCACACGATACAACACACACTCAACTAAATTGCACCCTCACTGCATGATTAACACACTCACTTTACCCGATTGTTTGCTGTGATACCACCTTGATTAATAAGATAAGGCGGTGATGGGGGCGGAGCCTGATGTCCAGCGGGTTAGACGCTTTGCGCTGAAGCTCCCGAGGGGCCTACTCAGAATCCTGACTTAATACCTACATTAACTTGATATTTTGCTCCGAACTTACTGGGGTGCCTCGGGGGAGATGGCGGCCCATAAACCAGCGCGCTTAGACTTCGGATCTCCATCTTCTTCACGCGGAAAACATTCCAAGACAGAGCTGCCTTCCCCACAAAAGATGGTGCCATTTCGGGATAACCCCGAAATGCAACAGGAGATCTTGGAGGAAATACGTGGTGTGAAGGAACTGGTGCAGTCTAACGGAGAAGCGCTCCGAGCCATGAGAGAAGATTTTGGTGTGCTTCAGGATCGTTTCGAAGGTCTTTCATTACGGCAGGACAATATGGCGGGGGTCCTCGACTCGCACGTGGTGCGCTTGGTGAAACTGGATGAGGCTGAGCGTCAGATACAGACTCTACAAAAAGAGTTAGAGGATAGTAATAATCGAGCCCGTCGCAACAATGTCAGGCTCATTGGTGTACCGGAGGGCGCGGAAGCAGGAGATATGAGAGAATTCCTGGTCAAAACTCTTCCCTCCTTGCTGAAGATTACTTTTCACAGAGATCTGGAAATTGACCGCGCACACCGTGTTCCTACCAGCCTGGCGCTCAATCGGACGACCCCCCGGCCCATCATTTTTCGTCTACTGAGATATCAGCAAGTTGAGCAAATTCTAAATGCTGCCCGGGCGAATCGTCATTTGGAGTTTGAAAATCATAAAGTCTCCTTCTTCCCTGACCTGGCTAAGCCCACAGCTGACCGTCGGAAGAGACTCCTTGCTTTTCGACCTCGACTTCAACAGTTACAGGCTCGCTTCGGCATCTTATATCCAGCGAAGCTTAGAGTGACTCTCCATAACCAAACTCGTACCTTCGAAGATCCTGATCTGCTAGCAACATTTCTAGCTTCTAAAGAAGCAGACCAGATGCGCTAACCCAACAGCTTGGATGGAACCCGCTGGAACTGTCCGCCATTTTGAATGGCCCGATGCGGTGATTGCTGCCTGAAACGGAGACTGCCTGGACTTTCTTTCTCTTTATATATACCTTATTGGTCTCCTTTCTTTCCACGATGAGATCCTTGGTTAGTTTCGGAGCCTTCGGAGCCTGTATAGCACTGTAGGATTTATGTATCAATTCAGGCCTTCTCTGGGGTTTCTCCCCGCAGACATCAGGCCGCCAGTGATTTCTGGGGTTTTGCTTCTTCTCTAGGCACTCCGGTGCTTATTTTGTTATAAGGGGCGCTTCATGGTTTTCCTTAGTTTAATTCCTATCATGTTGTTTCTGCAGTCATTTACTGGTACTATGAGCGACATTGTGTACCTCTGTGCGCTATTATGTTTCTTTTTCAGATTGTTTAACTATTTGGCATTGCTTTATGTACGTTATCACTACTGAATGTAAAAGGCATCAATAGTCCATTCCAAGGAGGGACAATCCCTAGTTCTCTTAATCATGATTATTCTGAGTTAGTGTTTTCTCAGGAGGCCCATTTACTGGGCATAGCTATTTTCTATCTCCTTTATTACGAACTACTGGAAATTGGCTCCCATCTGAACCTCAATGATTGGTGGAATTATGTCCATTTTACTGTAATTATGAGCAACTACCTCGTCTGTCAATCTCTTCCACTCAAGCCCTTCACTGCTTGTATAAAAGGAAGGTTTCCATGATTATGTACTAACTGCTAACTGCTCTCATTTGGCTGTTTACTTTGTATACATTTCTGCCACAGGATCAGCCTGTATCATCAATACCATTTCTGCTTGTTTGCTGTACAATAACTGTTGTGTGTAAGCGCTTATGTGATGAATCTTATTAGTTTAGAGAAGAAGCATAGGGGTGGGGGGTACTTGGGGTTGTTTTCTTATTGTATGTGTGTATTTGTATCTTTTGGTGTGTTGTTACTTTTGTTTGTTGTAAAATGAAAATAAACGTCTTAAAAAAAAAAAAATAAGATAAGGCGGTTTAAAAATACTGTTAAATAAAATAAAATAAATAAATAAATAAATAAATGTTTTGAATCATTTCTAAGAAGATTTTTTCACCCTAGAACATCACTAAGAATCTCTAGTGGCCCTAGCAGCTCATTTTCTATTTAATCAAAATGCTTGAAATCAATATATCTATTACTTAGTGATATTGTTTAGATTCACATCTAAAATATGGGGACAGTCAAAGATCTTAATATGTATAGGTCAGAGGAAAGGCGGGATAGAGAAGATATGATAGAGGCATTTAAATACCTCAGTGGCATAAATGCACAAGAGGAGAGCCTCTTTCGATTGAAAGCAAGCTCTCCTATGAGAGGATATAGGATGAGGGTGAAAGGGGATAGACTCAGGAGTAATATATGGAAAGAATGGTATATGCGTGGAATAGTCTCCCAGTGGAGACAGGAGAGACGTGATTTTGATGACTGTAAATAATAATTACATCTGACTAAATGTATGTGCCTATTGTCACGCCCTCACTACCCGCCTCTAGCCTAGAGGGGTGTGGTATCGGAGGAACTTCTCTCGATTGGCTTGGGCAAACTAACTTTCCCCAGGCGTATCTTGGGATATGTAGTTTGCCTTCAAAAATGGCTTCAAGAAGAAGTTGTAGTCATAGTTCGGAGGTAAGGCAGTGACAGAATTTTATTTCTTACGCAAAAGTTCAAATACGCTGTACACAGGACTCCTTCTTATGCAGGATTATTGGTAATACAGAACTAGAACAGCATAACCTCTTCACAAGCTTCAAACACACACAGCTGCTTCAAATGTTTCTCAGCCCTGAAAAACAGCACTTCTTTAGCAAGGGTAAAAATGTCTCTTTTTAGCCTTGCTTTGTAAAACAATTAATAGCAACAATAAAACTTAGTCCCACTGGAACAAAAGCTTCTTCTTAACTCCCTTCCCTATGTTAGAGAGGGCATTGAGTCAGAAAGGATTAAAGTTTTGCAGGGAACAAAATTTGCTGTAGAATCTCTATGGATTGAAATTCCATTTATGAAGGGGAAGGTGATGGCAGTTGGAGTATACTATCGACCGCCTGGCCAGAATGAACAAATGGATGATGAAATGCTCAAAGAAATCAAGGAAGCTTAACAAAAGTCACAACAGAGTAGTAATAATGGGTGATTTCAATTACCCCGGTATCGACTGGGTCAGTTTCACAGCAGGACAAGCTAAAGAGATAAAGTTTCTAGATGGAATAAATGACTGCTTCTTGGAGCAGCTGGTTCATGAACTGACCAGAGGGGAAGCCATACTGGACCTAGTCCTTAGTGGAACGCCAGATCTGGTGCAAGAAATAAGGGTGTTGGGACCACTTGGCAATAGTGATCATAGTATGATCATGTTTGATTTAATTAGTGGAGGACAGATAGTAAAGGCATCCACAGTACTACCTTTTAACTTTCAAAAGGGAGACTATGATAGAATGAGGAATATAGTTAGGAAAAAACTAAAAGGAGCGGTTCCAAAGGTTAAAGACTTACAGCAAGCTTGGGTGTTATTTAAAAATACTATCCTCGAAGCCCAGACCAGCTGTATTCCACGCATTAGGAAAAGTGGAAGAAAGTCCAAAAAAATGCCAGCATGGTTTAAAGGTGAGGTCAGAGAGGCTGTTGCTGCCAAAAAAGCAACCTTCAGGAAATGGAAAAAAGAGCCAAATGATGAAAGCTGGAAACAGCACAAGCACTGGCACGTTAAATGCAAAGCATTGATAAGGCAGGCAAAGCGGGAATTTGAGAAGAAACTTGCTACGGAAGCAAAAACACGAAATAAAGACTTTTTCAAGTACATTCGTAGCAAAAGGCCTGTGAGAGAGTCAATTGGACCATTAGATGATAGAGGGGTAAAAGGGGCAGTAAGAGGAAACAAGGCTATAGCAGAGAGACTGAATGAATTCTTTGCTTCGGTCTTTACTGAGGAAGATGTAGGGATGTTACCCAAGACTGAAGTGGTATTTAAAGGTGATACTGCAGAGGAATTGAGAGAAATATCGCTACACCGGGAAGATATATTACAACTATTTGATAAACTGAATAGTAGCAAATCACATGGACCGGATGGTATACATCCCAGAGTGTTGAAAGAACTGAAATATGAGATTGCAGACCTGCTATTGGTAATCTGTGAACTTTCATTAAAATCATCTGTAATACCTGAAGATTGGAGGGTCGCCAATGTAACACCAATTTTTAAAAAGGGTTCCAGGGGTGACCCAGGAAATTACAGACCGGTGAGCCTGACGTCAGTACCAGGGAAAATGGTAGAAACCATCATAAAGAACAAAATTACACAGCATGTAGATAGTCATGGCCTAATGGGAGACAGCCAACATGGCTTTAGACAAGGAAGATCTTGTCTTACTAATCTAATATGATTTTTTGAAGGTGTGCATAAACAGGTAGACAAAGGTGAGTCGGTTGATATAGTGTATCTGGACTTTCAGAAAGCTTTTGACAAAGTCCCCCATCAGAGACTTTTGGCGAAGCTAAAAAGTCATGGGATAGGAGGCAGTGTACTATTGTGGATCGGGAACTGGTTAAAAGATAGAAAGCAGAGGGTAGGGCTAAATGGCCAATATTCCCAATGGAAAAAGGTGAATAGTGGAGTACCCCAGGGATCTGTACTGGGTCCGCTGCTTTTTGACATATTCATAAATGACCTGGAAAAGGGAATAACTAGTGAGGTTATCAAATTTGCAGATGACACAAAACTGTTTAAAGTTGTTAAAACCCAAGAGGATTGTGGAAAACTGCAGGAGGATCTGGATAAATTGGAAGACTGGGCATCCAAATGGCAGATGAAATTTAATGTGGACAAGTGCAAAGTTATGCACCTAGGAAAGAACAACCCACACTATAGTTACACAATGCAAGGCTCCACATTAGAAACCACCACCCAGGAAAAAGATTTAGGAGTCATCGTGGATAACATGTTAAAACCCTCCGCCCAGTGTGCAGCGGCGGCCAAGAAAGCAAATAGAATGCTAGGTATCATAAGGAAAGGGATGGAGAATAAAACAAAGGATGTTATAATGCCTCTGTATCGCTCCATGGTATGACCGCACCTTGAATATTGTGTGCAATTCTGGTCACCGTATCTTAAAAAGGACATAGCGTTATTAGAAAAAGTACAGAGAAGAGCCACCAAATTGGTGAAGGGGATGGAAGGCTACTCCTATGAAGAGAGGCTAAGAAGGTTAGGGCTCTTTAGCCTGGAGAAGAGACGGCTGAGGGGAGATATGATAGAGGTCTATAAATTAATGAATGGAGTGGAACGGATAAACGTGGATCAATTGTTTACGCTATCAGAGTATAGAAAGACTAGGGGACATATAAGGAAGCTACAGGGTAAACTATTTAAGACAAATAAGAGAAAATATTTTTTCACTCAACATGTAATCAAACTCTGGAATCTGTTACCGGAGGATGTAGTAAGGGCTGTTAGTATAGCTGGGTTTAAAAAAGGTTTGGACAAGTTCCTGGAGGAAAGGTCCATAAACCACTATTAAAAAGGGACCCAGGATATCAATGCTTGACCCAGTACAAGCATTGTGGAACCTGTGTCTTTTGGGGATATTGCTAGGTACGTATGACCTAGATTGGCCACTGTTGGAAACAGGATACTGGGCTTGATGGACCTCGGTCTGACCCAGTATGGCATGTCTTATGTTCTTATGTTCTTAAGTTTAAACCAAAATATGGGAGACACGGGCAGCAAATATTCACTAGGCTTTTTAGCTTCCCTGCTAGTTTTCCTGGCTGCGTCACAAACCTCTGGGTTCTAGCAAAAGTATCCCCAGCCTCCTGTCGGTTCCCTGGGTCTTGTTATTTCCAGCTTTAGGAGACCTTCTCAGAAAGTGTTAGCCCTCAGCATAACGGTTCAACGCACTTGGCTTGACATAAAGTACAGTCCATAGGAATATCCATAGCCCTCAAGTCATCCTCAGCAGTATCGACTTGCATATCTTCAATTGTTGGAGCAATGTCCCGTTCTGAGTTCTCAAAGCAGTGCTCAGTAAACAGCTCCCCCTTGGGTCCTAGAGTCACTCCTGTCCCCAGCTCTACCCGAGACAGCCGGTCAGTACCTTCAGCCTTCGGCCCGTCTCCTCCGCTGTGTTCCCTGTGATTCAGCTCCTCCCAGGGCTCTCCTCTATGGCTCCGCTGGGTCTCCAGCTTCTCTTGACTCTCCTGAGCCTCTTGTTTCTCCAGCTCCCCTTGTTTCTCCAGCCTTTCTTGTTTCTCTAGCCTTAGCAAGGGTTTATATTTCCCCCTCCAGGGTTCCAGCCCTCCTCCTCCCCTCCGCCCTTCCCAGGTGACAATAATATCTTCTCATGCCTGCAGGGACTGCATAGGAGTCTGGGTGTGGCACCCTGGGCTTTCTTTCTCTCTTCTTTCTCTCCCTTCGCGGGGCCTGAGATCCAGGCCAGGCAGGGATTTTGTGGGTATCGGTGTAGACAGGATCAAGGTTACCCTTGAAATACTCACTTGGGCTCCCCCCTAAGTCCAATTCCATGTCCTTTTCTATTCTCATGGGTTTAAGACGGGCGTCTCTGTCACATACCCCCCCTACCTAAGACATTACGAGCTGGCGGAGATTGTTGGAGGTCCTCCGCACAGTCCATAATCCTTGACAAGGCATCTGCATTCTGATGTAGTTTTCCTGCACGATGCTCTACCCTGAAATCAAGTTTGCAGGGCCATGTACCACTTGGTTAGACGTGCATTGTGGTTCTTCATCTGTTGGAGCCAGTTCAAGGGTGCATGATCGGTGACTAGTAGGAATTTTTGCCCGGCAAGGTAGAACCGGAGGGCCTCTATTTCCCATTTGACCGCGAGACACTCTTTCTCAATAGTAGAGTAATTATGCTCTGCCGGGGACAACTTCCTACTAAGGAACATTACGGGATGCTCCTTTCTTTCATGCTTCCAGGATAAGACTGCCCCTAAGCCAGCCTCTTAGGCATCCATCTATACAATGAAGGGCTGCATGAAGTACACTCCGCGTAATACCCGGGGAAAGTTCTTCATTGCCAAAATTAAACAATAATACCTTTATACTTCCTCTGTAATCTGGGTCGATCACTCCTGCACCGATGTCCAAAAAGTGTTTCAGTGCCAAACCCGAACAAGGGGCTATCCGGCCATAGCATCCGTCTAGCATTTCAATCTGTAGGCCTGTATCAATGAGAGCCTTTCCATGGCCGGGTATCACTCCATTCACGGTGCTGCATAGGTCGTATCCCGCGGCTTGTGGGGACGCCCTTCTGGGACTCTTGGCCTTTTCGGATATCCTGCAAAATTTTAATATAAACTTCTGTTTGACGTGGGGACTGCCGCCCGGGGGCTTTTCTGCTGGGTTCTTGCTCTGTTTTTGGGAATTCCTGAAAAGAGGGCCAAGGATTACCATTACCATCCCATCTACCTTCTGTCCCAGACCTTTCGTTAGCCCCTGCCTAAACTGTGGCCAATCTCTTCCCAATACCAGGTCGTGGGGGAGTTTTGGAACCACTGCTACGAGGATTTCTTTCTGTACCCCCAACCCTTTTATCACCACCTTGTAGAGGTGGATGCACCTAATTTTGACTCTACCTTCTGGCCTCCTCTGGGCAGACTCATTCTGAGCCTCAATTGCCCTCCAAAGCTTCTGTGACATCATGCATTGGTCGGCCCCTGAGTCGAGCAGGGCATTGGTAATGACTCCTTGCACGTTAACGCTTAAGAGGAACCCTTCTCCTAGTTGTTTCACATTTTCGCCCATCAACCCCGTGCGGGCTTGGCATCCCCTCCGTAGGTGTCCCATCTTCCCACACTGATAGCATTTCTTTCCAGCCCATTTTCCCTCCTGAGCCAGTACAGAAGTTTTCCCAAACTCTGCATTATTTCCCTGTCCCTTTTCTGAGGGAGCAAAACTGGCGTCTGCCTCTATATTGGGAGTGTGCCCTCTTGGATGATGAGCTAATTCAGCTTCTATGTAGCGCTCGGTCAAAAGAGTGGCCTACCCTGTGCTCTGGCAGTTTTGCTGTATCAGAAAAGACTGTATCTCTTTTGGTACGGCAGCCATGAACTGCTCCAATACCACCATATCCACTACTGTATCAACAGTTTTCCCCTCCGGGGCTAGCCACTTTAAGACTAAACCTCTAATTCTTTGGCTTAAGGCCTTAGGTGTTTCTCCGGCCTTCAGGGCCATGGCTCTAAACATACGGTGATACAACATTTTTGTCAAGCCTAATCGGCCTCTAATTGCATTTTTCACTTCAGTATAATGAGTGGTGAGGGCCACTGGCATGGCCCCGTAGGCAGCCAATGCTTCCCTTGTTAAAGAGGTGGCTAGCCTTACAGCCCATTGACCAACTGGCAATCCTACCGCATTAGCCACCTTTCAAAGGACTCTAAATAGTTATCAATGTCATCTTCTGTAAACAGTTTGCCAAAAGAGAGTGTCCCAGTTGTCTGGGGTCTAACCAGACTGTCATTCTGAGGCACAACTAGTCTTGGCTGGGCTGGTACTCCTCCAACCCCCGACCGCTGGCTGGCAATCAGCGCCTCAACCAAATCCAACACTGGCTTTTGCTGCACTTGTATAGCGGCTGTCGCGTGCTCTTGCACTTGTTGGGCCATCTCCTGCTGTCTCTGGAACTGTGTGGCCATCCACTGGACCAGCTCCTTTGAATCCATCTCACCCGATACCTGTAAGAGAGATAGCAAAAACACCAAGGGCGGTACCACCCAACAGCCCTAATGTCCCTTCTTTATCCAGAAGTATTCACATTTTCCTCCCTTTGCCCTCTGAACCAGGTTAGCCCACGCCTCGGTACCCTTTACCTGGCTCAAGCGTTGACTCTTGCCTTACAAGAGGTGTCTATATGGACCACTCCACCATCCTGGCCGACCTTGCCAGCGAACTCCCGCCGCAGCTTCCACCAACCTTCTGGCACCACTTCCCAGATCTCCACACTCGTGCTGAAAATCCTGTAGGTTGTATATCCTGGCACAGGCAAAAATCCTCACAACTACGCCACTGTCACGCCCTCACCACCCGCCTCTAACCTAGAGGGGTGTGGTATCGGAGGAACTTCTCTCAATTGGCTTGGGCAAACTAACTTTCCCCAGGCGTATCCTGGGATATGTAGTTTGCCTTCAAAAATGGCTTCAAGAAGAAGTTGCAGTCATAATCCGGATGTAAGGCAAAGTGACAGAATTTTATTTCTTACGCAAAAGTTCAAGTACCCTGTACACAGGACTCCTTCTTATGCAGAATTATTGGTAATACAGCACTAGAACAGCATAACTGCTTCACAAGCTTTAAACACACACAGCTGCTTCAAACGTTTCTCAGCCATGAAAAACAGCACTTCTTTAGCAAGGGTAAAAATGCCTCTTTTTAGCCTTGCCTTTTAAAACAATTAATAGCAACAATAAAACTTAGTCCCACTGGAACAAAAGCTTCTTCTTAACTCCCTTCCCAGATGAAGTTTAAACCAAAATATGGGAGACACGGGCAGCAAATATTCACCAGTCTTTTTAGCTTCCCTGCAAGTTTTCCTGGCTGCGTCACAAACCTCTGGGTGCTAGCAAAAGTATCCCCGGCCTCCTGTCAGTTCCCTGGGTCTTGTTATTTCCAGCTTTAGGAGACCTTCTCAGAAAGTGTTAGCCCTCAGCATAACGGTTCAATGCACTTGGCTTGACATAAAGTACAGTCCATAGGAATATCCATAGCCCTCAAGTCATCCTCAGCAGTATCGATTTGCATATCTCCAATTGTATGGTGTACCCAGTTTGGCCTACTGGGTGTATATATGTTTCTGACAATGTATGGGCACACCTTGCAATGCCTTACTAGGGGCTGCCATAAAATGTGTTCGGTTAGCTGGGTCTACAAACTGTTTGGGACCTATCCTGGGTGTGGTCTATGGACCCTTGTTAGTGTGGTCCCCAGATGTTCACTGCTTGCCCTATTACAGGCATAGTGGTACCTGTGTGACTTTTGGTGTACTGGCTGGGTAATGTCCCCTGGATGGGACACTGTGGAACATGGACTACTGGGCATGTTGCCCTGGTCAGCTGCTGTCCTGCTGATTTCCATTTTCTATGTTCGTATGTGCCACCTGGGTGATGGCCTAGTTCACCCTGTGCCCCAGCTGCCCCCACTGCATGTCCCACCTGCAGTCCCCCTATGCCCAATTGGCATGATCACCATAGTGACCTTTCATACTTGGCCACTATACTGTTGCTGTAGATGGAACACTACTATCACCTTTCTCGGGCTTCCTGCCTAGGCTGTACATTGCTGACATTTAAATGGTTTCTCTCTCCTGAAAATGTGCATCTAACGCCAGGTTTTCGCTCGCGGTAGTTTCCAGCCCTTCAGTTCCACGCGTTGGTGTCGTGGGAGCCTCTCCCCGCCCACTCCCCCATTGACCCCTTCTCTCTGCCCTCTCTCCACCCTCTGCAGTGTTTACCGTGGCCGGGAATGCTAACGCGTGTTAGGTTACGTTAACACGCATTAACGTTACATAGCGCGCATTAACATTACCTAACGCATGTTAACGTAGCCGCTGCTATGTTACTGAAGTTTAGTAAACATACCCCTAAATGTACACAAGCAGCCAGTTAAAGAGCTGAGTTCTAAACTTCAAGTCTTTGGCTTTTTGAGGTTGTTTTCAAGACCAAAATGATAAGGAAAATGGCCCCCTCAGATTTCTCAAACCCAAGCTCCAAGAGCAGTTAGCTCACACTTACACATGATTTGGAGGATGTGTAGATGCAGATGGGAAGCATATGTATATTTGAATAGTCCACCCACATCTTGTCCACACTATGCTTAGAACATTCCCTCTTGAAATCTGTGCATATTGTGGGTATACATGTCTAAGCAGCAGCTTTGATAAAATTGCTACTTATGGTTTATGGTTATGGTTACTTACACGTGCACACCCTTTTTCAAGATTAAACTAGCCTTTTACATGCATAACTTCTATCTCCTCTAAAATAACCTCCAATAGTATGGATGCTATGTCTTCTACTTGTAGAGCTTATACTGCCTTATACTGTACGGAGATTACTGGGGAGGTTTTTGGCATAAAGCTTCCACTTCTCTTTTCTCTGATGCCATTGGCTCTTCCTAATATTGCTTATAGATGATTCAAGTGATCCCCCAAGTCATCAGTTTGCATCTTCTTTGATCTGCATCTTTGTGTGTAGATGCCAGTCTTCTTCTTCTGGCTGCTTTACACCCTTTTGATTCCCTGGGTCTTCATTTCCATGTTGTGGGATCCATTATACTCTTTCTGAGGTGTCTTGGGGTCTTTTTCTCTCACTGATATAGGAAATGATTGTTGACCTTCTGGCCTCCAATTACTAAGTGCTGTTCAGGAAAGCATTACCCAAACTAACAAATTTTATGCACCCTTGTGCCTAAGAAAACTCTGCACAAAATTACCGCAAAATCCCCTTCTTTATCTAAAGCAATTTTTTGTCGGACATAGATTGTGAGGGAAAGATACTCCAAAACTTCCCCAAAACACAATACATGACCCTTTTATTCAATCCATAAGATTAGAGTGAAAATCTATAAATGAGAAAAATAAATCATTCTTCCAAACATTTGCACGTATCTGAGCTGATGAGCGCAACGTGCACGTTTCGGGGAAACAACCCCTGTATCAAGCGCTCCCAAAACTGAAGTCCATTGCAACTAAGGATTGAATAAAAGGGTCCTGTATTGTATTTTGGGGAAGTTTTGGAGTATCTTTCCCTCGCAATCTATGTCCGACAAAAAAATTGCTTTAGATAAAGGGGATTTTGCGGTAATTTTGTGCTGTGTTCTTAAGAAAACTCTGAGCATTCTTGGCACTTCTAATGATGACTGCTAACTGAACCCCAATAGCAAAACCTTTGAAGATAAACCCACTGAACACCAATACCCAAACATTTCATCCTCATTGCCTTGAGGTCATTCTGCCAATTTTGGTGATGCTTTGCTCCCTCCAGGTGTTCTGGAATTTCCATGCCAATGCTGGTGGTACTTTATCTCTCTCCTGGTACTTAGAGATCTTCCTACCAATGTTGGTGCTGCTTTGCTCCTTTCCCTGTATCTTGATTTAGTTTAGTTTTCAACTTGATAATCTATTTATCAAATTACCCCTAAGTGGAGAACAATAAAAATACAGGAAAAAAAGAATAAACAATTAAACATAATCATTCATTAATGTTTGCATAAACACGTTAGTTTTCCTTCCCCTTAGAGATTCATAAATATGTTGGACAAATAATTATGTTTACAATTTTTTTTCTAAAAATGGATTACGGCTCATCTACCCATAACTCCTTAGATAAGCATAGACAACCAGTTGGGCCTCGAGACCAGGAGAATGCATTCCTTTCTTCTGACTCCTGTTAGCAGCCTGGCCTCTCTGTTCTGAATAAGTAGTAATAAATGCTGTAAAAAATAACACCAGCCCAGGAAGAAATTACAGTAATCTAATTTTGATGTAATACGTGTATACAGACCAGTTTTTAAGTCCTTTTTTGACAAATATTGCTTAGTTGTCCTTATAGGTAGAGTCCCCAGAAGGTTGACGAGACTACTGAAGCATCTCCATGCCAATTCTAGTACTGCTTTGCCCCTCTTTCTGTGCCTTGGGTTCTCCATAGCAATGTTGGTGTGAGTTTTCACCCCTTTCATTAAATCAAATTCTTCTTGCTAATGTTGGAGCTTCTCTATCCCTCTTTTGGTGCCTTGAGGTCTTCCTGCTACCATTTCTTTACTGATTCCATATGTTAAAATCCTGTTGTCCCAGAAATTGTGTTTGCGACTGGTCAATAGTAGCTCCTTTATGACAACCTGGAGAACAGTGCAAATGAACATTAAAAAGCACATTTTACAAAAGATGTCAAAGTGCAATCTGAGATGTCAAAGTCAGAACATTAGAAATAAAAGTAAGCACGTGTAAGTTCAGAAATGTGGATGTGCCCGATATGAACGTCTATGGAGACATCTACATACATGTCTCCAGTAGAGCATTTCAAATCAGGATGGTCTAATAGCCTAGTGCTCAGAGTATTGAGTTAGGAGTAGGGTAGCAATGTTTCAAATCCCAATGTGGGCCTGTATGATCTTAGGCTAGTCGCTTAATGCTCCATTTTCTTTACACCCTTTGAATGTTTTGAGGCCACAACAAGCACTTTCCTGATGCCTATTCATGCATGGAGTAGATCTAAATATGGACATGCCTGCAGACATCCCTGCTGTTTCTGAAATGTAAGTTCATTGCACCTCCCCAAACACGCCTCTAAGTTCATTGCCTCCACCATGCCCCATGCCTGCTTGGACTGGGAATGTCTCTAAACATCATTTGTAAAATGGTTTCGGAGACATCTCCATGATTTCCACATCTACATGCATGTCTTCAAGATGTCCAAATCACAACTCAGACTTTTATAATGACCCCCTTAAGAATGCATTCTAATCTCTCTTTCAAGAAGGAGCCTTACGTGCCTTTATGTGATCTTTCTGGAAGTTGGAACATAAAGTAAGTTCTTGCTGTCACATTTTTCTGGGCAAACTGATCTATTATGTTTGTGGTAAAATGAGTCCATTTGAGGGGTGCATTAATGCACCCCTCAAATGGACTCATTTTACCACAGAGTTATGATCTTGGCCAAATCCTCTTGGTTCTGCCTTGCCTTGCACCCTGAGGATTTAGAGTCTCCAAGTCAATGTCAGTACTACTGTACTTGACACCTTTCCTGGGACTGAATTGAACCACATGCTTTTTGTTATTCACATCTCTATTGAATAAACAGGAGATGCACTTTCATGTACAGCCATGGCACACATTCATGGTAGATATACCGAAAGCCTGACTGGTTTGTTTCAGTTGAGGTACAGAGTTGCCTACCCCTGGTATAGAGTATATGTGGGACTGATGTTTTATAAATAATTATTTGAATTTATTTTTATCTTGCTGATATATGATAATATTTGAATCTATAGCAAGTATATATCCCTATTTTTTTTTCATCTACTTATGAAAAAGATTATGCTAATACAATTTTGAAGAAGGAACATGTTATAATCTCCAAGGAGGTATACCATTTCAGTTAGATGCATCTTTCAGACAAGAAAAAAATGTAGTTTTTTACCATTACATGTGTTCTAAATCACCACTTACAAGCTTCTCATTTGAAAATGCTGGCAGTATTTTTTTTTTTTACCTGAAGCACACTTTCTTGTAGCTTTTAAAAGGTCTCCACAGGATACAGGAAAATCTGAGGCATATCTCAAAGTCTGATGGATATGCTGAAAATTAAATTTTGTTTTTCAACAGTTTCTAAGTTCCCCTCCTGGGCACTGTGGTGTGACCTCCATTTCCCTTGAATTCTTTCAATGTATACTTTGCAGAACACTTGAAAAGAAAAATACTGTAACAAGCGAATATAATAAACCAGAATCACACCCAGAATGATGTTCCCATTTCCTGGGGGCTCAAGCTTGTCTAATACAGATAGCTGTTCATGTGGAAGTGGCATTTATAAAAAAACAAAACATTCTTTGTATTAAAATGCATTTGCTGCCTAGAATCTAGAAGTGCTTTTTTAAAAACTACAAATTGCATAAAATTTACATTTTTGTATAATCTATTCTTTTCATTTAAATGAGGATCACTTAACAATTGTCATCAACCAGTCATGTTTATTTCCAAAGTAAAAAAAAACACTTGCACATCGATGTTATAAAAGAAAAAGGGGGAAGGGATCATATTCAAAACTGAAATCAAATATATTTGCTCCCAAATGGAAGTGACCAGTATGAGGGTAATTTTATAATAGGTCACCTAGATTAACTGGGCGGGAAGATACTTATTTTTCATCTCTTTTATAAAGGCACATAGATGCCTGTGGGGTGTAGTCTATCTCATGTTTCCCTATCCTGAGCTCCCTGGATGGACAGTGGAGATGTGCGGGGAACTCAGGATGAGGGTGGGAGGGGGTGGACTGGAGAAGGAGTGAGATAGGGATGGAGGCGTGACCCCTACCACAGATGTACAGGGCCTATTCCGAAGATGGCCCTGTATGTCCGGGCTCGGGGATTTAGATGGGGGACTTATTCCACTTTGGGGGTGGAATAAGTCTCCCCCCGATGGCAGCAGGCAGTGGATGCAGACTCCCCTCCCTGATGAGGTGAGCATGGTAGGGTGTTCCCCATAGCCTGACTCTGACCTTGGAAGGCCCAATTGTGGGTTGGGTGGTGGGGAACACAGGATTTCACAGCAGGCAGACAATCGGAGCTCCTGCATGGCTGGGCAGGGATTGAATGGTCTGACTTCTAAATTTAATAAGATGCTTCTACCTGCGCTGATAGACCCACTTGCTGAGCTGTTCAATGCCTTGTTAGATTGGGGGTATTTATTGCTTTCTAAGTTGGTGACTGGGATTACAATGATCCCAGGCCCTATGCTACGATTCTGCTAGCTCAGGGCCGTCTACTGTAGTTCCAATGGGAGCAGAATTGGGTGCATATCCAGGCCATCCAGATTTTGGACATCCAGGTGGCCCAGATGTACCCCAATTGGAATTGGCCTCCACGTGTCTTTATAAAATACTAGCAAATATCCTGCAGAAATGACACTTATATTGAAGGTGCAGACATTTATGCCTACTAGGTCAAATTGCAATAATGCAATGCATGCTGTTGAGTCAATGCTAACTCCTGGTGACCCAGAGGCCCCTGTGTTTTCTTGGCAAGGTATGACCAGAAGTGGATTTCCAGGCCTTTCTTCCGAGGCAATGAAGGATAAAGTGACTTGTCCAAGGCAAAAAGGAATGCCAGTGGGGATTTAACCCCTTACTAGGGAGCAAATATAAATGTTAAGCATAAAGTGCACACAGAAATGCATGCAAATTGTGACTCTAGCCAAACTCCACACCTGAGCATGCCTACTCTACAAATATGCACTACGGAGCATGTTTACTAAACTGTGGCAAGTAGCGTGGACCTAACACGCATTTAATGTGCATCTGTAACAAGGCAAGCATAGTGGCTGCAGTAGATGCAGTAGGTATGGCCACAGTAGGGACATGCTGTCACTCTAGGAGCATCAATACTGTGGTAGTTGTGAATGTGCAGCCATAGTGCATGCATACAATGAACATACTTGCAATGCACACCCTGCAACTATAACCTCAGTAGCTAACATGCTAGTGATACCGAGAGACACTACAAAATGCTCCAAAGCAACATCGAACAGAGCCTTTAGACTATACGCCCCAAGTCTCTGGAACTCCCTACCACCACACATCAGAGCAATCCCTAACCTGAGCCAGTTCAGAAAGGCCTTAAAACATTTCCTCTTTATCAAGCATCTCACTTACTGCCCGAACCCCAGCCACTAAGCATGTCCAATACCCAATAACTCCCTCTGACATGTATATAGTTACCCATTCATGGTTATGCATATGTATATAGTTTACCCTGTTTTCCAAGTTACTTGTTCCTGTTCAATGTAATGACCTGACTTTTGTTCATTGTCGGTTACCTTCTTGTTTTTGTGTAAACCGCGCTGATCGCAAATAGTGCGGTATATAAGAAATGTAAATAAAATAAATAAAAAATAAATAAATAAATAAATAAGCAACAAATTCATTGTTAGGGTGGCAGTGGGCAACAAAACCACTGCAAACAGTAATAAATGTGCCCCAGTCTCTCTTACAGGATACTAGTAAGAGGTCAGTGCAGAATCAAGAGGGATGACCAGGAATAGGCACAACTGCTTGCACAGCTTAAAGCAATGGGGCTAAGTACAAGAGGGCTGGACATGCAAATCAGTAAAGCAATGCAGCAAGTCTGTGCTGCTCCCCTAACTGTGGTAGATACTACTACTATTACTGATCATTTGGATAGCACTACAAGGCATATGTTGTGCTGTATAGACACATATAAAAGACGGTCCTTACTCATCAGAGCTTACAATCTAGTCAAGACAGACAACACAACAGCTGGGGACAAGGATATGTCTAGGGGACTGGTAAGGAAACATGTAGTTGGAGAGCAGGAGACTACACAGATCAGGATCCAAAAGCAGCCTTGAAGAGGTGAGTTTTCAGCCTGGATGTGAAAAGAGCCAGAGATGAAGCCTGATGTACCGACTCAGGTAGTTTGTTCCAGACATAAGGAGCAGCAAGGGGAAGGATTGAAGTCTGCAATTAGCAGTAGAAGAGATAAAAGTAATCTGCCAGAAGAGCAGAGTTCAAGGAGGGGTGTAGGGATAGATAAGAGACGAAAGGTAGTGAGGAGCAGCGGAATGCACTTATAAGTCAATAGGAGAAGTTTGAACTGGATAGGAAATGGATAGGGAGCCAATGAAGTGACTTGAGAAAAGTGGTTATTTAAGCATATCAAAGCTGGGGGAAGATTATCGGCACAGCTGAGTTTTTAACAGATTGAAGGGGGGAGAGATTATTCAGAGGGAGACCAGCAAGAAAGAGGTTACAATAGTCTAGACAGGAGGCGACTAAAGAGTGGATACGTGTTTTAGTAGGGTGTTTAGAAAGGAAGGGATTAATTTTTCTGATGTCATAGAGAAAGAAACAATGGGCCCGATGTTCAGCTGTCCAGATCTTCAAAGGGCTATGCCCTTCATCAGCATATAGCCCTCTCCACTGGCCTCTAAACTGGATATTCAATGCCATGGTGATAGCATTGAATATCCGGTGTTCATCACCAAAGCTGGAAGCTGCCGAAGATAATCAGGCCAAAAATCAGAAGTGAATCACTCCACTCTAAACTCTAGTCAAAACGTGAAATACAATCGTTCTTACTGCAGTGTTTCTTAAGAGTAAGCATGCTGTAAAACAAACATTTATGCACCAAGCATTTTCTTTTTTGCGTCTCTACAGCTAGCAAGTGCTTGGAAGGTCTCAGACTTATCGGCACTCAATTATAGATGTTGAACTTATCTATCGTAGTGCCTGTTAGCATCAATGACCTTACCAGCAAAAATACGCAGATTGAACATTAAACTTTTTAACTTTAACTTATGCTTAGCTTCATGTGCTCCTTAACACCATCCTCTCATGCCCTCTTTTGCGTTTCACTCCTGTCGAGTTTCTTCAGGGGGACTCGCAACTGTAAATGTCCAAAACACTACCCAAACTAAGAACAATTCCTGTTGTGTATATACATGTAAATACTCATGTAAATAGTTGCAGTAATATCTTCCCCATGTTTTTCCAAGTTCACTGACCTGTTCTATGTAAAACCAAACAGTTTGTTGTTCTGGTATGTTGTTATTTTGTGAACCGCGTTGATGCTGAATAGAGCGGTATATAAGAGCCTGTAATAAATAAATAAATAAATATTTTCACTCATTTGCTAGTTAAAAATCCCTTAAAATCCAATAATTAATCCTTCGAAACTTCCACATACCTTTTAAAACAAATGCTGCAGACGCGTTCCTTTTTAGGGTTCTCTGAATCAGTAAAAGTTCCAAAAAAACGCCGCGCATGCAAAGTACAGCAGAACTTTTCTTATTGTACCCCACTCTCTCTACGTCACTATCCAGCTCCCTCCTCTCTTTATCATGCTATGAGGTCATCTGGGGCAGTCCTCCTATGATTCCTTCATTATCATAGACACGCCCCCCAATCTATATATGTGTTAAGACCCCCTTGTGTCAGTGTTTGTAAGTTATATATCCATCTCTGTTCTCTTATAAGCAATGTTTGTTCTCGTGATTTACTGTTCATTCTCAAAGGAACTCTCTTGATACAAAAACATCGCAAGTCTTCAAACTTATGATCTTTTTCAAGGCAGTGTTGTACTATTGGTGCCATCACATTTTTACACTTTAAGCGACTCTTATGTTCTGCCATCCGTGTTTTGAAGGATCAAACGTTTTTTCCTATGTACAGTAAGTCACATGGGCACCATATTGCATACACCACAAATGTGGTCACACAAGATGTGTTGCCTTTCAAGATATACTTCATCCCGTGGTAAGTAAAGTTCTGAATCTCATTAGTGACATTACAAATTCCACATTGGCCGCATTTTTTATGGCCAATCGCATAATCCCATCCTTCTCCACCATCGGGGACCAGAAAACGGCTGGACTCAATTTTTCTTTCAAGTTTGTGTTCCTTAGCCAAACACATCGTATTTTTCTCTCTTCAAGACCTGGAACACTACTGAAAACATGAGAATGCTTCAATATAATTCATTGTATCTTAAAGCACAGTGGAGAATATTTTGTTATGAAGTTTACATGACTGGTGTCAGTTTTTTTTTTTAATCTTTTACACCCACCAACCATATTCTGTCATTATACAGCGCTCTTAGATATGCTTGCCTGATCATTTTTTGAGGATAACCTCTTTCGCTAAAATTTTGTGAGAAAATATGAGATTGCTTTTTGAAATCATATACTTCAGAACAATTCCTTCTATAACATAAGAATTGAGAGAATGGCAAGCTTTCTTTCAATCTCAATGGATGCACACTATCATAGTGCAAGAAAGTATTTCTATCTATTGATTTTCTATACACTGACGTAACCCACCCTTGTTCTCCTTTTGTGATGGTCACGTCCAAAAAAGTGATAGCCTTGGTGTTGCTAACATGGGTGAATTGGATGTTTCTATCTAGTCCATTCACCCATTCAAAAAAAGTCATCAACGAGTCATTTGAAGCTCTCCAAAGCAGGGGGACTCGCAACTGTAAAAGTCCAAAAAGTTCAAAAGGTGAAGATAAATATTTTCACTCGTTTGCTAGTTAAAAATTCCTTAAAATCCAATAATTAATCCTTCGAAACTTGGAAGATAATCAGGCAGCAGCGATATTGGATGCTGCCTGGTTAGCTCCTGCGCCTTAAAGATAGGCGAGGGTTTTAAGGTGCAGATCGCTAACTGGGTAGCATCCAATATCGCTGCTACCTGGTTAGTGCCATTCTCCACCCCAGAGTGCCCCCAACATGCCCCGATGTTAACTGGATTGCATCGGGGCACATAGGGAACTTAGATGGGATATTCAATGGCACTAATTGAATAGATGCCATTAAATATCCCCATCTTAGTCATTTACATGGTTTATTGGGTTGTAAACAGGTTAAATGCCTGTCAAATATTGGGCCCGATAGGTTTTAGCTATCAGTTGAATGTGTGTGGAGGAAACAGGGAGAATTAGAGCATTATCCATAGAGTCAGAGAAAGGAGGAAGGGAGGAGTTGGGTAAGAGGGAAAGATAAGACGCTCAGTTTTGCCATGTTCAATTGCAAAAGGTGGTGATACATCTAGGCAACAATGTCAGATAGGCAGATAGATATCTGGGCATGGACTGCTAGAGAGATTTCAGGTGTAGAGAGGTAGATCTGAGAGTCATCAGCATAAAGACGGTACTGAAAACCATGGGAGGAGATAAGTGCACCAAGGGACTGGATGTATAGGGAGAAAAGGAGTTGACCCAAGGCAGGGTACACCAACTGAGTGCAGGACAGCAGTAGAAGTGGATCCACTAGAGCAAACACTAAAAGTGCAGTAGGAGAGATAAGAAGAGAACCAGGATAACAAAGAGCCCTTAAAACCAAACAAGGACAAGGTATCTAGAAGAAGGTGAAGGTCAGCAGTGTCAAAAGCAGCAGAAAGGTAAAGGAGGATGAGGATTCAGTAAAGGCTCTTGGATTTAGCCAGGAACAAGTCACTGGGGTCTTTGGCAAGAGCCGTTTCAGTAGAAAACCAGATTTCAAATGATCCAGAAAGGCTTAAGAGGAAAGTCAAGGCAATGGCGGTGAACTGCATGTTCAAGTAATTTAGAAATGAAGGGATGGAGGGAGATGGTTATTAATCCAAATGGAATTTGAGAGAGTTTTGTGGCTTTTAACTTAGCTTTGTATACAGCAGAAGGATCAAACACCAGGGAGGTTATAGAAAAACATTTACAGGGGGATAATCTTCCAGAGTTGAAGCAGAACAAGTCAATCTTTTGGAAGCACAGATAATGAATGAGGAACTCCTAAGGGCAATCAAGGGACTTTAAGGAGGGAAGCTGCAGGGATTGAATGGTCTGACCTCTATATTTAATAAGATGTTTGTACCTGCGCAGATAGACCCACTTGATGAGCTGTTCAATGCCTTGTTGGATTGGGGATATTTATTGCTTTCTATGTTGGTGACTGGGATGACAATGATCCCAAAAGAGGGAAAGGATCCCATGCAGTGTAGATCATATAGACTAATCTCCCTTTTGAATATTGATGCAAAGGGAATCATTTAAAAAGTCTTAGTCATGATTTTGACAACTGAAGGTGTGCATGTGGACATCCTAATTATTGAGATAAATGGCTTTTAAAGAGGTCACTGGGGCAAGGATGTTCAAGGAGGTAGGGAGTGTGATGGAGGTGCATTGGATTTAGACATCCCAGTTCAATTTCAGAAACATTGTCTGGGATGTCTGCAGGCATGTCCATGCAGCAGGCCTGAATAGGCATCATGAAAGTTCTTGTTTTGGCCTTAAAAGAGAATGTAGAGCAGTTGGAACATTAATTGATTAGCCTAAGATCACAAAGGCCCACACAAGATTTCAACTCTGGTCACCCTGCTCCTAACACACTATGCTAACTATTGGGCTATTAAACATTCCTGTTCTAAAATGCCATTCTGGGGATTTCTAAGTAAATGTCTCTATTGATGTTTATATCATGCACATCCATGTTTCTGAAACTATTCCTGAATTTACACGTGGCTGCTTTCTTTTTCAGATGTTCTGGCTTGGACGTCCCAGATGGCACTTGGACATCCCTTGCAAAATTTAGCAAAAGTACTAGCTTCCAGATTAAACATTATGATTCCTGAGCTTGTAGGAGAAAATCAGGCAGGCTTTGTCCTGGGCAGACAAGCTGGGGACAATGCCAAGAAACTGTTATGGCTAATGTGGTCAGTTAAGTGAGAAGGTGAGAAGGCTCTACTCCTTTCAGTCAACGTTTAACTGGGTGGAGTGAAAGTTCATGTTTTCAGTCTTGAGCAATATGGGATTTGGGAATAATTTTCTAGTATGGGTAGGAGCGCTATATAAGGGCAGTATATCAACTTTTAATAAATGAAATGAAATAACCATCCAATGGCATGTACGCTAGAGAGTTATTTATTTATTTAAACGGATTTCTATACCACCTTCTCCTACAATCAAGGCGGTCTACACCGCAAACAATCAACAAAATACTGTGTCTAGTGTGCGCATGCATTGAACAGTGAATGCGTGTCTGTGTAGTGTGTTGTTGATTCTTGGTAAGCTATTTACAAAGTGCGCTATATACAATACTATGTACATCAGGACATATCTTCATTACTATTTATGTGTCCGGAAGTGGGGGTGTTTGAGCTGGGGTATTGTCTGTTGCACAGTTTAAGTGATGTCACCGTAGTGCTCTATGAAGAGGGTCGTCTTGAGCAGTTTCCTAAAGTCCTTAATGTCTGTTGTTGACCATAGTTCATCAGGGAAGGTATTCCAAATTGTTGGTGCCACCTTTAATAGGGCTCGTTTTTTGGTTTCTTTGCGTATCTTGGTGAAGTCCTTTGGTGTGCTGACGTGGTTGGATGTGCCTCTCCTCCTTGATCTTGTGCTTCTGTCAGGTTGTATGAGTGGTTGTAGGCTGAAAGCTGAAGACTGTTGTTTGATTTTGAATATGTTTATGACTGTCTTGTATCTGATGCAGGAGCTGATTGGTAGCCAGTGGAGATATTTTAGAGTGGGTGTGATGTGTTCTTGTCTTGTGGTGCCAGCTATTATGCATGCCACTGTGTTTTGCACCAATTGCAGTGGCCTGAGTGTTTGTTTTGTGAGGCCAAGATAGATTGGGTTGCAGAAGTCTAGGATTGGGGTTATTAGTGCCTGACAGACTGTGCGGAAGTGTTCCTGGGAGAGGAGGGGCTTGAGGCGTCGGACTAGTTTCATCCTGTGGTATGCATTTTTGGTGGTTCTGCTGATGTGGGACTGAAGGTTCAGTTCTTTGTCCAGCGTCACTCTGAGGTATTTCACTTCTGGTTGTTTGGGTATGCTTGTGTTGTCTATCTTGATGTTGAGAGGAGGGGTGAAGGCAGAGTTTTGTGTGATGATTAGTGCCTCGGTCTTGCTGTAGCTATGGTCATATTGTTGTCTTGAAATCAGCTGTTCATGTGCATGAGACACTCTATTAGCTTGATGTAGTCTGGGTTTCCTTTTTTGCAAGGTAGAAGGTAGCCCCCTTTCTCCATTGTACTTTGTACTTAGATTAGAACCTTCGGTGAGTAGGGTTACAGAATGTGAGGGGATTACAGAAGTGAAGATAGGGTTGGAAGAATATAAGATGTCTCTGAAGAAACAAAACTATAAATTAATTTCCTCTTGTACTACACAAAAAGCAGACATTAGTGATGCACATTTCCCAGATCTGACATATTCCAGTTAATAAACTGAAAATAAAATAGTATTTTTCTACCTTTTTGTTGCCTGGGCATTTTATTTTTCTGTTGCAACTGCCACAGTCGCTTTCTTCTGTTTTCTTCGTGTCTTCGGCTAACCAGCGGTAAAGTCACCAGCGGTAAGGACAGTGCTAATGTTACCAACCCAATATAAGGCTATGGGCGGGCGTGGGAAGGCCGGCATAAAAGGAGCCATGGGCCATGTAATGCGTGAAACAGGGCACCCTGACCATTTACCGCGGGGAACAGGGCACCCTGACAATTTACCGCACAGTAACGGCACGACACACATCAAGATGACACACATGAAGGTGCCCGAAGGGTATAAGGTGCTGCAACTGAAGGTGCCCGAGGTGAAAGTGCCCTGAGGGGTCAAGGTGGCCAAGGTGAAAGGGTCCTGAAGGGGAAGGTGCTGGATAATGGAGTATCAATGGAAGTCAATCAGAAGGTAAGGGATGGACAGATAGGTGATAGTTTGTAGACCAGATGATCCCTGTCCATCTGATTTTGTAGTCAGTAAGTGGGATGTGGGCCACAGCTCAGGCTACATGCTCTGCCTGTCTGTCAGGATGGATTGAAAAGGGCATGCATAAAGTAGCTCACACAGATTAGATGCAAAGGTTCCTGGGGCCATGCTGAACCTGAACCCCTTTTGGATGGTCCTTGCACCAGCCAAGAACAAAATGAACAGAAAAAACACAAGCAGAAAATGAACCAGCCCTCTGGGGTTTCCAAACACAATGCCACAACCACTATGCTAAACTTACAAGGCACCTAGCATGGAAGGGATTACCAACAAAGGGAACGTATGTATCCGTCTGCAAAGTACAGACAGATGGAAAGATCCACATCACCTGTGTAGGATGTGGCTGTATGTCCAGTATATGTACGATGGAGGCCCACTGTATGGGGCATGCATCAGCTGTGGTCACATGACCAACACTCTCCAGTGGTCCACAGCTCAAAATGCACACCCTGCCTGAGAAGTTTACTTTGTTTCCTGACTCATACCTGTAATCTCTGATTGGATCGGTTCCCGCTCCTGCCTCTTGATTTGGGCTTGTGGATTTCCTGGGGCTATATTACTCTGCCCCCAACGCGGGACGCCGAGAAGTTTACTTTGTTTCCTGACTCATACCTGTAATCTCTGATTGGATCGGTTTCCGCTCCTGCCTCTTGATTGGGGCTTGTGGATTCCCTGGGGCTATATTACTCTGCCCCCAACGCGGGACGCCGAGAAGTTTACTTTGTTTCCTGACTCATATCTGTAATCTCTGATTGGATCGGTTCCCGCTCCTGCCTCTTGATTGGGGCTTGTGGATTTCCTGGGGCTATATTACTCTGCCCCCAACGCAGGATGCCGAGAAGTTTACTTTGTTTCCTGACTCATACCTGTAATCTCTGATTGGATTGGTTCCCGCTCCTGCCTCTTGATTGGGGCTTGTGGATTTCCTGGGGCTATATTACTCTGCCCCCAATGCGGGATGCCGAGAAGTTTACTTTGTTTCCTGACTCATATCTGTAATCTCTGATTGGATCGGTTCCCGCTCCTGCCTCTTGATTGGGGCTTGTGGATTTCCTGGGGCTATATTACTCTGCCCCCAACGCGGGACGCGTTAGCGGGCGCATGCCCGTGGTGCGTGCCCGAAGGGGCGTGACCAAAGGGGCAGGCCACGCTCCTTTGGTGCCCCTTCGGCGCAGATTTGGCGAGATAGTTTCTCGCAGATGGGGAAGAGGAAGAAACGCCTCCAGCCGGTTGTTCAGCCGAAGGCTGTAAAGACCGTGGGGCCTATGGATGCACACTTGACTGTGAGAGTAGTACCAGACCATAAAGTGGATATTTTGTCGAGTGAAAAGTCAACTGTGAGTATCACTTCTTCAAACTCTTCACCGCAAATGGAGAACTCTCCCCTAGCTGTTCAGGAGAATGTTTCCTCTGTTGTGGGTGATTCAAATCATTTAGGTATAGAGGAACCTATCCTTTCCTCTTCTTTTTTGAGGATTGAACCACCTATTGTGCCATTGCCTCCACCGCTCCCTTCTGTGGTAGTATTTGCTGGGACTGTTGAGCCACCGACCCCCCCGGATGATGTTTCTTTGAGGGATTTGTGGGCTATGTTATCTAAGTTAGAGTTGACCTTGGATTCCTCCCTTCAAAAGGAATCCAAAGGAAACTGTTGAAAAGATCGCTAATCAGGAGTCTAGGTTGTCCAGTATTGAAAAAACTTTGGTATCTACTGAAGCTCGGATTGCCGTACAGCGCACAGTTGTAGACACTTTGGTTCGTGATGTGACTTCTCTACATTATCAAGATGAATTGTTTGAGAATTCCTTGCGTTCAAGGAATCTCCGCATTTTGAACTTTCCCAAAACACATTACCTTGCACCTGAAGGATGTATTGTTAATTACCGATTCTGACTCTATTTCCCTGTTGAATATTTATTACATTTCTTCTAAAACAAACGCTATGGAGGATAGAGGTAAGGAAGGAGGGGCACAAGGTGGATCTCACGATTTACCTTCGCTAAATATTTCAAATTTTCTAGAGTCCTCACAGGATGAAATTCCTGTCAGGGTGACTTTATTAGTTACAGTTGCCTCTGAATTAGATAAACAGAAAATATTTCGAGCCTATTTTAAGAATAAACGTGAGAAATTATGTGGCCAGTGTGTTCAGATATTTCCTGATGTGTCCAGGGCCACGCAACGACGACGGAAAGCCTTTTTGGAAGTTCGTCCACGTGTCTTGGCCCTGGGAGCCTTATTTTATTTAAGATTTCCATGCAAATGCCACATAGTGTATCAGGGGACGCGATAAGTTTTTTCTGAAGTGGATCAATTGTTAGTTTTCTTAGAGAGGAAAGGCTAAGTTCTCAGTTTTCCTTTTTGGTTTTGTTTTTTCTTTTGATGTTTCCTTTTATATTCTCCTCCATGGGTAGGGGTTTACCGGTCTTAGTCAGAGACTTATGTTATCTTTGTATGTATGTTAGTTAATTTCTCCTAAAAGTGGTCTAACTACAATTTTCATTCGTTGTTGTATGAAGTGGGGATATTGTTCCCAACTATTGTTACCTTTTTGATTCTGTATTTTTCTTTATATTCATAATAAAAGGAAAAAAAAAATGCACACCCTGCCTGTTGCGTAAGATGGATTGAAAAGGGCATGCATAAAGTAGCTCACACAGAATAGATGCAAAAGTGCCTGGGGCCATGCTGAGCCTGCACCCTTTTTGGATGGTCCTTGCACCAGCCAAGAACAAAATCAACAGAAAACCGCCAGCAGTGATTGAACCAGCCCTCCAGGGTGGCCAAACACAGTGTTTCAACCACTACACTAACCTTGCACACCACCCTACATGGGAAGATCTACTAATAAAGGAAATTATTGTAAGTATGTACATATCTGCCTGTAATGTATCAGCAGGTTCCAGCTCATTCTCACCGGATATTGATTGACCTGTGCATTCTGCACATATTGGCATGTACATAAAGATGCAGCAGGTTGTCTTGCACTGCATGCAGTTGAGTCAGTTACATGTTGCATATGAACAGGTGTACCTCCCACTGGGTGGTGCTGTGTACAAGGACAGTGCAGGAGCCCTGATGCTAGGCCCCTGCAACATGTAACTGTGGGAATTCAGCAAACAATGGAACAGCATGTGCCTGCCTGCAATGTATGAGAATGTAGGTATCTCCCCTTGTCAGTAGTTGATGTGCTGGTGTGTAGTGTAGAGATAGGAAAGACACAAGGTCTGTTACCAACATATCCCATGTATATCCAGTGCTTTGTCCAAAGCTCATTCCCAGGACAGATGCTGAGTAGGAGCTGCATTATGTGCATTGTGCTGCATGGCCCTCAATGCAGGTCATGGTCTGCAGGCCAGAATATTCAGAGCATGTGTGTAGACATTATGTTGCCAGTTATGAGTCACCGACACTCATTATGTATGTCATTCCCTATATAAAGTTCCTGCCTGTCATGTTAACCATGGCAATCCAGCACATGCATACCCTGCAACAGTGGAGTTGTATGTAGAGCCCCAGATGCGGTAGGGATGGTGTGTGGACCAGAAGGTGCAAATGGGGCTGTTTGTTTCCCGTCAACCTGGATAGCCAGTGCCAAATATGTCATAGGCCAACTATATCCTTAATGGGCCAGTCAGATGTGGATGTTAACTTACCAACAAGTTGGCCCAAGTCACCCTGCTTGGGGGGAAATACATGTGAACAAATTAAAAACAAGACAGGAAGGGATACAGGAATGGACGTGCAGCTGAACGCTGTCTATGTGCTGGCATATTGTGGCTCTGAAATCATGGCACTAAGAATGTTATTAATTGGCCTGGATAAGAGCACCATAATGGTGCTGTACAGATGTGGAGACAGAACCAGATGTGATTTCCTTGAACATTATGGGGCCTTGCTGTATCAGCCATGAATCAGCTTGCTGTGGACCTCATGAAGATTGTGTCATGGAATGCCTGTTGAGTTTGTAAGGTTACATACTGTACATGTGCACACAAAATACACCTGTTGCAGCGCTACTGCATCTCTTACAGTATTGCCCAATGAAGAGTGGCTGTACAGGGTCTGGATGTGTAGCATGCACTGAGTAGCTATGTGAGAAGAGGAGAGCTAGAATAACTAATGTGTACAATGATATTGTTAAGTAATCATGTAAATGATGCCTCGCATGCCCCTCCATGATATCTGGGATAGAACCCAAAGATCTATTGCATAGGCACAACTAATGTATGTACATATGCAGTGGCCATTTGCAAAAGGGTGGATGCTGACAATCGCACATGTGTCACAGGGGCTATGGACCATGTGAAAAAAGTGGTAGACTAAAATAAATATGATCATACTGTACATGTCACCCATGCCTCAGACACTTGCTTAACTGACAATATTTGCTATTAAGCATAGGATGTCTCAGTGAACCACAAGTCAGATATCAAATCAGGGCCATGTTGGAGTATGATGTGTAAAGATATATATGAACTTCAAAGCTATCTCTGAGAGATCACTGTGCACTACCCGGATGAAAATATATAAACCATGTATTTTTGCACATGGCATTCATACATGCGCACACATTCACAACAACTATGTTGAAATATCAGCCATGTCCCATATGTCTCATGAAAGTTCCGGGGATGATGCAGGACACATCATTGCATGCCCTCCAACTCACTCACCACACTGCCATCCCTAGAGCAACAATGTCCTCACTGGCCACTATGGAAATATATAACATACATATATGTGGAAGCACTGTTTTCCAAAAGTGCTATACATTGCTCAGATATCTGTGAGACAGCACATATGTATAAAGGTGCACACCTCTAATGTTCAGATGTATACACAATGTGTCAGTTCACACATTGCTGAAGTATACCATTTGTACCACTACTGCAACTCTTGCAGTATTGCCCAAGGAAGAGTGGCTGTACAGGGTCTGGCTGAAAGAGAAATGGTGTACCTCAGCAATGGCACACATCTGAACAATAGAGGTGTGAACCTTTATACATGCAGCCTTGGTCACAAACAGTGTGTGGTATGCACCCTGCGCATCACAAGGTGCAGAATGGTGACATAAAGTGCCCTGCACATTGCAAGGCATGGAACAGTGATATAAGGTGCCCGTGCATTGCAAGGCATGGAACAGTGACATAAGATGCCCCATGCATCGCAAGGCACTGAAAGGTGATGTAAGGTGCCCCGCATTGCAAGGCATGGAATGGTGATGTAAGGCATGCAACTGACCCGAACATGCCCTGCGCATGTGTTACCCACCCTGTATATCTGCCAACTGCCGGTTACTGCGAAATGCATCATGCAAAATGCCTGGTGCACTACCATGTGAAAATGGACCCCCTGCAATAAGGTACAGCTTTGGGGGAAAGTGGAATTCATCAGCAGACCTCTGATGCTAGGGAAATTGCTGCTGATGGGCTGGAGAAGGTGACACAGGGACAGCCGGCCCACATTAAAGCCCCTGGATGATGAATAACCTGACCCATCTGGGCTGACTCAACAGAGGGCAAAACAGCCTGTCAAGGCAAGCACTGCAAAACAGAAGTGAAAGACAGTGCCTGAGTAGTCATGCAAAAGGGTGGTGCATTTCTCTCATGAGGAGAATGATGTGCTCCTGGCAAATGTACTTGAAAACTATGAAGAACTATATGGCCGCCTCAGCATCAAAATACATGCAACTGCAGAAATACAATATGGAAGTGCATCCGGCAAGCAGTTGCTGAGGTCAGTGGACCACAATGGGACTGTGAGGGTGTGGTGAAGAGGCTCAATGATATAAAATGCTCAGTGAGCGCTCACATGGCAGCTGAGCATTGGCATGCAATGGGCACTGGTAGAGATGGTCCCCATGCAGCACAACTGTACCATTTAGATAGTACCTAATCTGTAGCACAAGCTTACTGTACATATGTAAATAGTTGCATTCATACTTCCCTATGTTATCCAAGTTGTCTTTTTCCTGTTCTATGTAAAACCAAATAGTTTGTTGTTATGGTACTTTGTTTTATGTAAACCGCACTGATGATAAATAGTGCGGTATATAAGAGATTGTAATAAATAAATAAATTAACTGTCCACCCTGGAACAACAGCTGGCAGACAGACTTGGCCCAATCTATATCCACGGACTGCCCCCAGAGCTGAATACAGCCCATCCACGTGCTGGTAGGTGTTCAAGTATGTGCAAGTAAGGTCCTTCCATGTGCAAGTTTCATAAGATGTGTGTGTCCATGCCCACGCAATATCAGTATGTACTAGCCAGGCCAAGGTGCATCACAGTAGTGTACAATCACTGCAAGCAGGTACTGGATACATTGGTCATGGGTGGTGGGGGCGATGCCCACTAGCCACACATTGCAAACATCTCAGGTTCCACACCCCAACTGTTTCCCCTCACATCCAACCCCAGCTATGCATCATTGTCTGCATGTGGGCCTGCACATTGCTGCCAAGGTCACATGTAGACATACAATGGTGACACACCACATGTCATGCATCACCAAAACCCATGAACACTACTCACCTATCCTTCCCTACAGTGCACAGCTCAGCCTATGTGTGTACTCCCCTGGGTCTATCACATGTGCACAATGCCTGCAGGCCTGACACCAGACACATGGGATAACTCATGCCAACCAAACCTTGTCCATTCCACACATACACTATCCTATACACAAAGATGTCACATCCTGTTGATCCTGCTGCCCATATGTACACATATACCATGTATGAATGCATGTATTTTATTCATTTATTTATTTATTTATTTTATTAACATTTTTATACCGTGATTTCCTACAGATCAATTGCCGTTTACAATGAACAGTTTGAACAATGTGAATGGTACAGGGTAGTACAATTTAGTTTACATAGCACATTGGACTATGTATGTATGTGTGTGCTTCAATGGCCTGTGTGACTGTTGCATGCATGCTTCCTGGGAGGGTGGTGGGGTTGGCCATCAAATCTGTACTGGGTGGGATGGCCTAACAGCAATAGCAGGGGTACATCGATGGGCGAACTGCAAAATTGCAAAACATTTTGCTATTTGGTCAGTACTGCCTGGGTTGTGTTGCCACAACCATGTACATGAAGCTGTGCACAGTGTCCCACACTGTGTGGTGTTATGATTAACATGGGGTATATGACAGTGTGTGACTGACAACATATGTAGCTCACATATGTGCTGTGGGGTGCTGTGCCTGCATGCTGTTGCTGCAGGAAACATGTTGGGGTATGGCATCAGGCATGCACATTGGTTGTGAGAATACCCAGTAAAGCATGGAAGCATGATCAGCATGGACAATGTGGTTATGCGACACATGCCACTGTGTGCAGCTGGTGGAGTATAACATGTCCCTAGATGCGAGAGGCTACATTTAATATTCATATATGATTGCCCCAACCTCCCCAGTACTCTGGTGGATATCAGGCCGCCCTCTGAGCCACTGCCCCACAAATATCCTTGTGCTAGTATCTTGTGCACAACAGTGTGGTATGTTGGGTATCTGTGATTGTGTCCCAGATGCCCCCTGTTATCGTGTAACTGAGGCACTGTGTGACTGATATCAGGAATGTGTGCTGTAGAATGGGCGTTATATGTCCTGTCCTGACTTGCCACATGATGATGCATGCAGCAGAGATGTTTGCCTCCCATGAGATATGCATAATAGAGTTCAAGAGACAATGGAGGATGGTTGTGGCCCAAGCTGGGTGTGCATCAAACATATCAATGTTAGCTAAGCCCTCACCATTGTACCTGTCATGGCAGCATTGAGTCTGTGATGTGTCACATTTGCTGGTGGCCACTGTTGTAATGGTGATATACGGCACATGTTGGAACCTATGCTCCAACAGCTGCACTTCTATGTGGTGAAATGTACCTATCAGGGTGCGTTGTGAAGACACCAATGGCCATGGGGGCCTGGACAAAATGTAAATGGGCACAGAGTCCTGTGTGGGTCAGTGCATGATGCCTTGGTGCAATGCCACTGATGCTGGGGGTGTCCTGGTCATGTTGTGGTCACCCTTTCAGGACAGATGTGTTGCACAGCATGTTGGTCCTATACACAACTTATGCCATGTAGAGTGGCCTATCTCTTACACAGATGTGATGGCCATATGTGTTTTGGGGTCACGTTGAAGGAGTTGTCCAGAAGGTCAGGCCTTGCCATGGTATGTGTCCTGTAGTAAGAGGGCCTGTGCTGCCATAGTGACTGTGTTATGATAGGTCACAAGATGACAATGTGACACAGTGGTCCCCATAGTCCACTGTCAAAGGCCATGTTGTAGGAGCACACATCAGACTGGGTATCATATGGATAGCAGAGCTGGGGACATCAGTACTCACATCTGCTTGCTGAAATGCATTGATTGGATGTGGTTGGCCAAAGGATGTGTATATGGTCTGCACATGCCACTGTGTGTCTGCATGGGATAGGTACAGGTAAATTGTTTGGTTTCTGTAGCAGTGCGAGTGTATGGATGATTCTGCACAGTAATATCACTTCACAGCCAAGACATTGCTCTGTGTCCCATTGACACACCACACAGGTGCACCGACTTTGAGCATGTGGTCATGGCAATGCTGTGCCCATGCCTTTACATCCTACATACCAGCCCTGGAAAACCAAGGAACCTGGCCCACCCAATGACAGCACCACCAACATCCCCCATCTGCACATGGCTAATGGCAGACATGATGGGCATGACATAGTCACATGGTCATTGTCACCACAGTGCATAACACAGCCACACATGTTATGGACTCTCTGAAGCACTCTAGTAGCTGCCGATGTCTCTGCACCAACCTGGATGATGTTGTGATGCACATATATTCCCATCCACCCCCTTTCATATACCAACAATTTAGCCTGTGCCATGGTGGGTCTGAAATGTTCCTCCATGCATCCCCTGCCCACACCAAAGTGAGATGGCACCCAGCAGTCACACACACTGTGTCCCTCTGTCCCATACTCTGCATCCCTATCACAACGCACCTGTGTCCCTGTGACCGACACCATGTCTTTGTGTCCCTGCATACACCGATGTGGACTGGCCTGTAGATATCGTGCATGTGACCTTTGTCCAGCAAATGATGCTACTGTATCCATCCCCTGGGTGTAAGTCAAGTCATGTTGCATCACAACATGGAATCTACATGTGTGTGTGTGTGTGGGGGGGTTAACACCATGTGCTGTATACAACATACCAAGATGTGTTGAGGAATGTGACATCCATCACTGAAACATAGAAGAGGCATAGGCCTGTGAATACATGATAGCAATGCTGTCATGATATGTGCACCCAACAATGTCATTACAAAGTGGAGACATCATTTGCTGCACTGACAGCTGTAACTGTCTTGGGGTACAGGCACTGTTGGACCGGCACATCTGGCCACTGGGATGTCATCCAGTTCCCAAGCTAGCTTGCCACAAGCACTCTATTGATGGTATGTGTTGGTATACAGCACTCCTGTAGTCATAGCATGGATAACATTAGGAATAAGTTGTGTTCTGACCCAGCACCACACCATGCCATTCCTCTGTCTGGTTAGGGAGCATTTGGCTACAGATGTGGGGGTCTATGTCTTGATCTCCAATCTCTGGCAGACTGACACAGCTTATCCACTATCAATGCAGCATCTTCCAAGACACCTGTCCACCTGTCACATCCCTGATGATAACACAGTCAGCACAGCATGCAGTGCCATTGCCATGTTTCACTGTGGGAATGTTTGCCCAGGTGTGATAGTATATGTACACATTGTCCAACACATGGTGCTGCCCATGATGGACAAAGAGTTATTGTTTCCATCATATTTGCCCCATGACCGACAGCCATGTGGGAGGGGGAACACATGCCCTCTGGAAAACACAGACTAGTTGCCCTATGTCTTCATGTGATCAATTGATCTCTCTAGGACACTGTTCCATGAGGCCCCACTCTTTGAGATGTCAGGTCTATGGTGGTGCCACAGACACATATCCACATCTCGGCTGGGGACCTGTGCAGTTCCCTCTGTGCTAGCAATAGTGTCCCTAAAGCATCTCTGGTCATCAACCTCCTTGGCTTATCTTTGGCTTGGGGTGGGCAGCTTGTCCTGTCAAGTTGGTTGGGATGGCACATTCTCCCCATGTCGGCACTATGTCTATCAGGGTGTTGGGTTGTATCATTGTCAACTGGAAAGAACCGTTGGAGTACCACTGTGAGCTAGGTATGCCCTCAACCATATATTTGACCTGACCTGAGCAGGCCTTGCTGTGCATTTTGGCTGCCTGGTGATGTTGCCCAATCATGGCCTTGGAATATGCAGGTTCATGAGGGTAGCCTATTCACAGATCAGGTGATATAGATTGCACACAGGTGGACCCTTCCCAACTCGTTAGGTGGTGTTTGTGGCCCAGATGTGCACCTGGATCCCATGTTGGGGTTTGTGTACAACAGGGATGGTAACAGTTGAACACACACACACATTCATTGCATATCAACAAGGGGCAGCATTGTCTGCACACCCTCACAACATGACAGACATTGTTGGGGCCAAGGCCAGGCATCAAAATGACCCTGCATCTTCAGGCCATCATGTGCACACTGCAGTATGACAGCCCATATACTGGGGATGACACTACATTAGCACAGCACTGAACACTGTCCACATGTCTGGGGGTAGGCATCTACCAGGATGTGAATGGTTATGTCTGTTTGTTGTTCCTCCACAAGTGACACACAACAGACACAGGAGGAGGTGGGGGACACCAATGATGGGGCCATATTGGAGTCGGGGCCAGGTGAGAGCACAGAAGGGGGCCCTGCCCATGTTGAGGAATCACTATACCCTTGTGACATGCAGGTAAGTGGCCCAGATGGGGCCCTGGTGTGTGTTGATGTGGTGCAGTGGGAATATGAGCTGGATGATGCTGGGGAGGAGCAGGAGGATGTCATCAGCCTCCACCGGATGCCCAGTAGCAGTGGGGAAAATGTTACATGCCCCTGCACCACACCAGTGCTACCCGAGCTGCAGAGTGAACCATATCAAACATGTCTGCACCTGGAACATCTGCCAGGCTGTCCTACGAGTTACTCCAGGATATGATACGTGGGCTGGCGGACTACACAACATCAACCCATGAAGACCTGTCAGGTGGGTGACAGATCAGCATGTGGCATGTTGTGGCACATGGTGTGACAGGATGCAGTTGCCAACATGTGGGGGCGGTATGGAATGCACATGCCACTATCACACCATAAGCAGACCTGTCACCCTTGACAGCTACAAATAGCATATGTTTCCAGGATGCCAGGTATCTGTCATCCCTGAGCCCCCATTTGAATGTGTTTGCAGGGCAGCTATAAGCACATTGCCTCACTATTCACAACCATTATTCCACAGGTATCCACCAGGATCTGCAGGGAATCCACCAGGATCTGCAACAAATCCATGAGGTGCACCTGCTGCATGTGCAGGTCATGTCAGCAATGTCATAGGGCCTGCAGACACTTACAGCAGTGATACATGGACAGACGTACCTCCAGGCCAGTATGGCAGACAGGCAGCAGCCACCGGCACCAGCACCAGACCTACAAACAGCAAGGGGTGGTCAGGGGCCAGGATGACATGGGTGTGGCCAGCCATGAAGGCAGTAAACATGGCCAGAGGGGTGATGGGCACCAGCAAAATCAGTAGCCTGTTGACACACCCACAGTTAAAAGCATGCACACCTGTCTGTCTTTGTTTTACAGTACCACAGCAATGAACCAGTAGAGACTCTTACCTGATATGGGTCTGAGCATGCACCTACCTAGGTGGATATGTCATGGATACTCCTCCCCTCAGGTGTCCAACCACACATCCATCTGTCACTCCCATATATGTCCCCTCCACCACACATGCAAAATGACATGAACATGCAGTCCATTGCTGTTGTGTGGCCACTCAGTCATCATCTCCAATGCCCTCTGGGATCCTCATCATACTGGCATGTGTCCCACACCTTTAATGTGCACATCCACTCACCTGTTCCTGGCACACCCCACAGCCCATACTCTATGCATCCCCTTCCTGACCTGTGCACTATTCGGCAATATGTCCCTAACCCTTCTCTTTGAACCATGTAGGTGACTGGTTTTGCTTGCTCTGTGCTGAACACCTTTACCTGCCAGGTCAACATTCACCATAGCAGTGGATGTACTCATTGAACTACACCTACCCATGGCACACACTCAGTTCTGTGGTTCCGTGACTCTGTCACATGTCCACTACTGTTTCAGCCATGATGCCATGTATGTACACATGGACATGTCCTGGTCCACAGGCATGTGGGTCAAGTGGGAAAGACATGGTCACCAAAATGTTCCCTGCTTTGCGTGGGAGGGTGACAGCATCTGGGATTTCCCAGAAAGTTGCAAACAGTGTCACACATACCATCCTTACTGTCTGGTGTTTGTACTGGATGATGTATGTGACACATGTGTGCCTGTCACAAACCCAGGGAACCAGTGCTAACTGTGCACCAATGTGCATGTTGTTGACAAAGAAGAATACATGACCAGGCAATAGTTATGAAAAAATAAGAACATCTGTATTAGACATAATACGGCACATATTTAACATTACCTATCATGACACAGACTCATGATCGTCAGCAGTGACTGCTCCTACCACAGACCTTTCCTGACCATTAGGTGATAGCAACACCTGGGACACAGGAGTTCAGAAGGCTGGGCTGCACCCAAGATCACTGGGGGTACTACCCCTCCTGGGGGGCCTCCATGGCATGATGGCTCATGCCCTGAAGAGGCTCATTCCCCATCCCTCAGCCTCCACAGCTCATGAGCCATCATGCACATGGCATCTACAAGCTGCCTCATGGTCTCTGTTTGGGCACACTGTGCCTGTGTCTGGGCCAGCAGTGACACAGTCAGGGTGCAGTCCCAGGCCCCTGTCCCCAGCCCCCATGTGTAGGGTGTCTGGGTTGTGGCTTCGGTGTTCCATGGAGGTGTGGAGATGCTGTCCCTCTTTCCTAGCTTCCTCCTCCTCCTTCTGTCCCACACACCCCTCTTCCCCTTCCACATCCCATACCTCCTAGGGCTCTTCAACCTGGAAAAGAGACAGTTGAGGGGAGATATGACAGAGGTCTATAACTTTATGAATGGAGTGGAATGGGTAAATGTAGATCGATTGTTTATGCCATCAAAATCTAGAAAGACTAGGGGGGGCATGCAATGAAACTAGGGGTAACCTATTTAAGACTCATAAAAGAAACGTTTTTTTTTCACTAAATATGTAATCAAACTCTAGAATTTGCTACCGGAGGATGTAGTAAAAGCTGTTAGTGTAGCTGGGTTTAAAAAAAGTTTAGACAAGTTCCTGGAGGAAAGGTCCATAAACCATTAATATAGGGGACCCAGAATATCCACTGCTTGACCCAGTACAAGCATTGTGGAACCTGTGTCTTTTGGGGAAACTGCTAGGTACTTGTGACCTAGATTGACCACTGTTGGAAACAGGATACTGGGCTTGATAGACCTTGGTCTTACCCAGTATGACATATCTTATGTTCATGTATACCACTCGTGACTGCTCCACATGAACACTCATGGACAATCCTCCCTTTGCTACCCATATCAGGGACATGCTGCCTCCCCAGACACTGTTCTGGCCTTTGGCATGCTCCACACTGACAGTACATTTGGATACCTGTCCACACCTCACAGACATTATAATATAGCTTACAGCATGGTGTATGCTTTCAGGAACATCTGGGACTGCATGCCTGTCACAGCACCACTCGCTAATGCATCCCCTCCGCTGACTCCACTGCTGTCACCTCCCACCCATGGCACAGCCAACACTCACACTGACCATCATTACTAGGCATCTTCCTATCTTGCCTAGTCAACAGCATAGGCCACATTGCCAGGCATAAAGTGAGTCAACTCCATCAGCTACCAATTGTGCTTGCATCCATACCTTCTCCAGTGGTTTCCCTGCCTTCCTTTCAGAGTTTCAGTGGCTTTCCTGCATTACGGTGTATGCCAGACACCTTCCCGCAGCATGTCCCATTACCACACGTTAAGTGTCTACTACCACCCCTTAATGTCCTGCCACCACACGGTAAGTGTCCATTACCACCCCTTAATGCAGCATGTGCTCTAGCCCCCCTTAACTCCGGAATGCCTCTGACATGCCCAGCACGCTTACCACTTCGGTAACCTCTTATTGATGCCGTTAACACACGGAAAGGACTGCTTCTTTGCTGCAGTTTAGTAAACATACCCCTATGTCCCACATACAAATGGCTGACCAATAAGTGTATGGATCTTGTTGCATGCCGAATGTGCATTAATTAATCCACACTTCAGTGGTGGGTTACATTTCTTTATTAGAAGTCGGTATGTTTCAGATAAAATGGCATTGGTTCTTGCAAGTCTGCAGGGTACTCTGTTCAGTGGTTTGATTGTGGGGTTCCATGGCATAGTGCTCCTTATTCCATGGATTATTGGGATAATTCCATAGTGAGTGGGTGATGATTCCGAGTGAGTTAGTAATGTGATTAGAAATATAAGTTTGGAGATGGTAAATATTGAGGGCATGCTTATGTACTGTATATGATTATCAGTGTGTGTGGTAGGTTTAGCTTTAGCGCTTTTGATATTGTGTCCTTAGTAGTTGAGCTGTACTGTAAGTTTTATGGAATCTAGAACTATAGCTGCTTTTGTAGAGTTGTACTTAGCTAATCTGATATTGAGGCATAGACTTGGAGAGATAATTTGATAAATTACAAAATATTTTTACTGTGCAATTTTAGTTCCTCCTGGAGGGTCTTTTTGATCCTTTAGTCCACTCCAAGGGCCATGTCTAAGGGTCCTATGGCATGACCCTTAGGCACGGGCCCTACTTTGTCAAATAAGCTGACTGCTATGAGGAGGGGGAGTTAGAAACTTTTGATAAGTGTTGGTCATCCTGTGTTCACTGGTTGGATAATCAGAGTAAGCTATAGAGGTAAAAGCATAGTTAAGGGGTTTGGATTGTGTGGGTAGTGAGCGGGATGTTTCATGGGGGGAGGTTTGTAGTGAAGGACATTGTCTATAATCAGGCTTATGTAATGATCCAGGCATATTATATATGTTGGGGGGATGATGGGGGGGGGGGGTACATTGTCAGGGGATCTTGTCAGTCTGTGAGTGCATTCTGGAATGAATCTGAATATGTATTTACAGCTATGGTTATATTTAATTGCCCAATTTAGTTTCTTGGGTTGTTTGTAAAATAAAAACAATTCTTTAATAAAGGCATACAATAAAAATAAAATAAAATTGATTAAAATGATTCTACAGGCACATACTGCAGAAGGGCTATAGGGTAAGGTTTTCCAATTTGCAAATGGTATCAAAATCTGCAATAGGGTAGATACCCTGGAAGGTGCTGATATCATGAAGAAGGATCTAGACAAACTTGAAGAATGGTCTAGAATTTGGCAGCTAAGGTTTGTGCTAAAAAATGCAAGGCCATGCATTTGGGCTGCAAAAATCACAGAGGGCAGTACAGTACAGAAGGTGAAACTCTTATGTGCATGCAAGAAAAGCGGGATGAAAGGGTGATCATATCTGATGATGTTAAGGTGGCCATCCAGATAGAAAAGAGAATGGTAAAATCTAGAAGGATGGTTGGTGCCTAGGGAGAGGAATGGCCAACAGGAAAAGGAGGTTATATTGTGTTAGCGGTTACCTTCCACTCAGGTTCGGAGACAACACTCCTTTGGGCACTCACCTAGTGACTCCGAAGTGTTGAGGAATTACCCAGGATAGCCTTCCCTTGCTATAAACTCCCCTCCCCTCCCCCCCTCAGGCACACATACACATGTTAATAAGCATACCAAACAATTTTATTGTAGTGCTTAAACAAGAAATCTTTATTATAGAAGCTTTGAGTATAATATCTAATTGCACCTAGCAAGCAGATAGTATAAGCTTACCTAGTAAGACAGAGAGAGATCAGTATAGCCCTCCGTGATCTGTTCCTACTAACTCCCCTATACAGTTCTTCTCCTACTTCCTTCCAGCACTTATACATGTGAACACACATACAGGGTGGCCCAAAAATATGTGAGAATATTTCGTAAATTAAAAGCTTAAATAGTTTACTTATTTACCTTTTTTAGCTATATAACGTCTTTATTTCGACAATTTCCGGTCGCCATCTTTTTTTTTTTTTTTTAAATTTGTCAATCATTTACATCTGTCTTTTTGAATTTTTAAATAACTTATCTGCTATGAGATGTTCTCACTTTTTATGGGCCACCTGTATATTCTTATCTCTATTTTCCCTCTTTCTCATCATTTTGTAGGTCATTTCCAGACTTCATGTCTCAGCTCATTCTTCAATGTTTCTTTTTAATTAACACATATCCTGCCCTTGGTGTGTTACATTTCAATGATCACTTGCCCCTTCATATTCTTCTTCCCCCCTTTTTAAAGTGTACTTTGTTCTTCAATGTCTGTATATCTGTCCTTCAAGGTCAAAGACAACTGTGCTGAACTTATTCACACAGTTTCTCTTTTAACCCTTATGCTGATGTTATAGCAAACAGATTGGTAGGCTCTTACAATTCCCTCTGTAAATACCGTGTGCACTTCGGTAGACATCTTCAAAAATAAACAAACAAGATACTCTATTTTCCCCTTCCCACAAGGTACCCTCTCGTTCTCTCTGTCTCAATCTTCCTTTCTCTCTCTCTCCCCCTCCAAGGTGCTTTCTATTACCTATTCCATTCCCTCACTCCCAAGGTGATATCTCTATCTCTCTTCCCTTCCCCATAGATATTCTCTCTCTCCTTTTCACCCCCTACAAGACACTCTCTCTCCCTCCTTCCCCTCCACCCCCAGAGGTGATTGTACAGTAGTAGAATAGGCAAGGTTTAACACAAGTGCTAAGAAGATAAAAGGTCTGAAAATCCTTTTAAATAAAACCAAACTTTAGCATAAATTAAACTTCTTCTCTTCATAATTGTAGTTTCATAATTTTAAGCAGATACTGTTTGCAGTTTTGGAGCCTGATAAGCTCATATTGAAAATCCCTCAATCTGCATCCCTAATAACCTCACTCAACTATTTCAAGAAAATTATGGGGTATGTTTACTAAACCGCGCACACGTGCGCGGCACACAGTAGCGTACACTAATGATGCACTTAAGTGCTTTTAAGTGCCTTGCATGCATGTGCGTCACACTAACTGGCCCCCGCACACGTGCCCCTCCCACTGATGGGCCTGCGGAAGTGTGCGGCACGCTGATGTGCGATAGAGGCGTGGAAGGGCATTTCGAGGGTGGAGGAAGGCTCCCGAGGGGAGGGGGGACGGGGTCAATGGGTGGAGAGTGGGAGGGGAGAGGCTCCACGCACAGGAGCGGGGCTGAATTTCGGCAAAAAAAAAACCGCGAGTGAAACCCTCGCGTTAGAGCCGATTTAAAAGGAAGAGAAACCATTTCCGTCAGCAATGTACAGCAAAACCGGGGAAACCTACAAAACGTGAGCAGTGTGATACATGTGCACAGAACAAAATAGCAAATATAAATTGAAAATGACCACAACAAATTCCTAAAAAATTATAAGCCAGCTGGGCAACAGTGATATTAATGGGCAAACATAGAAAACACTCCCAGGAAAGTTCCAAAAAAAAGAAATGATTTTTTGAAGGGTCTACGCTCCGTAGACGCTTTCAAAAATCACTGCATTTTATTGGAGCTGTCCTGGGAGTGTTTTATATGGTTGCCCATTAATATCACTGTTGCCCAGCTTGGTTTTGGTTTTCTTCCCCTTTTTTGGAGGTCATTTTTGAGGTTTATTTGCACCTTTGTCTCCATACAAGGTAAACGAGCCCACAGTAAAATTGTGCAGAGCAGGGTGTCTGACTCGTGCGGCCAGGTTTCCTATCTCCAGAAACTGCATTGTCTCTGTGGCCACAGTGTGGTGCAGCACACACAGCCAGTGCCTATAAGACCAGAGGATCATAGGTTCAAATTCCAGCTGGGGCTCCTGCCAACCCAGTCTCCATAGTTTTACCCACCACTAAACAGTGATAGTACAGACACTCCTTTATTGCTGAGAACATAAGCATGGTTCAAACACCCATATTTTACCCTACACCGCACACAAACCATAACAATGGGCATTACCTACAGCCGAGTCCCCCAAATTCAGTCCTGGAGTGCCACAACTCAATCAGGTCATATGCTTTTTCCCAGATAAGGACATGTCTGCATGTTGGCGGAGGGTACAGGTGGTGGAGGGGGCAGTGGCTGCAAGCCACAGCAGAGAGTGGCCTAGGCGTGTGCAGGCCGGCACCGTCCACCGCAACAGACAGGCTCTGTTGGATGTACAGTCATGGACTCCCCAGGGAAGGCAGCATATCTGTGGCAACATGGTGGTGCAGTGCACACAGACAGTGTGTGCAAGAACAGAAGGTCACAGGTTCAAAGGCCAGCTGGGGCTACCTCCAATCCTGTCCACATATTTTTACCACAACTAAACCGTGATAGTAAGGACAAACCTTTATTGCTCAGAACATACTCATGGTTAATATGCCTATATTTTACCACACCAAACACAGACACCATAAACAGTTGCATTACCTAGAGCAGAGTCTCCCAAATGCAGTCCTGGAGGGCCCCACACCATTCAGGTTCCATGCTGCCTCTAATAAAGATGCCTGTGCTGCATATCTATGCACCACCCCCATGGTATGCAGATGTAGCTCATGCATATTTATGAGGGACAGCATGAAAACCCGAACAGTGTTTGGAACACCAGGACTGGAGTTGGGAAACTCTGCCGTAAAGCAGCAGCCAACAGGGCCAGACACACCCACACACACACCCACAGGCCCCATTGGCCAATGCCTCCTGGAGAGGCAGGACATTGGGCCCTGCCTGTATCTCCCAATACTAGCAGTTGCATACCTTAGCAATGCCACCCTACACCTGGGTATATGGTACACAGCTATCAAATGTTTCCCATGATAACTGGCAGATATCAATTCCTACGTTAAGCACATTTTGCTCCTTGGGCTCCACCATAACAATCATTCTGATGTCTGCGGTGTGTGCTGCAGGTCTGGTCTCTGACAGTGTTTACCCCCCTGGGGAGTGACCCCCAACAGTATTGCGTACCATATCCATGCCTGTACTGTGCCCAGGACTGGTGTGGTGGGTATAGCTGCTGAACCCCTCTATAGTAGCACAATGCTGGCATAGGTGTGGGGGTGGCTGTCTGTCTATCCAGTGTGTGGTGGCTGCAAACACTTTCCACAGCCCACACTGCCAGCAATGTTGCCAGTATTGGGCTGCCAATGTGCATAATGAGGAGCAAGGTACCATGGGTATAGGCCGGACAGGGTGGCCTGGCCAGGGTGCATCTGCACAGGGCATAGGGCACTGACTGGGACATTTTAGTGCCCGGCCACCACTTACACGGACAGGGTGACCTCAGTATGTCCTGCTGAGAGATCACTCTCACCCTGACTGTGCAGTGACCACAGCATAGCTAGGCACCCCCATAGTGCCATATAGTATTTCTCTCATGTGATAGATATGGGTTTCCTTTTGGGGTCCAGTCACTGATTTATCTGCTTGCTGTGTATGCTGACATCCCTGTTCTGGGTGCATGCATCTCCACTGGGAGCATGCACTGTGGACTAACTAGCATACTGTTTGCAGCTGGTATGTGTTGTGATGGAGCAGGGTGCAGTGGATGATGACTTGCTGCAGGAGAATATCAGATAGTGGTGGGGTGCAGCTCACCACATCCAGGGATTAATGTCTGTCTGCTATGGTGTTAGGGATGTGTATAGAGCTGCATTGACTGCCCTGTGGGGTGTCTGCTCCTCAGCAGCACTGGGGTTGAGGGACCCCTCTACTGCCACCTTTGCAGGGAGGTAGAATGTGGATCTATTGATAAGGGACCCTGTTTGCCACCCTCGGCCCGGGGGGGGGGGGGGTGGTGCATGGCCCACCTGGGGGTCCATGGGGGCTACACCTGACTGAGTCAGACAGAGATATCCAAGGTGTTTGTGCAGGAACTACCTATCTCACACATTAAAACTGCTGTGGACTTCCGGCATGGCTCTATCAGCCATGGGATGTGTTGTGGACCTGGTCCTGGGTGCCTCATTGCACCCTCAGGATGAGCACAGTACCCGCAAAATGTGACAGTGTGTAGCTACTCTGTGCCAGTAAAACACGGTCAGTACCCCCTACCAGGCCGAGGTGGTGTGTGGGTGCACATGGTCACTTCCCTCTACCGGGCCGAGGTGCTGTGAGGGTGCATTGCCCATCTTGTGTTAATCTGTGGACACCTGATTTGCATGTGCAGTGCATCATGGGTATGGGTGGGCTAACCCTATCCTGGTGACCACAGCAGACTGTCTGTGTGGTGATGTGCATGCTCTCTGCAGCCAGCCAGGAACTTGCTAGCAACTATAGAGCTGTAGCCCAATGGTTATTTCACTGCCTTAGAAGCCAGAGGTCATGGATTCAAACCCACAGTGGGGTTATTTTATAGGATTGTCCAAAGCATTTTATTTTAATGTACATATTTTGATGCCAGCAAAAACACCCTCAGCGTACTGTACCCATAAGGTGCCTCTGAGGGTGCTTTATAGGGCGCCCTATAGGGCACCTTATGGTTCCCGTCCATATAAGGTGCACTATACAATATCCTGTGATGCAACCTATAGGGTGCCCTATAGGGGACATTTTAGGGTGCTGTGGCGGACAGTGCAATTTATAATGTGCCCTATGGAGTGCCTTATAGGGTGCCTTATACGGCACCTTCAATTACGGCACATGAGGGCATGTTTGCTGGCAGCAATTAATAACATAAAACTAAAGTGCTGCAGGACAAAATATGTACAATGCAAAGCTGATGCCACAGCCAGCCTTACGTATTAGGCACACTGGGGAGCAAACTCATGACCCCTGTATCAGCAGTCTGTGCCTTAACCATTGTGCTCCACTGCTGCTCCTCCTTGCCTGTCAGCGCACCTACTTATGCTTTTCATTCCTTAAACTACACAGTGCTGCCATAAAAAACAGTGCACTGAAGTTGCGGTACCTCATACGGCACCCTCTAAAGCGCCCTATAAGCAACATTCTAGGGTGCCTTGGCTGACAGTGCACTTTAAAATGTGCCTTATAGGGCGCCTTATGTTAACACGCTTTGAGAGTGCGTTTGCTAGTAGTGCTAACACAGGTACACTAAAAAAAATTTTTTCAAACTGCCTCTAATGTTTTGATTGATTTTTACGTTTTTTGGTGCGCTGAATCTAAATCTGGTAACCAATTTGCTCCATCACGTACAGATATTTTGCTACATTGGGTTAGCAGTTTGAGGTGAACGTTTCAGATTGAGTGCGATCGAGATAAAAGTTTCTTGGATGAATTCTTTATACTAATTGTTTAGTAGTTATTCAAATAAGAATAAAGAAAATTGTAACAAGGCAGCACATAAGAATAGAGTAATGTCAACAAAACACACTGTGATGGTAGCAAAATTGTCTGCACTTAAAACAGCCACATACATGTGCACAAAACAAAGAAATCACTCCAGCATACACCCATGTGTTTCCGCTTGCTTAACACTTGCTTGTCACTTGAAAATCACAAAGGCCCACCGAGTCTCAGCATACAAGGGCATAAGGTGAAAAAACAGCCCAACCCAAGGTCAGGCAGTGTACACCAATATCAAGCCCGATAACATCAATGACCCGGTGGCCGGTGGGTGGCGAAACCCATACCTAGCTTCTTCAGTGAAAACAAAAACAGTACTTAACTTAACAGCCAGGTAGGGAAAACTTGGCGTATTTTGTTTTCCCTACCTGGCTGTTAAGTTAAGTACTGTTTTTGTTTTCACTGAAGAAGCTAGGTATGGGTTTCGCCACCCACCGGCCACCGGGTCATTGATGTTATCGGGCTTGATATTGGTGTACACTGCCTGACCTTGGGTTGGGCTGTTTTTTCACTTTATGCCCTTGTATGCTGAGACTCGGTGGGCCTTTGTGATTTTCAAGTGACAAGCAAGTGTTAAGCAAGCGGAAACACATGGGTGTATGCTGGAGTGATTTCTTTGTTTTATGATAGTTTTTCACTCTGAGAATTTGACCAATTATATTTGACATACATGTGCACAAGCATTGAGCATATAAGAGCGAGGTTAGACACAAAGCAAAGCAAAGAAATGTGCAAAAAATGTTGTACAGGTATGTATGTAAGAATAGAAAACGCAAACCGCACCATTGCAATACATGAAGACAAACACCCGATGGTGTGAAAATAAAATTCTAATAAATGAGATCCGACACTGTGGTAATAACTAGCAAATTTTTATTTCAAAGTTTAGTAAAAACACGATATTTGTCAACACAGTTTAGATTTTAAAGTCATTCTTGGGTCAATCAATCTCCTGGTGGGCCCGTTTCTTCTTCCCCCGAATGCTTCTCTTGGTGCGCTGCTTGGCGTATTTTTCATCTGGGGTTTCCCGCAGCAGCAACCAGCAGAAATCAGCTATCATAGTGGTGTTCCATCTTCCTTGGTACCTTCTCTCTGCCTCCTTGATGTCCTGGTGAAACCTTTCACCTTGTTCTTCACTGTACGCCCCCAAGTTTTCGGGAAAGTAGTTCACATGGGAGTGCAAGAAATGGACTTTAAGGCTCATGTTACAGCCTTGTTCTTTGAAGGCATTGAGCATCCTGGCAACAATATCCTTATAGTTCTCATCCCGCCTGTTCCCCAAGAATTTGAGAACAACATCCTTGAAGGAATCCCAGGCTTCTTTTTCCTTCTCAGACATCGTTTCAGCGAATGCTCCATCTGAAATGAGTTTCCTTATATCAGGGCCAACAAACACTCCTTCCTTTAGCTTTGCTTCAGAAAGTCGGGGGAACTTTGAGCAAAGGTACCGAAAGCACTCACCATCTTTTGGAAGGGACTTGATGAATTGCTTAATGAGACCCAACTTAATGTGGAGAGGTGGTAATAGAATTTTATCACGAGGTACAAGCTCTCATGAAGAACATTTTTCTCACCGGGTCTCAAATACTCCCGAATTGGCCAGTCTTTTTTCCCCCAGTGTAGGTCGCGGGCCTGGCTATCCCACAAGCAAAGGAAGCAGGGATATTTGGTGAAACCGGATTGCTGCCCTAATAGCATGGATAGAATTTTAAAGTCTCCACAAATCATCCACTTATGCTCATCATAACGAATCTTCTGAAGAATCAGGGCCAAATTCTCGTATTTTTCTTGGAGAATAACAGAGTGAGCAATAGGAACTGAAGCGAATGTGTTGCCATTATGAAGAAGAACACCTTTTATGCTGTCTTTTGACGAATCAATGAACAGCCGCCATTCAGCAGGATCATACTTGAGTTTAAACTTTTCCATCACTCCGTATATATCGTTGCAAAATACCAAATCTTCCTCTTTGCTGAAATACTTCAAAAATTGTGTCTCGCGGTTGCGGTACCAATAAAAAGTTGTTCCTGGTGACAATAGATTTTTCTGTTTAAGCCGAGAACCTAGCAGTTGGGCAGCATCTTTTGGGAGTCCTAAATCCCGGACTAAATCATTCAATTCAGCTTGAGAGAAAAGTTCAGGTTTCGGATCTGGTTCAGTTTCAAACTCGGAAGTACTGGACTCATCGGGAAAAGCCATCTGATGAGTCTCATCATGATCAGAACCGTCCACACAAATATGATCCAAAGATTTTGGTGGTTCAGGCACAGGTACTTCATTGCTATGAGGCATAGGCCTAATTGCTGAGGGAAGGTTGGGGTAACTTATTACGTTCTTATTTTTAAGTTGTATCCCTTCACAATGCAAGAGCAAAAATAGTAGTCACTGCTGTGGTCTCTTTGTTCACGCCACATCATAGGTATTCCGAAACGAAATGCTTGTTTTTTACCTTTCATCCATAAGCGTAGATCTTCCTCACATGTCTTGCACACTTTGTGAGGAGCCCACGGTTTGTCTTGATCGCCTAACTTCAAACCGAAATAGGCGAAATATACTTTTTAAATAAATGCAGAAATGTTCCTCTGCCGCTTTTCGCGGTATATTCCCCACAAATAAAACAAAAACTGTCCGGAGAGTTGATGCAACCTCTGGCTCTGTGAGCCATCACAAATACACAGCACTGCAAACTACAACTGTAGTGAACCACTTCGGAATAAAGCTGGATTACGACTGAGCAAACAAAAGGTAATAATGAACTTGCAAGAAACTGAAATTTGACAGGAACGTTCATGTCGCAACCACCGTGTTTGAGCGAGGCGAACGAGGCGAGGCGAACAGGAAAGAACATGCGCCAGCGCGAGTACTGGATTTAGCCCCCGCCTCCCAATTGTCCTGTTAATGTATAAAATGAATACAAAACACTCTAAAATATCATGAGGGAGTGTTTCTAGTTAGTTAACCATTACAACCTCTATTTTGGGCCAAGAAAATAAACTGCAGTCAGCTAAAAAGAAATTATGTGAACATTCCTTATATGGGTAAGAAATCTAATTTTGCAAGAAAACGTGACGTGATGGAACATTTTGGCTATTTTTCCTGGATTCAGCACCCCAAAATCTATAGGAATCAGTTGCAAAACTGGAGGCAGTTTTTTGGTAGTGTACCTGTGTAATTAAAATATGAATAAAATGCCTCCTAAAGCAATCTTCCCCATAATATGTTATGCTTCAGCCAGACTTGTTCAATTGAGCACTTTGGAGAATTGAACCTCTGACCCCTGCACCATTGGTCAGTGTCTTAACCATTGTGCTGTGGCTCTGCTCTTCTGCTTGCATGTCAGCGCGCCGACTTATGCCTCACAGTATTAAAATGCCTCCAAAAACATTACCGCGCTGCCTTATGCCCATCAGCGCACCGCCTTATGCCGCCCATCATTTAAATGCCTCCTAAAATAATGCCTCAGCCAGCTGTCTCCATTGGGCACTGTGGGGGATTGAACCCCTGATCCCTGTATCATTGTTAAGTGCTTTAACCATTGTGCTGTGGCTCTGCTTTTCTTCCTGCACATCAGCGCGCCACTTATACCGCTCAGTATTATAATGCCTCCATAAACATCAGCGCGCCGCCTTATGCCGCCCAGTATTAATATGCCGCCAAAAACATTAGTGTGATGCCTTATGCCGCCCAGTATTAATATGCTGCCAAAAACATTAGTGTGCTGCCTTATGCCACCTAGTATTTCTGTGCCTAATTAATTAATGCCTCAGCCAGCTGTCTTTGTTGGGCACTGTGGGGGATTGAACCCCTGATCCCTGCACCATTGGTCAGTGTCTTAACCATTGTGCTGTGGTTCTGCTCTTTTGTTTGCACTTCAGCGCGCTGCTTATGCCTCCCGCGCAGCTATCTCATGCGCTAAGGTGCGGGGCACACATGGGCGCCGCGCACCTTAGCGCATATGTAAATTCCGGCTTTTATTTTTCAGGACGGAACGCCCACTCCTTATATGGCACCCGCACACTACCGGGGCCCGCACTTTACCGGGGTTTTAGTAAACATGCCCCTATATCTTCTTTTCTAAAGAACATCTTTTCAGTATCTCAAAAACATGAATGCAACTGCTGATGTCTGAATGACTAAAACAATATGGGAGTCTTTTATTAAAGGGCGCTAGCTGGCAGCGCATATTCTGGCGCGTGCTGAAGGCGCGCTGGGACACACGTTCCCAACTAGCATGGGGCCATGACAGTTACTGCAGGACGATTCCTGCACTAATTGTGTAACCCACATTAGGGTCATGATTGGGCAGGTTAGGGAAATGTGCTCTGCATTAACTGCTTGGGAAATGCTTTCCACACCCTCAACAGTTAACACAGTAGTGTTGCACTTGATGCGCCATAGTCCTTCTGGTGTCTTAAGTGCAACACCTTAGCACCCTTTAGTAAAAGGCCCCCTATGAAGTAACAGATGCCAAAAGACAGTCCATTGAAGTCTGATATCCATAAGATAACCCAAACAAATAATTAGAATTGCTGAAAGACCTGATATTATTGCAACTAAAATCCAAGTTATATAAATACACCACCAAGAAAACAATTCTGTATTTCTAAGAAAAAAACATTGGACCCAATATTCTTCTGGGCAGGCTATGCACTGCTACAGCACATAGCCCTGCCCACTGACCCTTAACCCTGGATATTCAATGTCAGGGTCATATGCGGCCCTGGCATCGAATATCCAAGGATCACCGCACACACCATAAACCGCATTAGGTAACTGGGCAGCTGCGATATTGAATGCTGCCCGGTTAGCTTGAATGCTGTAATATCGAAAGCATGCACAAATCAGAAATTGCAGTGCATGGATATAAACGTCTTTCTTTATTCCAATGGAACTAACAAAAAATGAACCCAGGCCTCATTAGTATCTTCTTTCCTGTGAAATGAATTTGTCAGACAGAAAACCATATCCTATGCTTGTTGTGATTGCAACCCAATATACATTTTGTAAGAGTACACGTTAATGTAAAGTTGGATATTTAGATTATGGAAGCATAAAATGCTGCAGAGCTCATAAGCATGCTAAAATTCTTCACTGAAAAAAAAATTGTGCTAAGACTACAGCACTTCCCTGACATGCTTGTTATTTAAGCAGAATTGTGTGGCTTGCACTGTGTTCCACACTAGCTAATTGGATATCCTTTGGACCAAATGAGAACATGGAATGCTACTGAAAGCCAATTAGCTGGTCAGTACTCACAAAGTGCCAAAATGAAAAACAATCTTCTGTAATAAAGCAATTGAATCCCATGTTCCTTGGAGCCCCATTTTCTCTCTTTCTTACATACACCTGAACTCCCCTTCCAGTTTAGCCTCAGTAGTATCTCAAACATATCCAACATGCTTTAATCTAAGGAATTCCTTCTGAACCCTCTTCTGAAAGCACAACCAGCCAGTAGGGTTTTAGAATTACAATGAATACACCTCAGATAGATTTTCATACAATGGGTCTCTAATATCTGAAAATTTATCTGATGCATATTCGTTCTGGTAATCCCAAAAACACGACTGTCTGGATGTGTCTCGGGAGAGGTAGTTCCTGAAGTATTACCAACCAATTTTATTTTCAGGATGTAATAGATTTATATGCAATGGAGGCATACTTCAGAAATGACCTGAGAAAAAAGAACAAATGATTCAGCTGTAAAATATATAAATTTTGGAAAAAGTAATATAGAAACATAGAAATATGACGACATAAAAAGACCACATGTCCTATCTAGTCTGTTCTTCCATAACAACTACAACAGTCCCCTTTTTACCTTTAGAGATCCTCTGTGTTTGTCCCATGCTATTTTGAATTCAGTTACTGTCCTCATCTCTACCACCTCCACTGGGAGACTATTCCACGGATCCACTACTCTTTCCGTAAAGAAATATTTCCGCATATCACTCCTGAATCTATCTCCCTTCACCCTCATCCCATGTCCCCTCGTAGCAGAACTTGCTTTCAATTGAAAGAGGCTCTCTCCCTGAACATTTATGCCATGGAGGTATTTAAACATCTCAATCATATCACCTCAATCCCGCCTTTCCTCTAAGGTGTACATATTAAGATCCTTCAGTCTGTCCTCATATGCTTTATAATGAAGACCACTAACCATTTTAGTAGCCACCCTCTGCACGACTCTATCCTGTCTGTAGCAAGGCACCTAGACAGTAGGAGTGTGCATTCAGTTTATTTGGATACCTAAAAATTAAAGGTGTATGTAGATCACTTAGAAACATTGAAATATGATGGCAGGTAAAGGCCATATGACTGTTCAGTCTGCCCCTCCATACTAACTATTACGCTTTATAGTCCCTTTTTTCCTTTAGAGATCTTCTGTATTTGTCTCATGCATTCTTGAATTCAGATACAGTCCTTGTCTCAATTTCCTCCACTGGGAAACTACTCTATGCATCTACCACTCTTTCCATTAGAAATATTTCCACAAATTAGTCCTAAGTCTATTCCCTTTCACCACCATCCTATGCCGCCTTGTTGCAGAGCTTTCTTTCAATTGAAAGAAGCTCTCCTCCTGTGCATTTATGCCACAGAGGTATTTAAATGTCTCCATCATATCTTCCCTCCCCTGCCTTACCTTCAAAGTATGCATTTTGAGATTCTTAAATCTACCACCGTATGCCTTATGATGAAGCCCTCTGACCATTTTGGTAGTCACCCTCTGCACCAACTCAATATAGTTTATCTCCTTGTAAAGGTGTGGTCTCCAGAATACACAATATAGAGGTAATTTTAAAAGTCTTAGAGGTATGTTTACTAAAGGGCATTAAGGGAACAAGTGTGCTGTTAATGCCTGTTATTGGCACTCTTGCGCCCTTAATGCTGCGAAAAAAAAAATAACGGGCGTTAAAGGCTCCTGCAGTATTAAGGGTGCAGTAAGTGGAAAGTGGGCATTAACAGGGTGGAGAGTGGGCATTAACAATCAGTGTTACCTTAACGCCTCTTGTGCTAACATGTGTTAAAGCCCTTTAACACTGGGAACCCTAATGACAAGTAAAACCTTGTGGAAAGGATATATTTTGAGGGGAGAGAGTCTTATTAAAATGTTGCAATGTGATGCACAGGCAGAGGAGCCCAAGATAGTGATAATAGTGTTCCATTAGCAACAGCATAGTGCCCAAGTATGAAAAGGCACCATGTTGATGGTGCAAATGGGCAAAGGAGGTGGCACATCAGTCACACAGTGGGAGTTGCTGGGGAGCAAGGCAGATCAGGCAGCTGCCCAGGTGGCACATCTGTGATGTTTGTCATGATCCCACATCAAAATTGGTGGTACACAGACATGCTGCTGCTGCGGAAAGGGGATGCACCACATGGGGTGGGCCAAGGATTCCTGGCACCCTAGGCAGGGACCCTGGCCAGCCCCTCCCAATGCCACTGAAGCCAGTTCTGGAAGAAGAGGATAATAGCACCAGCAGCTGTAGTGCTACAGGGAGCTGCAAAATGCAGATGCCCAGGGAAATACCACAGCTGTGACTGCCTGCTTCCCCCCAATATGTATCAATGACAGGCAGTGATGGATTTCTGGCAGCTGCAGTTGTTTGGGGGGATGGTATGTCCATCAATGTGTGCCTCTGCCCCACCCATCTGGACCTGGAGCCCTAGGCATCTGCCAAAGCTGCAGGGTGAACAGGTTGGTACTGCACACCACCTCTACTGACAGCATGCTGGCATGGCAGCATGGTGTGGGAGTGTCGGCAGCAGGTGCAGCGGCACCCACCTGCAGCAGACAAGACCCAAGTCATGGCCCTGTGTGCCGATTACATCGCAACATGTGCCCAGATCTGCCTAATAGGTAACATGTCAGCCCCAGGGACTGCTATATCTATACGGCAGCTCTGTGGCTCTACTCTTCAAAGCCATGTGCATATGAGTGGAGAGACACATGTTCAAGACCCCGCTGTGGATCATGTATTGCAAGTCACTGTAGATAAACTTTAGCCTACAGTGCAGGTATAGCACAAGCATGTGCATCCCAGAATGCATCACCCAGCAAGGGTACAGACACCCAACAGCCACATGGACAGGCTCCACTATGGATAGACAAGCAGGCTGATAGTACCAATCACTGAGCGGGCATTAACAATGTGCTTGAATATCAGAGCATGTTACTAGCACCTGTACCATCAGCACAAGTTAACGATGCTTGAACTGAAATGGAGACTAAAGTGGCAGGCAGGATTGCCACACATCCCCACTTTTGCACAGCACGGTGATGTGAGTGTGTGAGTATGTTTGTGTTTGTATGTGTATGTATGTATGTCCCCCAGAGTTCTGTGGTCTTCTGAACTGCACTGTGCCTTGCATTGCCTAGGCTGTTCCCAGCATAAGTCTGCAAATGTGCATGATGAGGAAGATTGTGGGTATGGCCTTAAACAGAGTGGTTTGCCCATGATGTGTCTGCAGCGGAGGTAGAGTCCATTGCTGAGACTTCAAAGTGCCTGTCTGCCATGTGCAAGACTTGGATGGTCACAGCAGTTCATGCTTCGAGGGCACTCTCACTCTGACAGTGCTATGACCATGGCACGGCTATGTATCCACATATATGACTATACGCATTCCAGCTCCAGTGATACTGACAAACTCCCTGTCCTGGGAGCCCACTCAGTGTGCCAAATGCTGGTTGGCCAGCAGGTACAGTCTGACTGTGCTTGCTATGGTATATTGGTAGTCCTGGATGGTTGGGAAAGCAGTTGTTCCCAGCCTACTCACTGTGATCAGGGTCAGACCAGAGGAACTATAGCAGCAGCCCCACCCCGCTCCACTCTACTACAGATGGCAGCCATAACATCAGCTACTACTGCACTGGCATATGCTGTTTTTGAAGGTGCCTGTCCAACAGGGGCAGGACACAGGGCCCAGACATGACAGGCTGCCATTGGGCAGAAAGCTTACTAGAATAACACACTACAAACAATACCTACCACACACTAGCAGTGAAGTGGTTCTGCAGCACAGTCAGCAGAGACCATTTCTAGTAGTGCAAGTTCTGGGGCGTGCATCCTCACTCTCAGGGTGACCACTGAAACTGCTCAGTAGCATGGTTTGTAGCTGTTCTGCGCTTGTATCAAAAACTCAGTGCATCTTACTGAGCTAAGGTGATGGCTCAGTGCATTCTCAATTTGGTGATCATCTGCAGACTGCTGCTCTGCATGTGCTTTGCATCATGGGTACTGGAGGGGCTAACCAATATGGGCACACACAGCAGCCATTTTAGACAGTTACCTGCAGTCTCTTTGAATCCAGCCATTGGCTGTGTAGTCTACTAGTTAGTACAATGCCCTTTTAAGCAGAGGACAAGGGTTTGCTTCTCCCTTGCTCTTTTTGTGCTACTCAGTTCATGCCTTTAAGAGTCCAGACTCTGCTGTTAATACCAGATACACATCCTTAGAGTTTGTTATGTATTCTGGCTTCAATTTGGTTTAGCAAACAGATTATTCAGGCGTCAGGAAAGTGCTTGCTTTGGCCTTAAAACATCCAGAGTTAACCAACTAGTCCATGGTCACAAAGACCCACAGTGGGATTTGCCATTATGCTATTTGATGGCTTTTCAATCTGTAAATGCTATTCTGGGGATGCCTATGTAGACATTTTCATGTCCACATTTGTGGAATATTGCCTGCTTTTTTTTTCAGACGTTCTGGCTTTGATATCCCAGATTGCACTTGGACATCCTTTGTGAAATGTACGTTTAAACTCCAAATGAGGTCTCACCAAAGACTTATATGCAGATATACAGTATCTATGAATTAATAATGCACATACAATCGATTGTATACATTTTTAGTTTTTGTACACATACAGTGCCCGGCTAACAAAACAAATAGGTCAAACAAACATGAAAATAAACCAAGAATGTGTTTTAAAACAGCATTGAGCTGAACCTTTGTCAAAAATGTGTTTTAAATCAGCATTGAGCTGAACCTTTTTGGCTATGCACACTGCTACCAGAAAAGAAAGGCATATAGGTGCATACACTGTATCTATCTTATAATGGCAACATATGTACCTATATGACTTTATAAAAATTGCCCATGGAAAGCAGACATATACATTTTTTAACTGATCCGAGGCAAGTACAATTATATATATGTATGTAGCAGTAGGAACAAGCTCATATGTGCACATTTTATAAAATATGGTTGTGGGTGCCAATCCATGTCCCGTTCTACCTGTTCTCTGTGCCCAGGAACACTTCTGCGTATATTTCATAAATGTCTTTATCTTTATCTTTATTGACAACATTTGATATACCGCCTAGGCGTGAGGCATTAAAGCGGTGAACAATGAAAAATTACGGGCTGCAGGAAGATACAGGGAGAAAGGAACGCCATTAACTTGATAGGAAAGCGATAGAAAAAGCAGGGAGAAAATTAGTGTAGGACAGAGGAGAAGGTTCAGACAGACATTACAGGAAGAAACACAAGGAGGGGAGTGGGTGAGTGGGAAAACCCATGATGATGGATGATAAAAATGAGCAAGTTATGAATGACTGGAGGAAGGAGGAGGAAGATCAAAGGCTTGGCAGAAAAGGTGTGTTTTGAGGAGAGCTTTAAACCGGGGAAAGGATGCTTCAGTGCGAATAGAGTACGGGAGAGAATTCCAAAGGGCGGGACTTATAAAGAAAAAGGCAGCGTGTCGTGTCGATTCGAGGCGGGCCTGGGTGGGTGAGGGAAGGAAGAGGCGGTTGCCATATGACGAGCGGAGAATGCGAGGAGTGGGTTGAAGAAAGATGAGGTCAGCTAAATACTGGGGAGTGTTGGTATAGAGAGCCTTATGGGTGATAGTGAGCAACTTGTACACAGAGCGGACCTTAACGGGAAGCCAATGGAGGGAGAGAAGGCGTGGGGTGATGTGGTCCCGATGTGAAGAGAAAGTAAGGAGGTCTGTACACCTACTTTTAAAGCACCTATATCCTCAGCCAAATTTATAAAAGCATATATGTGCATGTAAAAACAGTTCTATACGCTCAAGTAAAATATAAAATCACTCCTAAAACGACCTCATCAAAAACCCTTTTCCATCAAAAGTGAAGAAATCATGGCACAGTGGAAAAGACTTTTATTTATTTCAACGTGCAGAAACAGCACAAGCCGTGGATGGAAAAGGTGCCTCATTTAAACAACATTATCATACCGTAAAACAAACACAACTACTACATTCTTCTTTCTGTAAGGACACTGTCTCCCAAGGGGTCCATCAATGTTGTTCTAGAATTAGCACTAGCTACGTTTCTCCAAGAATGATGAGGTCTGTAGATCTGTGTGGCTTTACATCCAAAGAGACAGCAGAACATATTTTGTAACTTCACCTGTTTCCAGATCTTCCCAAATACAAGAAGGTGAATTTGCCTAGCAAGCTCAAAAGTATCATCCTGTCATGAGGTCTGACAAGATTTCCTAATTATTTGTTGTGAACATAAGGGAATAAAAGAAAACAATGAAAAAGCAAACCCTAAGGGAATATTCATTAAGACTTGACGTATTAAGAATTTTTCTCATGGATGTAAAGTAGAAAACATAATTGGTACATCTAGCCCCTAAGACTTAGAGAGGGAAAAAGCATTGCAGAAATTCCTAGGATCTGGTAAATAGTAATGCTTGATGTAAAGAGTGTTTTATTTACTTGTAAATATTTCTGTTAGAAGTAGTTCAAGAATTGAGGTTAGACCTACAGTAGGTGATATTGACTGATCGGATGCTTTTCTGGGTCCTAATGATCAGAACTGCTTTGAGAATAGAAGGATTGTAGTCTTAATTGTTGAGCATGATTTTTAACTCACCTTCACTATTAAAAGAAGGATCTGATATGTTTTAGAGAACTGTGTAACATTTTCTGCTAAAACACCAAGCAACTTATGCATTCTTAACACTGACATTCATCTCGTCATTATTTTGTATTAATTGCTTTCGTCAGTTCATGTTTGACTTCATTAGAGACAGGGTTCCAATTCACTGGAGCTATTTCACTGCCTTCCACTATCAAAGAGTGTACCATTAACAGTATGTATTTCAGGCAATCAAAGGTAGCTATTTTTATTACTGGAAGCAACAAAGAGACTCCTTTACTAAACATTGTTAACCAGTTAATGCGCATTTTAACGAATGGTAACTGACCGCAGTAAACTCTAATACTGCCCTTTATAATGCACATTAACTGACACTCATGCACTAATGTGCAGAGTGGGTGACTTAGATGCAGAGTGTGGGCATGGAGAACACATTAGCATGCTTGTGCAGTTAATGTGGCATTTAACGCGGGTACACCTAACACACACCTATGGTTCTCCCTTTTTCTTTTTGAATATATATTCTGTATCTACAGAAACCTCTCCCTCGACAATGGGTGCATAGTAGAAGTAGGACATTCACCCACAGAACTCAATATATTTAAAAAAAATCTAATTCTGGTTGTCTCATTAACAACAACATAAACATTCTCCAGTACCAGGCATACTGTGAACCAATATAAAAACCTACAAAAGTCACCAAATATAGTATACCATACCAGCATAAACTTCCAAAACTCATACAAGGGGCCTACCCAGAAAAAACAGCAATATATATACTGCAGCAGGTCCAAGAACAGCTATATATTTATTTGAAAAGCTGAACAAGTCAAATTACTGCAGTATAGTTCCCTACATATAAACTCCATGTTAACAGAACACCTGATCTTGGTCAAACACTCAGAACACAGCCCCTCACCAAATACAGAATAAGTGACTACAAACTAAAGTAAAAATAAAAATATGTAGACAAAAATGAAACTGAAACCCTAAGAAGCCAGACTTCGCATGAGATGCAATAACAGAGAAATAAGAGATGCAGTACCCCATACTGTAAAATATAATGATAGCGTAAAGTCCAATCACTAAATTGAAAATAAAATTATTTTTTCTATCTTTGTTGTCTGACCATTTTATTCTCTGAACATGCTGGTCCCCATGTGAAGCTTCTGCTTTCCTCTGTCTTCTCTTAGCTCTCTTTCCATGGTCTGTAGTCCATCTGCCATTTCTTGTCTCTCCTTTTGTTTTCTTCACTTTCTTCCAACTTGGTTATTGATTTCTTTTTCCTTTCAGCTTTCTTCCATTTATCTCTCTCTCTCGCTACCCAAATTTCAGGCAGCAAAATTTAGGGGTATGTTTACTAAACTGCGGTAACGTTCCCCGTGTTAGGTTCCCTGCATGCCCATATAAGGTAATGAGCGGTGCATCATTATGGCAAGCCATGTCAGGTAACGCGTGTTACAAGGCGCCTTAGGCTAACGCGCGTTACAAGGCGCCTCATAAGGCATGTTACAAGGCACCTTACTAGGCACAGTACAAGGCACGTGCCTTGTACTGTGCCTAGTAAGGTGCCTTGTAATGTGCCTTGTACTGTGCCTAATAATGTGCCTTGCAACGTACCTTGTACTGTGCCTAATAAGGTGCCTTATAATGCCGTATAAGGAGTGATGGCAACTGTGGTGAGGGTATTATGGGCTTGCAGCACGGATCTGCAAAGATATGACTATCCTAGGCATGCAAAATATCTGACATTGACAGGAGGGAACATCAAGGAATCAAACCCATGACCACTGCCTACAACATCAGTGTACTAACCAGTAGGCTATACCTCTATGGCTTGTGGCACAGCAATGGCTGGGTACAGAAGGACTGTAGTTCACCCCACAAACCGTCTGCTCTGTGTACCAGGATAGGGTAACCCCACCAGCACCTATGATGCATTGCACAGGCAGAACAGCGGCCTACAGCTGACCACCAAATGGGGTCTGCACTTCTCCAGTACTGCAGCATGGTAAGACGAACTGACAGTGCATGATACTGGCACAGAGTAGCTACAGACCATGCCATTGTGCAGGTTCCATGTTCACCCTGAGGGATAGGATGGGCACCCAGCACTAGGTCCACAGTACATGTGGTGCTAGAGCTAGGTCCTGCTGCACATCCTCATCACTAGCAGTGTGTGACAGGTGCTCCCAGCAATGCAACTGAAAGTATATCTGTTACCATCTGGGTTATGCAGTCTTATGTGGCCCTGGACACCACCCAGATTGGCATGTATGTGGTGTTAAGGTCTGGCTGCCATGGGTACCTGTTATCAAGGCAGCAGGGTTGTCTAAACTTGCATGAGGTTTAGGCAGCACTGCCTCTATGGGTCTAAGTGGTATGCACTATATACCCCAAGGGACCCACAATCACCCCTATTGTACTGTAGATGAGGGTGTGGTGGGACACGTGCCTGCCATGGTCACTGCTTGGTCAGGGTGAGAGTGACCTCCCAGCATGACATGCTGTGGCCACCCTGCCCATGCAGGTGGTGGTTGAGCACTACAGTGTCCCAGCCATTGCCCTCCACCCTGTGCAGATGCATTCTGGCCAATCTGCCCTGTCTGGGCCATACACACAATACCTTGCTCCTCATTATGCACATTTTCAGGCTAACACTGGAAACCTTGTGAGCAATGTGGGCTCAGTGAGGTGTTGGCAGACACAAAACAATGGATAGACATATGCACACTCCCACACCTATCTCAGCATTGTGCAGAGATAGAGGTGGTTGACAACCCTGCCCGCCACGCTGGTCCTGAACACAGTGCCGACATTGCTAAACTGTGCAGGGGTTAGTAGTAGTGCTCTGGTGATAACTTCAGCTCTGTGCTGGGGCCAACAGCCTGACACTCCATGAGGCTGCGGATAGTGGAACCCGTGTGAGTGGGTGTTTGTACCCCTGTGCACCGCTGCGTTGGGGTTTGCACATGTTGTTTTTGAGGCTGCATTGTGTGATAAAACTATGGGGTGATGCTCTGCAGGATCCACAGATGGGACTTGAACCTTGGACCCTTTGCTTTTGCACACACTGGCTGAGTGTACAGCACCACACTGTTGCCACAGCAGCATAGTGGTCACTGGGGCTATCCTTACTTTCCCCAGCCAGACCTCTTCTGTTGTACTGCACACCACATACTGGTACAGGGCATGGCCTAGGTCCATTGCAGGTGGATGTCACTACACCCTCCAGCACAAACACCCCCCTGCCATGCCGCCATGACCATATGCTGTCGGTGCCGGTGGTGCACAGTCCCAGGCCATCCAGGGGGCAGGTAGGCCGTTGCCTAAGGTGTGGGTTCTGGGGTAGGGGTGCCTAAATAGCTGTCCACACTTCCCACGGCACTGCCTGTCAATGTTATGTGCTCCTCGGGGTACCTGCTGGGTAATGTCCCCTGGATGGGACACTGTGGGATACAGACTCATGGGCATGTTTGACCCTGGTCAGTTGCTGTCTTACTGGTTTCCATTGTTTGTGTTCCTATGTGCCACCTAGGCATCCACCTAGTCCACCCTGTGCCCCAGTTACCCAACTGCATGTACCGCCAGCAGCCCCCATGCCCCATCTGCGCCATCATCATAGTGGCCTTTCATACCTGGGTACTATGCTGTTGCTGCAAATGAAGCACTGCTATCACCTTTCTTGGGCTCCCTGCCTATGCTGTACATTGCTGACACTGAAATGGTTTCTCTCATCTGCAAATATGCCTCTAACGCCAGGTTTTCACGTGCGTTACTTTTCAGCCCTTCAGTTCCCCACATTGGTGTCGTGGGAGCCTCTCCCTGCCCACTCCCCGCCCATTGACCCCTTCTCTCCGCCCTCTCTCCATCCTTTTCTGGACTTACCGTGGCCAGGAATGCTAGCGCGCGTTAGGTAACGTTAACGCACGTTATGTCACGCTAACTTGCGTTAACATAATGTTAACATTACCTATCGCACATTTACCATTACCTCTGTTACCTTACCGCAGTTTAGTAAACATACCCCTCAGAATTCCAGTGGTAGTGTAGAAAAGGGTCTGCTGAACATGAAGCCTTTTCTAAAATACCAATTAGGGGTGGTGAAGGAGTGCACATATACAGCATGTGCCCATTCATGGAGTAGTAGAGGAACCATATTAAAATCTACACCCTGGAAAATCAATGGTGGCAACTTCCATGCATAAATGCCAGCTTTTATTTAACTAGGCTTATATACTGCTTTTCTACTAGCCAAGGCAGTATACATTCAGGTACTGTATATATTTTTCCCTTGTTCCTGAAGGACTCACAATCTATGTTTTTGTACTTGAGGCAATGGAGAGTTAAGTGGCTTGCCTAAGGCCACGAGGAGCGCCTATGGGACTAGAAACCCCACTCCTTTCAGCACAAAGCTGCTATCCTTTGTCAGAATTTGAACCCCTGTTTTTTCGGCCCAGGCTAGCTTGCCTCAACCACTAAGCCACTCCTCTGTATACTCAGCACTCTACCTAGGCTTGTGTGAGCAGTGCAGCCACACAAGGCACAAAAAAATAAGGGCGCATTTAGGGTTGCTGATCACTGGCCTCGGCTCCCCCTTATGCTGCCTGCCCTTGCCCCACTGCCGCTTTTCTTGTTCACTTGGCAGCGGCTGTGGCGGCAGTGGAGCGGACCTCCAATTTAAAAAAAAAAAGTGTATCTTTTTGATTCTGCGCTTGCATGGCTGAGAGGGATGTAAGCGCCATGCAAGTGCAAAGTCAGAAAGACCCACGTGTCTTTTTTTAAAAAATTGGAGGTCTACTCCTCTGTCACCACTGTCATGAAGGGAACAGGAAAAATGGTGGTGAGGCAAGGGCAGTCCCGGTCAGGCAGTGTGGGGGCAAGAGGGCTGAACATGAAGAGGAATGTGGTAAGATGGGGAAATTCTGGGCATGGGAGGATGGAGAAAATGACAAACATCTGATGTTTGGGGGGGGGGGGTACATGCCAAGTTTGCAAGTCGCATAGGGAACATTTATGGCTTGGTACAACCCTGCATGTACTTTGCCCCATTTTGCAAACCTGCATGTAAAAATACCACCAATTAAATGATACAGAGATCACTATTTTAGGAGTGTTTCTCTCAAGCAATAGTACCGATTATGGAACCTCCATTGGTCTGTCTGTTTTTCTGTCTGTCTGTATCCATAAATTTGTTTGTGCTTTCATAAGCAAACCTATGCATTCCAATAAAGAGGGATGCACTTTCTGCTGAATGCCAGCTGGAGAGCCCATCTTCTGCCGGATGAAAGCAAAGACCTGACCACAACTTCAGTGAAGATATGCGCTGAGTGCCGGGAGGGATGGAGGCCATCTTCTGCTGGCCAAAGACAAGGCCCAAACTGCAATCACATGCACATGCACACAGTCACGCATACTCCACCCTGGTACCACACACACACACACACACTATCTCTCAAGATAGATGCAGATTTTTATACAGCTTAACTTATACAGCTGCCTCATAGATCTCCTGCTTTCATAATAAGACACTCTTTACTGTGTCTCTTTACAACCTCTTCTCTCCCAGACATGTATGAGTCTGGAAACAGAGGAAGGCGAAACACCATTTTGTCACACTTAAGTATTTAACCTAACTTAAAATTGGAATGAGAAATAAACTAAGAGGGTTTAAGGAGAATAACCCCTTACTTCCTCTATAAAGGTTAGGCTGAAACACACAGGGGTTGCTATTCAAAGCAATTAACTGTGGTTTACAGACCTTCTAACGGCAGTAATCACGGTGACTGGTTAGTGCTGCTGAATACCCCTAGGTGCCACTACTGAACACCCCAATGCTAGCCAGCTAGCATTCGGACATTCCAGGTGCCGAGCAGAGATGGCACCTGAGGTCACTTGCTAGTTTGGTGGCTTTACACGATTGAAACAAGCAAGACTTTGATGCTTTTCGCACTATTATTGTGTTCACACTCATGATGCAGCGAAACGTAGGACTCGCCAGGTGTGCCACAATATAAATTGCAAGTTAGGTACATTAGAATGTTTTACATCAATGGACAATATTAAAAAGCCATAGAAGAGTGGAGAAATATAATAATTTATAAGAATATGGAAACATTTTCCTTTGTTTTTTTTTTTTTATTGACCTGTGAAGATTAGTCCCAGTAGCCAGTGTAATACCCCTTGTGGAATATCCCATGTCCAATAAATTTAAGAAGGACATTATCTGAGGTATTTCCCCCCCTCCCCCCTGTGATTTTGATGTTGTTATTTGCGCATGAATGCCATTTACACATGCATATGCCTGATTGTATATGTGTAAATCAAAAACAAGGCTTCTAAAATAACTCCTAAATGTATTTCCATGAATGTGTAGAATGTACAGTTATAGGAATGTGCATTTGTTTGAAACAAAATGGGAAATATCAATGAGGAAACAAAGAAATGTCATCCTTTCCAGGTTTTCATCAATAGTGTGCACTGTTGGCATAAAGTGTGCACTCCTGGCAAATAGCGTGCAATACTGAGCAATAGTGTGCAGTAGTGTATACTGTGTCCAATTTCACATTCCTGTCTTATTATGGAAGATTCTAGCCTCACATTCTACTTTTAGGTGGTGCTATATCCATGCCTCTAGGATGACTATGCAATACATTTGCAATACATTTAGGGGCATGTTTACTAAAAACCGCCAATGTGCGCAGCCGCAAAATAGCGCACTAAAAGCATATTTAAGAGCGCTTAAGCGCCCCGCAAATGTGCGAGGAACCCCCGCACCCTTGCGCGTCACACTAACGGGTGCCGCACAAGTACGGGCCCGCAAATGTCCGATAGAGGCGTGGAAAGGCTAACGGAAGGCGGAGGAAGGCTCCGGAGGGGTGGAGAGAAGGGGTTAATGGGCGGGGAAGGGGAGGGGAGAGGCGCCCCGCACATTATCGGGGCTGAATTTCAAAGGAAAAATAGCGCGAGTGAATCACTCGCGGTAGAATGCATTTAAAGGGAAGAGAAACCATTTCCGTCAGCAATGTACAGCAAAACCGGGGAAACCTGAAAAACGTGAGCAGTGTGATACATGTGCTCAGCCCAAAAGTGGAATTAAAAATAGAAAAGGACCACAACAAAAATTGTAAAAATAGGAATTCAGCTGGGGAACAGTTATAGTAATGGGCAAAACTAAACAACACACCCAGGAAAGCTCCAACAAAAAGAAATGATTTTAGGAAAGGTGTACGGAGCGGAGACTCTTCCAAAAAACATTTCCTTTTTGTTGGAGCTTTCCTGGGAGTGGTTTCTATGGTTGCCCATTAATATCACTGTTGCCCAGCGTGGTGATATTGTGTCCCCCATTTTCCGTGGTCATTTCCGGGGTTTATGTGCACTTTTGTCACCAGACAGGGTGCATGTGCCCACAGTAAAAATGCGTAGAGCAGGGTTTGCGACTCCATCCTGCCAGGTTTACTACCTCCAGGGGCTGCACCATTTCTGTGGGCAGAGTGTGGTGCAGCGGACAGAACCAGTACCTCTAAGACCAGAGGGTCAGAGGTTCAAATCCCAGCTGGGGCACTTGCCAGCCCAGTCCCTATATTTTACCCACCACTAAACAAAGATAGCGCAGACACCCCTGTATTGCAGGGAACATAAGCATGGGGAAAACACCCATATTTTACCCAACACCGCACACACACCACAACAATGGGCATTACCTACAGCCAAGTCCCCCAAATGCAGTCCCGTACTGCCACATTGCAATCATGTCATCTGCTTTTTCTGAGAGAAGCTCATGCCAGCATGTTGGCGGACGAGTACATGTGGTGCAGGGGGCAGTGGCTGCTAGCCACAGAAGACAGAGGCCTAGCCATGTGCAGGCTGGCACAGTCCACTGCAATAGACAGGCCCTGCCGGATCCACAGTCATGGATGTTCCAGGGAATCCAGCCAATCTGTGGCTACACAGTGGTGCAGTGCACACAGACAATGCATGCAAGAACAGAAGGTCACAGGATCAAAGCCCAGCTGGGGCTACCACCAATCCTGCCCACATATTTTTCCCACAACTAAACAGTGATAGTAAGGACACACCTTTCATGGCGAGGACATATGCAATGGTACTACATCTATGTTTTACCCCACTGAGCATAGACACCATGAACAGGGGCAGTACCTAGAGCAGAATCTTCCAAATGCAGTTCTGGTGGGCCACACACCAGTCAGGTTCCATGCTGCCACTCATACAAATGCCTGTGCTGTATATCTATGCACCACCCCCATGGCATGTAGATGTAGCTCATGCATATTCATGAGGGACAGCAGGAAAACCCGAACAGTGTGATGCAAACCTGGACTGGAGTTGGGAATCTCTGCTGTAAAGCAGCAGCCAACAGGGCCAGACACACCCACACCCACACCCACAGGCCCCATTGGCCAATGTCTCCTGGAGAGGCAGAACAGTGGCTCCTGTGTGCATCTCCCAATACTAGCACCTGCATACCTTAGCAATGTCACCCTACACCTGATGTATACGGTACACAGCTCTGAGACGTTTGCTAGGAGTACTGGCAGATAGATATCCATACGTTACGCACATACTGCTAGTTGACCCCATCCGAACAATCTGTGAGGTGTTTGTGGTGCGTGCTCCAGGCCTGGCCTCTGACGGTGTTTACCACCCTGGGGAGTGACCCCCAGCAGTACTGCGTACCATATCCATGCCTTGGTGTGCCCAGGACCAGTTTGGTGGGCAAGGCTAATTACCTCCACAATAGTAGCACCATGATGGCATAGGTGTGGAAGTGTGTGTCTGTCTATACAGTGGGTGTTGGCTGCAAGCCCCTTCCACAGCCCACACTGCCAGCAGTGTTGCCAGTATTGGCCTGCCAATGTGCATAATGAGTAGCAAGGGACCATGGGTACATCCCAGACAGGGTGGGCTGACCAGGATGCAGCTGCACAGGGCATAGGGCACTGGCAGGGACATGGTAGTGGCCGGCCACCACCTACACAGACAGGGTGACCTCTGTATGTGCTGCTGGGGGACCACTCTCACCCTGAGTGTGCAGTGATGGCAGCATGGCTAGGCACCCCCATAGTGCTATATTGTGTTTCTCTCATGTGATATATATGGGTTTCCTGTTGGGGCCTCTTCACTGACTTATCTGCTTGTGTGTGCTGCCACCCCAGTTGTGGGTGCATGCATTTCCATCAGGACCAACCAGCAGACTGTGCACAGATGGTATGTGTCTTGATGGAGTGCCTTGCAAGGTGCAGTGGCTGATGGCTTGCTGCAGGAGAATATCAGATAGTGGTGGGGTGCATCTGTGAATATCCAGGCCTAATGTCTGTCTGATATTGTGTTATGGATGTGTGTGGAGCTGCTTGGACTGCCCTGTAGGGTGTCTGTTTCCCCCCAGCAGGACTGGGGTTGATGGTCCACTACTAACTGCCATCAAGGGGGGGGGGGGGTCCCACTAACTGAGGCAGACAGAGATCTCCAAGATATTTATGTAGCACCTACCTATTTCACAGACTCTTGCTGCTTTGGAGCCCTGGCATGGCCGCATTCAGCCATGGAAGGTGTTGTGGACCTGGTCTTGGCCGCAACATCACACACTCAGGGTGAGCACAGTTACCGCACAATGTGATGTTGTTTAGCTACTCTTTGCCGTTTGTCCACCCACTCAGAACACCCTACCAGGCCGAGGTGCTGTGTGGGTGCACACGGACACGTCCCCCTACCAGGCCGGGGAGCTTTAGGGGTGCATTTCCCATCCTGTGTGCATCTGTGGACAGCTGATTTGCATTTGCAGTGCATCATGGGTACGGGTGGCCTAACCCTATCCTGTTTACAACAGCAGACTGTCTGTGAGGTGACGTGCAGGCTATCTGCAGCCAGCCAGGGCTTACTTAGAGTTGTAGAGCTGTAGCACAATGGTTATGACACTGCCTGTGCAGCCAGAGGTCATGGGTTCAAACCCACAGTGGGGTTCTGTGATAGGGGTGTCCAAAGCTTTTATTTTAATTTACTGTACATATGTTGATGCCAGCAATTACACCCTCAGCGTACTGTACCCATAAGGTGCCCCTGCGGGTGCTTTATGGGACGCCCTATAGGGCACTTTATGGTTGCCATCCATATAGGGTGCACTATACATTATCCTGTGTCGCAGCATACATGCTGCCCTATAGGGGACATTCTAGGGTGCCTTGGCGGACGGTGCACTGTAACATGTGCCTTATGGGCCGCTTTATGTTAACATGCTGTGAGAGTGGGTTTGCTAGTAGTTATCACAAAATAAAATTAATAAGCCTCCTACAGCACTCCACAACATAAAACATACTGCCTCAGCTACCCTTTTTCACAGGGCACTGTGGGGGATTGAACCTGTGGCCCCTGCATCATGGGTCAGTGTCGTAACCATTGTGCTGTGGCTGTGTTCCTTTGCTTTAGCATCAGCGCGCCGCCTTGTGCCCATCAGCGCGCCATCTTGTGCCACCCAAAATGAACAGTGCGCCTCCTTATGCCGCCCAAAATGAACAGTGCGCCGCCTTATGCCGCCCAAAATGAACAGTGTGCCTCCTTATGCCGCCCAAAATGAACAGTGCGCCGCCTTATGCTGCCCAAAATGAACAGTGTGCTGCCTTATGCCTCCTGACACACTTTTCCACATTCAAGGTGGTGCCTCAGCCAGCCTTTTTGGGTTGCGCACACTGGGGGATTGAACCCATGGCCCCTGCACCATTGGCTATTGTCTTCACCGTTGTGCTACGGCTCTGTTCCTATATGTGCCCAGCTGCGCCCCACTTAGCCTTCCCACGCGCTAATGTGGGCCCCGCACATTAACGCGACGCGCACATGTACGGTCATTTTTTTTCCTTTTTCAGCCTGATCCGCCCACTCCTTATATGGCACAGGCACACTACCGCGGCCCCGCACGTTAGGAATGTTTAGTAAACATGCCCCTTAAACTTCATGTCACACATTAACAAAATCATTGCATCCATTTACAGAAAAATAAGGATCCTACAGAACCTACGGCCTCTCTTGATAATAGACAACTTCTGATCAGTATTCCAGGCCCTAATTTTTCCACATCTTGATTTCTGTAATAACCTGCTTCAAGGTCTTCCCAAATTCACCCTATACCAGTTACAATTGGCTCAACACACTGCAGCAAGAATCATAATGGGAGCAAAAAAAATCTGACCACATCGCGCCATTACTCAAACACGTACATTGGTTATTGCTAACAAGCCAGATTCAGTAAAAAATACTAATAATCGTATTCAAGATCATACACAATGTATCATCACCAAGCTTAAAATCCACAATACAAGAAACAACCAGTAACAGGGACAAAAGAAAATGCTTGCAGAACATGCGGCCCTGGCAGTAGAGCTAACAAAATGTAATCAGGAAGCATGTAAAAGGCCTTCTCAATGTATGCCCCGGACCTCTGGAACCCTCCTCCCTGCAAAACTAAGAGGTATCACTGAATGCTCAACCTTCTGCAAAGAATTGAGAATCCAATTATTCAGGGACCACTTCAAAGTCTGAACAATTGCACCAGTGATCAGTCCCAAATTATATATAGTTATGTAAATGGTAAATTATATGCACTTTAGAATTGTTCACTTATGTTCATCTGTAATTTGTATCTGAGGTTATACTACATTCTATATAACAAAGTTTATGTTATATTGTTCTATGTAAACCACTTTGATTTCTTGACTAAGTAGTGTAGATAAACAGCAAATCAAATACATTTGTTGAGTTTAACTCCTTTCAGGAATCACTGATGTTTTCTTTTTATGTAAACTGCAAGAAACATTTATGAGTTGAAAATCTAGAGGGTAAAGTGTCTAGTTAAAGTACTTTTTAAGGCACTTATTTTAAGCCTATTTTATAAAAATAAGCAAGCACCTATTTATCTTTAGAAATACTAGTCTAAGGGGTATGTTTACTCAGGCGCGGTAATGTAGCATTGGTAACGTTACCGTGCGATAACGTTACCTGATGTAACGTTACCACGTGATAATGTTACCCGATGTAACGTTAATGCGCAGTTACGTTACCAATGCTACATTACCGTGCCTTAATGTTACCCGATGTAACGTTAATGAGCAGTAACATTACCGGCAGCGGTAACTGTCCCAGAGGGTGGAGAGAAGGGGTCAATGGGTGGGGAGTGGGCGGGGAGAGGCCCCTGCTACACTAATGTTGGAACATTAACGCCGGGACATTACTGCCAGTGAAATCCTGTCTGTAAATGCACATTTGCAGGAGAGAGAGACCATTTTCATGTCAGCAATGTAGAGCACAGACAGGGAGCCCAAAAACAGTGATAGTAGTGCCCCATTTGCAGAAACAGCATAGTGCTCAAGTATGAAAGGTCACTATGGTGATGGTGCAAATGGGGCAAAGGTGGCTGCAGGTGGGACATGCAGTGGAGGCAGCTGGGGCACAGGGTAGACTAGGCTGTTGCCTTGGTGGCATAGAGGAACACACAACCTGGAAATCAGCAAGACAGTGCCTGATCAAGGTCAAACATGCCCAGTACTCTGTGTTCCACAGTGTCCCATCCAGGGGACATGTACCCAGCAGGTACCACAAATGTCACACAGGAACCACAATGCCTGTAATGGGGCAAGCAGTGCACATCTGGGGAGCACTCTCACAAGGGTCTACGGACCCTCCCCAGGATAAGTCCCAACTGTCCATAAAACCAGCTAAACAAACACCCTTTACTACAGCCCCTGGAAAGGCAGTACAGGGTGTGACCACACGTTGGCTGAAACATGTGTACACCCAGTAAACCAAACTGGGTACACTGTACCCACATTGCATGCCCTAGCATTTCCACAGTCTGCTGGCATAACACAATCTACCTACGTTTACCAGGTCCACCCTAGCCAATAGTTGCTAGATCACCAACCTGACACCCCCCAGCCATCTCTCCCCCATGTGGAAGGGACATAATATTGGCAGGTGGTGATGGGGGGGGGGATGTGTGGATGCCCATGTATGCCTCCACACCACAGACCACAGACCCCTCACCCTAGGCACTCGCCTATCTGCACATTGGATGGCCTAGGACTGTGCACTACCAGCACCGACAGCATATGGGCATGTCAGCATAGCGGGGGAGGGGGGGGGGTTGGTGGCAGATGGGGCAGTTGCACCCACCTGCAGAGGACCAAGGCCATGCCCTGTTCCAGAGCATGGTGTGCAGTGCAACAAACAAGGCCTGTCTGATGAAAAGCAAAGGTAGCCCCAGGGACTGCCATGCTTCTATGGCAACAGTGTGGTGCAGTACACACAGCCAGGGTGTTGTGAAGCAGAGGGTCACAGGTGTGGATCTTGCAGAGTATGTCCTACATTTTACCTGACATTTCAGATATATAACATCAACATGGGGTTACAAACACACAGACTCCACTATCCAAAGCTTCATGGAGAGTCAGGCTGTTGGCTCCAGCATGGAGCAGCAATTATCACCAGAACACTACTACCAGCTCCTGCACACCTTAGCAATGCCTGCACTGTGATAGGGACCAGTGTGGCAGACAGGGTTGCCAACCACCCCTATCTTTGCACAATGCTGCAATAGGAGTGTGTGTATGTCTATCCATTGTTTTGTGGCTTCCTACTCCTCACCGGGCCCACTGTTTCCAGCATTAGCCTGCAAATGTGCATACTGAGCAAGGTATTGTGGGTATGGCCTGGACAGGGCGGATTGTGCAGGATGCATCTGCATCGGGGGTAGGGCAGTGGCTGGGACATCATAGTGCCCAACCACCACCTGCATAGACAGGCTGGCCACATCATGTTCTGCTGGGAGGACACTCTCACTCTGACCAAGCAGTGACCATGGCATGGCTATGTTCCCACATAGTTCTATGGAGCATGTTTCTATTGATGTTTGTGTACTTCCTTTTCTGCACCCCTCCCCCCCCTCCATCATCACTGAGGCACTTGCTGGGTGTCTGTGCTGTATATCCCAATTCTGGGTACACATAGTTCCTCTGTGAACATGCAGGAGAACGACATCAACAAATAATCTAATCATCCCTAAAGCAGCGACAAAATGCCTATCAGTGACATCTAACAGGGCTTTCAGATTCTATGCCCCTAAGTGCTGGAATGCTCTACCCCCAGAGATTCGGGCTATCACTGATTTATCCCTTTTTAGAAAGGCTCTCAAATCCCACCTCTTCCCCCAATATTACTTGACCAGCTAATCATTCCTAATCACTACCCAAAATAAGAACAAATCCTGTTATGTATACATGTATATATCCTTGTAAATAGTTGCATTAATGATGTCCCATGTTTTATCCAAGTTCTCTGACCTTGTTCTATGTAAAAACCAAACAATGTGTTGTTATGGTATGTTGTTTTATTGTGAACCGCGCTGATGCTGAATAGAGCGGTATATAAGAGCCTGTAATAAATAAATAAATAAATAAATAAATATAGATTGGCTAGCAGACTGTCTGCAGTTAGTATGTGCATGGCTGGAACACCTGGTGGGGTGCAGCAGGTACAGTCTGACTGTGCTTTCTGCTGGTGAATGACAGCCCTTGTGGGGTGGCAGCTAAGGTTTTACAGTACTAGTGCTGGTCTGCCAGTGCCCTAGTAACAGATACAGATCTGGTCTAACCCCCCTCCTCCTCCTCCCGGATGACAGCCTTTAGCCAGGGGGATGAAGGTTGCTGGTCCCTCCACTGCCTCAATTACAAAAAGGTTTATTGTGGGTCCTTTTGGTGGCATGGAACATATATTGTAAACCACTTTGATCCAGAGAGGGTGGTATATCAGGCATTGCTACATAAATGTGAGTCTAGACACCCCTCTGCCCTGATAGGTGGCAATAGCAGCCGTATTGTAATACTGGATATACACTATTCTGAGGGTATCCCAGCCCACCAGAGCTAGATGTAACTAAGGCATACAGATGGACACAGGGTGACTCTAGGTTCTACTGCAGAAAACATTTGCCACACAGAAATAGTGTTGGGGATCTGCAGCAGAGCCTATCTCAAGCACCACAGGTACTGCAGACCTGATGCTGTGTGCCCATCCTCGCCCTCAGGGTGAACACAGAACCTCCGCAGTGGCATGGTCTGTAGCTGCTCTGTGCCAGTATCACACACTGTCAGTTCTTCTTACCAAGCTGAGGTGTTGGAGAGATGCATTCTCCTTCCGGTGATCAGCTGTAGACTGTTGTTCTGCATGTGCATTGCATCATGGGTATCGGTGGGGGTTAACTTATCCTGGCACACACAGGAGACATTTTGTGAGGTGACCTGCAGTCTTTCTGTTTCCAGCAATTGCTGTGCAACTAACCATGGAGGTGTAGCTTACTGGTTAGTACAATGACTCCCTAGACAAGGGTCATGGATTCCATTCCTCTTTGTTCTCTATTTTATGCCTGTCCTACTCAAAGCATTTTTATGCCTGCAACAGTCACATCTCTGTAGATCTCTGCTGCCAGCCCATGACATCCTCACCTCAGTTGCCAACCATCCTACAGCCCCTCCATCTGCCTCTGTCAGCTGTGTACAATCCTGTCTTCTTGTGCAGGCTGCTACCCCATGTCCTGCACTGGTGCCCCTTTCTGCATTGTGGCTCTTTGTACATGCCTCGCCCGTGCCTGATCTGCATGGCACCACTACTCCTCTGTCCTGCTATCATTGCAAATATCCTGCCACCTCTACCTCCATTGGGGGACATGTATTCCCATCCTCTTCCACCCACTTTAATTGCAACACTGTACATTGCCAACACCCTGTGCATCGGTACAGCTGCCTCCAGCATGTTTGTCTACTTTACCGGCTGCCACATAGGATGCACGCACATATGGCAGGTCCATCAGCTCCCACCTCTCCTTCCTTCCATCACTTGTTTATTTTATTTAATTCTCTTATATACCACACTATTCTGCATCAGTGCAGTTTACATTGAACAAACTGAAATTACATTGAACAGGGCATTATAACTTGGAGATAACTATTTTACAGGGAACATGGGCTATGGAGGGTTAAGTGGCTTGCCCAAGACCACAAGGAGCACCTGTGGGACTAGAAACCTCAGTCCTTCCAGCCCAAGGTTGCTGTCCTCTAGTGGGATTTGAACCCCCGACCTTCCGGCCTGAAGTACCTTGCCCCAACCACTAGGCCACTCCTCCACTCCACTCCACTCCATTGTTCATTGCCTTTCCTTGGTGCTCTATCCAGTGTTAGCGTTACATCTGTTTTTATGCCTTACAGTTCATGCTTGTCAACTTGAAGCACCTTACAGCCCTTAGGGCACCTTATGTTAGGGAACCTTACTGCCCTTAGGCACCTTAACTTAAAGCACCTTAACGTCCTTAGGGCACCTTAACCTAAGCTACCTTATAAGGTGCTTTATAAGGTGCCTTAACCTAAGGTGTTTTATAAGGTGCCTTAACCTAAGGTGCCTTCGCCTAAGGTGCCTTACCCTAAGATACCTTACAGCCCTTAGGGCGCCTTGAATTAAGGTGTCTTAACCCAAGGTGCCTTTACCTAAGGCGCCTTAATTCATGCTGCCCTATGGGCTTTGAGGTGCACCAAGGACTTCAAGGCACCCTAAGTTAGGGCACCTTAGGTTAAGGCACCTTACAGCCCTTAAGATGCCGTGAATTAACGTGCCTTAAATTAGGGCGCTTTAAAGCTAATGGGTTCCTTGTCAGCCTTAACGTGTGCTGTTTGTCAGCTTAACATGCAATGTCCTGTTGGCCAAGGCGCCTTTAATGCACGTTAAACAGCCCATTGCTACCTTTCCGCCAGAACGCCCCCTACCTGCCACTGCCTTATATGGCGTTGGTAACATTAACACTGCACTTTTCGCCAGTGACATTACCACGCATTAGTAAACATACCCCTAAGGGGTATGTTTACTAAAGTGCGGTAAACGTGAATAACGCGCGTTGTACAATGTTAACGATCGTAAGTGCAGTATAATGCGCGTAATCATGCGCCAATGACCGTTAACGTCATACTACGTGCGTTAATCGTAGTTAACGATCGTAAAGCCCCGCGGCGCGGTAAAACAGCGCAGAAGGCGGAGAGTGGGCGGAGAGAAGGGGTCAATGGGTGGAGAGTGGGCGTGGAGAGGCTCCCCTCACACTAACGCGCTGAATTTCAGAGCTCAATTCCAACGTGAATGAAAACCTGTCGTTAAAGGCATATTAAAGGGAAGAGAAACCATTTCCGTCAGCAATGTAAAGCAAAACCGGGGAAACCTACAAACGTGAGCAGTGTGATACATGTGCACAGAACAAAATATCAAATAAAACGTTAAAATGACCACAAGAAAAATGGTAAAAACTATAATTCAGCTGGGCAACAGTGATAGCAATGGGCAACAATAACAAACACTCCTAGGAAAGCTCCAAAAAAAAGAAATGATGTTTGGAAGGGTCTACGCTCCGTAGACCCTTTCAAAAATCATTTCATTTTATTGGAGCTTTCCTGGGAGCGTTTTTCAATGTTGCCCAATGACATCATTGTTGCCAAGCTTGGTTATGGGTGTTTGCCCCTTTTTTAGAGGTTTTTTGTGAGGTTTCTTTGCACTTTTGTCTCCATACAAGGTAAATGAGCCCACAGTACAATTGTGCAGAGCAGGGTTTCTGACTCGTCAGGCCAGTTTTCCTATCTCCAGGGACTGCACTATCTCTGTGGCCACAGTGTGGTGCAACAGACACAACCAGTGCCTGTAAGACCAGAGGGTCACAGGTTCAAATCCCAACTGGGGCTCCTACCAACCCAGTCCCCATAGTTTTACCCACCACTAAACAGTGATAGTAAAGACACTCCTTTATTGCAGAGAACATACGCATAGTTAATACTCCTATATTTTACCACACCAAACACAGACACCATAAACAGGCGCATTACCTAGAGCAGAGTCTCACAAATGCAGTCCTGGAGGGCCCCACACCATTTAGGATCCATGCTGCCTCTAATAAAGATGCCTGTGCTGCATATCTATGCACCACCCCCATGGTATGCAGATGTAGCTCATGCATATTTATGAGGGACAGCATGAAAACCCGAACAGTGTTTGGAACACCAGGACTGGAGTTGGGAAACTCTGCCGTAAAGCAGCAGCCAACAGGGCCAGACACACCCACACCCACACCCACAGTCCCCATTGGCCAATGCCTCCTGGAGAGGCAGGACATTGGGCCCTGCCTGTATCTCCCAATACTAGCAGTTGCATACCTTAGCAATGCCACCCTACACCAGGGTATATGGTACACAGCTATCAAACGTTTCCTCTGATAACTGGCAGATATCAATTCCTACGTTAAGCACATTTTGCTCATTGAGCTCCACCATAGCAATCATTCTGATGTCTGCGGTGTGTGCTGCAGGTCTGGTCTCTGATAGTGTTTACCACCCTGGGGAGTGACCCCCAACAGTATTGCATACCATATCCATGCCTGTACTGTGCCCAGGACTGGTGTGGTGGGTATGGCTGCTGAACACCTCTATAGTAGCACAATGCTGGCATAGGTGTGGGGATGGCTGTCTGTCTATCCAGTGTGTGGTGGCTGCAAACACCTTCCACAGCTCACACTGCCAGCAATGTTGCCAGTATTGGGCTGCCAATGTGCATAATGAGGAGCAAGGTACCATGGGTATAGGCCGGACAGGGTGGCCTGGCCAGGGTGCATCTGCACAGGGCATAGGGCACTGACTGGGACATTTTAGTGCCCGGCCACCACCTACACAGACAGGGTGACCTCAGTATGTCCTGCTGAGAGATCACTCTCACCCTGACTGTGCAGTGACCACAGCATGGCTAGGCACCCCCATAGTGCTATATAATATTTCTCTCATGTGATAGATATGGGTTTCCTTTTGGGGCCCAGTCACTGATTTATCTGCTTGCTGTGTATACTGACATCCCAGTTCTGGGTGCATGCATCTCCACTGGGCACATGCACTATTGACTAACTAGCAGACTGTTTGTAGCTGGTATGTGTCTTGATGGAGTGGCTTGCAGCAGGGAATATCAGATAGTGGTGGGGTGCAGCTTAGCATATCCAGGCCTAATGTCTGTCTGCTATTGTGTTATGGATGTGTACAGAGCTGCATTGACTGCCCTGTGGGGTTGCTGTTCCCCTCTACTGCCACCTTTGCAGGGAGGTAGAATGTGGATCTATTGTTGGGAAGATCCTGTTTGCCACTCTCGGCCCTGGGGGAGGGGGTGGTGGTACATGGGCCACCTAGGGGTCCATGGGGGCTACACCTGACTGAAACAGACAGAGATATCCAAGGTGTTTCTGTAGAAGCCACCTATCTCACACATTAACACTGCTTTGGACCTGCACCATGGCCTCTTTCAGCCATGGACGGTGCTGGGCACCTCACTGCACCCTCAGGGTGAGCACAGTACCCGCACAATGTGACAGTGTGTAGATACTCTGTGCCAGTACAACACACGGTCAGTACCCCCTACCAGGCCGAGGTGCTGTGGGGGTGCACATGGTCACTTCCCCCTACCAGGCCGAGGTGCTGTGGGGGTGCATTCCCCATGGTGTGTATCTGTGGACAGCTGATTTGCATGTGCAGTGCATCATGGGTGTGACTGGCACAATCCAACCTTGGGAAAATCCAGCACCTGCTCACAGGCTCTGATAAACCATAGGCCATCACAAGTACATCTGTTAGCATAATGCATACCAACGCACGCACCAACGTACGTGGCTACGCACACTGCGAGGGTGTGTTTCTGACACCACTACTCAACGTAAAGAAAAACATGCCTCCTCATTTCTTATGTAATGTACAGGGTGATGCCTGTGCTAGCCTTCTGCGTTAGGCACACTGGGGACTCGAACCCATGCTGCCTGTAATAGCGGTCAGTACAGTAACCATTGTGCTACAGCTCTGTTTCAGTGATTTGCGTCTGTACGCCTTCTTACGATTAACGCGCAGTAATGCGCCACGGCGCCCTGTAACGCTCATTAGTTTTTGGAACGCGCGTTAGTGTTAACGATGTACCGCCCATGTCCTTATTTGGGGTTTCTGTCACTACCGTGGCTCCTAACGCGAATTGCACTAACGCAGTTTAGTAAACATACCCCTAAGTGTCAGAAATCATGCCTTAAGTAAAGGAGCAAGCAGTTACATGAGCCCTACGGTTGTTGTAAATGGCAATGCAAAGATGTTTGCAAGAATGTGCGTAAATTATAGTACTTGTGTGTTCTGCCCACACTGCTGATGTGCATGCCCACCAGCAAAGGATATGCCTTCAAGCAATGCATGTATTTTTATGCTAGTCAGTATTTTATAAGAGATCTTAAAACATGTATATGATCAAGGCCAACACTACCAACAGGGCCCTCTAGGAGCGCCCTTTGCCACCGCTGACGCCCCTCTCTGGGGCCTGCAACAGTGGCAATGGTTCACAAACCACGACACAGCGCTTACCTACACACCCCGGTGCTGTGTCACAGTTTCTTTTTTCTACTATCTGCTGCTTCTGCTCCCCCACCTCCCAAGATGCAGACAAAGAGAGAGCTTCTTAAATGTGTAAGTGGCAAATTGTATAAGGGTACAAATACAATAGTCCTAATTAAGGATTCTTCCTCAAAAATCAAACATTTTTATGGGGGAGTAGTAGATTTGCTATTCAGAGAGGTAATTACATCTCTATTATTAAGTTCTCCTCTAAGCTCCTGTTCCAAAAGGCAAGTTAATCAGGGATTATACATGATTTGGAGAATCTGTAAATGCCAAATGGGAACATTTTGAGGTATAGATGTACTGTTGTTCTGAATAATGACTACATGTGTACTTCAATGGGCCACCCATACTACGCCCAGAACATGCCTCTTCTGTACACTTTAAATCCTGCAAACTCTCATCTATATGTATAAGTAGTTCATTTTCCAAAATGGCTACTTGGATGGATGTGCCAATTTGCATCTAATAAGTCCACTATTGCTATGTGCAAATAGCGCTTAAGTATTCTAAAATGTATTCATATTTTCTAAAACTCATTGTTCTAATTATCCCTTTTGATTTACTTCTCTAGGCTGACCTCGTTAATTTTTCACATTCCTATATTTTAATTACAGGAAGCGTTCATTTCTCCTAGGAGGTGCCTCTTGCCCTAAAAATTATTTTACTACAGAAAACAAATTGTAGGCTAACTCCCAGCATCTATTTTCATGAAAAATACATTTTTCTCACTACACACATCATGATTGCCTTTGAATATAAGGGATTCTTTTTTCAGCCTTACAAGCATACTCATTAAAGTGACTAATGCTTTGTGAATGCAAAGCAGAAGTATTCCTTCGGAGAGACATTTATAAAAATGGAATTGTCAATAAAATGTAAGGCTGAGAATTAGCACAATCTGTTTCGCCTGTGTTTCTTTAATGGTATGGATTGTTTTCACGCTTTCTGCTACATATAAAAAAATCATGCTGCTACCATTCCTTGGAAAATATAGTACACCGCTGTTGCAGATATCTCCAGTACGGTATTAACATTATATTGCAGTGGTATCAATTACTGTTTCTTTCTCTTTCCAACACGTTTTGTGATTGTCCTTGTGAAAATGTTTCTTTACCAGTTAAGAAGTGACCATATATCTTTAAAAGCATGATAGATTTGGCTTGAAAAACTATTTCATTTTTCTGTGCCCACCAAGCCTGAAGTTTTACAGTTTTATTTGACTGAAGTGGCACATTTCTCATGATGGCCCAGTGTGTTCATTAACGCTGATAACATTCAATGCCACTGAATATGGTTGGGTTGATTGAGGAACTAAACATAAATTCTTCAAGTAAACTACTACTACTACTACTACTACTACTACCGAGCATTTGTATAGTGCTACAAGATGTATGCAGCGCTGCACAAACATGTAAGAGACAGTCCCCGCTCATCAGACCTTACTACCTAGTCAAGACAGACAACACAAGAGAAACACAAGGTGATCAGGTGAGTCAAGATCCGAAAGCAGCAGCGAAGAGGTGAGTTTTCAGCCTGGATTTGAAAAGGGTCAGAGAAGGCACCTGACGTACAGACTCAGGTAGTTTGTTCCAAGCGTAAGGCGCAGCAAGGTGAAAGGAGTGAAATCTGGAGTTAGCAATAGAAGAAAAGGGCACAGATAGAAGCGATTTGCCAGGAGCAGAGTTCCTGAGGGGAAGTGTAGGGAGAGATAAGAGAGGAAAGGTAGTGAGGAGCTGCAGAGTGAATGCACTTATAGATCAGCAGGAGAAGTTTGAATTGGATGCGGAAATGGATAGGGAGCCAATGAAGTGACTTGAGAAGAGGGGTAATATGAGCATGATGAAACTGGCCAAAGATTAGCCACGCAGCAGAGTGTTGAACAGATTAAGGGGAGAGAGATGATTCAAAGGGAGACCAGCAAGGAGTAGGTTACAATAGACAAGATGGGAGGTGATTCAGGTGTGGATAAGTGTCTTAGTAGTGTGTTCAGAAAGGAATGGGCGGATTTTGTTGATGTTATAGAGAAAGAAATGGCAGGTCTTAGCTATCAGATGGATGTGTGTGGAGAAGGCTAGAGAGGAGTCAAAAATGACCCCAAGGTTGTGAGCTGAGGAAACAGGGAGGAGTAGAGAGTTATCTACAGAGACTGAGAAAGGAGGATGAGGAGAGGAGGTTTTAGTGGTAAAAATAAGAAGCTCGGTTTTGGCCATGTTCAATTTCAAGCGGCAGTGAGACATCCAAGCAGCAATGTCAGAAAGGCAGGTAGTGATCTGGGTCTGGATTGCCGGAGAGATTTCAGGTGTAGAGAGGTAGATCTGGGAGTCATCAGCATAAAGATAGTACTAAAAGTCATGGGAGGAGATGGGCGCACCAAGGGACTGAGTATAGAGAAAGAAAAGGAGTGGACCCAAGACAGATTCTTGAGGGTATGCCAACTGAGAGTGGGATAGCAGCAGAGGAGGATCCACCAGAACAAACACTGAGAGAACGATGGGAGAATTAAGAGGAGAACCAAGATAGTACAGAGCCCTTTAAACCAAGTGAGGACAGGGTATCAGGGAGAAGGCTGTGGTCAACAGTGTCAAAATCAACACAGAGGTCAAGAAGGAAGAGGACTGAGTAAAGGCCCTTGGATTTTGCCAGGAACAAGTCACTGGAGACTTTGGCGAGAGCCATTTCAGTAGAATGTAAATTATGAAAGCCAGATTGTAAAGGATCCAGGAGGACTTGAGAGGAGAGAAATTCAAGGCAACAGCGGTGAACCACACATTTAAGAAGTTTAGAAATGAAGGGGAGGAGGGAGTTTGATAGTTAGAAGGACAGGTAGGAACAAGTGAGAGTTGCTTGAAGGCTGCAGGGACAGTTGAGATGGAATATGAGAGATAGAAGGGACAACAGTGGAGGAGATGGGACTTAGGAGATGGGTGGGGATAGAATCAGAGGAGCAGGTAGTAAGTTTGGAGGAGGAAAGAAGGGGTGTGCTTTCCTCCTCAGAGATCACAGAAAAGGAAGAGAGAGTAGCAGAGACAGAGGGGGAAAGTTGGGGGTGAAGAGGGGGAGGAGGTGAAGTAGCTGACTTTGTGGAGAATTGGAGGGTAATCTTGTGGATTTTGTCAAAAGAAATTGTCTGTCAGGGTTTGGGCAGAAAGGGAGGGAGGGGTCGGAGGCAGAGGCACCTTGAGGAGAGAGCTGAGAGTAGTAAAGAGATGGCGAGGGTCAGAGGCAAGAGAATTAGTCAGATGGACATAATAGTCTTGTTGGATAGTGCTATGGCTGACTGGAAAGAGAGAAGCATGAATATGAAGTGTAGAAAGTATGCAAGGTAGCAGGATTTGAGCCAAGCACGTTCAGCTGAATGGGCACAGGAACATAGATAGCGGGTGGTGGATGAAAGCCAGGTCTGGAATGCAGTATGCTTCACAGGATGTGGCATGGATGGAGTGAGGGCATCAAGAACAGAGGAGAGTGCAGTGTTATAGGAAGCTACTGCCTCATCAACAGACTCAGATGACATAGTGGAGGAAAGAGATGATGAAACAGTGCAGGAGAGAACCAAAGGGTCAATAGCATGAAGATTTCTAAAGAGGTTAGAGGAGACAGGACGAGAGTGAAGCTTAGCAGATGATGATTAGATAAGGGAAGAAATGAGGTACAGAAGTTTGAGGATAAGCAAGTAGAGAAAAATACAAGGTCAAGACAGTGGCCATGCTGGTGAATAGAGGCAGTAGAGCAAAGCTGGAAGTTGAATGAGGAGGTAAAGTAAAGGAGCTTTAAAGCATAAGGATCAGAAGGGTTATCAACATGAATGTTAAAATTCCTGAGAATAAGAGTGGGGTAAGAGGAATCCAGAAAGAAGGAAAGCCTCGAGTCAAAATCAGTGAGAAAGGTAGAAGTAGACTAGTCAGGTGATCGATAAATAACAGCTACCTGGAGATGTAGTGGAGTGAAAAGGTAGATGGAGTGGACTTCAAAGGAGGGAAAGGAGTGAGGCTGAGGCAGCAGGAGGGGTTGGAATTGGCAGTAAGGAGAAAGTAGAAGCCCAATACCACCACCATGGCTAGTGGGACGAGGCATGTGCTAGAACTGATAACCACCATGACCAAGAGCAACGGCAGATGGTGTGTCCTCTGGGAGGAGCCAGATCTCAGTTAGAGCAAGAAGATGGAGGGAGGAGTGGCCTAGTGGTTGGGGCAAGGTACCTCAGGCCGGAAGGTTAGGGGTTCAAATCCCACTAGGGGTTTCTAGTCCCACAGGTGCTCCTTGTGGTCTTGGGCAAGCCACTTAACCCTCCATTGCCCATGTTTCCTCAATGTAAACTGCCTTGATATCATGAAAGGCGGTATATAAGAAATGTTAAATAAATAAAATAAAATAAATAAATGGAGGGCATTAGAGATAAAAAGATCATGAGTAAAAACACATTTCTTTGAGATGGAGTGTGCATTGCATAAGGCACATGAGAAAGGGAGAGAGGAAGAGGAAAAGAGAGGGATATGAATAAGATTAGAGGTGTTGCGTGAAGATCTCTTCTCAGAGTGTGACAAAAGTCTAGGGGGGCCAGGGTTGGGGTTGATATCTCCAGATGAGAGAAGGAGAAGAAGTAGAAGAGTGTGGGGCAGAGAGAAGACAGCACAATGGTAGCGAGGGTGAGGTTGTCTTAGAGAGAGAGGAGATGGCTGAATGAGAGGCAGAAAGTGGTGAAGTTCAAGAGCTGATGACAGGGTAGAGGATAGGATGGAGGGGGAAGTGAGGATGGTAAAGGGGAGAAAAGGAGGGGAGGAGTGAAGGTGTTTGTAGGAGGAAAGACAGGGAGTATGAAGAATAGAAAGACAAAGTGATGATGAGCCATAGAAGAGGGATGGAGAGGAGAAGAGGCCAGAAGAAATAAGAACAGGTGGAGAGAGAGCACAAGGGAGTAGGTGCACCTGTGAATAAGGTAGGTAATGAGCAGGTGACAGCTATAAGGGGTTGAGTGCCATGGGGTGAGTGGGTAGAGGGGAGGAGGTGGGAATAAAGTTATTCAGTTGACAAAAACTGAACAAAAGAGCAAAAATGGTGCAATGAGTTAAAAGAGTACACTAACAATGATAAATACATATATAGAGAGAGAGAGACAGACAGGACTCACAGAAAGCAAGCAGATTCACTCAAAAAAAAAGCAAGCAGAATTCACCATTCTAGTGGAGCTTGCAATGAAGCACTTCTCTTCCCAGAGGAGAGAGAGACAAACAGAGCTAAACACACGTGGAAGACAGGAAAACACACACGTTAGCTTTGGACCATGATAACTGATACAGCATACTAAATCAGTCAGTGTGGTAAAGTAAAATATAGAGGAGAATGTTTAGTTAGGTGTGCTAAGGATTCATACTAACAAGCATTATGAATTAAAATTAGTGCGAGAAGTTTAACAGCCCTTCATAAACTGTTGGAGGGGCATGCCCAGCATTCCCCTGGAAGATACCACACCGAGAAGTATCTCAGCACACTAATATGGCAATCACAATTAACATGGGTCACTTAATACCACCCACTGAGGTAGCATTAGGTGAACCCATGAACACTACAAAACTGATAATTTGTGTGCATTAATTACCCCTATACTAACCATAATGTGCAGTCAATGCCCATTCTTTGTCCCTCACCATGCTGACTGATTTAGCATGCTGTATCAGTTACCATGGTCCAGTGCTAAAGTGTGTGTTATCCATTAGCATGCTTCAGTAAGCATACCCGAGAATAAGATAGGCTCCCTCACTGTGTGTTTGGATCAGCACCAAAGGCCTGCATGAGAGAGGTACTTGGTACCTCTAGTGGATATGAGGTGAGAGAGGGAATCAGAAATAGGGGTTAGTAGGGAGAGAATGAGGACTGTGAACAAGTAGAGGGATAGAGGATGCAAGGAAGAGTAGAACTGAAGCTGAGGAACGTAACTTCTCTTGATCCTCTCTCCCTGGCCAATCTGGATACACCAATAAATTGTTGATTCCCTTAAAGTTTTCATTAGACAGAATTATTAAAAATCTTCTCTATAAAGAAGTATGGTTGTAATAAAGACAGTGATTTCAGCTCCGGACACCGGATAGGTTCTTGCGCTGAATATCTGGTTTTACTTTCAGAGGCAGCGGTCAAGCACTTTAAAAGCACTGACTGCTACCAATCCCACACTAACAAATCTACCCTCCTATGGAGGAATAGAACCTCTTTTGGTAATGTTTCAGGACATACAAAAGATCACACCAAGGGGTAAGTCCCCTTTGATTGTACCCCCTTCAGAGGTACACCCACTATTGGCATACCTGCTGCCCAGCACTTTGCCAGCTCTTGGTTCTTGCTGATCTGGAACTGATGTCATAAATTAGGTGGATACTGCAAGACCAATAAGTAGCTGAGTCCTGGGATTCCCTAAAGCAGCTGACAGGCTGAACGGTATATGCAAACAATGCACGAGACTCCCTAGCCCCTATATCCCATTCTCCAACAGAAGAAGGCACTGCAAGGCGGATTCGTAGCTGAGCCTCAGGATTCCTTAAAGCATCTGATAGCTTGAATAAGGGAGAAAGCGCCCTAGATCTCCATTCTCAAATAGAAACATCAAATTCTCTTACCTCATTAACCCTTCCCTTGTGTTGACCCAGAAGTGATATCAAGTGATGCTGTTTGGTATATTTAAAAAAATAGCAAGAGCCTAACACACAGGCAAAACTACTTTACAAGATGTTAAAACTATCCAATCTTGGAATTTTAACAGCTTCCTCTTCATCAGTGTGAACCCCTAAAGACTGTGGCATGGAATTCTTTTTTAAACTTCACCTTTTAAACGGGAAGACTTAGCTGACATTTGATACATTTTAGATTAGTGCTTCAGACTTTAGTTAAAGTTATCTCGGCCCTTGACTATTGCATTACTGTTTTTCTTGGTTTATCTGCATCATTACTGAAAGTTTTGCAGGTACTGCAGAATGCTGCTACTTGTCTTCTTACAGGGTATCATTACTCTGAATTTATCTGAAGGGATTCTCAGTCATTAGGCAAGGCTAAGTGGTAGCCTGAGGCAGCAGCTTCTGAAGGACATCAATGAGGGGAAGCAGTCAAAGCAAAACAATAGATCCTGACAGCCGCACAAACTCACAGAACCAAATGCACATTCTTTTACCTCCAGGGCAAGTGGGCACACACATTCATACAGAGCAAAGTTTGGCGTATATGATGACAGATAAAGACCAGCATGGTCCATCTAGTCTGCCCAGCAAGGTGGCAAGAGTAGGTGAACCGTGCAGGTCACCCCTCCCCATGCCGTTGTTTAGGAGTGTACCCACCGCTCTGTGTAGGTCACCCCTAATTGTTGGCATAGCAGAGACAGATAAGGTTATTTTTATTTTATCCTATTGCTATAAAGGGATCCACTGTGTCTGTCCCATGCCTTTTTGAATTCTGTCTCTGAATTTGCCCCCTCCACTTCCATCGGGAGGGCATTCCAAGCATCCACCACCCTTTCAGTGAAAAAGTATTTCCTGATGTTGTCTTTCAGCGTGAGGCGGTCAGTGTGTGTAAAGCGCCTAGCCGCCGAAGCAAAAGTGAAATCAGATATTCAGTGCTAGAATCCAGATATCCCTCAGCACTAAATATCTGGTTTCAGTGCCAACTTCCATTGCTGTCCGGATAGTGGTGACATTCAGCCACTATCTGTATAGCAAAATCACATACGGCTAAGACAGCAATTGACATGTCCTAACTTTATGTGATTACCTACCTGCTTAGGAGGCTGAAAATCGTGCTAACTGGATGAGTGCTAGGACCCCCCCCCCCCCCTGGCCCCATTGAGCAGACCCAGGTTGCCAGTTATGCATTTTTGCAGAGTTGTAGTGGGAGGGAAAGTGTTGGGATGACCATGATCGTTGAGTATAATTTTCAAAATCTCAGGGTGAGGGGCTTAAAGCTGAAGGTTCATCTAGGGTTCCCAATACCTTTGCACCAGCTCCTTTTATGCATCTTACTGGCTACTGGTTACCTGGGGCTTTTAGTTCAAAATCATATTAATAAATATTTTAATTTTCAAAGTATCGTATGGTGACACCCCTTCATGTTTTAAGCCAGCCTCTTCTCCCTTTCTGTATTCTCATTTACTAAGCTCTAGAGGATGAGGTTTGTCAGTTGTTCCCTCTCTGCATCTTTTCATCTTGTTGAAACATACAGCCAATCCTTTAATAACTTGCTTGCAAGACTTAAAATCTCAATAAACTTGAAATTCATCCCCATGTAGCTGAACTATGCCCACAGCTGATTGCTGTGTTGGAAGTAGTAAACACTGTGTTTCAGGAAGTTCAGTCAAGTGAGTGAGTGAGAGAGTGATTGAATGATGGGGAGGGAGGATATGAGAGAGACAGAGAGAGAGAGAGAGAGAAAGATTGGGTGAAGCTGGAAGATGGCATTGTCATGAGACAGAGAGAGAGACAGAGAGAGAGAGAGAGAGACACTGGGTGAAACCCAGGTAGAGGTCATGAGAGAGAGAGAGACTAGGGGAAGCCTGGGGGTCATGAAAGACAGATAGAGAGAGACACTGAGGGAAGGTTTAAAAGGGGACTATGAGAGTGACTGGAGGAAGCCTAGATGGGCACACACAAGCAAACAACTTCTGACAATCCATAAGACGCACACATGCAGACATGCACACAGCCCCCAGTACTCCACATGACAGATGCTCTCATGCCTACAAACCCTGACACTACACAAATACAGAATGCATGCATGCATCCCTAATATTCCCCATCTCACACACACACACACACACGCATAGTTCCCAGCACTCCTCTTGACACACATATGCATGCATGCAGCTCCCAACAATCTCCATGACACACAGACACACATATGCAGTCCTCATGTGACCCAGGACAGACACACAGATGCATGCACCCTGACACACTCACATGCGCACACACACACACACATACATGCATGTGGCTACCAACATTCCCCATAGCACACCCGCACACAGCACCTGACACTGCCCATGATGCATACACACTCATACACAGATACACATCCATGCACACACTCTCGACACACATATATGAAGTCCCCGACACACACACACACATATATATACTCAATACATATACACCCACACGTAGCCCCTGACACACACATGCACGCAGCCCCTGACACTTGTATGGGACATGCATGTCAACCCCCCACATGCTTGGTTTTGCAAATAGTGTCAGCGCACCATTGTATTATAATACAATTGTATACGTTTAAATGTATTCTCTTTGTTTTTATTTCATTTCTGTGATGTTTTTAATTTCATTGTTTAATGCCGTTTTTTGAATTATTTCATTTGGTTTAATGTAGCACACTCAGAACTCTGGTTGTGCGGACTAGAAGTCATGTTAGCACATATCCACTAAAAGTATGCAGGTTAAAAAATGTCCTACTGTATTAATCACAATAGATTTTACAATCAGCTTGATCTTGAAAGCCTTCCACTTAGGGTCACCCCCACGAAAAGTAACAGCAGACGAAAGTGATTTGTTGATGCATTCTATTCATGATTGCCGTTGTTTAAATGCTTGTTGTACATGTTTGAAGTTGCCCTCTTGTCTCAGGGGATGTGGAATTATGCTGTTGACTGTTGAGGAACTAGAACTAAAAGCATGATTTCATTGCAAATGCCTTGCTGTGTAAGTCTTCTAGACAAGTGAATTAGAGCAGGTCATGTTTAGTGGTTCCATTGCACAATAATGTAAATTCATAGTATGTATTCATGCATGCTATTGAGAATCCTCACACAAAACATTTTTAATGTAGCTGTGGATAGTATGGATTAAAACATTTAAATAAAGAAATATAAATAAAATTGTTCAAGAACTATTGCATTTATTTAGTGGCTTTCAGACAAGAATGATAGTCAGGAAAGTCATTTCAATTCATTGTGGGTTGGTTGGCCCAACTTTTCATATTTTCTCATTTTAACATTTAGGGGTGCATTTTCACTGAACTGTATAGTGGAAGGGACACGGGTACTTCTGCACTTATATATACTTTGCACATTTTCAAAGGGACACTACCCAGAGAGTTTCATTTTGAAAATTTGCTTATTAGTTCAGTGAATATAAAAGCACCTGTCTGTGGATATTCAGTAGATGTAAGTGCTTACTCTGCCAAGCGAGAAAGGTTCCCAGGAATAATTAGATGTTGACACTGCACAGTGCAGTTTTCAACTTGGAAGATCCAGCTCTGTAATTAGCCAAGTAAATCCTCTGGAAGTTTTTACCATTGTCCATTTGTCAACATAGGTAGGTTCGCTTTGATCATTGCATAATGAAAAAATACCTGAAGAGATTTGTGGTTGTTTTATCTATGGGTAATTTCGCAGAACAAAATGAGGCATGGTACATTGTTCGGCATAATCAAAACGGCAAACAGTGTTCCACACTCTTCCCTCACACTTTCCCAGGAATACCTCTATAATATGCAGATAAAAGTCTATGAGTGGTTGTTTTACACTATTGTGGAGGTGGGGGGGAACAATCAAAGAACCCATTTCCATGGGTAAAACACTATTTTACCTTTAATTATGTCTGTCTTAAGTCTTCAGAGGTTAAATGACAGGAATCCAGGAGAAATGTATATATAACGAAAAGCTCAGTAACTTCAGTGTTACTGTGTGAATGTAATAGCATACTTCTGCCTTTCAGGCTACAATTACATCTCTGGGGATGTTGCCTTGATACAGCATAATGACTTACCATGAGGTATGCACCTGTCATTCCCCACACAACATAGAATTAGAGTTCTATTAGAAATGTCTCCATCCTTAACCTTCCAGGTTTCTTTTTTCTTAACATATAAGCACTCTTATAAATAGATTTCCAATAAGCAATGCAGATGATAACCCACTTTTTTGTTGCTGAAGTGGATTTGCTGCCTCAGGAGAAACAAAATCTATGATAGATATATCCCTCTTATTTTTTTTTCTTCTTTATCAGCAAGCAAAAAAGAGTTGTAGTAGAACAACTATTTTATTAAAACTGAGCTATTACTACTTTCATTGTCAATCAATTTACTCTTTCAATCAGCTGCTTGAAACACAATCTTTTTTTTCTTTCTCTGCTGTATTCCCACCTTCTCTCTGGCCGTAGTGATGCATTAGCATGCTTGATAAGCTCACCTTATTTAAGAAAACAGCAGTCAGCTTAATGCACAGCTACTGTATATTCAGCAACGCATATCCCATACAGTAATTTCAAAAGAGTCCCATTAAGAATGGTTTATGGAAATAAGGGGCCAGCATGGAATCTGTGCAGGATGTCATGGTGTGAGCTCTACATCTCTAGGGGGCAATTTTTCTAAATGAGTTTGTTTTGTTCATACCATCACAGTAATGAACCTTACTCCTAAGCCAGAGTATGTAGAGTATGATCTCGGTCTCTCATATTTACTGCTAAAGGTCAGCATAGTACTTGTGCTCTGCCAAAGAGATTTTCCTTCTGGTGTTCATGATGAAACATATATAGGCAATTTATCAAGGTGCACTTGGTCATTCCTCTTAATCAAGTTTGTGGTACCTGAAACTATGGGAACTATCTCTGTATCCTTCTGCCACATTTTATTGGTCTCTGACTGCATTTCTTGGCACTTGAAGATCTTCTCCCTTTCAACACCATTCATTGAATAATTATTTGGAATTGGCACCTTTATAATCAATGGCATTCTGGAGTGTTTTCTCCTTTTGCATTACGCTTTTTATTGGTCAGAATGAGAGTATCCTAGTTAATCCTTACCTCTTCATTCTTCATAATTTTCCTAGAGTCATGGTCTTAGTGCTTTTCTGGTACAGGGATGTTGTAGTATTTACAGAGTTTCCAATGGATGAGATGTGCCACTCTATTGTGCCTTTCTGTGTAGAGATTTTTGGCCATCAGAACTTTGCAGTCAGCTATGAGATGAGTAATTATTTTCATTTTTTTCTTATAGAATCTATATGTGTCTGTTTTCTCAGTTATTTCTATGCTCATTCTGAAACTCTTGTCTATAATCCACTCTCCTGAGCTGCAACTATCAATCTCTCATCCTTCAGTTTCAGTTCACATCTCCTTAACCATTCATGTGACCAATCTTGATCAACAAATACAGTACTTTGTATTTCCCACAGCATTTGTGCATTTGCTACTTGTTTTTCCTTGTCTGCTGATCTAATTTTTTGAAAAGGGTTTTTTTTTCTGCTTTTGCTAATTCTGTTGCTTCCTTCCCTATGGTAGTTGGAGGATTCTCATCCATCCTTTCTACTCTTCAGAATGCTTGTCCAAGTTTAATAATGGAGACAGATTCTGGATATTTCTTTTCATATTTCAACAGTTTTTGTGTATTTGGATCTGCTGATGCTGTTAAGTAGGCCTGAAGGCCTATGATACTATCTCTGTAAGTATAATCAATTTCTGTGAAGCCCAGTCCTCCTTAAGCTCTAGGGATATACAGTCTCAGAATAAATTTGTTCTTATAAATTTCCTTATGGGCATGGAGACGTTTTTTGCTCATACATCCATTTTTTCAAGATCTTTAAGAGGCCAATCTATAATCCCAAGTCCAGCTGATTAATGGCTGGAATCTTATTCCATGATGAAAGACTTTCAATAACAATTTTAATCTCCTGTAATATTTTTTACTGAACTTTTCTTTCAGCATTTTTGATTGTCGCCCCTTCCTTTACTCCTAAGTATTTATATATGCCTTTTAGTTCAAGTTCCTCAATGCCGCAGTTTTCCCTCAGGAAGATGTTTTCAGTTGCTGCCTCTGCTCCATCCCTAGAACACCCCGACACTAAGCAGTTAGTGTTGGGGTATTTAATAAGGCTATTGGGGGATATTTAGCAGCACAAACCATATATGTGCCAGTGAATATCATACTGAGTGGCATTTACACAGTTTACAGGTCTGCAAACCACACAAATGCCTTTGTCTACCTGTTTATTTACACTTTCAAAAAAATATAACAGATTAGTGAGGCAATACCTTCCTTGGCTAAAGCCATGTTGGCTTTCTCTCATTAAACCATGAATATCTCTACATGTTCAGTAATTGTATTCTTTATAATGGTTTCTACCATTTTGCTCACCAGTCTGTAGTTTCCTTGATCACCCCTGGAACCCTTTCTAAAATTGGTGTTACATTGGCCATTCGCCAATCTTCAGATATTATGGATGATTTTAGTGATAGTTCACAGATTACTAATAGTAGGTCTGCAATCTCATCTTTCAGTTATTTCAACATATTTGGATGTATACCATCTGGTCCAGGTAATTTGCTACTCTTCAGTTTATGAAATAGTTGTAATACATCTTCCTAGTTTATCAATATTTCTTTCAATTCTTCCAATTTATTTAATTTTACTTAGCTTCCACCTTTCCAATAGTTGTTCCAAGTGAGTTACAATTAGAATGTAGTCATCCATTCTCAAAAGGGTGTGGCATTTGACCATTCCCCTTTCTATAAATACCAGACCCAATATTCAGCAGTGGCAGCTAGTGCTGCTAAAGCAGCAAGCCACTGTGATTGAACCCCAGTCAGATAGCAAAGAAGCTAACTGGACAGTGGTGATATTCAGGCACTGCTCGGTTAACTTCTGCAATGCACGTTAGGCCACCTTTTCAGTGCCTAACTTTTACCTCTCTGCAATAACTGGGCAGTGGCTCAGTATCACTGTTGCCCAGTTATCACCTGGTACCATCTCTGCTCTGTCCCTGTAATGCCCCTTCTAGCCAGTTAGCACCGGAATGTGCAGTGGCAGCACCCGTGGATATTTAGTATCACTAACCATGTTAGCAGCAGCAGCAGAATGGGATGGTGTTGGCGGATCACATTTCTGTGACAACAGCAACAACACTAAAATTAAACTGCATGGAAGAAAGGCCTGACAATCTACTTCTGTACCTTGCCACGAGAACTCAATGAATAGTCATAACAAAACAAATTGCACTATAGTGCTGGAAGGGGAGACCCCCCCCCCCCCCCCCCAGTTTAGAAGGCACTCAGCAGGCTACTGGGGAGGAGCTGAAGACTTTTCAGAGAAAAGCCAGCATTTAAGATGCGGTTGGATCAAAACCCTCATGATGTCTGACTGGTGATATACTGTAGCTGTGCATGAAATGAGAATCAGAAGCTGCAAAGATTTCTTACATATTGGGACATGGAACATATGAAGCATGAACCAAGGGAAGCTGGAGGTGGTCAAGAATGAAATAGAAAGAGTGCAACTCGATCTGTTGGGTCTCAGCAAACTGAAATGGACTGCCATTGGGCATTGCATCTGATGATCACATTGTCTACTAGGCTGAAAATGAAAGACAAAAAAGAAATGGTGTTGCATTCCTAATTAAGAAGAAACTTGCAAGAACTGTAATGAAATATAATACAATCAGTGAATGCTTAATTTCTATTTGTCTATGAGGAATGCCCATCAACACAATTAGAATTCAATTATATGCCCCAACAACAGCAGCAGAGTTGGATGAAGATGATGAGTTCTACAAACAAGTGCAAGCTGAAATTGACAGAACACGCAAACAGGATATCCTGATTGTCATGTGCGAATGGAAGAAAAAGTTAGCAACAAAGAAGAAGGCAAAGTGGTTGGAAAATTTGGATTTGGCAAGAGAAATGAAGCTGGAGAAAGATTGATAAGATTCTGAAAGACCAACGATATATTCATCTCAAACACCTTCTTCCAGCAACACAACAGGCAATTGTACACGTGGACTTCACCCAATGGATTGTACAAAAATCTAATTGACTACATCTATGGACATCAACAATGCAAAAGCTCTATAACATCAACAAAGACAAAACTTGGAGCTGACTGAGGTACAGATCACCAACTACTAGTATGTAAACTCAAGCTAGTTAAAAAAGAGCAAGCCACTCATTAATGCAGCAAAATATGACCTTGAGAATATACTACCGGAATTTAAAGACCGCCTGCAAAATTGATTTGCTGCTTTAGATACAAATGACAGAGCTCCAGAAGAGTTATGGGATGACATCAAGAAGGTTATGTTGGAAGAAAGTGAGAAATCTCTACAAAAGGTGAAAAACAGCCAAAATGGATGACCAAAGAAACTCTGGAAATTGCTCAGAAATGCAGAGAAGCTAAAGCCAAAGGAGAAAGAGAGGCAATCACAGAACTCAACAGAGATTTCCAATGTGCAGCAAGACAAGACATGGAGAAGTATTACAATGACGCATGCAAAGAAATAGAAGCAGAAACTATTAGAGGAAGAAAAAGATTGGCTTTCCTAAAGCTTCGAGAGTTAAAGAAAAATTTTCATCCTCAAATTGGAATGTTACAGGGTGCTCAAGGATCCTTGTTGAATGATGCTGAGAAGATCAAGAAAAGGTGGAAAGAATATAGAGTTTTTATATGATAAAAATCAATTGGACCAACAGCCATTTCAACCTGTAACTTATGATCCGGAACCATTGGTGATTAAAGAAGTTGAAGCAGCATTGAAAGCCTTATCAAAGAACAAAGCACAGGCACTGATGACATTCCCTTTTAAGTATTACAGCAATCTGATTCAGCTGTTACCATACTTACAAGGCTCTGCCAGGAAATTTGGAAGACAACCTCATGGCCAACTGACTGAAAAAAAATTGTGTTTATACCAATACTAAAGAAAGGTGATACAACTGACTTGAAATTATCACACAATTGCTCTGATCCCCTATGCTAGCAAGATTCTACTGAAGATTATTCAGGAGAGACTACAACCATACCTAGAACGAGAACTACCTGAAGTGCAAGAGTGTTCAGGAAAGGGCAAAGAATGAAAGACATCATTGCGGATGCAAGATGGATCCTTGAAAAGATTAAAGAATACCAAAAGGATATCTATATTTGTTTTATTGAATACAGCAAGGCTTTTGACTATGTAAATCATGAGAAACTCTGGGCCACATTAAGAAGCATAGGTATACCAGAATACCTGACCGTTCTCTTGTACAACCTTTACGTTGATCAAGAAACAACAGTTTGAATGGAACAATGAGAAACAGAATGGTTTAAAATCAGCAAAGGTGTACGGCAAGGTTGTATGCTTTCCTCCTACTTTGTACGGGGAGGTTAGATGGGGACAGTGCAGGGGTAGAGTTAGGGCAGGCAGTATGTGATCCCCGGCCCCGGATGTACAGGGCCAATTCCAAAGTCAGCCCTGTACGTCCGGGGCTAGCAGACTGAATGGGAAACTTAAGTTCCCCTAGTCGGCGGGGGATGGCAGGCCAAGACAGTGGAGGAGGTAGGAGGGGGTAGAGGAAATTTCCTGCATCCCAACCCTGGCCTTGGGAGGCCAGATCGGGGGTTGGGCTACGGGGAATGAAAAATCTGTTCGGCAGCCATAGACCATGGCACTGTAGCTCCATTCAGGAGCCTTGACTGAGTTAGCCACGGTAGGCCTGTATGTGCAGGCCGACCAGGATCGGGATTCCGGCCTATACATACAAGCCTGGATGCAATTCTGATCCCGTCTAACTCTGTGAGTTGTCAGATGGCTGCCTGGGTGAGAATCTTCACAGTCTTGGCAAGTGCATATATCTATATGATTTGCAAGGGATTGTGGGCAATGTAGTTCATTCACACCAGACACAGCTGCTGACAATAATTTAGTTGTGCTCAAGTGTTAAAGCCAATAAGATATTTATTTATGGGGTTATTTCTCCCAGCACAGATATGCTTGGTAGCACATAAATCAGGTTACTTGCTTCCAGTGTTTTACTTGGAAAAACAAAGTCAAAATCAGGAAAACAACATTCAAACTTGTCAGGCATTAGCTAATGTTTTCTTGTTGTTGTTGTTAAGTGCCGTCGAGTCGGAGTCGACTCATGGCGACCCTCTGGATAGCTATCCTAAATTGTGTTCGGTCTTCAGTCAGGCGGCTCATTGATGACAGACTGGTACCCGTAGCTGCTGTTATTGTAGCGATCCATCTCATTGCTGGCCTTCCTCTTTTGTGTTGACCTTCTATCTTGCCAAGCATGATGTCTTTCTCTAATGATCTCTCTCTTCGCATGATGTGTCCAAAGTATGAAAGTCGAAGTCTTGTCATCTGAGCTTCTAAAGAAAGCTTAGGTTTGATCTCCTCTAGTACTGACTGGTTTGTTCTTCGGGCAGTCCATGGTATACACAGTATTCGCCGCCAGCACCATAATTCAAAGGCATCAATTTTCTTCCTGTCTGTCTTTTTCACTGTCCAGCTTTCACATCCATATGATGTTATTGAAAATACCATGGCTTGAACAAGTCGAATCTTTGTATGGAGAGACACATCTCTGCTCTTCAGAATCTTATCTAGGTCTTTCATAGCCATTCTGCCAAGAGCAATGCGTCGTCTGATTTCTTGACTGCTTGTTGCTTCTTTATTGATAGTTGATCCAAGTAGGTTAAAGTTGTTCACAATTTCAATTTCTTCTCCTTCAACGATGAACCTGTTGATTATGCCAGTTGTCATGATCTTTGTCTTCTTTACATTAAGGTTTTACATTAATGTTTTCTTAGCATATATCAAACAACAAACGAAAAGCCACAAAGAAGGGAAAAACTGTTCTTTTCAGGTTAACTTCTGATAACTTCCCACATAGATTCAGAAGTGATTCTCTCCTAGCTCACAAGCAATTAGGTAAGGCTCAATTGCTAGCAGTTATCCAGCTGAAACCCCTTTAGCTGGCTTGCTTTCTACTGTGTGGGTCAAATCCTGCTTCAGGAGCTTTTCTGAGTAGATTAAAGAACAAGTTTGTATTTCTTTGTGATGGTTGCTGTACTTTATAACAGAAAATCACCAAAGGAGTTTTGACAGAGAGCAGTCCATATAAACACATTCTTCATCTGCAATCATTCCCCCTTCTTCAACAAGCATGGGTTCAATATCATGGATTGGCACAGATGAATCTCTCAATGGAGCACTTTCAGGAGAATACTTGTTTCCCTGCTGTCTTTCAAGGTTATAGCTAGGGCATAGATCAGTGTTCATACCTGAGCTTCCATTGCTGTTAGAGTTCCTCTCTATATAGCCTGGCCAGTATGTAGTCCAGTTCTTATGTCCAGCCTTCCAATCCAGATCCCTGGACACTGGATCTCTCTTCACATACCTTCTGGCACAGGTCTTAGGGTCCCTTCCACGTGCAGCCGTCTCCCTCACAGGTAGCATCTGGAGTTTCCTAGCTCTGCAGCACCATTCCTCTGGCTTTCCCCAGTCCAATGATGTATGCTGGCCCTTGAAATGCCTCCCAGTATACGTACTGCTCTGGACTCTTCTAGACCTCTCAAAGGCTTTTCTCTTCCTTCTTCCAAAGGGTTTCTTTCCTTCTCTGTCCGTCCGGTTTGGCTTCTGCTTCTGATGATCCTTCAGATGAAACTGATGATCAAGCTCAAGCTGATTCTCAGGATAATGAGGATAATTCTCTGTAGAATAAACTCTACCTTTATTCTGCCTAGATGAGTGCTCCCCCCTAATACAGCGCAGCTGTGCTGAATCAGGCCCTGCCCTTTGAGATGAGTGCTTAGGGATTACCTCATAGCCCTCCTGATTGAACACACGTTTCCCCACTTCAGCTCCTCTAATGGCTGTTGGAAACCTGGTGCATTCTGGGACTGGTAGTCTTTTATGGGAAAATTCTGTTTTCTTATTTCTACCAGAACTGACAGGTTGCTTGTTCAGAGTCACTTCACCTTTTCTATAGCTCCTTCCTGAGCTATGATAAGCTTCCTTATCACAGAGTCCAGTTCAACTTGGACACACAGAGGGATGGGAAATCCTGGACAGAATTGGGCTCTATGTGTTTAATTTATATGCAGAACAAATCATCAGAGAAGCAGGACTGTATGAATACAACAGAGGTGCGAAGATTGGTGGGAGACTCATCAACAACCTTCGCTATGCTTATTATACCACATTACTGGCTGAAAGTGAAGATGATCTGAAACATTTGCTTCTCAAGATCAAGGGGCATAGTCTTAAAATGGGCCTGCACCTTAATGTAAAGTAGACAAAGATCCTGACAACTGGCAAAATGAATGATGAAGAAGAAATTGAAATAATGGACAACTTCAACCTACTTGGATCAACTATCAATAAACAGCAAGCAGTCAAGAAATGTGACAACGCATTGCTCTTGGCAGAATGACTATGAAGGACCTAGACAAGATTCTCAAGAGCAGAGATGTCTCTCTCCATACAAAGATTTGAGTTGTTCAAGCCATGATATCTTCAATAATGTCATATGGATGTGAAAATTGGACAGTGAAAAAGATAGATGGGAAGAAAATTGATTCCTTTGAATTATGGTGCTGGCAACAAATACGGAGTATACCGTGGACTGCCCGAAGAACAAACCAGAGGAGATCAAACCTAAGCTTTCTTTAGAAGCTCAAATGACAGGACTTTGACTTTCATACTTTGGACACATCATGGGAAGAGAGAGAGAGATCATTGGAGAAAGACATCATGCTTGGCAAGGTCAACGCAAAAGAGGAAGGCCAGCAATGAGATGGATCAATACAGTAACAGCAGCTGTGGGTGCCACTCTGTCAACAATAAGCCACCTGACTGAAGACCGAACACAGTTTAGGTCAACTATCCAGAGATACCGACTCAACACCGACTCAATGGTACTTAACAACAACAACCATTTTAGTGCTGCTGAATATTCCTGTCAGTGTGTTTAACATGGTTAGCAGGTATGATAACCACATATTCCCCCCACCCTGTATTATAAGCACTGCAGTTCCTATACCACACAACATGATACTACCTCAAAGCTCACAAAAATGAGTTCTACACTTAGACCACAACAACTGGTCAGTTAAAAACAGTTTTTGAGGTTCAATAAGCTCTTCAGACTCAGGTCTGTGAATTCCTGTTGTAGTCTTTTACCATACTAGCAATTTCCATAATAGTTATTTGTCATATGAAACCTATTTCTTGGAAATACAGTATGTTTGCCTAGCCGAAAGAAAAGCTAAGTTTAATATATCTCTGTCACCTCCCTCTTTCTCCCTCCCCCCTCTCTCTCTCTTTCTCTTTCTCTCTCGTTGTTTCCTTTTGCTAGATCCCTGTCTGTGCCCTGCTTGGGTAAGAACTTTATTTATATATTAGAGGAGACAGCATTCTTCATTTCTGACAAACCAAAACGTGGCGTTTGGCTGCCTACAAAAAGAATGTCATTGATAGATGTTTAAATGCCAGTGGTGTTCAATGGTCAAACTAAACCCAATAATGATAACAATGACCTAGACCTATAGCCAATCTGCCTTTTCATGTGAAACTGAGTATAGGAATAATAACTTTACAACTACAAAGTTATTTGGCAAATTATACTGTTCTTCACAGTTCATAATCTGCATTTTGAAGTCAGCATAGTACAGAGGCTGTTTTATTCATGATGGAATTACATCAGATAGTGTGAAAGAGCGATCAGGCCATTTTGATGCAGCTTGATTTATCATAAGCTTCTGATCTGTCTCTTCCTGTCCTGTCATTGATGGTGTTTCTTTCTGACTTTATTTTCAGTAGCTCTTGTTATTTTTGTTTTTGTATTGTACACCGCCCTGACGCCCTGGCATGGGCGGTTTATCAAATCTTGTGAATAAAGATAAAGACATCTTGATATTTTTGAGCTAGTAGATCATGATCTATCAGGAAATGTTTGGAATTGGATGAGGGATTTTTGAAGAATAAGGTTGTACAGGTCTTGGAATATAGATTGTGGGGTACCTCAGGGTTCACATCTGTCACTCATATTGCTTATTGTGTACATGAGAACTCTGGGGATTAAGTTACAAAAACTAGTGTTGCCCACATTTCTATATGCAGATGATATTATTTAGTAGTTATTATTCCAGCCCAAATTGACTTGACTAGTACTTATAGGAAGCTGACAGAGTGGTTTGATACTATAGTAAGGTTACCAGACGTCCCTGATTTTCAGGGATTGTCACCGATTTTAGGGCTATGTCCTTGACTCCTGTGCTTTGGCAGCCTCCTGTCTGTAATTGCAGTAGTGGGGACAGAGGTGTCAGGACAGGTCTGTGGTGGCACTGCCACCTCCCTCTCACCGCTGCTGTTCCATCGCTGCTTCTCCCAAGATCTGCGGTGGTGTCGCCAACATGGAACTAAATCTTAAGAATGCGGTCTTTCAGAGACTCTGAAGCCTGCATGCCCCACCTCCTTCTGATGCAAAAAGTGTGCATCAGAGGGGAGCAGGACCAGCAGGATCTCAAAAGCGCGCAAGTCTCTAAAAGAGCATGCACTTAGCATTTAGCTTCTTGCAGCCAATATCAGAAGAAACGGTGGAAAGAAGTTAAAGCCTAAGCACAGTCTTTTTCAGAGATTCATGCACGTCCAAGGCCCTGCCAGTCCCAGACCTCTCTGACACACACTTTTTGCATCAGAAGAAGGCAGAACCTGCAGGACTTTGGAAGCACGTGAGTCTCTTAAAGACCCGGTGCTTAAGATTTTGTTTCAGGCTGTTGCCACCACCATCACAGACATTTGAACAAGCAACAGTGGTGGTAGCGAGAGGGAGGGAGGGGGCATAATGGACATGGCAAGCCATTGCCTGGGGGGGGGGGTCGAGGAGATGCTACACCCAGGGAGGAAAGATGAAAAATGGGCGAGGGAAATGCTAGATATAGGGGACAGATTTAAGGGGGATGTTGACAACTGAAGGCAGCTGTAGGTGATGGAGAGAGTCATAGGGTTATGGGGGAGTGAGGATGCTGACTAGCATAGGAGGAGTCAGAGGGAGATAGAGATGTTGGACATGGAAGGGACCATAGGGAGATGGGAGATGTTGGGCACGGGAGGGGGCCATAGGGAGAGGGGGTGATGCTGGACACAGAAGGGGGGGGCATAGAGAGATAGAGGAAGGATGATGGACATGGGTGGGGGCCATAGGGAGATAGTGGGAAGATGCTGACATGGAAGGGGGGCAGAGGGAGATTGGGATGCTGGACATGGGAGTAAGTGATAGGGAGATGGTGGATGATGCTGAAGACAGAAAGGGCCTTGGGAAGGTGGAGGGAGAATGCTGGACACAGAAGAAGGCCATAGGGAGATGAAGGGGGATGTTGGACACAGGAGTAGGAGCAGCAGAAGGGGGGGGAAGATGAAGGGGGATGCAGGATACAGAAGTGGGCCATAGGGAGATGGATGGAGGATTTTTGTCATGGAATGGGGCCAGAGGGAGATGAAGGATTTTGAACATGGGAGAGGTCCATAAGGAGACAGAGGTGGATGCTGGACATTGTGCGAATAGGGGAGGGAATTGTGGAGATGACAGACATGGGGATGGAAAAAGGGAGAAAGAGAAGGGAAATGTTGGATATATGGGGATGAGGTCAGAAAAGAGAAGGAGGTACTGGATGGGGAGTCACTGAATAGGGAAGAGAGAAGGAGAAAGTTGCTGTACACTGAAGGGATAGAGAGAACATGGAGAATTACTTAAAGGCTGGGGAAGGAAAGAGATAAGGAATGGGATGACTATGTTAAGAGTTGAAAAGTGATAGGTAGAAGCAGTATAAAGAGGGAAATTGAGGACTGGATAATAAAGAGGAGAAGTGTCACTGAGTTGATAGAGAGAAAAGTACATGGAAAAAAGTTGAAAGGGAAAAAACAGTCAAATTAAAGAAAGTAAAGAAGGCAGGAGGGGAGAGAAGTAGCAGATGGACTGAAGACTTTGGAAAGCAAAAGTGAGTTAATAGAAGACAGAGGAAAGCAAAAAACAGAAACTGGGACAAGACAACAAAGGTAGAAAAATAATTTTATTTTCATTTTCAATTTTGTGGTTGCAATATGTCAGGCTTTGGAATTTACATGCTCAGCTTTTATATTTTGCACCGTACAGACCAGTTATTCAAAGGCATTTACACAGTTTACAGAACTGTAAACCGTGCAACTGCCCCTAAGCAGGATATTCAGCAGTACTAACATGATTAGTGTCACTGAATATACCCAAGTAATGCTGCTATATGCCTCAATACTAACCACTTAGCATCGGGATGTGTCAGGGGCATTCCAGGGGTGTTATCCGGGGATAACCGTGCAGCAGAAATATTCAGCCACTGCCCAGTTATCCGTCAGAGGCAAAAGCTGTCCTAACTTCCACCACCGGAGCTAACCAGGCAGTGGCTGAATATCGCCGCTAACGATCTCAGATATTCAATGCCGGTGTCCGAATATGGCCCCAGATTGAATATCCAGGGTTAAAGTTTAGTGTTGATGGCTATGCGCTTTAGAGGTTCATAGCCATTGCAAATGAATATCGAGCCTTTATATTTTTATGGTGTTTTACTGCATGCAGAGTCTGATTTCTTAGTGTTTCAGTTTAATTTTTGTTTCCATATTTCTATTTTTAGTTTATGTTCCGTTGTACTTGATAAGAGTCATTCTGTGTTCTGCTCGTGTTTTGGGGTTTTTATGTTGGTATCTCCACTGCAGTAATTTGGTTTGTCCAGTTTTCCGAATAGATGTATGAATGTTCTAGGGCTCTCGGTAATGTTTATGATGTAGCTCTTTTCTGGGTAGGTTCCTTGTGAAAGTTTTGGAGGTTATTGCTGAAAATATGGCAGTTTTCCGGAGTCCCTGAGTCATTTTTGTAAGATTTTGTATTACTTACTATGCCCAATATTGATAAGGGTTTATATTGCTAGTACTGAGAAGACACCAGAATTAGAAATTAATTTTGTTATGTTCAGCTCTATTCTGCTCTGCACCCACTGGTGGGACAGGATTTCTTTGGCTATATATTTTTTAAAAAAAGTGAGAAGTGTAGCACAGTTTATAACACCAAAATAAAATTAGTTATAATAATTATACTTTGGGGTTATAAACCCTGCTGTTGTTCTTACATTTTCTCTCTGTTCATTGGTGTATGAGTGCCTTTCATCACCTTTGTTTTTTGCAGAATATAAATTTACATTTCATATTGGGTCAATGTAGAATGTCAGGAGCTGGTATGATTTATATTAGATTCCCAGGCTACTTAATTAAACTCCTCTATTTTTTGTTGCATATAAACAGCATTACAAAGATTTTTTTAAAAAATTATATAACGGGATTATGTTGCTTTTTTTTTCTTCCAACAACAGCCTCGGTGTTTTGAGTGAGGGGTACTCACTGCTTCCTGACTATAGCTCTGAGGAGGCTCCTCCATTTTTTTTGTTTGTTTATTTTTATTTGATTTTAAACAAATTACATCAAAAAATTTATAATACTATATATAAATGTAATACATATACATTTCAAGTCCACATCAATGGAGATGTTCCACACCTGGTAAGAAGTATGTGTTCTAAGAGATTGATCAGGTGGAAGATTAGAATCTTCTGTTTAATCTTTTTTTTTCTGTTTCTTGGCTTAGATTAAGAGGACTTTTGTATGTAATCTCCAGACCCACCCAAATCTCTGGAGGTTACATACAAAAGTCCTCTTCTTATCTTCCTTTTCCCCATTACAGGAAAAAATACCTCTTCATGCCGACATGAGCCGAAGGGATGCCAAATGGGTGGGGCCTGCCCCTTTAGTCACACTCCTTCAGGGACACGTCCATGGGCACATGCCCGTGACCACATCCCGTGGTGGGGCTGGACGCCCTCCCAAACTGCACCAACCAATCAGCACAGGTCTCACGAGCTCCAGAGACCAATGGACAGTGAGGAAACAAAATTGAAGAAATGAACACCTCAGCGTCCCGCAGTGAGGCTGGATATCTTATAGCCCTCCCAAACTGCACCAATCAGTCAGCACAGGTCTCGCAGGCTCCAGAGACCAATGGACAGTGAGGAAACAAAATTGAAGAAATGAACACCTCAGCGTCTCGCAGTGAGGCTGGATGTCTTATAGCCCTCCCAAACTGCACCAACCAGTCAGCACAGGTCTCGCAGAATCCAGAGACCAATGGACAGTGAGGAAACAAAATTGAAGAAATGAACAACTCCTGGCTCCTCCATTTTGGGTGACAGGAGGGGTGCCAGCTCATCTCACGCCTAAGGCAGCAGATTGTCTTGAGCCACCCCTGGCTGTTAGCATTGAAAGCACAGGGCTTTTGAGAATTCTTTGCACTTAGAAGGCCCTATCCACCATGCCTCCTTCTGACGAATGCTTTATACATCAGAACAGACAGAATTGTCAAGGCCTCCCAGGCATGCAGCAGTCATGATAGACATTGCGATTTTGCCTTTAAATTGCCTCCACTGACAGACAATGAGAGAAGCAGTGGTTAGCCAAGGGGAAGTAGTGGGAAAGGAAAGAAGTGATATTAGACAACAGGAGAGAGGCATAAACATAGAGGCAGATACTGGACATGGGACGGGGGCAAACAGCAATGCTGGCCATGGGGAGGAGGACAGAAAGTGAACATGGAATGAGGTAGCGGGCAAATTCTGGACATGGGAGGGAACAGGGAGATGATGGGCAGATGCTGGGTATGAGGAGAAGACAGGGGATGCTTGACCCAGGGGGAGGGATGGTGCAGCTGGAAAGATGCTGGTCACCTCGTGAGGAGATGCTGGATACCTAGGGACTGGATAGTGATGGCAAAGGGAGATATTAGACATCTTGGAATGGTAAGGAAGGAAAGATGATTGACTCCTGGTAGGGGGATAAAGGGAGATGCTGGACTGGAAGGGTGGGGAAGGGAAGAGAAAGGGAAATACTGGTTAATGAGCAGAGAGAATGGAAGAGAGTGGACATGGGGGTAGGGAGACGGGAGAAGGGGGAATTAGTGAGGGGATGGGGAAGCAGTGCAAGAGATGGGAATGGGAGGGCTGGGATGAGGGAGATGAAACCTATAGACAGATGTAGTGAAAAAGGGGACTGAGGGTTGAATTATGAGGGGCAAAATCAGAATGGACAGAGAAGCAGAAAAACAAATAGAGGAAAGCTGAAAAATCAATGTTAGAGAAGGATGTAGGAGAAGAAGTGAAAACAGAAATTGAGTAAAGAAATGACGAATGGACTGGACACCCTGGTATTCGTGCCTTCTACCGGCTGCGACTAACTTCCCTGCCGGTTGTGCAGGGAAGTTAGATGGGGGCAGGGAAGGGGTGGCTCAGGGGTGGAGTCTGGGTGTATGTCCAGGGCCAGCGACTTAAACAGAGAGGTTATTCCACCTCTGAGGTGGAATAACCTCCCCGTATGTCATTTTGCTATAGGCCTGGGGCTTGCAGTGGGCAGGGGGGGGGGGTGTGAAGGCAGTCCCAGTAGCCCGACCTGGCCTTTGGAGGCCAATTCGGGACTCAGGCTGCAGGGAATGAGGTCCTGCAGTCCGGCGGCCGGCATCACAGCTCTTCAATGGAGCCACGGTGCCATGGCAACAAGACGCCATGGTGCCACAGCTCCATTGAAGAGCCTTGACTGAGTTAACTAGGGACAGTCCTGCATGTGCAGGCCAGACTGAATTGCGGTTCCAGCCTGCATATGCAGGACTGTTCACTAATCTGATCTCGTGGGGCTGAATCGTGATCCCCTTTGTACATCTGGTTCAGACCAGATGTACAGAGGGTATCGATGTCCAGGACGGAATCTGGCCCCCTGGGAACAGCATTAACAAAACACACACAGATGAAAGCAGAAACCAGAGACTGGAAGCAAGATGATGAGGTAAAAACTGCCAGACAGAAAATAATTTTATTTTCAATTTAATGATTGGAATATTTCAGTTTTTGAAATTTACTTCTGAAATGTTTATATTTTGCATTGTACAGTCGGGAAATACATCACTGTTTCCATTTCTTTGGTAATTTTTCTACTTGAAAGTGATACTGTTCTGTCAGGGAATGATGGGGAGAAGAGAATGTCTCCTTATTCCTCCCCCAGCACCTGTTGCACAATCCTGAAACTAAGGGGACTCTCGCCCCCCTCCCCCACAGGAATTGGATGGGTGTCCCAGATTTGTAACCTTATATTATAGATTTATGATGAGTAAGCATCTGATGAAGTTAAATCCAGAAAAAAACAAGTGCCTGATATACTGTAAACCATGCAAATGCCCCTAAGCAGGATATTCAGCAGCACTAACACGGTTGGTGCTGAATCTCGCTGCTGCCTGGTCAGCTTCTGGCTTTCATAGCTGACCCAGATATTCAATGACAGATACCAGATATGACTCCGGCATTGAATATCCGGGTTTAATGTTCAGCGGCGATGGCTAGGTGCTGTAATCACGCTAGTTGTCTCCATTGAATATCTGGCCCTCAGATATTATAGATGGCTCATACTTTAGCTTGTTTTCCCAATACCTTACCATCTGTTTTGGGGATAGAGATTCCATTGTTGAAAACTGTGAAAATCTGGGGAATTCTGTTAGACTCCATTTTGTCCACAGAAGAGCAAGTAAAGATAGTGACGAGGAAGGTGTTTTTTAAATTCCGTCAATCGCAAGAAATCAGAGCAAATTTGGAAACTGACCAATTGAAATTACTGGCACAAGCTTTTATTGTGACACAATTAGATTACTGTAATCTTGTTTATTTGGTTGGATATTCTGAAGAAATGTGTAAATCAAAGCTTATTCTAAAAGGAAAAAAAAATATGACAGAGCCACTCCATTTGTGGTGAAATTACGTTGGCTGCCAGTATCAGCCAGGATCCTTTTTAAATTACTATGCTTTGTTTTTAAGATTTTAAATGGAAACAGTCCATCATATATGATGGAAACTGTGTTCTTTGCTGTTCCTTTAAGGGTTGCTTGGTTGGTGAATAACAACTCTTAGGCAATTCCTTTGGTTAAGCAATTTAAATTTAAACATACACTGGAAGAGTCTTTTGCATATGCGGCAGCCATTGAATGAAACAGATTGCTTTATGAGGTAAAAAGTTAATTTAGTTATATGGCATTTCGGTAGTCACTTAAAATGATTTTATTCAGAAGTTATTTGATAGATAGAAACTGTATGAAATAATTTTGGATGTAATATCATTGGAACAATGTTGTAATGTGGTCTTACTCTTATCCGCTTAGAACTAAAATTGTATAGATGGGCTATAAATGCTTGTATTAAATTCAAATAAATTAAATTGAGAAAAAATATCAGTACCTTGCAGCCTAGACATTTTAACACCCATATGAAATCTCTGTGTCTTTTATGTTAGGTGATATGGCATCAAGCTTACAGATATGTTATTATGTGTCACTGTTTTATTTAATAAAACATATCTGTTGCATGAGTAGGTATATGTTTGTAAGAATTTGTGCAAAAAGTGTTTCATTTGTGTTTTGTTTTGGTAAAGAGAAATAGTATCAGGACTGGTGGGGAATGAGTCATCAGTCTCCCAGTGGATGTGACACCAACAGAAAACATGATACAAAATGAGTGTCAGAGCTGTGAGTTGGCACATGCTCACAGACCCTGCAGCAGTCTCTCCAAATTAGTTTCCATAGCATTAGAAAGTGCTTGTAGTAGTAGGGAGAAAGCCTGCTGCAAGCTGTGTGAGTATATGCTAGTTCACAAACTCTGTGCTGATTTTGCATCATGTTGGTGCCACTTCTACAGAGGCCTCAAGATCTCTGCAGGGTCCCGTATCCCGACTCAAGATATGTAAGAGGACCAAGGAAGGAGGGCCGAGAAAGAAATGATGCTGGAAAGGAAAGGGGAGAATAGATTGTAACCCCTCCGGCGACAGGGAAATACCTACAGTGCCTGATTATAACTTGCCTTGATCTACTACTGGAAAGGTGTGAGCTAAAGCCTACTAAATAAATAAATACAAATAGAGGAAGATGCTGGACAGGAGTGGGAAACATAATGGGTTGCTTTTTCAAAGAGGGGAAATGCTGGGTGGGAGTGTTGGAAGAGAAATGGGAGAAGTTGGCATCAAAGTGAATACTACTAAGAGTAAAAGTAAAAGATAGAAGGGTGCTTGGCAAGAGGTTTTGGAAAGAGAGGGGGATGTTGGGTAAGGTTGGAGGGAAAAGAGATAAGGAGGACAAAACTATGCAGGGATAGAGAGAGAGGGGGGATTTTGAGTGAGGAGTAGAAAGGGGGATCCAATAAGGAAGATGCTTCTGGGGAGGGTGTGGAAGGGGAAGAGAGAAAAAATAAGAAATAATGCTTTGAAAATGGTGAAAGGTGGGAAGAGGATACCAAGATTGATGCTTCTCAGCATGGGGTGGAGAAAGAGGTGGAAAAGAATGCTGGGAAGAAGATAGAGGGAAGAAAATAAGATGCTGCTGAGTGGAGGTGGAAGTGGAAGAAAGAGGAGTACTGACAGGGAGTCGGCAGAAGAGAGAGAAGGGGTACTGTTAGAAAAGAAGCAGAGAGGGAAAGAGAAAGGGATGCTGCTGAACAGGGTATGAAATGAGGAGGAGAAAGAGGAGGATGCTGTATAGGAAGTAGAAAAAGACAGGAAGAGATTGCTACTGGGGCAAGAGTAGAGAGGATAGAAAAAGTATTTTGTTGTTGGGACCAGAAATGGAGAGAAAAGGATGTCGCTAGCAGGAAGTGGGAAGAAGGATAAGACAGATGCTTGGAAAAGCTGGGGGAGAAAGAAAAGATTGTTTAGTATCATAGTAAGATACTGTAGTAACATTGTTATGACGACAGATCCAGACCAGTATAGTCGATCTAGTCTGGCCAGAAAAGATATTTAGAGAGAAGGGTGATGCTCTGCTAGAGCAACTGCCACCACAGAAAGAGTTGACCACCTCTGCTAACCAGACAGTGCAGTGCCAGAACCCCTGCTGATAAAGTGGGCTTAAGGAGTTAATTCTGACTCCTTTTTTTATTTTATATTTATTACATTTTAAATATAACACTTCAAACCAGAAAGTGAATGGAAACAGGAAAAAAATCAAAGGGACATTATACACAACTAATGTTGATATAAATACACACCATTTCAGTCCACCATATAAGGAAAGAGAAGAGGGATCCAAGAATAGAAAAGAAAAAAATTGTCTTAAAGTAGAAATACAAAAAAAAAAAACCCTGAGCACGAGCCCCACTTCTAACCTTTCCCAACAGGCCTTACAGTGATACCTGAGGGTCACGAAGCTGGACCTTTATCTCCTCTCTCGGTGTACGGACATTTAATCACCTGACATTTAATCACGCGACAGTTAATCACCGACATTTAATCACCCGACGTTTCAAGCGACAGTTAATCACGCGCCTTTTAATCACGCGCCTTTTAATCACGCGCCAGTTAATCACGCGCCTTTTAATCACGCGCCCTTTAATCACGCGCCTTTTAATCACGTGCACAGAATCACAGGCAAAGAAGCACATAGATCTATTTAAGTTAAATTGTTTTTATTGAACAATCACTATATTAATTATATGACAACTGTGCAACTGTGCAATAGCACAAAACAATCACTATATTAATTATATGACAACTGTGCAATAGCACGCAAATAAACATATTTCACTTGAGGAGTATCGATCCACTGCATTTGCCACTCGCCGTTATTAATTATATGACAAGTGTGCAATAGCACGCAAATAAACTAATATTTCACTTGAGGAGTATCGATCCACTGCATTTGCCACTCGCCGTTTCAGTGTCGTGTATCTCTTGGGTGCGGCTGGTTGCATACCCGATATACCTTGTAGAAATGCCGTTCTTTGCATCTGCATATCCTTTGCAATTCCCTTCATGAAAGTCCATAATGTAGGATGATGGCATTGAAAAAGTGCTTGTAGTCCAAAATGCCATCCTTCAACTGAGTTGGTAGTTCTTGCCAATCCTTCAGACGCAGTTTGATAATGGTTCCAAACTTCTATTGGAAAGATTGCTGGACCGTAATGTTCAGCTCGTCCTGGTCGTCGTCTTCCTCGTACATAAGTGTGTTCAAAATACGACAGAAGCTCTGGCATCTTATCATGGTCTGGCATGTTGTCAGCTAATGTCAGAAATGCATCAGTGACATCTGCTGAAGGAACCATAGCCAAAGCCGGTAAGCAACGAACAGCTGATCGTAAGGTATCATTACTTTCATAGTCGACCTTCATACCAATTTCGTTTACCTTACATATAAGACTCTGGGTAAGATGAAAATAGCAACCCATGACAGTAGCACTTGGGAATGCTGTGCTAAAAGCACTTATTGCTGCACTTTCAAAGTCGATCAGTATTTTTTCGGGTGCAGCCAGTGGAATCATCTCCTTGACTGCCGCCATGATCCGATCATATTGAGCTCGCGTTTTGCTTTGTACCAGGCAGTAAATGGCTACAGGGTTGATACCAGGCACGAGTTCAAAATGTATTGTGTACAACTGGAAGAATATTGATGGCACTACCTTGAATGTTCCGTCTGCTAACCACAGTTTTGCTCTGGCCAGTCCATCCAGAAGCTCGTTACTGCCCATCATAACTAGCCGATCGTTGCCAGATCCAGAATCATATAAAATCATATGCTGGAATTTAGCTGGAATGTCAAATGACGTATCTGTTGGCGGTGGTGGTAAGGATGATGAGTTCCATTCAGACTCTAACTTACGACGTTTTCGCTGCAAGGTCCTTTTCAGAGAAATTTTCTTGGGCAATGCCATCAGTACTCTTGGCTGAAGCTGAACGCTAATAGAGCCTATGACGGCAGTTGTTGTAGCAGATACTTCACCCATTCTTTCTTTCATTTCAGCAATAGCTTGTCGCGCCAAAATATTCTCCTTGTTACCGTCATGATTGTGTTGAGGGTCGCAGTCGCCCACTACTTCTTCGTTTTTCGTTGTTAGACGTGCCTGACATTTGCTGTTCTGGTAACGTTTGAAACGCCATTGAATATTTCCGTTCTCATATTCACGATGTTTAACAAATTCATATTGCTTGTGTAAGACAGACGCCTTGCCTTTTGATGTAACACCAAACGTTATTTTATTGTAAGCCATACGCCTAAAATCAATAGATTAAACAATACTATCACTTCTGTTTCTTTGACTGTAGCCTTCAAATGCCTGGTGTGTGATTAACCGTCTGGTGATAAAGTGTCTGTGTGTTTATGTATCGCGTGATTAAGTGTCTGCGTGATTAAACGTCGGTGATTAACTGTCGCGTGATTAACTGCCGCGTGATTAAATGTTACCAAACCCCTCTCTCACCACAATGAAACAATTTAAATGCCTAGATTCATAAACACATAATTCTTTGCTTCACATACAAACAAACATAAGGAAATCGTAACATAAAGTTAAGACCCAAAGCCACCGTTCTGGGTCTTAGAGCCAAGAACTCCTGGCGCTGCATCTGAGTGAATCTAGATAAATCAGGAAATATATGACCTTTAGAACCTAAGAACATAAATATAAAACAGCATTGTGATCAAACACTAAAGCAAAGGTAAGGACGAAGAGGGGACTGAGGTAACCCCAAAAGCTTCCAGAATGGTCAGGTGCAAAGGCTGGGAACCAGAATCCTCCAGGAGCAGGGCCTTTTCTTTCCCTTTCCTCTTGCCCATAACACCAGCAATGAGGCACACTCAATGCCAAGACTCAAGCCTCTGCAAGGAGAGTCCTCAGGTACGACCGCTCACAGCGCCATCTTTACTACATCCTCCGGTAACAAATTCCAGAGTTTGAATACACGTTGAGTGAAAAAATATTTTTGCTTATTAGTCTTAAATTGTTTACCCTGTAGCTTCATTGCATGTCCCCTAGTCTTTCTATATTCTGATGATGTAAACAATTGATCTACGTTTACCCGTTCCACTCAATTCATTAATTTATAGACCTCTATCATATCTCCCCTCAGCCATCTCTTTTCCAGGTTGAAGAGTCCTAATCTTTTCAGCCTCTCTTCATAGAGGTATCCTTCCATCCCCTTTACCATTTTGGTGGCTCTTCTCTGTACTTTTTCTAATAATCGAATATCCTTTTTAAGATACGGTGACCAGAATTGCACACAATATTCAAGGTACGGATGCACCATGGAACGATATAGAGTCATTATAATATCCTTTGTTTTATTTTCCATTCCTTTCCTTATGATACCTAGCATTCTATTTGCTCCCTTGGCTGCCACTGCACACTGGGTGGAGGGTTTTAACATGTTATCCATGATGACACCTATATCTTTTTCCTGGGTGGTGGTTCCTAATGTGGAACCTTGCATTGTGTAACCATAGTTTGGGTTTTTCTTTCCTAGGTGCATAACTTTGCACTTGTCCACATTAAATTTCATCTGCCATTTGGATTCCCAGTCTTCCAATTTATCAAGATCCTCTTGCAATTTTCCACAATCCTCATGGGTTTTAACAACTTTAAATAGTTTTGTGTCATCTGCAAATTTGATAACCTCACTCGTTATTCCCTCTTCCAGGTCGTTTATGTATATGTTAAAAAGAAGCAGACCCAGCATAGATCCCTGGGGTACTCCACTATTCACCTTTCTCCACTGGGAAAATTGGTCATTTAGCCCTACCCTCTGCTTTCTATCTTTTAACCAGTTCCTGATCTACAATAGTACACTGCCACCTATCGCATGACTTTTCAAATTCGCCAAGAGTCTCTCATGAGGGACCTCGTAAAAGGCTTTCTGAAAATCCAGATATGGTTATATCAACTCATTCACCTTTGTCTACCTGTTTATTCACACCCTCAAAAAACATAACAGATTAGTATGACAAGACCTTCCTTGGCTAAAGCCATGTTGACTGTCTCCCATTAAGCATGACTATCTACATGCTCAGTAATTTTGTTTGTTTATAATGGTTTCTACCATTTTTCCTGTACTGATGTCAGGCTCACTGGTCTGTAGTTTCCAGGATCACCCCTGGAACCCTTTTTAAAAATTGGCGTTACATTGGCCATCCTCCAATCTTCAGGTATTACAGATGATTTTAATGATAGTTCACAGGTCTGCAATCTCATATTTCAGTTCTTTCAACACCCTTGGGTGTAGACCATCCAGTCCAGGTGATTTGCTACTCTTCAGTTTATCAAATAGTTATAATACATCTTCTCGGTGTATCAATATTTCTTTCAATTCTTCTGCAGCATCACCTTTAAATACCATGTCAGACTTGGGTAACATCTCTACATCTTTGTCAGTAAAGACTGAAGCACAGAAATCATTCAGTCTCTCAGCTCCGCTATAGCCTTGTCCCCTCTTAGTGCCCCTTTTACCCCTCTATCATCTAATGGTCCAACTGACTCTGTCACAGGTTTTTTGCTACAAATATACTTGAAAAAGTCTTTATTATGCGTTTTTGCTTCCACAGCATGCTTCTTCTCAAATTCTTTCTTTGCCTGCCTTATCAATGCCTTGCATCTAACTTGCCAGTGCTTATGTTGTTTCTAATTTTTCTCATTTGGCTTCTTTTTCGAATTCCTGAAAGATGCTTTTTTTGGTAACAACAGCCACCTGACCTCACCTTTAAACCATGCTGGTAGTTTTTTGGACTTCCTTCCACTTTTCTTAAAGCGTGGAATACAGCTGGCCTTGGGTTCCAACATAGTATTTTTAAAGAATACCCATGTTTGATGTAAATCTTTAACCTTTGCAGCTGATTCTTTTAGGTTTTTTTTAAACTATTTTCCTCATTTTATCATAGTGTCCCTTTTGACAGTTAAAAGGTAGTACTCTGGATTTCCTTGCCATCCTTCCTCCATTTATTAAATCAAACATGATCATGATATGATCACTATTGCCAAGTGGCCCCAACACCCTTATCTCTTTTGTCAGATCTTGTGTTCCACTAAGGACTAGGTCCAAAATGGCTTCCCCTCTTGTTGGTTCATGAACCAATTGCTCCAAGAAGCAGTCATTTATTTCATCTAGAAACTTTGGGGGATGTTTACTAAAGTGCAGTAATCGTGATTAACGCGCGTAAAGTACGTTTAACGATTGTTAGCATGTCCGAACGCGCGTTCTGACGTGCTAATGATCGTTAAATGTACGTTACGTGCGTTAACCGCAGTTAACGATCATAAACCTCCGCGGCGCGTTAAAACAGCGCAGAAGGTGGAGAGTGGGCAGAGAGAAGGGGTCAGTGGGCGGAGAGTGGGCGGGGAGAGGCTCCCCTCAAACTAACGCGCTGAATTTCTGAGCTCAAGTCCAACGCGAATGAAAACCTGTCGTTAAAGGCATTTAAAGGGAAGAGAAACCATTTCCGTCAGCAATGTACAGAAAAACCGGGGAAACCCACAAAACGTCAGCAGTGTGATACATGTGCACAGAACAAAATTTCACATAAAACGTTAAAAATGACCACAAGAAACATTTTAAAAAGCATAATTCAGCTGGGCAACAGTGATAGCAATGGTCAACAAGGAACAATACTCCCTGGAAAGCACCAAATAAAAAAGAAATGATGTGTGGAAGGGTCTACGCTCCGCAGACCCTTTCAAAGATCATTTCATTGTAATGGAGCTGTCCTGGGAGTGTTGTGTAATGTTGCCCAATGATATCATTGTTGCCCAGGTTGGTTATGGGTGTGTGCCCCTTTTCTGAGGTCTTTTCTGAGGTTTATGTGCACCTTTGTCTGCATACAAGGTAAATGAGGCCACAGTAAACCTGTTGCAGAGCAGGGTTTCTGACTCGTCAGGCCGGTTTAACTAACTCCAGGGAATGCACTGTCTCAGTGGCCACAGTGTGGTGCAACAGACACAGCCAGTGCCTGTAAGACCAGAGAGTCACAGGTTCAAGTCCCAGCTGGGGTTCCTGCCAACCCAATCCCCAGAGTTTTACCCACCACTAAACAGTGATAGTAAAGACACTCCTTTATTGCAGAGAACATACGCATGGCCTATATTTTACCACACCAAACACAGACACCAGAAACAGGCATATTACCTAAAGCAGAGTCCCGCAAATGCAGTCCTGGAGGGCCCCACACCATTCCGGCTTTATGCTGCCTCTAATAAAGATGCCTGTGCTGCATAGCTATGCACCACCCCCATGGTATGCAGATGTAGCTCATGCATATTTATGAGGGACAGCATGAAAACCCGAACAGTGTTTGGAACACCAGGACTGGAGTTGGGGAACTCTGCCGTAAAGCATCAGCCAACAGGGCCACACACCCACACACACACCCACAGGCCCCATTGGCCAATGCCTCCTGGAGAGGCAAGACATTGGACCCTGCCTGTATCTCCCAATACTAGCAGTTGCATACCTTAGCAATGCCACCCTACACCTGGGTATATGGTACAGAGCTATCAAACGTTCCCTATGATAACTGGCAGATATCAATTCCTACGTTAAGCACATTTTGCTCATTGAGCTCCACCATAACAATCATTCTGATGTCTGCGGTGTGTGCTGCAGGTCTGGTCTCTGACAGTGTTCACCACCCTGGGGAGTGACCCCCCAACAGCCTTGTGTACCATATACATGCCTGTACTATGCCCATGACTGGTGTGGTGGGTATGGCTGCTGACCACCTCTATAGTAGCACAATGCTGGCATAGGTGTGGGGGTGGCTGTCTGTCTATCCAGTGTGTGGTGGCTGCAAACACCTTCCACAGTCCACACTGCCAGCAATGTTGCCAGTATTGGGCTGCCAATGTGCATAATGAGGAGCAAGGTACCATGGGTATAGGCTGGACAGGGTGGCCTGGCCAGGGTGCATCTGCACAGGGCATAGGGCAGTGACAGGCACATTGTAGTGCCCGGCCACCACCTACACAGACAGGGTGACCTCAGTATATCCTGCTGAGAGATCACTCTCACCCTGACTGTGCAGTGACCACAGCATGGCTAGGCACTCCCATGGTGCTATCTAACATTTCTCTCATGTGATAAATATGGGTTTCCTTTTGGGGCCCAGTCACTGATGTATCTGCTTGCTGTGTATGCTGATATCCCAGTTCTGGGTGCAGGCATCTCCACTGGGCACTAGCAGACTGTTTGCAGCTGGTAGGTGTTGCGATGGAGTGGCTTGCACCAGGGGAATATCAGATAGTGGTGGGGTGCAGCATACCATATCCAGGCCTAATGTCTGTTTGCTATTGCGTTATGGCTGTGTACAGAGCTGCATTGACTGCCCTGTGGGGTGTCTGTTCCTCAGCAGGACTAGAGTTAATGTTCCCCTCTACTGCCACCTTTGCAGGGAGGTAGACTGTGGATCTTTTGATAGGAAACCCTGTTTGCCACCCTCAGCCCTGGGGGAGGAGGGTGGTGGTGCATGGGGGCTACACCTGACTGAAACAGACAGAGATGTCCAAAGTGGTCCTGCAGAAACTACCTATCTCACACAGGAACACTGCTCTGGACCTGCGCCATGGATGGTGCTGTGGACCTAGTGCTGTGCGCCTCACTGCACCCTCAGGGTGAGCACAGTACCCGCACAATGTGACGGTGTGTAGCTACTCTGTGCCAGTACAACACACGGTCAGTACCCCCTATCAGGCCGAGGTGCTGTGGGGGTGCACATGGTCAGTTCCCCCTACCGGGTCGAGGTGCTGTGGGGGTGCATTCCCCATGGTGTGTATCTGTGGACAGCTGATTTGTATGTGCAGTGCATCATGGGTGTGACTGGCACAATCCATCCCTGTGAAACTCCAGCACCTGCTCACAGGCTCTGATAAACCATAGGCCATCACACGTACATCTGTTAGCATAATGCATAGGTACAAGACACCCTACAGAGTCTGTAATATAAGATGCCCACACTGGTAAAAACACACATACCCACGCAAGTACAAACACACGTACCCACGCACTTAAAGCCACACGTACCCACGCACGATTGTAGGTGCGCAGCCATGCACGGGGCTACGCCCGTACCAACGCACGCAGCCTCGCACGCAACCTCGCACGCACCAATGTACGTGGCTAGGCACACTCCGAGGGTGTGTTTCTGACACCAATACTCAACATATCGAAAAACATGCCTCCTCATTCCCTCTGTAATGTACAGGGTGATGCCTGGGACAGCCTTCTGCGTTAGGCACACTGGGGACTCGAACCCATGCTGCCTATAACAGCGGTCAGTACCGTAACCATTGTGCTACAGCTCTGTTTCAGTGCTTTGTGTCTGTACGTCTTCTTACGATTAACGCACAGTAACGCGCCACGGCGCCCGGTAACGCTCGTTAATTTTTTGAACGCGCGTTAGTGGTGACGATGTACCGCCCATGTCCTTATTTGGGGTTTCTGTCACTACCGCGGCTCCTAACGCAAATTATCTCCCTAGCATGTCCTGCTGTGACACTGACCCAGTCGACACCGGGGTAATTGAAATCACCCATTATTATTGCTGCACTGTAACTTTTGTTAGCTTCCCTGATTTCTTTGAGCATTTCATCATCCTTTTGTTCATTCTGGCCAGGTGATCAATAGTACACCCCCACTGCCATCTCTTTCCCCTTCTCCTTTTTACATGGAATTTCAATCCATAGACATTCCTGCAAAACTTTAATCCTTTGTGATTCAATGCTCTCTCTAACATAAAGTGCAAACCCTCCACCAATTTGATCTGCTCTATCATTACAATATAGTTTATAACCAGGTATCACAGTGTCCCACTGGTTGTCCTCCTTCTACCATGTCTCTGAGATACCAATCATATCTAACCTCTCATTTAATGCTATATATTCTAACTCTCCCATCTTATTTTTTAGACTTCTAGCGTTTGCATACAAGCATTTTAGAGGCTGTATTTTTTTCATATTAATCTGGTTATTGGTTGGCAGGGGTAATTTGGAATCTTTAAGCACTGTCTGCTCTGTACTGAAGGGCATTAGGGTTACTTTTGTCTTTATTGGAACCTCTCTGTCGATATGCTCTAACTTTGTCGATCATTTGCTGAATATGTGCCATAAAACCGAGTGCTGAAGACTTCCCTAAAGCCAGATTGTGCTGAATCCACAATTTTCCTCTTCTAGCAGATCAATCAGTTGTTCAGCAATTGCAAACTCCACAAACCTTATTAAAAAAAGGTATGTTGGCAATAGGGTGACAATTTTCACAAAGAGTGATGTCCTTTAATAATCTTTTTAAAGGATGCATAATAATTGCTTAAGACTGATAGCAGAAATACCTTCATGTAAATTTAGATTCACACACTGTTGGCCAAAGTAATAGCTGCTCAGTGTTATTTTTTTATCAAATCTAATGTACATAGATCAGACACACCTTCCCTTTCGAAATTGTTTAAATCATGTCTGGTTAAAGAACTGAACAATTTTCAGGCATTTCAGGCTTGAATCTGACATCACAAATTACACAGATGGAAGTAAAGATGTCCGAAGATTATCTGTTTTAGCAAAAAGATAGCAGGCAAGTTGCTTGGCGGTTGGCATTATTTTGACAGAATTTCAGTCTTGCAAAATGTGCTTTTCAACAGGGAACTGATATACTAAATAATTCCCTGGTACTGTTAGCACAGCTGGCAAACACAATCAGAAAAATGAAGGATTTTTGCTTCATTTAGTTCCTTTTTTGTATCCTTAAAATCTCTGCCGCTACCACAGCTTACTACTCATAGTTCACAGTTACAACCAAGCATGCTCCCGTCATCAGTATGCGTTTTTATATTTCTCAAAAGACTCATTATACCATGGGCTAGGCTGGCGATTGGACAAACACACCATTTCTTGGGTAAAATTTTATCCAGTTCAGATGCCAATTAAATAAAAAATATCAATCCTCCACCAATAGATTTGCCAACGTTTTGAAAGAAAAACCCCCGCTACCTGTGGCTAGCCATGCCTTGTTCATGCCTGTCCTGCCCCGTCCCTTGCCCCACCCATAAGAAATAACTGCAGAGAGGAAAACGGTGCTGGCTTTAGCATCTGCAAGCTATATTAAGAGGGAGGTACAAGAGATTGAAAATTAAGCACCTATTCAGCCATAGTCCCCATGTCAGGCCCCTCCAACACACATATGCTCTCCCATATGGCATTAACTCCAAGCATATATTCTGCATCCACTAAATCCCACCCCCGGCCTCAATCTGTGCAAAGCAGAACAAAGCTAGAAGCTTCCCCATACAATTTATATAAAAGAAAAAATCTCTCTCAGTACCAAGCATATTGTGAGTTAATCAGGGTCAGCTCATTGTTGATTCAAAGTATTGGCACTCTAAGCCAAAACTTAGGCCACAGTGCATGCTACCTCCCTCAAAAAGGTGTATTGCAGTTTTTAAGATTTTATTTCTTTGCAAATGAAAGGAGCATCACAAATGGTATTTAGCTTTCTAAGATTTTTTTCACTTGTAATTTTTACTCCCTCCCTCCCTCCCTCCAGAACAGAACTAGGACATTTTGCTGTAGAACTCACCATACAAACAAAACGTCTCACAATAACAACAACATAAACCTTCTTCAATACCAAGTGCATTGTGAAGTAGCCCACCCAAAATAGGGAATCTCTGAAATAGATGTATCAAGGGAAGTAAAAAACAAGACGGAGATAGATCACAACTTCACACAAACAGATAATCTTGTGAAGTACGACAAAACCCTACAACAGTTGTATGGAGGACCAACAGTTGGTCTGGATTCCATAACACCACCATTGAGAACCTACCTACTATAGGAAAAGGCAGCACTGTAAATATATCAGTACCACCTATTGGGAAAATTAAACAAGTTGGATTTCTTCAGATCCGAACACAGACATTCACTGATAACCGAATACCTAGCCTCAATTACACATTCTAAACATAGGCATACCTTCCCCGAGTACAGAACAAGTTACCACACATTGCCAATAGACTTATGTATACAACAATTAAACTGAAATCCCAAGATGTCAGGCTCTGCATGAAGTGCAGTACCAGAGAAATAGAAACGGCAATGCATTTCCCCTTGTACTGCACTAAATATTAAAATAGTAGTTGACAAAATTGAAATAATGTCATATTCTAATCACTAAGTTATTTTTTCTACCTTTGTTGTCTGGACATTTTATTTTTCTAATCTTGTTGGTCCCAGTCTCTGGATTTTGCTTTCCTCTGCCTTCTCTTAACTGCTGCCTTGTGGTACCCACTGCTATTCCAGTAGTGAGTTCACCAATCCAAACTCATCTAACTTTGCATGTAGGCTGGGATGAGAACCCATATTCCCTAGAGTGGAAAGGTTACCATGCACTGCCTTAACACATTGTTAAATATATCAGCTATATTTGCTAGCTGGGTTTGCAAGAAAGGTTTAGCCTCAAGTGAGCAAATCAAGAATTGTTTGACAGCTCGAAGGCTACACCTCATTACCGATATCGGGTCCTGGGAAAAAGTTGATGCTTCAAACCCATGGCAGCTTTCACTACATCAGACTCAGAATTTTCAGCATGGACCATGCATGGCAATGCAGTATGTGAGCTTTCATGAACAGAGCTTCCCTGCAGCAGGTTCCCTGAACCCATCTCTCCTCCTCCTCATGCAATGCTGATTAGCTCCCTCCCTCCAACAGTGCCTACCTCCACTGCTGCTGCCGCTTGCTGGGATCTGTGGATGAGGCAATAAAACACATAAGAAGACCATAGCCTGCAAGTTCATGGATGCGGCTCAGGGCCAGTCCTGCCCCTTCTGACATAAAAATCCTGTTTCTGAGGGGCAGTACTGGCAGAGCCAAATGCCGCATGCAAAAACTTGCAGACTCATAGAAACATAGAAACATAGAAACCTGATGACAGAAAAAGACCACATGGCCTATCTAGTCTTTCCTTCCACATCAACAACTACAACAGTCTACTTTTTACCTTTAGAGATCCTCTGTGTTGGTCCCATGCTTTTTTGAATTCAGTTACTGTCCTCATCTCTACCACCTCCACTGGGAGACTATTCCACGGATCCACTACTCTTTCCGTAAAGAAATATTTCCGCATATCACTCCTGAATCTATCTCCCTTCACCCTCATCCCATGTCCCCTCGTAGCAGAACTTGCTTTCAATTGGAAGAGGCTCTCTCCCTGAACATTTATGCCACGGAGGTATTTAAACATCTCAATCATATCACCTCTATCCCGCCTTTCCTCTAAGGTGTACATATTAAGATCCTTAAATCTGTCCTCATATGCTTTATAATGAAGCCCACTAATCATTTTAGTAGCCACCCTCTGCACCGACTCCATCCTGTTCACATCCTTTTTAAGGTGCGGTCTCCAGAATTGCACACTATACTGGGGTCGGTCCTCTTACGTGTTTTATTGCCGCTGCCACAGCTCTGGGCAAATGGCAGCAGTGCAAAGCACTGGTGGAAGGAGGAAAGGAGCTGAGTAGAGGCAGAGAACCAGTGAAACACTTTGGACAGCCATCGGGAAATGCCTGAGTTTACAGGGCAGAGATGTGTGAGCATGTGATTGTGGCTGAACGCATGTAACTTGGCATGTCTGGAAGTGATCGGCGGTCAGCAGAAAATCAGCCCTTCATTGGCAAGTTTTACCATCCTGCCAACCTCTGGTCTCCAGCCTTTAAAACTAGCAGAACTGGCCTAAAACTGATTGATTTGCAACCCTATCCACCAATGCTTCTAAAAGCAAAAGCTTAACCTTCTCACAATCAAGCTCAATCAGTTCTAAAAATTTCATGTCACCAGTTTTCTCCTGGCTAATCCTGAAGGAATTCAAAGTTATGCATAAAGGATTCATTATTGTGTCCATCCACAATTAATAAGATATGATCAGACCATAGAAAAGGCCTTCAGATTTCTAACCTAACTGGACAGGTGCCATTATCCAATATGGGCCCCTTAAGGTCTTACACATGTCTTACAATAAGTGTGGGGCCAAAATTAACTTGATTCACATCCCACATCAGTCAACGTGGCAAGAAACCACACAACTAAAAAACAAGGGGTCTTCAAAATGTAGGCTGAAATAATTTTCCATGCATAAAGGATCTCAGAATAAGCAGAATGATTATGGTTTAGCTATACTTCATATCCCTAGTTACTTACATGTGGCATTCCCTGAGAATCAGTTTTCTCGCCTTTCCTGTTTAATGTGATATTGTGAAAAGGTGTGGGGTAGTTTATCACATGTTTGGATTTTGGATTTAGAGCACCTTTTTCTTAAGTAGCTCAAGGCAAGATACTCCCCAAATGTTCCTGAGTGTATTTACTAAAGTGCATTAGGCTTTTAGTGGAGGAGCAGCCTACTAGCCAGAAGATCAAAGGGTTCAATTCCCACTGGTACTCCTTGTAACCTTGGGCAAGTCATTTTACCCTCCATTGCCTGGGAAGAAAAGGCCTGGCAATCTTCTTCCGGTGACACATTGCCCAGAAAATGCAGAGGCGGTAGGGTTGCCAGGAGTCAGCCCTAAAAAAAAATATAGAGAGATTTTTGCAGCTAACACCTGCTGATAGTATAGACTTGATGTCCAGAGAGGTCTGACAGCTGCCAAAATCTGAGATGTTACGGAGAGTTTGCTGAGACTCATGAAGCCTACTGACTATTATCTGATGTTGCTCATCCATGTCAGCAGAAATGATACTGTTAGGTATCCCTCTGAGCATAACAAAAATGACTTCATGGCTCTGGGACAGAGGGTCAAGCAGACCGGTGTGCAGGTGGTGTTCTCTTCAATCCTCCCTGTTGAGAATAAAGGCTGAGGCAGAGAAGCTTGTATCCTGGAGATGAATGCATAGCTGCATGAATGGGGTTGAGAGCATTTTGGTTTCCTGGACCATGGGATGATTTTCCAAGGTCTGCAGAGCAGAGATGGAGTCCATCTGTTCAAGAAGGGTCAAAGTGTCTTCCACAGCAGACTGGCTAACCTAATGAAGAGGACTTTAAACTAGATTCATTGGGTATGGGTGAAGAAAGCCCCCATGTAAATGAAATCCCCCAGGTAAGTAAAAAATTAAATACCTCTGTAGAAATGGATAAAAGGAGCAACATCTGGAAAGCAATGTGCATAAATGCCCGTAACATGGAAAACAAATCCCAGATTTGAGACTTTAATGGAAGAGGCTAACTTGGATTTAGTAGCAGATATGGAGATGTGGTTCACAGACAACCATGACTGGGATGTCATCGCCTGATAACATGCCCTAGGGGCATGTTTACTAAAAACCGCTAATTTGCGCGCCGCAAAATAGCGCACTAAAAGCGGTACTTAAGAGCACTTAAATGCCCCGCAATCGTGCGTGTCACCCCCGCAGAGGTGCGCGGCACACTAACGGGCCCCGTACAAATGCGGGCCCGCAAATGTCCGATAGAGGCGTGGAACGGCTAACGGAGGGCGGAGGAAGGCTCCGGAGGGGCGGAGAGACGGGGTCAATGGGTGGAGAGTGGGAGAGGAGAGGCTCCCCGCACATTATCGGGCCCGAATTTGCATGTAAAAATAGCGCGAGTGAAACACTCGCGGTAGAGGGCATTTAAAGGGAAGAGAAACCATTTCCGTCAGCAATGTACAGCATATTCGGGGAAACCTGAAAAACGTGAGCAGTGTGATACATGTGCACAGCACAAAAGTGAAAATAAAAATAGAAAGTGACCACAACAAAAATATCATAAATAGTAATGCAGCTGGGGAACAGTTATAGTAATGGGCAAATATAGAAAACACACCCAGGAAAGCTCCAGAAAGAAGAAATGAATATTGGAAGGGTCTACGGAGCGGAGACTCATCCAAAACAAATGTCCTTTTTGGAGCTTTCCTGGGAGTGTTTGCTATGGTTGCCCATTAATATCACTTTTGCCCAGCGTGGTGATATATTGTCCCCCAGTGTCTGTGGTCATTTCTGGGGTTTATGTGCACGTTTGTCACCAGACAGAGTGCATGTGCCCACAGTAAAAATGCGTAGAGCAGGGTTTGTGACTCCATCCTGCCAGGTATACTACCTCCAGGGGCTGCATTGTCTCTGTGGTCATAGTGTGGTGCAGCGGACAGAGCCAGTACCTCGAGGGTCAGAGGTTCAAATCCCAGCTGGGAGCACATGCCAGCCCAGCCCCTATGTTTTACCCACCACTAAACAAAGATAGCGCAGACACCCCTGTATTGCAGGGAACATAAGCATGGGGAAAACACCCATATTTTACACAACACCGCACACACACCACAACAATGGGCATACCTACAGCCAAGTCCCCCAAATTCAGTCCCGTACTGCCACATTGCAATCAGGTCATCTGCTTTTTCTGAGAGAAGCTCATGCCAGCATGTTGGCGCACGAGTACATGTGGTGCAGGGGGCAGTGGCAGCTAGCCACAGAGGACAGAGGCCAAGCCATGTGCAGGCTGGCACAGTCCACTGCAACACACAGGCCCTGCCGGATCCACAGGCATGGACATTCCAGGGAATCCAGCCAATCTGTGGCTACAAGGTGGTGCAGTGCACACAGACAGTGCATACAAGAACAGAAGGTCACAGGTTCAAAGCCCAGCTGGGGCTACCACCAATCCTTCCCACATATTTTTCCCACAGCTACAGAGTGATAGTAAGGACAAACCTTTCGTGGCGAGGACGTATGCAATGGTACTACGTCTATATTTTACCCCACTGAGCACAGACACCATGTACAGGGGCAGTACCTAGAGCAGAATCTCCCAAATGCAGTCCTGGTGGGCCAAACACCAGTCAGGGTCCATGCTGCCACTCATACAAATGCCTGTGCTGTATATCTATGCACCACCCCCATGGCATGTAGATGTAGCTCATGCATATTCATGAGAACAGCAGGTAAACCCGATCAGTGTGATGCACACCTGGACTGGAGTTGGGAATCTCTGCCGTAAAGCAGCAGCCAACAGGGGCAGACACACCCACACCCACACCCACAGGCCCCATTGGCCAATGTCTCCTGGAGAGGCAGAACATTGGACCCTGGGTGCATCTCCCAATACTAGCACCTGCATACCCTAGCAATGGAACCCTACAACTGAGGTATACGGTACACAGCTCTGAGACGCTTGCTAGGAGTACTGGCAGATAGATATCCATACGTTACGCACTGCTAGTTGACCCCATCCGAACAATCTGTTTGGTGTTTGCGGTGCGTGCTCCAGCCCTTGCCTCTGACGGTGTTTACCACCCTGGGGAGTGACCCCCAGCAGTACTGTGTAGCATATCCATGCCTTGCCGTGCCCAGCAACGGTTTGGTGGGCAAGGCTAATTACCTCCTCAATAGTAGCACCATGATGGCATAGGTGTGGAATTGTGTGTCTGTCTATACAGTGGGTGTTGGCTGCATGCCCCTTCCACAGCCCACACTGCCAACACTGTTGCCAGTATTGGCCTGCCAATGTGCATAATGAGTAGCAAGGGACCATGGGTATATCTCAGACAGAGTGGACTGAACAGGATGCAGCTGCACAGGGCATAGGGCACTGGCAGGGGCATGGTAGTGCCCGGCCACCACCTACACAGACAGGGTGACCTCTGTATGTGCTGCTGGGGGATCACTCTCACCCTGAGTGTGCAGTGATGGCAGCATGGCTAGGCACCCCCATAGTGCTATATTGTGATTCTCCCATGTGATATGTATGGGTGTCCTGTGAGGATCTCTTCATGGACTTATCTGTCTGTGGGTGCATGCATGTCCATCAGGACCAGCCAGCAGACTGTTCACAGCTGATATGTGTTGTGATGGAGTGCCTTGCAGGGTGCAGTGGCTGATGGCTTGCTGCAGGTGAATATCAGATAGTGGTGGGGTGCATCTTTGAATATCCAGGCCTAATGTCTGTCTGATATTGTGTTATGGATGTGTGTGGAGCTGCTTGGACTGCCCTGTGGTGTGTCTGTTTCCTAGCAGGACTGGGTTTGATGGTCCACTCTACTGCCATTGGGGTGGGGATCTGTTGAGGGGAAGCCCTGTTTTATCCACCTGGTGGTCCCCACTAACTGAGCCAGACAGAGATCTCCAAAATGTTTATGCAGCACCTACCTATTCCACAGGTTATTGCTGCTTTGGAGCTCTGACATGGCTGCATTCAGCCATGGCTGGTGTTGTGGACCTGGTCCTGGGCGCAACATCTCACACTCAGGGTGAGCACAGTAACCGCACAATGTGATGGTGTTTAGCTACTCTTTGCCATTTGTCCACCCACTCAGGACACCCTACCAGGCCGAGGTGCTGTGTGGGTGCACACGGACACTTCCCCCTACCAGGCCGGGGAGCTTTAGGGGTGCATTTCCCATCCTGTGTTCAATCGTGGACAGCTGATTTGCATGTGCAGTGCATCATGGGTACGGGTGGTTCACAACAGCAGACTGTCAGTGTGGTGACGTACAGGCTATCTGCAGCCAGCCAGGGGCTGCTTACTGCTATAGAGCTGTAGCCCAATGGTTACGTCACTGCCTGTGCAGCCAGATGTCATGGGTTCAAACCCACAGTGGGGTTATGTGATAGGGGTGTCCACAGATTTATTTTAATTTACTGTACATATGTTGCTGCCAGCAATACCACCCTCAGCGTACTGTACCCATAAGGTGCCTCTGAGGGTGCTTTATGGGGCGCCCTATAGGGCACGTTACAGTTGCCAGCCATATAGGGTGCACTATACATTATCCTGTGTCGCAACATACATGCTGCCCTATAGGGGACATTCTAGGGTGCCTTGGCGGACGGTGCACTGTAACATGTGCCTTATGGGCCGCCTTATATTAATATGCTGTGAGAGTGCGTTTGCTAGTAGTTATCACAAAATAAAATTAGAAAGCCTCCTACAGCACTCCACAACATATAACATACTGCCTCAGATAGCTTTTTTCACTGGGCATTGTGAGGGATCGAACCCATGGTCCCTGCACCATTGGTCAGTGTCTTAACCATTGTGCTGTGGCTGTGTTCCTTTGCTTTGGCATCAGCGCGCCACCTTATGCCCATCAGCGCGCCACCTCCTGCTGCCCACAATTAGTGCGCTGCCTTGTGCCGCCCAAAATGAACAGTGCGCCGCCTTGTGCCGCCCAAAAAGAACAGTGCGCCGCCTTGTGCCGCCCAGATAGTACAGTGCGCCGCCTTATGCCGTACAAAACGAACAGTGTGCCGCCCAAAAGTACTTTGCCTCCTGAACCACTTTTACACATTCAAGGTGTTGCCTCAGCTGGCCTTTTTGTTGCACACAATGGGGGATTGAACCTGTGGCCCCTACACCATTGGTTAGTGTGTTCACCGTTGTGCTACAGCTCTGTTCTGATATGTGCTCAGCAGCGCCCCACTTAGCCTTCCCACGCGCTAATGTGGGCCCCGCAAATTAGCACAACGCGCACACGTACGGTCGGGTTTTTTTCTTCTTTCTGCCTGAACCGCCCACTCCTTATATGGCACACACACATTAACGGGGCCACGCACAATTTCGGAGTTTAGTAAACATGCCCCCTAGTCTTAATACTGAACCATACCATCTCACATCCAGTGATCTCCAGATGGTTTGATTTAGTATTAGGACTAGGGCATGTTACCAGGTGATGTCATCTAGAAGTAAGGAGATCCCAGATTCTCTATAGGGTGAAATATTTCAGCAACAAGTGAAGAAGCCATATTGGACTTGGTGCGTATTTATTTTATTATTTTATTTTATTTAACAATTTTTATATACCGCCTTATTATAGAATCAAAGTGGTTTACATTATAACTCACACAGTTACAGAGAACTTATTATGGAACTCGGGGAGAGGTGTCATGCAGGGGATATTCTGAAGCATAACTTATTTACAACAGAACATATGTACAAACATTATATGGTAGAGGTCTAGCTGATGTGGTGTTAGGTGGCTTCTTTGAAATGATCAACGAAGAGGAAGGTTTTTAGTTACTTTCTGAAGTCCTTCATGTCAGTGGTGGTCTTTAATTTCCCAGGGAGAGAGTTCCAGACAGCGGGTGTGGCAAGAGAGAATGTTCTCCTAGTGGTGGATTCATTTGCTTTTCTGTATGAGCAGGGTATTGGAATGGTATCAATAGTGTTCTGTCTCCTTGGTCTGTTGTTGGGTGCATCTCCTCTAGAACTCGAGCTGACATGATATTTCTAATTTTGAAAATGGTCAGAGCAGATTTGTATCTAGCACGGTCAATGATTGGAAGCCAATGGAATTGGCATGAGAGGGGCGTTATATGATCTTGCTTATTTGATCCAGTTTGTAGTGCTGGACAGAGTTTGCAGGGATCTATAAAAATGATTCCAGTTTTGTACTGAGCACTGCAGAGGAGAAAGGGTGCGTTCCAGGGGGAGGGGAAGAGAAACAAGGAAGCCCAAGATAAATAAAAGAAGGGATAAGCTTGAGGTGAATGGGGGGAAAGAAATAGGGAATTTATGAGCCCTATGTAATTAGAAAAGGAAGAGGGGTGTAGGATATTGAGCCCTGGAGAGCTATTCAGAGGGTTAGAGAGAGTCTGGAGGAGGAGACAGACAGATAAATGAGTCAATGACAGCTGTAGATTAAAGGTGAATAAGCCAATGAGAGCTGTAGCTTAAGGGAACAGGGAAGAGGGTCTTTAGAAACAGGTCCAAAAAATAAAACCGGATCGGATCCAAGATGGCCGCTTGAAGGGAGTGCCGTGCAGCAGCGTTTTTCTTATATGGGGAAAAGGAAAGCTAAAGGGGCTAAGAAGCCCTCTTCTACCCCAGCGACCTCGACCCCATTACCTTCCCAGGCGGTTGGTCCGCTTGATTCTTTCTTACTGCCGCGGCAGCAATCAGGACAGCCGGCGACTGGCGGCCCTAGGGATCTCTCGGCTGAGTTGAGTTCGGCGGGAGGATCCGGGCCAGATATCTCCTCGCCGGAGCAGTGGCGGCCCCTTAAAGAGCCTTTGCTGGAAAGGGGTCCGGTGCCGGCGGCGATTCCTCCCCTGGCAACTAGTAGGGGAGTGGAGAGCAGAGGGACGCTGGTATCGGGGAACGGCAGGTTTGCCGCGGTAACCTCTCCTACAGCCAATTCGTCAACATTGGCGGCATTGGGGTCTCCTGCTGCGTCTGAGGTGGAGCGGCGGACTATGGAAGCTGGAGCGGCTGATGTTGATACCCCGACGCTTCTCTCTTTTGAGAAACCTGCGGAATTTACTCTAGAGTCAATCTGGTCTGCAATAGTGAAGCTGGGCGAACTATTGGCTCCTCAGATCTCTACCTTGACATCTCAGATACAGGATCATACGGGTCTGTTACAGCAACACACGGTGGAGATTACTGTGGTACAGAGCTCTGTTTCGGAGCTACAACAAAAAGTAACTCAGGTTGAAAATTTGGGACTGGGTTGGCAGAAAGATCTTGGGGCAACACAGTGGAGAGTGGAAATGTTGGAAAATATGGCTCGCTATTCTAATTTGCGATTGGTTAATTTTCCTAAGGCACAGTCTGTTGGCTCAAAGGAAATGCTAAAAAAATATATGATTGAAGTACTGGGAGTTCCTGTTGAATCTCACCCACCTCTGGTTAAGGCATATTATCTGTCTGTTAAGAAAAAAGTGGAGGGTGGTGGAAATATACCCGGGGTAGATGTGGTTGATTCCTTGGATGTGTCTGCTATGTTAGAAACCTCCTTAATTGATACAGTTTCTCCTGCTACCTTAATTGTAACTTTTGCATTAAACTCTGATAGGGATTGGTTCCTTAAAATGTTTTTCCGTAAACGTGAAGCTGTATTTCTGGGTTTATCTGTTCGGGTTTTTCCTGATTTTTCTAGGGAGACCCAGAAACGTCGGCGAGAGTTTTTGTTATTACGTCCTGGCATATTATTATTGGGGGGTCAGTTTTTTCTTTTTTTTTTTTTTTAATGCTTTATTTTCGTTTTATAACAACAAAGGAAAGGAAGACATACAGCTAAAAGACAGATACATACAGAGAATGTGATACATACACCAAAGTAAACCCCTGCCACCCCCCTCCCCCCTGCTTCTTCTCTAGAAACTAATCATCCCCGAAAACGGGCGTGTACTGACATTATTGTGGTACAAAACCTAACGGTGATCTGAAACATGATGAGTATACATTAAACAGACATGTCGGAGCAATGAGCAGATTGTACATAATCATTGAGCATCTGCCATTTAGACAAGCGAGAGTGAGTTTGGATATGGGGAATAGCTCTCCGAGATATCTGCTCATATTTACTATATAAGCAGACGAGGTTCCACCATTCATTGGCAGTAATTCGAGAGCTATCCTTCCAATTCCTCGTGATTAAACATATGGCTATACCCAGCATGAAATCAAGGAGAAAGCGACCCTTCTTAGGAAGAGAGGGGACCTCCGCCACTGAGCGGAGTCCCACAATCTTCCAAGAAAGAGGCTCGTGGAGGTGTAAGATGGATTGAATACGACCCCAGACCCGCCCCCAGTAAACCTGCAGTTGAGGACATTCATAAAGAACATGAGCGAGGGTTCCCACAGCAGTATGGCAAGACCAACACTGGTCCCTAGCAGTTGTGTTCCATTTGGCTATTCTTTCTGGAGTATAAAAGCATCTATGTGCAAAAAAGAAGAGAGTTTGGGTAACAGAGGCAGATCGGGAAACCCGCACTACTTTGCTCCAGAAAACGCTCCATTGCACAGGGGTTAAAGTGGTTTGCAGTTCGCGTTCCCAGGCTTGTTGAGCTCTACAAGTAGCAGTATCGGTACCCTGACATAATAATTTATAAAAGTTAGAGGCTACCCCATGTGTACTACTAATAGAGTGAATTAGTTCTAATAGCCCGTCCTCAGTAGGGGCAGAGGGCGGCAGGATTTGAGCACTTTTGAGGCAGTGTTGAAGCTGCATCAATTGAAAGTAATGTTTCGCTGGTAACGCAAATTCCTTTTGTAAATCAGAAAAGGTCTTCCAACGAGCTGCAGAGAAGAGTTGTTGGGGTGTCCAGATCCCCCTAGAGTACCAGGGTTTCCATGCGATCGTTTTATTTAGGACTTGAATTCTGGGGTTATTCCACAGCGGGAGTCCGTCCTGAGGACATACGTTTGGGCCCAGTGACAGAATGAGAGTGTTAAAGGCCGCAAGAGTATCGACAATCATTGGGGGATGGCGGGTGTCTACTTGATGGGACATACCGGGGAGATGGATCAACGGAATTGGGCTACTTAGCTCCTCTTCAATGTCAAGCCAAACTGGTCTGTTGTCTGTTGAGGCAGCTAGCCATCGGGCACCTTGTTTAAGTAGGAAGGCTTGATGATATCTAAGAAAATCAGGAAAGCGGGTACCCCCTAGTTCCTTCGCAGACTGTAGTTTTTGTTTAGCTACCCTTGGTGGTTTTCCCTGCCAGAGATAACGGACGAGAAGGCCCTCAATGTCTTTGTAGGTGTGTAGCGGGAGGAAGCAGGGCAGCATTTCTAAAATATAGTTCACTTTGGGGACTATCATCATTTTCACGGTTTCTAGGCGGCCCCCACCATGTAAGGGATAAGGGAGACCAACGATTTGTGAGCTCACGGACTTTGGAGACTACCTCCTTGGCATTAAAACTAATAGTGTCTTCTAAAGGAGAACAGTAGTGGACGCCAAGATATTTCACCATGCGGGATTGCCAAAGGAAAGGAAAGGCCTGCATGTCAGCCTCATGTACCCAGCGGTTCAGTGGGAATGCTACGGATTTGGTCCAGTTTATTTTATAGCCCGATAATTGCGAGTATCCATCAATCAGGTCCAAGACAGCTGGGACCGAGTCAAGGGATACAAAGAGCATAAGGTCATCTGCATATGCAGAGAGTTTAATCTCTCTGTGACTGAAGGGGACACCTCGAATACGTGCGGACTGTCTAATAAGGAGGGCGAGGGGTTCAAGAGCTAGATCAAAGAGCATTGGTGATAGGGGGCAACCTTGACGCGTGCCTCTTTGGAGATTAAAAGGCCGAGACTTAATGGCATTTACACAAATACTGGCAACGGGTTGAGAATACATGACTTGGAGGTATCGGAGGAAGCCCTCCCCAAAGCCATACCATCGGAGAACTGCAAATAAGAAGGGCCATTCTAGGCGATCAAAGGCTTTTTCAGCATCTAGGGAAAGACCCACCCATGGGTGGTCTAAATTGGCAGCACTGGATAGCACATGGCACAAGGTCCGAGCATTGTCAGCGGTGGAGCGGCCGGGTATAAAACCGCATTGGTCGGGATGGACTAAGGTGGCCATCCTGTCAGATAGCCGGGTGGCCAAGATCGTTGCGAAGATCTTATAATCGGCATTAAGTAGGGAGATTGGACGGTAGTTGGCGGTTAGCAGCGGGTCTCTGCCTTCTTTCTCAAAAACTACCACATTAGCTGCAGAAAAGGATCCCAAAGAGGATGTATCTACCGCAAGGGCAGTAAAGTAAAGTTTTAAGTAGGGAACTAAATCTGCACTGAACGTTCTGTAGAATTCTGTCGGGAGACCATCAGGCCCGGCGGCTCGACCCGAGGCCGTTCGTTTTAGGGCAGAATGGATCTCTGAAGTAGAGAAGGGTTCATCCAGCGCATCCCTATCAGCTTCAGAAAGGGTCGGCCGCTGAATACCAGAAAACAAGCGCTCGAAGGTCTCGGATGAGAACTCACATTCAGATTGATATAGACGGGTATAGAAATCCCGAAAGAGTTCTACGATATCGGAGTCTGTGGTCAGTATGCCCCCTCCCTGTGGGGCGCGAAGGGCCGCTACGCATTTGGCTTCTTTTTGACTTTTCAAGGCGTTGACTAAAAGTCGACCGGCTCGGTTGCTTTCACGGTAGTATGTCCCTTGTTGAAGTGCAATACTCTGAGAAGCTGCAGTTGAAAGGATTGCATTATATTGAAAACGGAGACGCTGTAAGCGAACTAAGACGCATGGATCAGTACGTGAAGTTAGAACTCGTTCGCCTGCTTTGATTTGTTGGTCTAGTATAAGGAGCTGCTGTTTGCGTTGTTTCCGCAGGCGAATTTGATAACTAGTGATCGTTGCACGAATGGCCGCTTTAAAACCCTCCCACCAAGCCCAATTTGCAGTGTCCTGGGGTAAATTAAAGTGAAAGTAATCTTGTATGGCTGCTCGAATTTCTAACTGGAACTCTGGTTGAGTTAATAGGGCTCTATCAAAGAACCAGGCCCCCGAATTCCCTTGGGGCGCAGTGGTGTGTAATTGAAAAGAAATAGCAGCGTGATCTGAGATATGTTGGGAGTGAATCTTTGCAGTGTCCACCTGAGGAACTAACAGTTTTGATATTAGAAAGAAATCTATGCAAGACTGGGATTTATGAGGGGAAGAGAAGAAGGTAAAGTCAAGCTCATTGGGGTGTAGTAACCTCCATAGATCGACTAAAGCAAGATCTTTGATCATAGAGGTAAGCGTGGTGTGACTCTTGGGGGGACCACTCGTCCTAGGCGGCTGTTTGTCAATCAGGGGATCAAGAACTAAATTGAAATCCCCCCCAATTATCAATGAAGTATTAGCAGAGGCCTGCGCAACCTGAGCAATGGTAGCAAAAAAGGCAGGGTCATCTACATTAGGAGCATAAAGGCATATACATGTAACTTCAAGGTTACCTATCTTGAGGTGAGCCCTGGACCATCTGCCTGCTGTATCTGAGCTAGTCGCAATAATAGTAGCATGCAGAGATTTCCTAACCAGTATGGCAACCCCACATTTCTTAGAAACAGCTGGGGAATAGGCGGCCACCATGTAAGGTTTAATATTGAGTTTAAGAGTTTCCTTCGAATTTAAATGCGTTTCTTGGAGGAAAATCAGGTCCGCAGCTTCATGACTTAGATAGCTCAGGATTTTCTTCCGTTTTATCGGATTATTGATGCCTTTTACGTTCAATGATAAAATCTTACATGGTGCCATCAATCGGTAATAGACATTTTAGGTAAGGGCGCTTGAAAACATACAACATAAGCAGAATCTGTACAACAATGACATAATCACCGAGTATGCTGGCTAATACACCCCATATTGAAAAGCATGTACCAAAGTAACTTAGAGAAGAAGCAAAACCCCCAATGAATATGGCGACCATATGTCTGCAGGAGGAGGCCCTAGAGAGGAGAATAGAGACATGAAAAAAAAGGAAAAGAAACACCAGAGTCCATAATTAACACTGTCTCTGATATTCATCGAGGCTACTCTGGGTAGATGGAGTCGGGTCACAAATATCATCAAAATAAGGCAACAAACCGCCCTCGACAGACTCTTTGCTGAACCGTGGCAAATCCAAGATGGCAGGTACAGCGGATATGAGAACACTGGTAGGAAAACTCTGGAAGTCAGCGCATCAAGTCGGCTTCTTTAGCATCCAAAAACTCCGCTAGTAGATCAGGGTCCTCAAATGTTCTTGTCTGATTGTGAAGCGTGACTCGGAGCTTGGCCGGGTACATCAGGCCATAGCGTGCTTGTAATTGTTGAAGCCTCGGCCGGAATTCCAGAAAGCGCTTTCGGCGATCAACCGTGGGTTTAGCCAAGTCAGGATAGAAGGAGATCTTGTGGCTCTCAAACTCCATATGGCCCTTTGCCCGAGAGGCGCTGAGAATTTGCTCCACATGTTGATATCTCAAAAGTCGAAAGATGATAGGCCGCGGGGTCTTCCTGTTGAGCGTTATGTTTGTGGGTACACAATGAGCGCGATCGATCTCCAATTCTTTGGTAAAGGTGATTTGGAGCAGAGAAGGGAGGATTTTATATAAAAACTCCTTCATGTCTCCCGATTCCGCTCCCTCCGGTATGCCCACTAGTCGTAGGTTGTTGCGGCGCGCTCTATTATTGCCATCTTCCACTTCTTTCTGCAAGGCCCGCACCTGACGTTCAACTTTGTCGAGTTTGGACAGCCGGACCACATGGGAGTCTAATATGCTCTCCATTTTGTCCTGACGCGAGGAGAGCCCCTCTAGCCTGCCTTGCAATACACCAAGGTCTTCCCGCAGCGCTCGGATTGCTTCCCCGTTTGACTGCACGAGGTCTTTAACCCCTCTGATCTCTGCGAGGATTTCCTGCTGCATTTTGGGGCCCTCGCGTAGAGCCAGCCCCTTCTGTGGGGACGGGGGTTCAGTTTTGGAGCGTTTGCCGTGAGAAGCCGCTGGAGATCCAAATTCCAGGCGCGTAGGTTTGGTCCCCGCCATCTCACCAATGTGCCCCGGTAAGATCAGAGCAGAAATTCAAGTATATCCGGTGTTAATTCAGGATTCTGAGTAGGCCTCTCGGGAGCCTCAGCGTTATGCGACCATCCCGCTGGACATCGGGCTCCGCCCCCCAGTGTTTTTTTTTTTTCTTAAGTTTCCCTCTAAATGTTTGATTAAACTGAATTCTGTTACGTTTTTTTTTTTTTGTTTTGTTTTTTGAACCATCTCAGCTGCTCGCTTTCATAAATGCCCACCGTCCCTCTGACGCAGTTTAGGTTCTACTGCATTGTTTATATCCTGACTGTTACCCTTCAGCTGTTTTCCTTCACTTTAGGTTTTTTTTTTCTTCTTAATCCTAGTTGGATCCTTTCTTTATGTTGTGGGCTGTAGAAGGTACAGAAATGATATATTTTCTTGCTACGTTTATTTCTATTGGGTTAGATTTAAGTTCTAACATTTGTTGTCTGTATCCTTATTTCCATTCAAGTTGTATATGCTTGGATTTTTTGTAAAATTTATAAATAGAAAAAAAAAAAAAAAAAAGAAACAGGTCCTCTGAGAGATGAGAGTTATAATAAGTCCTTGTTGGAAGGGGATCAAATTAAAATTAAAATCAGAATCTTTAAGTAAAAAGAAAGAAATAGTGACAAGTATATGAATGTACAAAAGTATTCAATAAGTTTGAAATTTAAAAACCAGGAAGAAAGTATAAGAAAACAGGAAAAGGGTACAGGCATAACAAAAGACTGTCTTGCGTAGTTCCTGTTTGAAAGGGATTTGAAAAAAAAATTATAAATAAAAAGTTATGAAATTGCAAATCTGAGGATTAAATTAGATAAAGGAGGGTTTGGGAAGCTTGGGAAAATGTTTATTTTGAAATTTTGGGGGGGGGGGGCTTAAGCCCATTTTTAAATGTATATTTTTTGAAGTTTTAAAAGTTTTAATGGGCAGAATAGAGGTCCTAGGGATACAGGGACTTGTAAAAAATGTTTGATTTGTGGATTTTAGTAGTCAAAAAGCTGTAATTTGAATGAGATGTAAAGAGAAGAAAATGGTGGTGTAAAAATGTTAAAAAGACGTATTTCAGATGCTAAAAAGATGGAGATCAAAATTTTGTATAAGGTTTTATAGTTAATACAAATATAGTTTTATGTATGAAAATACCAGCATGTGAGAGGGGAGTGGAGTGATTTTTACAAGAAGGTGTTTTGTGATGAGGCTGCCTACCTCTGAAAAGAAATGATGCGGTTGAAATAAAAATCAACATTACAAGAGCAGACAAGGAAAAAAACCCTTTAGTAAATAACTTTTGATAAGGGAAAATACATTTTTAGAGTTTATTATGGGTTTTAAGGGAAATACAGGTTTTTAAGTTAGAATGGATTTATTTGATGATGTCAGCCGCGGGAAGGACATGAATGGAATGCAGGTGCTATGGGTTTGAACGAGTCAGTTGCTGTTTGTACTTGAAAGAGTGAGAGAGGGTGGTAGGGTGTGGCTGTGAGTGGGCCCCCTAATGTATGAATTTTTGAAAGGTTTCTGTCTGAAAGGGGTAGTTTTGGAAGAGTTTGAGTGAAATGAATGAGGGGTTAAGTGTTTTGAGTGTGATGTATAGGGCACAGAGTGAATGTGGGATGACAGTGTATTAGAGTGTATTAGAAACACCAACACATGATTCTTAAATGAAAATTAAAAGAAAATAAATGAACTGGAAATATAGATATCAGAGCTCAGTCCTTGATCAGAAGTCTCTGTTAAAGGAGCGTCAGGATAGAACCCTGCTGTGCAGAGACATATGAAACCGTATAAGCAAGGGAGTGAAATAATTCCTACAGCCCAAATCCTAGTAAATGAAAATCTGACTATAAGAGGAATAATATAAAAACTAAACCAAGAAAGAGAGAACCGGGGAGTGTTTGAGTTCCAAGCTAAGAGGGGTTTTGTGAGATTGAAAAGCTGTCTGTAAAGGGTGTGATTATGTGTGCCAGAGAGGAGAGAGAGAGATAATGTAAAAGAGAGGTGTCTGAATAAGCATGTTGAGGATTGTTGTGATGATTTTATAAGAGATGATTTTTTATAAGTTTGATCTGTGGCTACGTGCGTGTAGGAGGTTGATCTATGACTGTAATGTTTGTTTGTTTTTTATCAGTACAGACTAGCTTGTCCATTTTTTTAGTCCTTGTACAAGGAAAGTTAGTGGGAGGAGAGAGTAAGCCTTGCCAGAGTATGTATGTAGAGGGTGAAGAGGGTATAGGAAGTCCAAAGTTCCTGCTCCATGCTGGAAGAGTCCCTGCTTCTATAAGAAGACTACTATGCATCCAAGCAGATCTGAACAAGCAAAGAAGATGTGGATGAAAGACATCAAGGTCCCAATGTTGTAATCTCCGGAGAATAAGTAGAGACTATCTATTTCACACATAGGGGTATGTTTACTAAACTGCGCACTTGTGCGGGGCGCACTTGAGCGCTCTAAAATGATGCATTTAAGTGCTCTTAAGCGCCCCACATGCGTGCGCGTCACATTAAATGGCCCCGCACACGTGCGATGAAAACACGCATATTTGCGTTGCACTGATGTGCGATAGAGGCGGGGAAAGGCTTACGGAGGGCGGAGGAAGGCCCCCGAGGGGCGGTGAGACGGGGTCAATGGGTGGAGAGTGGGAGGAGAGAGGCTCCCCGCACAGGAGCGGGGCCGAATTTTCAAGTAAAAACTACCGCGAGCGTAGACCCTTCAAAAAATCATGTCTTTTTTGGAGCCTACCTGGGAATGTTTGTATTGTTGGCCATTGATATCAATGTTGGCCAGCTTGGTTATGTTTTTTTTTCCCCTTTTTTCGAGGTCATATTTGAGGGTTATTTGCCCTTTTGTCACCATACAAGGTGAATGAGCCCACAGTAAAACTGTGCAGAGATGGTTTTCTGTACCGTTTGGTCAGGTTCTCTATCTCCAGGGACTGCAGTGTGTCTGTGGCCACAGTGTGGTGTAGCAGACACAGCTAGTGCCTGTAGGACCAGAGGGTCACAGGTTCAAATCCCAGCTGGGGCTCCTGGCAACCCACTCCATGTAGCCTTTCACATCAAGAAACTGTGATAGTACAAATACACCTTTATAGCAGACAACATAAGCATGTTTACAACACCTATATTTTACCTTACACTGCACACACACCATAACAATGGGCATTACGTACAGGCAAGTGCCTCCAAGTCAGTCCTGGAGTGTCACAACGTAATCAGGTAATATGGGTTTTACCAGATAAGGACATGTTGTCATGTTGTCCAAGGGCCACAGGTGGTGGAGGGGGCAGTGGCTGCAAGCCACAGCACATAGTGCCGTAGGCGTGTGCAGGCTGGCACTGTCCACCACAACAGACAGGCTCTGTCGGATGTACAGTCATGGACTCCCCAGGGAATGACTCCTATATGTGGTTAAACAGTGGTGCAGTGCACACAGACAGTGTATGCTAAGAACAGAAGGTCACAGGTTCAAATCCTGTCTGTGGCTCCTGCCAAACTATTCCCCAGAATTGTACCTCTCTAAAACCTGACACAAAAGGCCTAAGTTTTGCTGCTGAGAATCCAAGATTGTTTGAAATATTCATATTTTTCTCTCCACACTACACACCAAATAAACATGTTGATAATCTACAGCAGATTCACCAAAATGCATTCCTTGAGGGTCACTCATCATGCACCTTTTATGCAGTCACCAATATAAGGCCATGTGAGCCTGGTCACGGCAGGGGAACTGGTGGCAGACATCCCCAGCACACCATGGCTCAGGCCTTTTTAAGTGGATGCTGTGCACTGCAACAGACAGGGTCATTCTGACAAACAGCCATGGATTCCCCTGGGAATGCACTGCCTCTGTGACAAGGCGGTGGTACAAAGCACACAGGCAGTGCCTGCAGGATCAGAAGGTCACAGGTTCAAATCCCATGTGTTGGCCTTGCCAACCCATTCACCACAATTGTCACACCACACAAATGTCTTAAAAATAACAGAAACTGTATTGCAGATACTGAAAACATGGGTAATACATCTATATTGTCTTTCAAAGTGTACATATATGAGAAACATTTGCATTACATACAGCAGATTACCCCAAATGTAGTCATGGAGGGCCACAAATCATTCACATCTTATGATGTGTCAAAGAAAGATGTGTTTGTCCATTCCCATATGCTGGTTCATGGTATGTAGATGTATCTCATGCATATTCATTACGCACAGTTGGAAAAGATGATCAGTGTTTTGCCCAACTGGACTGGATTTGGGGATCTATGCCCGAGATTCCCGGCCAACAGGAGCAGAACTGACCAGACCCACAGGCTCCATTCGCCAAAGACTATAGGATAGTCATGATATTGGGCCGTCTGTACATTTCACAAAACTAGTAAGTGCCCACCTTATCACTGTCACCAGAAACCGTGAAAAACACTACACATATATCAACATGTAGATGTGATCAGTTGCAGATATCAATTCCTACGTTAAGCACAATATGGTTATTGAGCGGTATCATACCAATATGTCTGATGTTTGTGGAGTGTGTCTCAGGTCTGGTGTCTAACAATGTTCCCCACCCTGGGGTGTGACACCAACATTATTGCATACCATAGCCATGCCTGCACTGTTTCCAGGACTGCTGATTTGGCCTAGACTGCAACAGCTAGCTTTGGTAGCAAATTGATGGCATAGGTGTGGGATTATGTGTCAGTACATCCAGTGTGTGATGTCTGAAACACCTTACTCAGCGCACAATGTTTGCACTGTGTCCATTGTTAGATTGCCAATGTGCATAATGAGGAGCAAGGTATTGTGGGTATACCTCCGACAGGCTGGGCTGGCCAGGATGCATGAGGACAGATCATAAGGCAATGTATTCGACATTGTAGTGTGCGGTCATCAGCAGCACGGACATGTTAGCCCCTGCATGTCCTCCTGGAAGGTCACTCTCACCCTGACTGAGCAGTCACCAATGGCATGGCTAGGTCTGCCATAGAGGCAACAACATCTCCATCAAGTGATATCTGTGAGTTGCCTTTTGGGGCCCAATCACTAACTTAACTGCTTGGATGAGTGTGTAGACATCCCAGTTTTGGGTGCACACAGTTCCTCCAGTAATATGCACTATGGTCTAGCTAGCAGACTGCTTGCACCTAGTATGTGTAAGGCTGGCACACCTTGAAGGGTGCAGTGGCTGCAGCTTTCTGTGTTTGCTGCTGGAGAATGTCCTATAGCGGTGGTGCGTTGCTGAGCATTTACAGGCCTGCTGTCTGTCTGCTATCAACGTATGGATGTGCAACGTATGTATGTTGTCTCTCCATCAGCTGTACCCAGGTTGACACTTCCCTCCAGCAGCACTATTGCAGTGCTGTGGAATGTTGGTGTGTGATCCTGAGTTCTAGTGGTCAGTTTTGGTGTTGCCACAGAAGCCCCCCCCCCCAAAAAAAAATAAATCACATAACTAATGAGGTCATGGCCCCCACACAGGATATGTCCAATGTGTTAGCCTGAAATTGCACTAAGACCAAACTTCACATAGAAATAACAGATGGACACAAGTGTATTTGGCAGGGCATATAAAATACCTACCCATCATACAATGTCCCTGATGTGGACTGCCAACATAGCCTATCTCAGCTAAGCCAGGTGGTGTGGACCTGTTGCTGGGTGTCCCCTGTCACTCTCAGGGTGAGCCTAGGAAATGCACAATGTGATGCTCAGTATCAACTCTGTGTCATTAATCTACACCAGGGGTCTCCAACTCCAGTCCTGGAGGGCCGCAAACGAGTCAGGTTTTCAGGGTATCCCTAATGAATATGCATGAGATATATATGCATTAGAAATAGCCTGCCATACTGACTGGTTTGTGGCCCTCTGCCGTACACCTCTGTCATGTATGATTGTGAGTGGGAAAGGTACAGATGTCCTCGACATCAAAAGGGTAGATAGAATGTGTCACATCCCTCCTCGTTTCTCACCACCACCAAAATGTTGTCTAATAGACGATATTTTGGTGGTGGTGAGAAGCGAGGAGGTATATGACACATTCTATCTACTCTTTTGATGTCGAGGACATCTGTACCTTGCCCACTCACAATCTTAAATGACAGAGGTGTAAGGTGGGGGTCCCCAAATCCAGCACTGGAGGGCCACAAACCAGTCAGTTTGGCAGGCTATTTCTAATGCATATATATATCATGCATATTCATTAGGGATACCCTGAAAACCTGACTGGTTTGCGGCCCTCCAGGACTGGAGTTGGAGACCCCTGATCTACACGCTCAGTAATCATTACCAGCCTGCTGGTTTTTTTGGGGCTGCGTAACACATCTTGCTGTTATGTGTAGACTGCTGATTTACATGTGCAGTGCATCATGGGTATGTGTGGTTCAACCCTATCTTCGTAAAGAAAGCAAACAGGTCAGGTGTTGGCCCTCAATTCTACTGTAGGCAGCCAGGGGTGTGTTAGTAGCTATGGCAGTGGTTCTGAACCAGTCACCCTTGAAACCCTAGGCAATTCGGGAGTTTACGATAGCCGCAATGAAGATGCATGAGATATATATGCATGAGAGATATCCTGTTAATGTGAATGTGGAGTGGGCTTCACAGGCTGTATGTCAGCACCCCTGCCCTACACCTCTGTCATCAGCGAGTATAAGTGGGCAAGGTGCAGATGTGCAAGACATCAAAAAGGTTAGATACAATGTGTCACATGTCTCTTTCCCTCTCACCAGCACCACCAACATAATTTAGATTATACAACCTCATGGTGGTGGTGAGAATTGCGGAAGTATGTGACACATTCTATCTACGCTTTTCATGTCTATGACATCTTCACTTTGCACACTCACACTCCTAAATGAAAGAGGTGACAGGCAGGGGCCTCCAAATCAAGACCTAGAGGGCCACAAACCATTCAGGTTGGCAGGATAGTTCTGATGCATATAGATCTCATGCATATTCATGAGGGCTATCCAGATCACCTGACTGGCATTGGGCTTCAAGGAGGAGTCATTCACAACCACAGAGCTATGGAGATGTTGGCCACCTGTGACCTCACAGCGTGTACAGCCATAAGTCATGGGTGTTATCCTACAGTGGGGTAATCTGATATGGCTTGCTGAGGCTTTTTCCCTCTCAAACGTCATTTGGTGCTGCCACCAACAACACCCTCAGTGCTGTAGCCTGAAGCTTACGCAAAAGGCCCCTATAAGGTGGCTGGAATTGATCCTTCGAAGGTGCTGTGGCAGACACTGCACCTCATATTGTCCTCTCTGGAGTGACTCATAGGGTACGTGATGTGCCACCTTAGGTTATTGCATTATCCCAGTATGTTTTCTCTCAGGAAAAATGTCAAATACCAAAGGCCCCACAAACCCCTGCTGATATTAGGGAGTAATGTCCCAGCAAGTCATATTGATTAGGCTGCCTGTGTGCAGAAGAATACGAGTTCTGTACCATAAGGAGTTATGCCAACTAATGTGGCACACCTCAGCCACGATGTCTGTATGTCAGCACACTTACGTACGATCAACGTGCATGTTTGGCACATGCCAAACTCCATTAGCTCCTTATGTGTGGTTGGCAAAATAATGTGGATGTAGACTGTCCAGATCCAAGGCCCCCCCCCCCCCCATGCCATCCGTAACATCATTGCTGGCCTCACATGGAGATGAACTAATGAACCTGATTTGGTGGGACACATATCCCCATATCACCAGGGTGACTGGTAGGCCACATTGATGGCCTCTCAGGACCCCTTGTTGTGTTAGCAGTTGTATGGGCAGTTAGTGCAATGTGAAAGCCATAGCACAGCACATCATACAAAAGCCTAACAACCATTGTGTAAGTGTTCATAAGTTCGAGTCCCAAATGTGTATACACGATAACATAATACAATATTTTATGTGTCTTAAATAAGTGAAACACAGCAGTGTATATGCAAGTTGTGTTGCGCATGTGCGCAATTCGTAGCGTCAAACTGTTTATTTACAGAGCGCTGTCTGACGTCATACGGTGCTAAACTACGCCACTTGCATGGCGCAGTTGCACGTGAAATGTTGCAAAAATGCGCCAGCTGCGGAGCACACCTGCACGTATTACGTTGCTAAACTGCGCCAGTCCTGGGGTGCAGATGGACATCATACGTCCATAAACTGCGTCTTTTGCGTGGCGCAGTTGCACGTAAAACGACACTAATCTGCGCCAGTTGCGGTGCGCATGCGCGTCAGTAACGCTGCATGCAATCAGGAGATAATCTTGTAAAATGGCGCCCAGAACAAGAAAACCCTCGTTCACACCCCAGGAGCTGCGCTACCTGGCCCGGCTCATTGCGCACAGGCAGGATAAGCTGTATCCCGGGGCCACCAGGCACAGGGACAGCTCCAAGGTCCGCAGGGCCTGGGAACGTCTACAGAGATGTTTTAATAGAAATACTGAATACCCAAGGGAGGTAAGTGTATGGGGCTAGGTCAGCACAATCATATATATAGCCTGTGCTCATTGCAGATGTCCATGCTGTAGTGTTGGGGTACTGTGTGTCACTAATGTGCAACAGGTGAGCAGACATTACATAATGTGTATGTATCATATAAGACTGGTTTGTTCTGTACCCAGGTGTTGAAGGACATGGTCATAGAGGTCATGATGGGATCCTTGTGACATGGCAGTTGCTTCTGTGGCCGTGCCACAACATACTGTAAGAAAGTAAACCCATACATCATCTTAAGTAACTCAAAACCACATCATATGGAATGGTGGGATCTGTACCAGCATCAAAACACCTTGGGTCCAGCACAAGGATATGTGAACCATTCCATTAATGGTATGTCAGTCATCCTGGTGATATGGGCTTTGTTGCCAATGTTGTTCAATACGCCCCCCTATCCACAGGGTTCATGAGAGCTCATCACAGTGGGCTATCAGTCACCCTGCAGATATGGTTGTGTGTGCCCAGACAGTTTAATACATCCACCCTATCAACAGGAGAACAGAGAGCCTATCACAGTGGCTTACCAGTCACCCTGGTGATATTGGTCTGTGTAATGTAAAAGTTCAAAACATTCTCCCTATCCCCAGGGCTGCTGAGAGCTCATCACAGTGCTCTATCACTCACCCTGCAGATATGGTTGTGTGTGCCCAGACAGTTTAATACATCCACCCTATCACCAGGAGAACAGAGAGCCCATCACAGTGGTTTAGCAGTCATCCTGGTGATATTGATCTGTGTAATGTAAAAGTGCAAAACATTCTCCCCATCCCCTGGGGTGCTGAGAGCTCATCACAGTGCTCTATCACTCACCCTGCAGATATGGCTGTGTGTGCCCAGACAGTTTAATACATCCACCCTATCACCAGGAGAACAGAGAGCCCATCACAGTGGCTTACCAGTCATCCTGGTGATATTGGTCTGTGTAATGTAAAAGTGCAAAACAATTTCCCCATCCCCTGGGGTGCTGAGATCTCATCACAGTGGGCTATCAGTCACCCTTGAGATATGGTCTGTGTGCCTAGACAATTTCATACATCCACCCTATCACCAGGAGAACAGAGAGCCCATCACAGTGGCTTACCAGACATCCTGGTGATATTGGTCTGTATAATGTAAAAGTTCAAAACATTCTCCCTATCCCCAGGGCTGCTGAGAGCTCATCACAGTGCTCTATCAGTCACCCTGCAGATATGGTTGTGTGTGCCCAGACAGTTAAATACATCCACCCTATCACCAGGAGAACAGAGAGCCCATCACAGTGGCTTACCAGTCATCCTGGTGATATTGGTCTGTGTAATGTAAAAGTGCAAAACATTCTCCCTATCCACAGGGGTGCTACAAGCTCATCACAGTGGGCTATCAGTCATCCTGGAGATATGGTTGTGTGTTCCCAGACAGTTAAATACATCCACCCTATCACCAGGAGAATAGAGAGCCCATCACAGTGGGTTTCCTGTCCTCATCGTGATATTGGTCTGTGTAATGTAAAAGTTAAAAACATTCTCCCTATCCACAGGGGTGCTACAAGCTCATCACAGTGGGCTATCAGTCACCCTGGAGATATGGTTGTGTGTGCTTAAACAGTTTGCTTTAGCCTCCCTATCCCATGGAGTCTAGGGAGCCCATCACACTCGGTCATCTGGCACCATGGGGATATGGTTGTGTGTGCTTAAACAGTTTGCTTTAGCCTCCCTATCCCCTGGAGTCCAGTGAGCCCATCACACTGGGTCATCTGGCACCATGGGGATATGGTTGTGTGTGCTTAGACAGTTTGCTTTAGCCTCCCTATCCCATGGAGTCCAGGGAGCCCATCACACTGGCTCATCTGGCACCATGGGGATATGGTTGTGTGTGCTTAAACAGTTTGCTTTAGCCTGCTTTAGCCTCCCTATCCCTTGGAGTCCAGTGAGCCCATCACACTGGGTCATCTGGCACCATGGGGATATGGTTATGTGTGCTTAAACAGTTTGCTTTAGCCTCCCTATCTCCTGGGGTCTAGTGAGCCCATCACACTGGCTCATCTGGCACCATGGGGATATGGTTGTGTGTGCTTAAACAGTTTGCTTTAGCCTCCCTATCCCTTGGAGTCCAGTGAGCCCATCACACTGGGTCATCTGGCACCATGGGGATATGGTTGTGTGTGCTTAAACAGTTTGCTTTAGCCTCCCTATCCCCTGGGGTCCAGTGAGCCCATCACACTGGCTCATCTGGCACCATGGGGATATGGTTGTGTGTGCTTAAACAGTTTGCTTTAGCCTCCCTATCCCCTGGAGTCCAGTGAGCCCATCACACTGGGTCATCTGGCACCATGGGGATATGGTTGTGTGTGCTTAAACAGTTTGCTGTAGCCTCCCTATCCCCTGGAGTCCAGGGAGCCCATCACACTGGGTCATCTGGCACCATGGGGATATGGTTTTGTGTGACTAACAAGTTATATGCATTCTCAATATCCCCAGGAGTCCTGTGACCTTCGTAATGTGTCCTGTTAGTCACCCTCTTGCTAAGGTGTATGCAGCTGATGATGTGTGGTCGGACACACAACCCCCAGGGGGCCAGTTACCGGCTTGCAATGGTGGGTATGTTACAAAGATAATGTGGTTGTTCATGGCAGGTAGTTTGTACGTATCCCATAGTCTTAGAGGTCAACATATCATCACACATGTCTCTGATGTCTGCAGATGATATGGTAGGTGAAGATGTTTATGTGTGTAACAACACCCCATCCCCATGAACCATGACATGAGCTTACAAAGACCTGTAGCAGATCCATGTCCCCATACCGTCATGCAGATGTTGATCCAACATCTTAACACATAATAGAAAGCCAAAACCATTACACACATGGACATTACTGATGTTGTTCCAACGATACATTCAACAGTTGTGGTTGATCAACACATACATAAACCCACACATGAGCACAGGTGACCACAGATGTTATGGTGGTTTGGCCCCTGTCCATGGTGTTTTAACCACACATGTTGTCAGCATAGCAGGGCCAGGGCATACGAAGATAACAACATACCATAGGTCATACAGGGTCAATCCCTACCCCCACACACACATTATGCTCCCTGCAACTGTGTCCAAACTAGGCTGGACATAGACAGCAGTTTCCCCATAAGATACACGTAACACAATGCAGCTAGTGGTTCAAGCAGTGATATCTTGTGCCCTGTGTAAGGTGAAATGTCATGGTAGTGGGCCCTGGCAAGGTGAATAGGGCCACCCACACCATCTCTCATGTTGCTATAGTGCGCCAATGATTGGTGGGATCTCAGGTTGCCATTGGGGTTACGTCCCAGGATGTCAAAATCAAATTATGACAACACAAATGTGTGAAACAGAGCACATGCTGGGAAACGGCGCTTAGCATGGACACCATCATTGGCAAACATTTTCCCTGGTCCTGCAATGTCATGCAAGGGGGCCCCAGGGTAGTTCAATGATGTGCTGAGGGTGACAAGCACAATGGGCATAGGTGTCACTGCACACATGTGCACAGACAAAGTTACAAAGGGAGGTGGCACTCGGCAACTAAAATGGGCTGAAAAAAACAAAACAACGCCTTACATGTCTGTATCATCATTTCCAAAAGAGGATGCATGCAAACAGTCTCCAGTGTGCAATGAGAAAGCTATGTGGACCAAACTAAAGTGTGTGTGTGTGGTGATGTTACCTGTGAAAAATGGCTGCTTGCAGGTCATGGCATCTCACACATCCACCAGGTCATTGTGGCTGTTTTTTTGAGAAACCAGCTATTGTAGTGACACACCTGTGGCCTTGTCTGTCTTTATTTTGGGATGTCAACCTATATCCCACAAATTACAACAATTAGAAGTTCACATTGACCCACACACTGCAGCCATTATAACAAAAGTTGAATAGTAGGTTTTTTGCCCTCCCCCGGTTTTCCATTAGGCCCTAAACCCATATTAATCATGGATAAGCACTCCTGATCTGAAGAGCATATTTTGAGAATGTTCAGCTATGTTCTCAGACACAGACAACCATGTCTTGTATTGCAATTGAGAATGATTATATGCTGAAATGTCTGCATGTATGGCCTGTGGGAAGGAAGCCAAAAGTGGCTGGGATGAGAAAGCAGCCAACCTCCGTACCCTCCTCTCTAACAATGTGGCTTTGGGCACACACATTTTGTAAGGGGCCTCCTCTTCCTCATGTGGCGTTAAGGTAGCCAATCAAACAACATTTGTTTTCTGAAAGCCGAAGTCACCCTTGAATAGTGGACATCCACTGGCAGTGCCCTTGAGGAGCACGCTCTGGGCAATCAACCCCCAGTGGGAGTGGTGAGCCCCCATAGCCACAATGCTGCCACATGATGTTCTTTACGCCTCATCCTAGTCAAGGAACCTTGCAGCATGCTGTGGGGTCCTGGTTTTGGCCAGTACACATACACAGACATTGTCCGTGTTGGTTGACCATAGCATTGTATCCATTTGGTGACATATGACAGCTCACAATGTGCCAACCAGGACCCTTGTCCCACCACAGATCCGCAAAGTGCAACACTGCCTGTTGCAGCAATTGCTTATCCAACATGGGCAAATGCAGCAAAGGTGATGATGTGTACTGGTGTGCACACCACAGTACCATGTCACTATGTTACAATGGCCAATTTATATCACAACCTCACTTTAAAGTAGCCTCCATACAGAGGAAACATCCAATGCCCTGAGGGTTCTGCTGACTGTGCCCACTCTGTGGGGAACGATGTACCTCTTTAAGACAGGCTTGCCTATGCCTAGGGGTGAATGTTCCCTATGCAACATCTGTCATTCCAGGATCTGCACACACCTGTTTTGGCCTGTGTCTCCATATCATCATTAACACAATCTGAGAAAAAACCAAAAGAGACAGAGTCACCTATATCACCAAACACCATATGGGGTTCACATCATGCCATTACAGCAGACCTTACATGATGTCATGTGGATACTGTGGACGATAGCTCCTAACACGTCTACACATTTCCACAGGTGTTGCCGTCACCTGGTGTGCAGTGAGGACACCTCCCTGATCACTCCATCATGATTATGTGTGTGTTGAGAGCAGAATGTAACGTTACTTACCACATGCCATAAGACCGCCTGTTAGGGATTGAAAGCCATTATGTGGCCTTGGTGCCTGCATGTTCAAAACCTCAAAGATGACTGACAGGACAGCTCTCTATAACATTTACATGGAATACTTACTGATGGATGTCCCAAAACATCTACAACCTCGACGTCAACATCTCTCACAACACAGACGTCACTACTATGAAGCACGTGACAAGCATGGTCACAACATTGCCCATGTTGTGATTAGGGCAACTACTGCCTGTTTTTCATGTGAGGGCCCAGTCTCCCGCATTGCTATTGCTGCAAGGACACATGGCTGGTGGGAATTTTCTCATTTGCAAAACTGCCTACAGGCTAACTGCTCAACATGACCTGTACTGTTGAAGAGTCCATTTCAGAGGACTCCAGGACAATGTGACCTCCACATGTCTGTCACATATTGCGGATTATGCAAAGATGACAGCTGTATAAAAACAGGCCCCAAGTAACACAGCATGGTAGGTCTGTCCTCTGCTTAGTATGTAGCACCAGCAGTACACGCAACTTCAATGTGTGAGCATGCAAATATGCTTAGGAGACTGAGAGCTAGTTAGCCTCAGCACACCCAGCGGCCTGACCCCCCACAGGCCTTTTGCCTCTGTGATGGAGTCCATGGGCTTCCAGCCCCTCCATGGACAGCCAATGTACTGAATCTGATGAAAATGAGGACACCGTATGGCCAGATTGGGGGGAGGGGGGTAACATCTGAACCATGGACTGTGTCCGATGTAGAAAATGGTAGAGGCGTCATGCACATAGTTGCTCAAACGCATCAATAGTGGGGGCATACAGCATTCCAAACTCACCGAAAACAAAAGAACAAGTCATACATTGTGCACCTCACGGATCAATGGAGAGCTTACCTCATCCCCACAAGGGTGGCTGCCTCTCACCCCACTATGTCTGCCAACCTACAGGAGAGGGAGCTCACAGCAACATCTGACCTTTCACAGAGGTGAAAAATTGTCTGTTACAGATGACATTGTAAATGAACCACTGGCGTATACGTAATCCCTGACCACCACAATCACATATGCCGGAGCTGCTAACATCACACGGCTGTGCACCCACATTGTCTCTGCCCACAAGCACACTGGACCTTCCTTTGGTCAACACCATCAAGGAAACCACAAGTATGATGTTGTGTTTATGCAGGTGTGCACAAGCACCCACAGTTTACACAAAGTCCATGTTTGTGTTCTGCAGCTCTGTACATAAGAAGGGAATGATCGTGTGGTCCGAAGTGGATGACTGGCACATGCACCCACAGTTGAAAGGATATGTCCAGGGCTCTCTCGCATACCCAATGCATGGACTCCAAAATGTGGGCCCTGTCAGCTATCCTGTGCAATCTTGTCAGACACCGACATAAATGCTTTACCTCTTAGGTGCATGTCTAGCTATCAGACTCCCAAAGACATACGTGACTGAGATAGAATTTTCTCGTATTGTGCAATGTGGTTTCACAGCACTACAACAAGCGCAGCGTTCATGTCAGGAGATGCATCAGCTGCTAGGTCACATGGCATGTATGGTGCATGTGGCTCCCAACGTGTGTCTCCACATGAGAGCAGCACAGTGGCCACAGTCTCGTCCCAATGGACAGAAGCAACAGGATATCTCTCAGATGTGCCAGTGAACACAAACGCACATAACCTGTGCCTGCACAGGTGGCAGTCAGCACACAAACGCATGCAGGGGTCACCTGTCCAGCACAGCGACCCTCATAACCCATTAACAACAGATGTGTGTAATGAGGGCTGTGATGCACATGTTCATGACACCTGAAACCAAGCACCATTTAATTGTCCGGAGACTCAGGTATGCAACAATCGGTTTGTGCTTGGAGAATCCTGCAAGAATATGAATGTCCTGCATTCACCTCAACAGGCCAATGGGATCAGAATTTCAACTGTCAATCACATAGTTATGATAGAGGTCAACAAACAAGGACGGTAAGCGTCTGTGTCTCTTTGTGACGACGCACCTTAACTGTGTGTGTTTGCAACACACCAGCAGATACATCTCTTGACAGTCCAGCTCCCTGCCAATCACAACCTTTACACGTACAAAAGCTATTGTGTTGGGCATGCCAAATTGTGTTTTAGACATGTACTACCTCTGGTGAGTATTGCAACTCTGCCCAACGTAACATACATACATATTTTGCACTTCAATCATATGGAAATCCTACACGGCTCTACACACCAATGCAAGCCAATAGCTATCACGCCAGGGATGTTGCACAGCTCAAATGGGCGAAGACATGTCTATATGCCTTATCTCTCATTACCAGAATTGCATATAGTGTAATGAAACCCCTGAGAGACCGAGGCTACATTATCCGCATAGTCTCAGGCTCACAACAACTGTTGTGATACCTTAGGATTCTACATATGACCCTGGTTTCCCCTCTGTATGTGGGCCAGCTGAATTATGTTTTGCACTGCAGGATGTGAATGTAGGACATATGGAACCCACCTCTCTGCACCCGAGAGACTGGCTACTGCTGGCTGAACCGGCGTTGACACTCCCCTCGGTCAGGATGCGCATAATGTCCTTTTTGATTGCAGAAACCTTCCACAGGGCAGTCCTGTGCCATCAGATGTACATGTCATGTGATGTGCTGTTAACAAAAGGCATGTAAACCCCCTTGTCCTCCGTGCATGAACATGTGTATCCCTCACATCATTATACTGCAAACAATGGTCCCTGAACTGCGTGTGTCCCAGCCCATTGATGTGTCCTTGCAGCTCCTTCTGAGTCTATCTCTGGTCAACCCCTGTCAGCCCATGTACGCCTATTGGGTATCATGAGAGACCTGAATCATACATGTCTTGGCCGTAGAACACCTCCTGGGACATGGGATTGTAGTGTGTTGTCAGGGTAGCGTTTTACAAAACACTCTGAGAGCACCAACACTACATCGCCAAAGGGTTCTGACCTGGGATATGATATAGCAACGTGTAATCACATCACCAAGACTTATCAGTGAATTGCTACCCCTATAGCCGCATCCACAACACACAATGTTTTAACATTAGCACGTCCTCCCATGGGCGCATACACACAGCATGCCTACGGAGGAGTCCACCTTTAATTTGCAACAACAGTAGTACTTACCTGTAGCCTGGACCCAGTTGAATGATGCAAATTTAGTTTGCCCGGCTCCTACCTTGCAGTGTGAATGTGGTGTGCCATTGCATCTGCAGAGGACCCAGCTACAGCAAATCACCCCTCACCTATGCAGAGTCTCATATTGATTGCATGTGGGTACAGTACTGTCACAACGTTTGCTAAACAACTGCATGGCCCAGTGTATTTCCCGTTATCTACACTAGAATGCACCATTCACTGTTGGCGCATGTGCACAATCTCAAAGTGACAGTCATAGCAGACCCCTGCGCTACCGTTCAATCTGTAGCTAGGAACAACATATCTTGAGTCAAATACCCTGTCTGGCTCTCCCGCTTCACGTAAGCTTGAATGAGGGCCCTTGCACGCATTTCCTGGTTTTACATGCTGCTGAGCCAAACCTCCACTATATGTCAAACACTCCTATCTGTCACTCCCCCAGGATCCTGTACACACAGGTGTGGAAGGAGAGGCCACCCATAGACCCTCTGCACACTGGTGCCACCTTTGTAGCATTTACATATAGGTTGTCGGCACAGGATTGCCCATGTGTTGCGTTTAGGCTGTCACTCGGTTCCCGGTGACACAAAGATTATACGCCACTAGGTAGCGCTGTTAAAGAACAAAGAGTCCAAGTGTAGGGTAATAAAGGCTTTTATTCCCCCGTTTAAAGCAAGGTTCAACTAAGAGATATTTTAGATAACAGAAACAGTCCTTTGTTTTAAAAGGTACCAATATTCACTGGATAGTTAACTGTTACTTCACAGTTTAAAGCAGGTTTTCTTCATAGTAATATTCAGTATAATAAACATCAAATTATATTTCATTTATTCTTCTGTGGAGCATACACACTTTGGAGCATAGGCAGTGCACCAATCACATTCCATTTCCTCAGGCAAAGGTGAGGGAACAGTGCTGGGAGAATCCACTTCCATCAATTCCTCTCCCCTGTACTGATTCAAAGGGCTTTCACTGTCCCTGTCTATTCCAGCATGGTAATCTACAACTTGGGAGTTTGGCTTCAGATAACCAGGGACTCTTAAGGCTGGCGGTAGTTTAGTGAACCAGTCTTGACTCTTGTTTCCCTTAGGAGGAATCCTTCTTTTAGCATAGCTTTTAGCAGTACAATCATTACAGCTAGTGTTCAATGCCTCATACCTTGGCTCACTGAGCAAAAACTTCCGTTGCTTATAAAAATGCTCTTCCCTCTGAATAGGTGAAACTGGGCAATGATGCTCTAGAGATAAGCTTCTGTCAGAACCTCCCTCTCTGGTTCTTAGCTTTCTTCTCTCTATGTTACAAACAGGCAGAGTATAGGAACTAGGCGTGGCAGACCCTCTCACCTTGGAGCAACTTCCACCAAACTCCCCTTGCACAACAGGTTCAGTTTGGGCTTTATGGCTTCCCACCTTGTGAGGTCTGTTTCTCCTCCAGCTCCCAGCTTGGCTTCTTCCACAGCAATCAGGCTTATGTCCTTGATAGCCTCCAGGCTCCTCTGCTGTTTCTCCTTCTAGTCCAGCTCCAGTTCCTTCTTCCTCTTTCTCCTCCTTCCTCAGCTCCTGCTGCTGTTTCCACTGCTTATTCTTCCACTGCCTCCTCTGCTTATGCCACTGCTCTCCAGAAGCATTCTGCTCTGGCTTATAAAGTGAACCGTTACTGCTGACTTCCTGGTTCCCTTTCAGCTGCAGGTCATCAGTGAGCTTAGGCTCATTAAGTCCAGTATGTCTGTTCCTGCTCCCTCTAGCTGTGCCTGGAGGTAACTGCACATCTAGTTCTTCTAAAGAAACAGGATTTCTTTTCTTAAAACCAACTTTATTAGTGCCCGCATCATGACAAGGCCAAGATAGCATAGTTCATCCCCTGTAAGAGGTGCTCTGCAGGAACAGCAGCATTACGTAATCCCAAACCACCCATCTACCCTTGTGGGTTGTGTCTGTCTCTCTCTGTCTCTGTCAGACTCCCACTACCTTTTCTCAGTTCCGCCCTGTGTAAGCTGTATACTGTACTGGAGAGAGACATGTTGGACAGGGGGGAGGGCAGCACATGCACACTGTGGGATGGTGCCACAGACGTTCACAAAGGATGTGGTTTAGCGTGGACACACATGCTCCCTTGCCACACACATTATGCACATGTGAGGACATATGCCTGTTGCCCATAGAGATCCCCGGTGACAGGTGATGAACTATGCTATACATGAGACACACACACAGCAGTGGGGCTGTAGCAGCAATATGTTGGCCACACGGATGTGTGTTTGTGTGGGTGAAGCAGCAGAAGGTGACCAGTCACTAATGCCCCCACCTTTTCCTTGCACATCCACAGGTCGAGGATCTCCGGAAGAAGGCCAGGGAGCTGCGCCTCCACCATGGCGACTACCTCCAGCGACTCCAGGGTGAGAGTTCACAAAAGGTTGATTTTGAGGATTCTCAAAGTGTCTGATCAGTAACAGATGTTCCATTGGCCCCAACGCCTGTGTGGCCACTGCATATGTAGACGTGCTAGATGTGAGACATAACAGAGTTCTCATGCCTGTCATCTTCCACAGATGGTGATGTCCCAGAAGATGTGCCCACCACCACCGCACACCTCCTGAGACAGCCCACTACACCACATGCGGCAGAGGTGGTGGTCTTGATAACATCTGAGGAGGAGGAGGAGGAAGAGGAGGAGGAGGAGGTGGTGGTGGATGCGCACACAGCAGCAGCTCCATCAGATGTCATTCACCAGGGGCCAGATGGGCATCTGGAAGGGTTGCTTGGGGGGGAGGCAGGGGGGAGAGAGGGTGTTGGGGATGTGGAGGGGGTGGGGGATGTTGGGGAGGGGTCGGGGGGGAGGGGGGGTGGGAAAGTGATGGGGAAGACAGGGCATCACAGGGCACTGTGGGCTCCCCCCAGCCACAACGGTTGTCTCCACCATGCAGGGCCCCACCCAGGGGCTACGAAGATGCCACCACACAAACACCTGGGACAATGTGTGTGTGTGTGGTGGCAGATGTGTGGACAACCTGTCAGGGGCCCTGCATGCGATGGAGCAACGGCTCCACCAGCTGAGCCACTTACAGCAGTGGCTTGCGGGAGTCATTGAGAGGGTGGTAGCCGAGGTGGTCCGTCTACCATGTCGCCAACCACCCCCTCAATGGCGTCACTGGCATCAGTAATGGCGCTAGTGACGTCCACATATGTGCCCTGTGCTGCCCTGTCTTCCATCACTGGACATGCTGAGGGAGGGTGGGGCTCATGTGGGGGTGGGGGATTGTGTATGGGACTTTGTTCAGGGCGTGTGGGTGTAAGGGGCGGGGAGGGTGTGTTTTGGGGGGGCGGGTGATGGTATTGTCCCTCTCCCTGCAAATGTATATAGTTATCCCTTTTGTTTTTGTTTCATATTAAACAGTTGTGAAACACACCTTGTAATGCTCATGTGCCTCACTTAGCATAAGACTATGGATGGCAGCATGTGATATGTGTGCGGACAGATATGATTTTGAAGAGTAAACATGCTGGTGATACCTCAACTGGCTCCACATTCCGTTTGGGTGGATGACCATGTGTGTAGGTGTCTGATAAGAGGTTGTTGCGTCATATGTTGCACCGTAGCACCTGTCCCAGAGACGCACAAGTCACATGATAGGGAATAGATGAACCACATATTTAAACATATATGAACAACCAAAAGATGTATGTCACGCATTTCTGCCACTGTCACATGCATCACCATGGTGGGGTGGACGGCATGTGATCAGTGATATAGGCAAGGGCAAGGGTTACACATATGCCACCAATTAGTCGTGTATGAGGGGTTGCACACATTGATGAGTATGGCAACTACACAGGCAATGTAAAACATAGTCCCCCTGTTTCGACATGGATGTCTGTGCACACTGTGCCACTGCAGCTCAGAGGCTGTGATGACACAATGTGCACATGACACCTTGCATATGTGTGCATCATAAACATAGTAGCTGCCTGTGGCAAGGTAGCTGCAGTACGGGACCGGGTTGCAGGTAATGTAGTCTGCCCCCCCCACCGCCATTTCAGAGATACACACGGGACCACAAGGACAGTCAGTGGACACACACAGTATATGTAGTTAATGCCAGCTGTTTATTGTCACAGCTTTTCAGTCATATTAAAGTATTTATACAAACATGTCAATAATAATTGTGTGATTTCCATCAAAGCCATTTAAAGGACACATAAAGAACATACGAGTTTCATCTCTGAGCTTTTCAAATATAACACATACAAACACCTCCAAAACAAGGTGACCTATATACATAGTTGCTGCAACTGATCATTGCAACAGAGACCGGCTTATGCTATTTTTCAGAAAATGAGGATATCATCATAGTTTAGCGATGACGTGGTCGGCCACGCCTGCCACGTTGGGGCCCCCCCCTCGTGGGGCAATGACCACTTCAGGAACCAGTAGTGGTGGTGGTACAGGTGCAGCTCGGCGCATCACATCAAGCATGCCCTCAAGGGCTTCACATATTCGAGTGAGGGGCATGGCTCGTACCTCCTCACGTAATTGGCGCAGCTCAGCACACACCTCCCTCGTGTTCTGCTGCACTGCAATGCGGATCCTGTCAAGAACGCGTCGGTTGCCTGTGCATGGGATACAGGGTGGTCTATGAGATACCTCTCCACTAATACACCGTAATACACATACATGTCATGCACATCCCACACTATTGAATAGGTGATAGGGCAGAGTCCAATTGAAAGATGGATAGAGTTAACATACATAATTATCACAGTGGTAGAGGTCCTCAAACCCAACAGGACACTTTACAGGACTTAGATGTGGGAGGCCACCACAACAATCTACAGGATGTGCAGACACACCCAAATACTACAGACGTCCCAACAGAATTGGGCAATGAGAACTATCACCTTTCCATTGTGTAGGGGAGGTGCAGCATGCACCACACACAAATAACTCTGCTGACCAGCAGTAGGGAGGGACAGAGGAAGGTCTAGAAAAGGCAGCAACAGTGAGACCACAGTTGGAGTGATTAACACAATTGTTCATGGTTACAGGAGATAGTTTCTGGAATCTGTGGGATGCAATGTAAGGACAGGGATATGACAGCTTACGTGCACAAGTGCACTGCTGCTGCACATATGTGACACTTGAGGGTTTCATACGCACCTTGTGTAACACAGAGGAGGGTTTGTGGACAAGATATATTAGCCGATGAGACAAATATGGAGGGTTTGGACAAAGCAGCCAGAGCAACAGAGGGGCCCACCAGAGGTGGACCAAACCAAGGGAAACAATGACGGTGTATGATGGGGAAAACACAGCTAGTGGTACTAACTGGTGAAGGGCAGTGAAAGCCAGAGTTGGCAGGGTCTGTTTCGGATGTCAGTAGGCATGAGGGGTGGTAGCTGGGGGTTGTCTAGTCTTGTACATTACAACATAGGCATTTCTCAGACATATGTGATTATGTGTGTGAGTTCCAAACAGGGCTAAGCCATCCTTTGATCACTTATCTATTTGCACAGGGCCTGGCGTTCCAGGGGTCCCCACGCACGGAACATTTGTTTTTCCAAACTCCCACAGATGACTTGCCTACCCAGCTCACCCCGCTGCCGTGGCCCCAATGATAGAATGGTTTGTCCTGCAGGTCTCCCTCTGTTCTGTTATTACCTCAGCAATGACTTAAATGATTTGTAGATGGAGAGTGTCTCCCTTCCGTGTCTGTTTAGGGCACAGGAGCGCATTTGAAATTTTGCCTAGGCTCCGTTAGACACAAGGGTGTGATGGATAGCGTATCAATAGGAACGTTGCCTTAGATGAGACGCAATGCAAACTATGTTTCTGTCTGCAAACCTTATGGGCCTGCAGAGGGGCTTAGCAGACTGAGGGTCTGTTCCCCCCCCCCCCCCCTCCAACGCACCAATCTGCTACTGGTGCAGCAACATGGCAAATAAACAGTGCATATTGGCAATTCATCACATAGCCAATGGGGGTGTGGAGGTCAGGGCGTGACGTGCGTAGGGGTGTTGCTTGTGTTGGGTTACAACACAATATGTGTTTTTAGTGAGGGTTTACAGCATAAGGTGGCATTTGTGTGGGGCTAGGACCCTTAATGGTCTATGGGGAGTTTGGAGCACTCATGAGCTGTGGAATGCAGGCCCATGTCTGCTGTAGGGGTTTGGGAGTTTGGGAGATAGGCCTGCACATGAGATGTTGGGGGATGTTGTGTCTTAAATTGTCTGGTGTGGCTTTTGGGTTTACAATATGATCCTTGAGTTGATTGCACTGTATGTAGCATCATGGAGGTCCTTATGCTTACGTTGGCCTGTGTGATGTTGACGTAGGTTTGACATGGGATGAGGTTTGTTGTAGGACAGGACTATGTATGGTCTGATGGGGACGTTTGCTTAACAAGTGGCCGATGAGGGGTTTCCAACTGTTAATGGATGGCTGAAGTGTTTTTGGAAATTGCCTGTTGCAAGGACTGCACTGAATTGGATGCTGGGTGAGGCAGGAACTGCAAGGGAGTCCATGCTGGGGAATGAACAGAATGTGATGGTGCTCTGACACTTTAATGCTGAGAGGTATATATGTTTTGTGTGGGAGGGGTGATACATCTACCATATACCTGTTCTTGTGAGGTTATGTGTGGTTTGAGGAGGCCATGATGAGCACTTGAGCAACAGTGAGGGAAGTGCGGGACAAACGACAGGGAAATGATGGGTATGTTCAAGCAGTTGTGAAATGTTATGATGGACAGAACAATATAATGGAGCGGTCTGACCAAATAGACATGTGACGATGGTGAGTGAGCACAACTCATGAAGAGTCCTGCTGAATGTGGCTGGATCAATTGCAACTGGAGAAACATGCAAAATATGTCCGAATAGACATATTTATTTTTGATATTTTAAAGAACATATGGAGGTTTTACATAACTTCAAACATTATGTGGTTTACTGTGTCTTGTGCAAGGGACAATGTATGTATCACTGTAGTGATTGGTCATAGATTTGTATATTGCTACTTCCGATCTCATTCACATGTTAACTTCTACACTGTTGCCTTTCATTCCATGGTTGCCTTGTTTGTCTCGAGTTGTAATGTTTTTCTTAATGTAAGTGAATTTTGGTTGCTGGATTTATGATGCTGTATGGTCGTCTTTTGAACGTCAGTTGAGGTAATTTGATTCTGTCACTCATACTTGACATTGACAATTGCTCCCATTCCCCAGTACGTTCTGTAACGTCTTGGTGTAATATTGTCAGTGTTGTGGTTTGCTAGGTTGTGTATGGTGATGTGAGAATCCAGGTAATGGGGTCAGGATACAGTGTGTATGATATTGTCTCTACATGGGCAGATTTTGAAGAGGTTCCTCATGTGTATTGCCTTTTGCATTGCAGTGCAGAAAGTGGTCAAGGTTTTAGTCCTTTTTTTATCCATATGCTCATTAATATGCATGTTTCATACTCATCATTGTATGGTTACATACAACACCTATGTCACGTAAGCCACCTATGATAATGGGGACCATCACAGAGTAATGACACATAGGCCCTCAATCAGACTGGGACGTATTTGCTCACAACTTATGCAATTTGGTGATGGGTTGGTGGAGTTACAGAAAGGGGACATGTTGGTGGGCTTGTCTGTGTGCAATGCAGTCTATGTTATTTGTTTACGTCCCTGGAAAATTGCACTATGTGCTTTCCCAAACAACACAGATGTTATTTCTGTATGCTTGAGTCACCTCTGGAACTCCTTGTCTATGGGTGACCTTACACATTTGATTAGCTCTCTGCATATGCTATTTTCTTCTTACCTGGAGATGCAGACTGTGGGGAATGGAGGCTTTGTGAGGTTACATCACAGAGGAAGGTTACATTGACTTATATATGGTCATTGTTTTGGATGACTATGGGTTATTTGTCATACTGTTGTTTACAAGACATGTGAGTGTCTGCAAAGAGGCAGACTGGTGTCAGGCCAATGTCTGCATTTCTTTATTAACTGAGAACGTGCTGGACCTTACACACCATTCCTCTTAGGTCTGCATCTGTGTGTCTCACCTGACCTTAGGCTGTTCTGATTTGTAACATGCTAACATCATCTATTATAGCCCAAACCATTTTTTCCTCATACATCCCATCTAAATGAGCCATACATGTAACATTGTGTAAAGTAATGTTGCAACATCCAGCACACAAACACCAACTACAGAGTAGTGGTGTTTGTGTTGTGGTTGTGACAGTCTTTTTTCACCCACCTTCAGCATCGCGATGTGTTGATGCACCGTAGGCCCTCATCTCCGCCATCATCATCTCAGGGACAGATGTATCTGTGCCTACGGACGGCCTGGGTTGTTGGCTGTGCTCGATTGCTGCTGCCCCCAGTGGTGATCTGCTGTGTACGGGTGGCTCCAGGGACTCATCACCTGCACTTATGCTGCCCCCTGAGACAGCAGGCTCTGCCTCGACCAGACTCATTGGGAGTGTGATGTCCACCTCCTCCTCCTCCTCCAAAACCTCCTCCTCCTCCTCAGCCCCCATTTCACTGTAGTCACCTGGATTGTGAACAATCAGAGAAAGAACACCTATGTTTAAGCAATCCACATATGTCTACGTGTGTGCTACAGACACCACAGACATGATGTGTTGGGTTGGTGCATTTGTGCTGCATACAGTACCCAATACACCATCCCATACGTGTGTGTCCACACCATGTAGCTGTTCCAGGGCCACATGTGTGTGCTTTGGCGGTGCACAGATTGCATGTTTGCCATGTTTCTGGTCATGGTTCCATTCCACATGTTTCCCCATCCCCTCCATTTCCACATCTATGCCACATATGTCCACACATACCTGTGGATGCCCCCACTTAACCTGATTTTGCCATACACTGTATGTCTGTGTTGGATAGTGATTAAGGCACATATTTTTTCTGACATATTATGTGCTCATTGCTACATGTGATCGGCAGTGACCCATTGCACAATGGTGCAGCGGACGACAAGTAGCCAGCACCTCTGGCCCACTGAGATGCACATGTAGCAGTGTGCTGATAGAATGTCACACAAACATGACCTAATCAATGGCCCTCACAGTCATACAGGGGATGGCAATCACAGGTGTGGTGTTAGGGTAGTGACAGGTGTGTGTGGGTTTCATAGTGACAGATGGGTAGGGGATGGTTTGAAAAACAAAGTGTTTATGTTGACCAGGGACCTGTCAAACAAACAGGTTGTAGAAGGATATATCACACACATGTGCCACCAGGATAGCAAAATGATGTTGATTTGGATGACACGTATGAGAGTGTCTGTGCAGATGAGTGATCTGTAAGGAATGGTAATAATATACCTGAACCTGTAGGTGACGCTTAGTATACATACCTGCGTGAGGATGTGCGGTATCTAGGGCCTCAGGCAGTCCACGGAGGTAGATGTGTCCCAATCGTGTTGCCAGCTCTTGTTCAAGGGGCGAGAGTGTTGGTATAAAGGGGCCCCCGCCACCTGTGCCCACAGCATGTTGTCTCTCTGCAAGCATGTGCTGACGTACCCCTCTTTTAATATCTGAGAACCTCTTTTTGAGGCTTTCCACATCACGTGGGGGGCACCCTGCCTCGGACAGTGCCTCACGAACATCCTCCCACACTGCCATTCTGGTGGCCACAGTTGTGCGGCTGCTCAGACGCCCAAATAATACATCATAATTTTTTATCACATGTGACAGTAGAATGTGGTTCTCCCTGTCACTGAATCTTACAGCTCTCTTCCTCTGTGTAACAGGCACAGGTATCCTTTTTCTTTTGCCCGTTTTCCTGTACTGTACCTGCTGTGGCCCAACAGATGGTCCTGCCTGTTCCTGCCTAGGCTGTGCAGTGTGTGCCCTGGGTGTCTCACCACCAACCTGCTGCCCCACATCCTCCACCCCCTCACCCTGAGCCTCTCTGGCGCTGTCCCTCTCCATCTCCCTCTTCAGCACAGGATCCTCTCACCGCAAACACACTCACCTGAACAGAACAGAACACAGACGAAAATACAGAGGACAAGGGCACTACAATACAGGACACAGTACACAACACTATAACACAGGTAACCTTTAAGGTCCACAAGCCAAAATAACACGATCCTACACTACTCCTAACAATTTTTCTCTCCCTGTCTTGTGTGGCCTACTCCTATCACAGCCTCTCCCCTTCAAATTCTCTGTAACTCTCTATCTCCCTCCTTCGTCTGAAGCACTTCCAGCACAGCTTCTCGCCCTATTGCTCTCTGTAACTGTCTATCTGACTCCTTCCTGTGCACTACTCCCAACACAGGCTGTGTCTCTAGCTCTCTCTCTAACTCTCTGTTTGTATGTGTAACTCCTCTAACAACCCTCAACGTGTGCCACGTATGCAGCCTTATTTTTGGGTTTTTCCACGCTTTTTCATTGCACATGCGCAATTGTGCAGGCATGGCGCTCGTGCGCCGTGCTCGTGCACGCTTACGCATGGGTGTCCATACGCGGACACACGCACATGCGCCCTGAGACACAGTAGTACGCATGTGTAGGATTACGCATGCGCATTACGACGAGTGCCGCATGGGCGTCTGTGTGCGTTGTACGCATGTGTGAGGCGACGCGCATGTGCGTGTCACCACGCACAGACGGACACCCATGCGTAGATTGGCGCATGCGTGCAACGCAAGAGCGTCGCATGCGAGCATATGCGCATGGGCATTTGCCGGAAGGGCAAAAAAACCCTCTATAAGTGAACGTGCCATGCTTGTCCACGTTGAGGGTTGTAGGCGAGGAAGAGTAGGAGTGCGTTTTGTGAGAGAAAGGGAGAGTCCAAACAGGTGTATTTGTAAATTGTTTTGTTGTTGGTTGTATTGGTTATTGTATTTTCTTGTGGGTGTATGGTCTTGTGTGGTTTGTAAGTTGTACACTGCTTAGTTAGGTTTGTCTGTGTGTCTGAGTGTGTTTGTGTAGTTGGCCGGGAGGAGTTAATGGCACATATTTATCTTCCTGCATGTGTCCTGTGTAGTGGGCAGATGCTGCGGTTGCCGGACAGGGGAGATGGTGTCCATGGAGCTGTGGCACAGGGCATGGGTGTAGTCCCGCAGCAAATCAGACCTGCAGCTGTGGGGGCTGTCCAAGCAGGTGCTGTTCGTGCACGGCGCAGGAGGCGTGCCGAGGTGCAGGCTCGGCAGCCACGCCTCTACAGGCCCAGGGCCCAGCTCCAGGGCATGCGAGAGGACCAGGTCATCTCCCTTTACCGACTGAGCACAAGGGCTATTAGGGAGCTGTATGAGGATCTAAGACCTGACCTCGAGCCCCTGACTGATCGGTCCCATGCCATACCAGGTTTAGTCAAGCTCCTTGCTGCCTTACATTTCTTTGCCTCTGGCTGTTTCCAGTCATCTGTGGCCGCAGTGGGTGGTATGAGCCGCCCCACCTTCTCACGATGTCTCCACCAGGTACTGCGTGCCATGGTCAGCCGGGTGGGGAATTACATAGCCATACCCCACACTAGGCAACAATGGAGGACCCTGAACCAGGCCTTTGAGGCATTAGCCGGGATACCACACGTGATGGGAGCTATTGATTGCACACATGTTGCCCTGGTCCCGCCTAGAGACAGGGAGGTAGCGTTCCGCAACCGCAAACACTACCATTCCCTGAATGTTCAGGTTGTATGTGATGCAAATCTGCATATTCTGAATGTGGTCCCTAGGTTTCCAGGGTCCACCCATGACTCCTATATCCTGCATCACTCGGCAGTATTCACACAATTTGAGGATAACCGTTATGGGGACTGCATATTGCTGGGTGAGTATGTCAGGATTACCTATCTATGTATGTTTTTCTACATGTGTCTATTTATAGTCCCATATGATGCAAAATGTTTGTATCAGAACATGCAGGTAAGATGTGAAATATGTTATATAGAGGACTGGTGTACGTTTAAATTATTACAGCCGTATATAGGTTTATTACACTACAAACATTAACCATTGAACATGAGCATCATAACAGTATATGATCAGAACATGCACATGGTGTAGATGTGAAGACACCCCTGTGCATATGGCTCTGCTGTTGCTGATTCCCTCATAATGTGTTTTGGAGGCATCTGCGAACAGGTCTTGGGGGTGTTGCCCTTCACATACACCTGTGATGATGGTTAATAGTTGTCTCACGTTTGTATGGCATTTAACATTGATGTTGTTGAGAATCCATACAAGTAACCCCTGTCATGTGTGTCTTAGTTTAACCCACGCACTCTGTAATGGAGTTGTCACCCTGGAAGCAAAGGATAACATGAGGAGGTGTATATCAATATCTTATGGGTGTTTTTGAGCTTTTCTGCAGTGACAACATGTGTGCATATCTCTGGCCACACTTCTTGGCTATGTCAAAGCTGGGTTGAAACACAATATAGGCGTTACAGTACCTTTGTCCACTGTAGATGAGCGGAAGTTAGCGTCATCTTGTCTGGCCATCCTCATATATGGTAACATTATGGATAGGTGACGGTTAAAGCAAGGGCAATAAGTGGGTGCATACAGAGAGGTCTCAGAACCAGCTACACAGGAGGGTAATGTGCGTATGTATATGTTTTTGGCCCACACTCATGAGGGGTACAGTATGCATGTTTGACATCCACAACTTCAAAAGAATGCGGACACAATGGATACAGTGCAAAGGATGGCTATTACAGGAATTTGCCCCCAACACTATACAGCATATGGGGATTGACTAACAAATATGGATATGTGTACCCTACACGACATGATGTCTATAGGTGATATTGTGTACATTGTGCCATACCTCCATGGCATACATGTTGTGTGTGTGTGCCTCACGCAGATGTCAGCATGTTTTTCCTTGGTTACTGTTCAGACATACACTTTGATTATGTGATCAGTGGATTGCTGTTGTAGTCTCACAGTGGCGGTGATGCAGATCTGGACATTAACTGCATGACAATATGCATGTTGCACACACACACACACGATCTCTAAAGGGATAGATGGACGTGTTGTGTTATTTGCGATGGGTGTACGTACTCGAGAGGCCATGTGGTCCTTTTCTGTCATCATATGTATATTTTTTTTAAAGCAGACTAGTTGTGGTGTATCGTTCAGTCAGAATGTGTTGTGCATTGGTTTCTCACGTCTAAACAAGTGGAAATTATGTTTGAAATGAACTCCTGCATTCACATGCAACATTTCTTTCTGCAGGTGATGCAGGATATGGGTGTCGCCCCTGGCTGCTGACTCCTGTGCGTCAGCCACGGACACGTGCAGAGCGGAGGTACAATGAGGCCCATGCCTCCAGCCGCTCGGTCATTGAGCACACCTTTGGCGTGTTAAAGAGTTGCTTCAGGTGTCTGGATAGGACAGGCGGGGTCTTACAATATAAGCCAGCCACTGTTGCAGAGATAATCATAGCCTGTTGCATCCTGCACAACATTGCTCTCAGGCACGATATCCCTGCAGAGATTAATGAGGATCTGGAGGAGGATCCAACGTGCCCCCCTGAACGTGCCAGTGCTGACACACGGGAGGGCACAGCGGTCAGGCGGAGGTTGATTGCAGAGATCTTCTCATGTACGTATTACTTATCTTCCCACACTAATGTTTTATACTATGTGCGTAATGGTTAGTGAGGTTGATGTCTATGTAAAGATAGAATGTGGATGCCACACTCCATGAGCATTTGACTCACAATGCCAACGTCACATATAGGCATGAGTGTGCCCCAAAGAATGTGGGCAGGGCACAACAGCATTTGGTGGCTGATGATGTGGGTGGTTGTTGATCCTTGTGTGGGAAATTTGGACGGTCAGATTCCCATTTAGTGTCTGCTTCTGAGAGAAGCAGCTGTTGTGCACATGCAATGTTTTTGTAAGATGATATGGTTTGAGCACAGTGTCAGCCATATGGTGAGATTTACACGTTGGGGGGTTAGTCCGTGTTTGTGGACAATTGTCCTTTGGGGTGTGTTAATATTAGACCAAATAGTGTTGGTTTGGTGGTTGTTCAGCTCCTCTGAGATGCCTATGTTTGTGTTCTCATCATGTGTGTGGCAACAAGTCATACATAGCAGAATACACATGCTTAGTACTAGTATGTCAGGATGGTATTAACTATCTGTGAGGACTGTTAATGTCAACCCTACAGTGTGTCCAAATGTATAGGTCAACAAGTAGACATGACATGGATATGTTTAAGGATGGGGACCTGTACATTGTCCATCAAGGGGGTGGTGTTGCTAAATGTTTTCTTTGTAGAGTATACCGTCACTGCAGTGATGCATATCTACACACATGGTGAGATGAAACAGGCAAAAACAGCAAGGAGTGGGTAATAGTAGCCAAGTGGAGCACTAAATGTGTGAATGGCTTGTGGTATACCAGGTATTTAATGGCGTACATGGCATATCTCGCTGATGCTATCACAACATCTGACATCATGCATGTGCTACAGGCTGTGTATGTGTGTAGGTCAGGGGAAAAGAGTCTATATGAAGAAATACATTGCAGACACGAGCAAGTGACGGTTATGTTGGCATACAAACAAAGACTTAGGTGACAGGTATTTCTCAGGGCTACACATCTAGGGTATGCATGCTTTGACATTGTCATTGACACACAGTGGGATGGCATACAGCCATCATGGTTTAGTCACAAGCAGATATGTGTGTGTGTTGTTGCCTATATGACAGTAATCTGGCCAGCTATTTGTGCATATCATCAGCACATAGGTGTCATTATTACTGCAGGTATGAGATGTACGCACCAGGATATGTATTTGAACAGTGGATACAGGAGGGGCGCCTGCATATTTCCAATGTGTTGTAGCAATTGTCAGTGGGTTAACATACAACTTTGGGACAACAATAAACAAGGAAAGGGGTCATTGTTGGCAATATGGTGAGTCACTGGTATTATTGCGACCTTGGGATGAGGTGGAACCATGGTGGTAGCAGACACGTCTATTTCTCTGTGTGTAAAAGGACAGAGAGGTAAGAGAGGGAACAGAGAGATTACGGACACCATAAAGATAGCCTCCAAAACCTCCGTGATGCCTATTACATGTAAGAGATCTGTACATTGTGATAGGCAGCAGTCACTCATTGTGTGATGTTGTGGGGTCTGACAGCTGGGGACATGAAGGTGCAGTGTGTGATACACAGGTAGAACATGACATATGTTGGCTTCTCTTGTGTCTCCAAATGCACAGGACATACTTTGTACGGATGCTGTTGTTGAGATGCATTGCCATGTGACTTTACATCCCCGAAAATGCAGTGATTTGGGGTAGGTGGATCTACATAGACATTGTGTGTGGCTGTAGTCATTTGAATAATATGTCTTTTGTGATCTCTCATATTGGGCAGATGCTGTTATTTCATTTCTTTAACCTCTGCCTCCGTAACCCATCTCTTGCTGTGGTCACTCATATCCCCATGTGCTTGTGTTCAGCATGTCCTCTGCCACAGTCTCAATGCGACATGTACAACATACCTGCATGTGTGTGTAGGTTGCTGTTTTGTGTATTTTACCACCACTTCCTCCGTCCCCAACAATGTACTATCAGCCAACAACACGGTATCATAGCATGTTCACTGGGCCTTTATATCTACAGATATCCACCTGTGCACATACAGGCCATGTGTCACAGATGGGACGCTGAACTTTACATACTGTGTGTGTGGCTGTTTTTATAGGTTGCCTGTGTGATGATGGATTGATCAGACATAGTACATTTTCATCTGCTGTGAGGGGTCTGTGCACCTGGGGATCATTTGGGACAGCGCTAACTCATACATAGTGGGGTTTACCTTGTGACCATTATCAGCATGTGTTGTGTGCTGTGATTAGACATGTGTCTTGTGTTCAGAGTAAGCACTGCTGTGCAACTTTGGTGCCTTTCAGATATGAACATAATGGTGACATGCATCAACAGTGGCTTGACATGGTGATTCTACACCTTTTGCTGACATTGTCTCCTTTCATTGTGACGTGATCTGGCTGTTTAGTGGCTCAAGGGATTGATGACATACACCTGATGCAAACACAAGGTAGGTTTCACCTTTGTTATTTTGATAATGACATTTGTATTTAACTGGTGATGATCTCATATGTGTCTCCTGTGCATGTTATATTTCCTCTATGCTCACATGAACAGATGCATATTGTGTGTAGCTGTGAGACACGTGTGTGACATGAGCATGGACATGACCATATCCATGTGCCACCCATGTCTATGTTTACCATTACTGATGTTGCCCACAACGTTTGGTTTAGTATTGATATCATGTCATGTTTGCCTATGCATCCCTTTCTTCTGCATTTTGTAAGATGTGACGGTCTGACATTTGTGTTTATTTTGCAAAGTGTCAAACAATAACATACTTATCCTCTCCTGACACAGGACAGAGGACATACCGGACACATCTCTTACAGAGCATCTGTTGTCAACACCACCCACCTGTTGGAGGACAGAACACCATGCAACTCTTTACCAAAACATTTAGCCATTGGATGTTTGAGCTCTGAGAGTGGATCAAATGACTGCGAGGGACAGTATTACTCTTTGACTGCTGATTTCCCCATGACAGAGGTGTCGACCACAATGTTGATGCAATGGTTTGGCAGTGAGTGCTGCTCAATGTAGAGGACACACATGAACTTTGAAGGACTGTGCCATATTGCACACTGACACTTGACTATGCATGGCCAGAGTTGAAAGAAACCTCTTAACCTAACCTGCTGGATTGCAGATACTATTTTGGCTTTGGACACTGATCCCCCCTTGTGCAGCAGCAAATGACATGGACAGTGTAGGTGCTACATTCAGACACAGTTGAGCTTTTCTGGACTTTGGCCCATGGGTGTGTCATGCCACCCACGATATGATGCTGTTTTTGTTACAACACAAACATACACCCATGTTTTTGGCATGGGGCTAACGATGGGGAGCTCCTATTGTCAACGTCTACCTGCTTTCCACCTGGACATGATACCGCCTTTACCTCAACAATGCTTTCAAGCACACCAACATCTTGGACTGATGTTTTCAATGACCCAAGGGTTTTTAAGGGCATGTGTGTCATCACTGTATCATGTTCCAATGTGGATGTTGCTTGTGCATATGACTGACTATGTTTGTGAGACACAGCATGTGGGGCTATGGCTTCTGTGTGGTTCCCTGTAATATGTTTGTCCAAAATGTCCTTCTTCACATGCTACATCTTGTGTTTGTTTACTGTGCATACATGACAGTGTGCATATATGTACACACCTTGCATTTGCCATTTTAACGGTCCTGATTATGGCCTGTGTTAGGGGCACTCACATTGCCACATTATGTTTGTAGTGTGGCAGTGTGTGTGACCGTTCTACTTCTTCACTTGTGCATTCCATGTATCATGCTATATGTGGCCAAACAGTGTCTACCCAAAAAGAAAGGGCAGGGTGACCTCCTTGATGGTGTTATATGTGCATGTTTCTGCAGGCTGTTTAGTTGGTATTATGTCTGTGTTCATGTGCCTGTGCTACCTGTTACCATATGCTAATTGTGATGTTTATGATTGTTTTGGTCCACATTGTGGCAGGTTTGCTTCGTAGATCAGGCATTAGGATGAGAGCTTCCTCATTACTTGTATTGCATGTTTTTTGACATGTAAAACTTTTGGGAGGATAAGTTTTTGATGTTTGTCTGACTCCTGTGTGGACAGATGGGTATGTTTTGAGGGACAGATGAGGTGTGTTGGGTCCACAGCATGCAGCGTCTACTCTGCCAAGCAGCACCAGGTGGGGGCTGGGGGTCTGCTGCCGAGTGCATAGCATGCACCTGATGCACATTATATCTTGTGCCGTTAATTTGTGGTCAAGGAAGTAACCTTTGTGTAGGAGGTGGATTTGTGACCTGCTAAGGGTGTTTCCCACTTTCACAAGGGATGCGGTCAGCCTTGATATTATGATGGCACTGTCTACACTATTTGTGATGTGTTAACAAAATAAATATATGTATTTGACAGACATTTTTTCCGTTTGCTGATTGATCATGGTGACAGACCTGGACTGCAATGTGTACCTTTGTATCAGTCCTGACTCCTTGTGACCCAGAGACTACATTGTTTTCTTGTCAATGTCACTGGATGTAGATGATGTGGTATTTTTTCCATGGTAATGGAGGGTTACCTGACTTGCCCTACGCCACAGGGAGTGCTACTGTGAATTTATCACTGGTTGTTTGGGGGCGAAGCCAGTTTTCTCATCACTATGTTAGTTCTCCACTATTTGAGCGTACTGCCCCTTTATGGGGTCGTTTGCTGGTCATGTACATGGTGCACATGTGCTCACATCCTTGCACAGTGCCAGCTGTGTATGTGCCAGCCATATGGCACATCACTGTGTATGAACGCTTGACATACACACCCTCCCTTTGGGGTATTTGTGTTACAGTGTGCTCATTGTGCAGTTTGTGGGATTGTCTACAGTGATGTGTTTGAACTCTGTAGTTTGGAGGTTTTATCCACACTTTATTATTTTTTTTTTTTTGGCCCACTGGCCTAAATGCACCATTAGGTACCACCAGCTTCCTCACCTCTACACACACCCTTCCCTCTCTTCACTATACAACAGGGTTAATCCTGTGTGCTGCATCGCCATACCATATTCTTTGTTACATAGGTCTCACACTTTATGGTGTTAACATGGCAGTGCACGTGGTGATTTTGTTTGGCTGTGATTCTGGTGGTGTGTGTGGTACACCTGATTGCATGTTGAGCTTTCTCCGGCCCAGATCATCATTATTCACCTGATCCACAGAGCGTCATGTGATGCCCTGGTGCTTTATTGTTTTTTGAATTTTGCATGCTGTATTCACTGTAGAACATTTCCTTGTGTTTGTGCAGGTGTCCCTGGTGCCAAATCAGAGTGGAAGTAGATCTGTACATAGCAGATGTGCATATGCATTTGCTCAGGATTTATTTAGGTGTTTTGCTTGTCCTGACAGCCAGCAGGCGTTTGGTGTACTGCCATGCAGTGTTTTTGTATGCAGCCTTTGCTAATGTTCTCACATTGGCGGTGTGGCCTACCGGTTTAGGCATGGCCATTTGTGGTGGTGGTAATCGGTGTGCTTCCTGTCTGCTGTCTTGGATTTGTATGCTTGTCCTGCATTGGTGCGTTTCATTCGTCTGCGTGTCATATCTGTGGTGATGTGTGGTATGACCACATTGTACCCTCATCTGAGTTGTGAAACATCCTTGCGTCCATCCTCTGTCTGCCAGCTGTGTGCCATCCTACCCTGATGTGCATGCTGCTTCCCCACGTCGTGAACTCCCTCACATTCCTGCATTGCAGCTCGCCCTGCTTGCCTCTCCTGTGTGTGCTCGGCCTAGCACTTGTACTCCACAGTCATCCTGATATTTCACTTATCCTGCCATTTCAGCCACCTCTGCTGGCCACATCTTCCCATCCTCTGTCACACACAGTCATTACAGCATGGTACATTACCATCACTCTGTGCATGGATCTCGTTGGCCACAATATGTTTTTCCATTTTTATGGCTGTCACATGGACTGAAGCTGATTTCTGCAGCCCATCAACTTATCTACGTCGTTCTTTTAGTTTGATATTGTCTATGTTCTCTGCTCTGTGCAGTGTTCGTGTTACATGTGTGTTTGGCACATACCTCTGTTAACATTCAAATTGTGGAATGTTACTGTTGTTGGCTAACGTTGCTGATTTCACCTATACATCCTTAGGGCATCTTCTGGCACACCTTCGATTCAGACAGCTTATGGGGTGCCTACGATAGTGCCTTGGGAGTTGACAGCCTTTCAACATGGCCTCAGGGAGACATTAAGGTTTCCCTTTGCTGACGGGGTATGTATAGGATGTTCCATCTGATTCACCGTAAAATGGCCAATAATATATGGCACAAGGGTGTAGTTCTCTTTAGATGGAAGCACGGATTTCTGTACACTTGCACACAGAAATGGGACATAACTCAGCTAACCTAATTCCCTGGAAATAGCAAACCATGACCCCTGCAACATCATTGAGTGTCTTCACCAGTTGTAAGCATACATTACATAGGAGTATGTGGTTTTTCACCAGACCTTGTATGTCATGGACCTATGTTAATCTTGGGATTTCAGTCTCCAAAGGGAATAGGGCATTTTCCAAGATAATATTAACTCTGATCCCCTGTTGATATCAGTCCCCGGGGCCTGTCTGCAGCACCTCCTAGCTAAATCACTAATGGCAGACGCAGGTCTGCCATTGATGATTTAGCAAGGGGGGGCTGCAGACAGGCCCAGGCGACTGATTACAATGACATTTACTCTGACCCCCTGTTGATATCAGTCGCCAGGGGCTGGCTGCAGCCCCTCACTGCTAAAACAAGGATGTCAGACCTGGGTCAGCACACCTACTTACCATTTCCATACATCACAATGCACAGTGCTGCCATCAGAAACAGTGCTGTGACCTTTACCTGCCTCATAGGGCACCCTACATGGCGCCCCATCGGCCACGCTTTCAGCAACATTGTACGGTGCCATGGCGGAAATCCATTTACAAATGTGTCCTGTGGGGTAACTTCAGGGGCACGTTATGTTACAGTGCTGTGAGAGTACATGTGCTTGAATAAGTTATTGCACAGATATACGAGATGGGCCTCCTAAAACAATATTAACCCTAACAGGTACAGACTCACCAAGCCATGTTCATTTGCCATTGTGGGGGATTGCACCCCTGATCCCTGCACCATTGCTCATTGCCTTACAAATTGTGCTGTGATTCTGTTTCTGGCCTTGCACATCAGCGCACCACCATATGGCTCAACAACATTATTATGCCTCCAAAAACATTAGCACGCACCCTTATGCCCAGCAGCGCAACGCCTTATGCCGCCCATACTTTCTATGCCTTCTAAAATAACTCCACAGGCAGCTTTCTTCAGTGTGCACTGTGGGGGATCAAACCCATGCTCCCTGCACCTTTGGTCAGTGTTCTAACCATTGTGCTGTGGCTCAGTTCTTCTGCTTTCATATCAATGCGCCACTTATGCCTCCCAGGATTCACAGGCCTCCAAAAACATTAGCGCGCCGCTTTAGGCCCAGCAGCGCAACGCCTTATGCTGCCCATACTTTCTATGCCTTCTAAAATAATGCCACAGCCAGCTTTCTTCAGTGTGCACTGTGGGGGATCGAACCCATGCTCCCTGCATCTTTGGTCAGTGTTCTAACCATTGTGCTGTGGCTCAGGTCTTCTGCTTTCATATCAATGCGCCACTTATGCCGCCCACGCAGCCATCGCATGCGTTAATGTACGCTGCGCATATGGCCACCGCGCACCTTAACGCATATGCAAATTACAGGTTTCCTTTTTCAGCACGAACCGCCCACTCCTTATATGGCACCCGCACTCTACCGCGGCCACACACAATTTCGGAGTTTAGTAAACATACCCCTTAGTGTAATTTGAGACATCTAAGCCAGAACATCTGAAAAAAATGCAGGCACAACCAAGTGCAGACATGATATCACAAACATGGATGTGCCCAATCTGGAAATCTGCAGGGGCTTCTACATAGACATCTTCAGAACTGTATGTCTAGGATGTCTACATAAGAACATAAGCAATGCCATACTGGGTCAGACCAAGGTCCATCAAGCCCAGTATCCTGTTTCCAACACTGGTCAGTCTAGGTCACAAGTACCTAACAGTTTCCCCAGTAGACACAGGCTCCACAATGCTTGTACCAGGACAAGCGGTAGATTTCTCGGGTCCTCTTTAATAATGGTTTATGGACCTTTCCTCCAGGAACTTGTCCAAACCATTTTTAAACCCAGATACACTAACAGCTTTTACTACATCCTCTGGTAACGAATTCCAGCGTTTGATTATGTTTTGAGTGAAAAAATGTTCTCTTAATAATCTTAAATGGGTTACACTGTATCTTCAATGCATGTCCCCTAATCTTTCTACTTTTTGATGGAGTAAACAATTGATTCCCATTTACCTGTTCCATTCCATTCATTAATTTCTAGGCCAATCATATCACTCCTCAGCTGTCTCTTTCACAGGTTGAAGAGCCCTAACCTTTTAACCTCTTATCATAGGGATATCCCTCCATTCCCTTTACCATTTTGGTGGATCTTCTCTGTACCTTTTCTAATTCCGCTATATCCTTTTTAAGATACAGCGACCAGAATTGCACACAATATTCAAGGTACGGTCACACCATGGAATGATTCAGAGGCATTATTATATCTTTTGTTTTATTCTCTCCATTCCTTTCCTTATGATACCTAGCATTCTATTTGTTCTCTTGGCCGCTGCTGCACACTGGGTGGAGGGTTTTAACATGTTATCCATGATGACGCCTAAATCTTTTTCCTGGGTAGTGGTTCCCAATGAGGAACCTTGCATCGTGTAACCATAGTTTGGGTTGTTCTTTCCTAGGTGCATAACTTTGTACTTGTCCACCTTAAATATTTTCTGCCATTTGGATGCCAAGTCTTCCAATTTATCAAGATCCTCTTGCAATTTTTCACAACCCTCTTGGGTTTTAACAACTTTAAATAGTTTTGTGTCATCTGCAAATTTGATAACCTCACTCGTTATTCCCTTTTCCGGGTCATTTATGAATATGTCAAAAAGCAGCGGACCCAGCACAGATCCCTGGGGTACTCCACTATTCACCTTTTTCTATTGGGAAAATTGGCCATTTAGCCCTACCCTCTGCTTTCTATCTTTTAACCAGTTCCTGATCCACAATAGTACACTGCCTCCTATCCCATGACTTTTTAGTTTTGCCAAAAATCTCTGATGAGGGACCTTGTCAAAGGCTTTCTGAAAGTCCAGATACACTATATCAACCGACTCACCTTTGTCTACATGTTTATTCACTCCTTCAAAAAAAATGAACAGATTAGTAAGACAAGATCTTCCTTGGCTAAAGCCATATTGCCTTTCTCTCATTAAGCCATGACTATCTAAATGTTCTGTAATTTTGTTCTTTTTAATGGTTTCTATCATTTATCCCGGTACTGATGTCAGGCTCATCGGCCTGTAGTAAAAGCTGTTAGAGCAGCTGGATTTAAAAGAAGTTTGGACAAGTTTCTGGAGGAAAAGTCCATTAACCATGTTTAAGTGGACTGGGAAATCTACTGCTTACCCCTGGGACAAGCAGCATGGTATCTGTGTACCTTTTGGGAGCCTGACAAGTACCTGTGACCTGGATTTGCTGCCACTGGAGACAGGACACTGGGCTTGATGGACCTTTGGTCTGACCCAGTATGATATATCTTATGTTCTTATGACAAATCTATCTGGTGATTTTCAGTGGCACTATCTGGAGAATGCCACTGACAATCATTCTGGCAACCTCGGCATTATTCAGATGGTGCCAGGAAAGTCTGGGGGCATAGCAAGGCTGCACCTGGTAGCTACCCAGTTAGTGTCAATATTCGGTCCGCTATCTGGCTTACTATCCAGATAAAGTTAAGACATGGAAAAAGCTGTCCTAGCTTTATGTAGGTAGCTATCTAGACAGCGGACTGACTATCGCTGTTCTATCTAGATATTCAGTGCAGGCTGCAATCCAGATCCCGGTGTGGAATACCCAGATTTTTTTTATTGCTGCGGCCAGCATTGGAAAAATTAATCAGCTGAATATCCACCCTTATATATTAAGAATTTTTATAACATATGCTAATTACTTAGTGCATGTTAAAGCCTATGTTAAATACCTAATGCAGTTTAGTATCAGCACAATCCACTAATCGCCCTGGGAGACTACAACCTTACATCTGCAGCAACAAAAGATACTAGAGCCTTCCTCAAAGCCTTAGAAGCTCTTGACTACATACAGATAGTCCAAGCACCATAACACCAACATGGAACCACCCCGGACCTAATCTTCATTCCAACGCAACTGTCCAAGCAAAACCAGCTATCAAGCCCACCACCTACAGTCCCCTGGTCCGATCACCATGTCCTCACATTTACCTTACACCTAGAGGTCCCTACTCACACTCATAATGAGTACAACACAACAAGAAGATTTAAAGCCTACAACAAAGAATCCTTCCTGAAGGAAATAATACCACACATTCAACAAGAATCCAACAACTTAGATGAAACAGACAAATGGAGCCAAATCATATCCAAGGCCGCAGCAGCACCAAGCAAAGATAATCCTAATGCCCACAAAAGATGTAATGCCCCCTGGTACTGAAGCAAAACGCTCCCTCAGAAGACTGGAAAGGAAATGGAGACAGAATAAATCAACAGAAACCCTACAACAGTACAGGAATGAACAACACATATATAACAATCTTATCAATGAGCACAAACAGCAACACCATACCAATCTCATTATGAGAGCAGCAAATAAGCCAAGAGAGCTCTTTAGTATTGTAAAAAAACTCACTAAAGACAACTCTGAGCACAGTATCCACCATATCGATCCTCAAGAATACGCGAACTACCTCATGAGCAAAAATACCGCACAAACCCCAGAGAGCAGTAAGTCCACATACAGTCAAACGTGGCCTAAGGACCATCCAACCTGGGATAATTTCTCTATACCAACGGTTCAGTGCATAGAGGACATTGTGAGCGCCCTAAGCACAACTACATCCCCATCGGACCCATGTCCAGTGGAATGGATCCAGAAATCCAAGGAACAAATAGCCAAGCACATCCACAATTATCATAAACATAGAAACATGATGACAGAAAAAGACCACATGGCCTATCTAGTCTGTCCTTCCATAACAACAACTACAACAGTCCACTTTTGACCTTTAGAGATCCTCTGTATTGGTCCCATGCTTTTTTGAATTCAGTTACTGTCCTCATCTCTACCACCTCCACTGGGAGACTATTCCATGGATCCACTACTCTTTCTGTAAAGAAATATTTCTGCATATCACTCCTGAATCTATCTCCCTTCACCCTCATCCCATGTCCCCTCGTAGCAGAACTCGCTTTCAATTGAAAGAGGCTCTCTCCCTGAACATTTATGCCATGGAGGTATTTAAACATCTCAATCATATCACCTCTATCCCGCCTTTCCTCTAAGGTGTACATATTAAGATCCTTAAGTCTGTCCTCATATGCTTTATAATGAAGTCCATTAATCATTTTAATAGCAACCCTCTGCACCGACTCCATCCTGTTCACATCCTTTTGAAGGTGCGGTCTCCAGAATTGCACACCATACTCCAAATGAGGTCGCACCAAAGACTTATACAGAGGCATTATCACCTCCTTTTTTCTGCTAGCCATTCCTCTCCGTATGCACCCAAGCATCCTTCTAGCTTTTGCCGTCGCCTTTTCTACCTGTTTAGCTACTTTAAGATCATCAGACACAACCACGCCTAGGTCCCGCTCTTCTTTAGTGGACAAAAGTACTTCACCTCCTATACTGTATTGCTCCCTTGGATTGCTGCAGCCCAAATGCATGACCTTACATTTTTTAACATTAAATCCCAGCTGCCAAATTCTAGACCATTCTTCAAGCTTAGCTAGATCCCTCCTCATGTTATCTACACTTTCCTGGGTGTCTACTCTATTGCAGATTTTGGAATCATCCGCAAAGAGGCAAACCTTACCCGACATCCCTTCCGCTATATCACTAACAAAGATGTTAAAAAGAATCGGACCAAGGACAGATCCCTGGGGCACACCACTGGTAACATCCTTCTCCTCAGAGTGAGCTCCATTTACTTGTACTCTTTGTCGCCTCCCACCCAACCAATTTCTAACCCAAGCAGTAACTTTAGGGTCCATCCCTAGGGTGCTCAGTTTATAAGTCGCCTGTGAGGAACAGTGTCAAAGGCTTTACTGAAATCTAAATACACCACATCTAGAGCTCTCCCTCGGTCCAACTCCCTGGTCACCCAGTCAAAGAAATCAATCAGATTTGTCTGACAAGACCTGCCTCTGGTGAATCCATGCTGCCTCGGATCCTGTAATCCACTGGACTCCAGAAACCTCACTATTTTCTCTTTCAGCAGTGTTTCCAATAATTTACTCACCACCGAAGTTAAACTAACCGGCCTGTAGTTTTCAACCACATCCTTACTTCCGCTTTTGTGTAAAGGCACCACATGAGCCTCTTTCCAGTCCTTCGGCACCACTCCCGACTCCAACGAGGCATTGAAAAGGTCAGTCAGTGGAGTTGCTAGAACGTCCCCAAGTTCCCCCAGTATTCTAGGGTGTATCCCATCCGGTCCAATCGCTTTGTCTACTTTAAGTTGAGCTAGTTTCTCACGAACACAGTCTTCTGAAAATTGTTCAAGATGTCCCTCGCTTCTGTTCTTATTTGTGGGTGTTTTCTGAGGTCCTGCTCCTGGTTCTTCATCTGTGAACACAGAAGAAAAATATTTGTTAAGCAATTCCGCTTTATCCTTATCAGCTTCTACATATTCCCCTCCTGCACCCTTGAGTCTGACAATACCACTTTTGCCCTTCCTCTTCTCACTAATATATCTGAAAAATGTCTTATCCCCCCATTTTATTGCATTGGCTATTTCCTCCTCCTTTTGAATCTTTGCCTTCTTGACTACTTTGCTAGCTTCTCTAAGTTTTTCCAAATACAGATACCTATCTTCTTCTCTCTGTGATCTCTTGTATTTCATGAAGGCCTCCCTCTTTTTCTTCACTTTTTCAGATACTTCCTTCGAAAACCATAGCGGTCTCCTGTTCCTTTTGCCTTTATTTACCTTGTTCCATGTAAAGTATACAGACGTATACAAATTTTTGTTCACTGTTCAATGTAAACCGCCCCTGATCTCTGGAAGGGGCGGTATAGAAGAAACTGTTAAATAAATAAATAAATAAAATAAATAAATAAATTTACCATTTTAACAAAAAGGTTGGTTGCCTTTAAAATACCCCCTTTCAGTTTTGCCCACTGTTTTTCTACATCCCCCAGTTGTTCCCATCCCACTAACGACTCCCTGAGGTATTGGCTCATCTTCGCAAAGTTAGTCTTCCTAAAGTCTAAGATCCTCACCTTGGAATGGATTCTAACAGCCCTAGTCCTAATACTGAACCACACCATCTGGTGATCACTGGATGCAAAATGATCTCCCACTACAGTCCCTGCAGCAAGCATGCATGCCACAGGCACTTAAACAAGCCATGATACTACCAGTCTTCAAGGGCGCAAGGCTGAACCCTACGGACCCAAAATCATACTGCCCCATATCCAGCCTACCCTTCATATCAAAGGTTATTGAAAAGGTAGCACAAAGGCAGCTACAGGACTACATTGACCTGCCAGCACTGTTAGGCCCACAGCAGCATGGCTTCAAACCACAACACAACGTAGAAACACTACTCACATCCCTTTTTGACAATCTTCTGAAGGGACTAGACAATATAAAAACTGGATTTTTGCTGGTATTCTTGGACATCTCAGCAGCATTCGACACACTCTCCCACATAATAATGTTAAACAGGCTATAGGAGATCGGGCTTTCCAACAATGCAATAAAATGGTTCACATCCTTTCTAAGCAACAAAACACAACAGGTTAAATGTGCCCAAGGAAAATCATCACAGTTCCCTATCAACCAAGGAGTACTACAAGGATATGCACTCTCATCCATTCTATTCAACATCTACATCCATCCTATTCAACATCTACATCCAACCTATCTGCGACATTATCAAACACCATATGCTACAATATCACATATATGCCGACGACATTATGGTGTATGCACCAATGGACACTCTAAGCCCAGATATGGCTCCCATGACCCGATGCCGCGAAGATATGAACAACTGGTTCACTGAGAACAACCTGAAGGTAAACTTTGACAAAACCGAAGCAATAATCATAACCAGGAACCCCAAATTTAACCCACCCCCAACCATCAGCATCCTCAACCGAACAATACCAATAAAAGACGAGGTAAAATACCTAGGTGTCACCCTGGACAGTAATTTAAATCTTCAATCACATATAAACAAAACCGCTGCAAAGGCATACCAATGAATGAAGCTCATCTGGAGACTCAAGCTGATCCTCAGCCAGGATCATTTCTGCACTAAATGCTAGGCAGTCATCACCCCAATACTTGACTATGGAAACTCCTTATATCAAGGACTACCTAAACAGGCTACCCATACGCTCCAGCTGGCGCAGAACACTGCAACCCGAATCATAACCGGCACCGCCAAGCATGAGCACATTACACCTATACTCCGGCAACTGCACTGGCTGCCAATCTCTGCACGAGGACGATACAAAGCAACCGTAAACATATTCAAGATCATACATCTATGCACGGCAGATGTACTCCACAGTTTGATATCCAGAGACACAATCCACAGACCCAGAAGAACCAACAGCAGCAATAGACTCCGTGTACCCACTGGCTACCATAAAACAAATAAAGTGACCTCCAACAGAGCCATATCCTTCTCGGCACCAGCCCTCTGGAATTCCCTAACGGATGGACTGCAGGCAACAAATTACCTCAAAGACTTTCATAAATTCCTTAAGACCTATCTATTCATAAAAAAGTGGTATACAAATCTGGATAAATAAATAGATAGTATATAGGACCGTTAGTGCTGTATGTTCTAGCAGGCCAATTTTATTTTCTAGATTTCATACAGACAATTAAATCTTTTTTTTTCAAAAACCTTGGGGGGGGGGGGGATATTCAAAGGCACTAACCTGCAAACCCCATACATGCTGCTCGTCGGGTATTCAGTGGCACTAGCCCTGCTAGTCCGGTTCCAGCTGCTAAATACCTTGACTCTCAGCACTACGCTTCAGGCCCTTCCAGAGGCTAAACTGCTGTCCTAACTTTAGCTGCTTTTGCAGTCCAGCCAGATGCTGAATATTGCCCCTGAGCGGACTGTAAAATCACAATCTAGGTCAATACCACAGTCTGGATATAACCCTAGAACTGAATATTCGGGGCGAAGTTAAAACAGCAACAGCCAGCCACTTTAAGGGGTATGTTTACTAAACTGCGGTATGTCATTCGCGTTAGGTTCCGCGGTAAAGGTACAGATGCCCATATAAAAGCATGGGCAGTGCATCATTACAGCAAGCCGATTCAGCTAATGCATGTTACAAACTAACGCGCGCCACAAGGCGCCTAATAAGGCACCTTATAAGGCACCATACAAGGCACATTAAAAGGCGCCCTATAAGGCGCCTTGTAGGGTGCCTTGTAAGGTGCCATAGAAGTAAGGTGCCTTATAAGTAAGGTGCCCTATAAGGTGCCTTATAAGGTGCCTTGTTAGGTGCCTTGTAAGGTGCCTTATAAGTAAGGTGCCTTGTAAGGTGCCCTGTAAGGTGCCTTATAAGTAAGGTGCCTTGCTAGGTGCCCTATAAGTTTACTTGTAAGGTGCCTTATAAGTAAGGTGCCTTGCTAGGTGCCCTGTAAGGTGCCCTGTAAGGTGCCTTATAAGTAAGGTGCCTTGCTAGGTGCCCTATAAGTTTACTTGTAAGGTGCCTTATAAGTAAGGTGCCTTGCTAGGTGCCCTATAAGGTGCCTTATAAGTAAGGTGCCTTATAAGGTGCCTTGCTAGGTGCCCTATAAGGTGCCCTGTAAGGTGCCTTATAAGTAAGGTGCCTTATAAGATGCCTTGTTAGGTGCCCTATAAGGTGCCTCATAAGGCACTTTGTAAGGTGCCCTATACAATAGGTCTCCTTAGGCTCCTTAGAGGGCACCCTGGGTTACGGAACCATAGGTTACAAGGTTATGGTGCCCTAGGTTAGTGTGGCCTAAGGGCTGCAAGGTGCTGCAGGATGAAATGCATGACCTGTGAGGAGCAAAGACAGATATAGCCCTAACACTAGATAGAGCACTCAGGAAAGGCAATGAACAGGTGAGTGAAGGAGGGGGAGCTGGGAGCCGCTGGACCTGCCATATCTGCGGGCATCCCATGTGGCTGCCAGTACTGATGACAAACATGGTGGGAACAACTATACCACAGCACAGGGTGTTGGCAATGTAAAGTACTGGAAAGACAGTTGGTGGCAGACGATGGGAATACATGTCCCCCAGTGGAGGCGGAGGTGGCAGGATAGTTACAATGGACAGAGGAGTGTTGGTGCCATGCAGATCAGACACAGGCGAGGCAAGCATGAAGAGGCGCAATGCAGGAAAGGGCAGCAGTGCAGGATATGGGGTGACAGGCCACACAGGCAGACAGGTCTCTACACAGCTGACAGAAGCAGATAGACGGACTGAGGGAATGTTGGCAATTGTGGCGAGGGTATTATGGGCTGGAAGCACAGATCTGCAAAAATATGACCTCTACAGGCATGCACACTATTTGAGTAGGACAGGCATGAGAGGAGAGAACAATGAGGAATTGAACCCATGAACACTGCAGAGAATGGCATTGTATTAACCAGTAGGCTATACCTCTGTGGTGTATGTCACAGCAATGGCTGAGTACAGAAGGACTGCAGGTCACCGCACAAACTGTCTGCTCTGAGTGTCAGGATAGGGTAACCCCACCAGTACCAATGATGCAATGCACATGCTGAATAGCTGTCTACAGCTGATCAGCAAATGGGGTCTGCACCTCTCTGGTACTTCAACTTGGAAAGACAAACTGACAGTGCGTGATACTGGCACAGAGTAGCTAAAGACCATGCCATTGTGCAGGTTCTGTGTTCTCCCTGAGGGATAGGATGGGTGCCCAGCACTAGGTCCCCAGTATACGTGGTGCTAGAGATAGGTCCTGCTGTATATCCTCATCACTGCCAGTGTGTGACAGGTGTTTTTTGCAGTACAGCTGAGGGTAATTTGGTGTCTATCTTTGTCCTGCAATCACATGTGGCCCTCTGGGACCAGACACCATCCAGATTAGTGTGTACCCTGTGTTAGGGTCTGGCTAACATGGGCACCTGTTATCAGGGCAGAGGGGTTTCCAGCCTTGAATGAGGTTTGTGTAGTAGTGCCTTTATAGGTCAAAGTGGTATACACTACATCCCCCAAAGGGCTCACTTCCCCCTTTTTGTAGGTAAGGGACAGGTGCCCCAGCCCCCATGAAGCAATCTCCATCCTGTTGGTATAAGGCAGCCCTCCAGGGTTGGTGGGCCAGAACCATACCTGTGGCTGGGGCAGTGATAGACCAGCAGCAAAGATGGAGTTAGCTCTGCAAAAGCCCACCTGCCTCACACCACTGTCTGCCAGTAAACAACACCACATAGGTGCTCTGACCATGTATAGTCTAACTTTAGACAGGCTACTAGCCAGTCCATACTGCATGTTCACAGAGGAACTATGTACACCAAGCAAGCATCTCAGTGATTGGGGCCCCAGCATTAGAAACACAACAAGATCATTGGAAACAGATAATGTAGAATGCTGTGTGGGAACCTAGACATGCCATGATCACTGCTCAGTCAGAGTGAGTGCCCTCCCAGCATGCCATGCTGTGGCCAGCCTGTCCATGCAGGCAGTGGTCGGCCACTACATTGTCCCAGCCATTGCCCCACACCCTCTGAAGATGCATCCTGGCCAATCTGCCCTGTCCGGGCCATACCCACAACACCTTGCTCCTCATTATGCACATATTAAGGCTAACACTCGTAACAGTGGGACATTGTGGGCCCTGTGAGGTGTGGGCAGCCACGAAACAATGAATAGATATACACACACACACTCCTATTGCAGCATTGTGCAAAGATAGGGGTGGTTGGCAACCCTGCCTGCCACACTGGTCCTGATCACAGTGCCGACATTGCTAAACTGTGCAGGAGGTAATAGTAGTGCCCTGGTGATAACTGCAGCTCAATGCTGGGGCCAACAGCCTGACTCTCCTTGCATCTTTGGATTATGGAACCTGTGTGAGTGGGTGTTTGTACCCCTGTTTGCGGCTTTGCACATGTTTTATTTTATTTTTCTTATATACTGCCTTTCATGATATCAAGGCGGTTTACATTGAACAAATTGAAATTACATTGAACAGGGTATTATAACAGGACATTATTTAATGCTCCATAGCCCATGTTCCCTGTAAAATAGTTATCTCCAAGTTATAATACCCTGTTCAATGTAATTTCAGTTTGTTCAATGTAAAAATAGTTATCTCCAAGTTATAATACCCTGTTCAATGTAATTTCAGTTTGTTCAATGTAAACCGCACTGATGCAGAATAGCGCGGTATATAAGAGAATGTAAATAAATAAATAAAATTAGAACTTGGAGATAACTATTTTACAGGGAACATGGGCTATGGAGGGTTAAGTGGCTTGCCCAAGACCACCTGTGGGACTAGAAACCCCAGTCCTTCCGGGCCAAGGTTGCTGTCCTCTAGTGGGATTTGAACCCCCCAACCCTCTGGCCTGAAGTACCTTGCCCCAACCACTAGGCCACTTCTCCACTCCTGTTGCTGTTGTATCTGCATTGTAGGGTAAAACATAGGGACATGCTCTGCAGGAACCACAGCTGGGGCTTGAACCTATGACCCTCTGCTTCTGGACACACTGGCTGGGTGTACTGCACCACTCTGTTGCCAAAATGCATGATGGTCCCTGGGGCTACCTGTACTTTTCCTCATCCAGACCTTTTATGTTGCACTGCACACCATGGTACAAGGCATGGCCTAGGTCCACTGCAGGCAGGTGCCACTGCCCCCTCCAGCACGGGCACACCCCCCCTCCCCCCCCCGCCATGCTGACATGACCATATGCTGTCAGTGCTGGTAGTGCCCAGTCCCAGGCCATCCACTGTGTGGGTAGGTGGTCGCCTAGAGAGCGGGGCCTGGGCCATGGGGTATACATAAGCATCCTCACATCCCCCCCCATCACCGCCTACCAATAGTCTGTCCCTTCCGCTTGGGGGAGGGATGGCTGGGGGGATGTCAGGTCAGTGCCCTAACAACTGTTAGCTCGGGTGGACCAGGTAGATGTAGGTGGATTGTGTTTGGCCTTTGCCAGCTGCTGTCATGCTGATTTCCGGTTTTTATGTTCCTATGTGCCACCAAGGTACCTGCCTAGTCCACCCTGTGCCCCTGCTTCCCCCACTACATGTCCCGCCTGCAGCCCCCTATGCCCCACTTGTACCATCGCCATAGTGGCCTTTCATACTTGGGCACTATGCTGGTGCTGGACATGGAGCACTACTATCACGTTTTTGGGCTCCCTGTCTATGCTGTACATTGCTGACGCTGAAATGGTTTCACCCTCCTGCAAATGTGCATCTAACGGCAGGTTTTCATTCGCGGTAGGATTCAGCCCTTCAGTTCAGCACGTTAGTGTGCAGGGAGCCTCTCCCTGCCCACTCCCCACCCATTGACCCCTTCCCCCCGCCCTCTCTCCACCCTCTGTGGTGTTTACCATGGCCAGGGACTTTAACGCTCGTTAAGTAACGTTAACGTTACATACCGCGCGTTAACGTTACCTAACGAGCGTTAACATTACATAACGCACAGTCTGTAACGTTACCGCAGTTTAGTAAACATACCCCTAAGTGTGCTGGCAAGCGCCGCTGAAAATCCCCCCCTTATTCACAATCTACCCATTGATAGCATCGATTCGGGTAATTTGGAGTGATCCCTGTTTGGCTGCTCTTCTTTTAATTACCCTGAGCTGCCTCAGCTTTTACGATATTACTGGGATGTTCCCACATCTCTGGATTAAGGGCTCCTGTCAGCTTTCTCCTGTGATTTACTTTAAAAGCTGCTCACTCTTGTTTTTGATTGTTAGTGCCAGCAGTCAGGTCCCACCCTGGTTAAGGCTGAGCCGATCCCTTTGGAATGGGCTTCATCTTGGCACTGCACCACCCCCTCGTCCATGCATTGAAACTCTGCCACTCAGCCTGCCTCTGGGTCTTGCGAGCGTTTCTGAGACAGCTGTCTTTGGGGTTCTGGATTTCAACCTCCTCCCTAAAACTGACTTGCAGAACTTCTCTCTTGCAGCTTCATAATATGAACCACGACAACTGGCTTCTCCCCGGCATTCTCTAAAATGCTGTGGAGGTGACGTGTGAGGTCTGCTACCTTTGAAACAAGCAGGCAAATTACCAGGTGATCCTTATACCCACCTGCCACCGATCTATGAGGTTTAATCAGAACATCACTAACCACAGCAATACTAACCCCTCCTTCCTGGGCATAGACCCCTAGCGAAATATCCGTGGCAGGAGAAAACGAATAATCAAATCATTTCAATTCTATTAAATGTTTAGCAATCTGCATGCAACACGCCAGGTTGCGCAGGTAGCTCATTTTTCAGTTTTTCTCCACTTTAGTTCATCCTCATTAAGTCACTCACTAATGGTACATTTTCTCCCCCTGCAAACTGCTGGGCTGCAAAGATAATATTATAATAGCACAAGCAGAGGAATATTTGGTAATTCACCAGAGCTGCACAGGCAGGCCCTCAGCATCGCTGCCAAACCAGAAATGCATCAGTCTGTCTGCCTGATTTATTTGACTCCTGATTAGTTTTGGGCTGCGAAATGAGTTTCAGGCATGCAATTTCAGTAGCTGAGTCCAGACACCCAGAGAAATATATATATATTTTTCTAATTTTAAGTCAATTAAAATCTGTGGGTCTGATATTCAAAAGGTTAGCAGGACCTGTTCACTGGATAAACCCTGCTGATGCCAATATTTCAGTGGTACCATCCGTAAGTTTCCAGATGTCCCTAATTTTGGAGCTGTGTCTCCCATTCCCACCTGTTTGGCTGCCGCCTGTCCCCAATTTTAGCAATGGGGACAGAGGGAGCATAAAAAAAAAAGTATTTTCAGTTCAGTGGTTTGAATGTGTCGGTTTTTAGAATTTACATCCATTATCTTTCTGTTTTACACAATGCAGACGAAATGCATCACTGTTTCTATATCTCCATCAATTTTGTCTGCTTGGAAAATATATGGTTGCTGTCATGGGATGGATGGGGGGAGCAGGGTAGTGACTCCCTTCCTCTTCACCTTATTGCTCAAATCTGGAACTAAGGTATCACTTCCTTCCCCCATCCCTTGCCCACACTCACTTCGGACAAGTGTCCCAGATTTGCTTGCAAAAAATTTGGTAATCTTAACCATCTGAATAGTACCGCTAAATATCCCCTCTGACCGGGTCGACACTATCCGGATAATGACAGGGAAATCGGTGGGTGGGGTGACGATGGTCCCAGCACTTATATGATTAATGGCATCTTTCAGTCTGGTAACCAGGTAAGTAACCACATAAAGTTAAGGGGAAAAGAAGCTGGCCTACTTTTATACAGTATGGGTATCTAGATAGCAGCTGAATATCACCGCCATCTGGATAGTCACTGCGTTCAGCGCTGAAACCAGATAATTCAGCATCTGAAGACATCCCAATTCCAGTGTTGAACATCCGGTTTTAATTTTAAGCGCTGCAGCAGGTGCTTAAATAAATCACCGACTGTGGTGTTTGAATATTCTTCTGTGTATTTTCTTCTACTAACATTTCTTTTTTCCATGCAAAATCAGTGTTCCCTAAATTACAATGAAGACTTGGGCAAAGAGCGAGGTCAAGGAGTTTTAAACCAATCAAGTTAGAATTTTGTGGGAAGACAAAAACCATGAGTGCAAAAATCCCCTGGTTTTAATGGTTTAATCCTGTGTCTTCTCCGAGTGAATTTGTCTGGTGTTAAACAAGAATGAAAGAGCCATCAATTACACGCCGACTTGGCATGAATGCAAGCTTTCATACCAGGAACTAGACCGAAACTATGTAAACTGGAAACATTTGTGACTTTTCCTGTTTATCTTGTTTGCGACTTTAAATCAGATCTTGAAGTGTCAGCAGTTGGAGGCACAATTATCTACACTGAATAGAGTTCCTGAAATATTAGAGCCTGGGAAATCCACTGCAGAAGCTTTCCTAAATACATATTAGGAACATAAAATATAGGCCAGGCACCATCACTTCATCTGTAATCACAAAGCCATCAAAATGATTTGTCTGTCTTTTAGTAAAAAACAAGAGAGAGAGGTGTAGGCATCTCGAAAAGACATGGAAAAAAACCCCAGAGTAGTCAAGCAAGTTTGCGATGGCAAAGTTTCCTTAACTGGTAGTGTAACCAAGTGCTTCAGTGATGAGAAGTTCTCTCTTGCAGGTCCGGCCTCAGAGCTGATTCAAGGGTTTGCGCCTAGGCAGACCTTAAGCTTTATATTTCTCTAGCTGTCAAAATCTATTGTTTGCTTTGCATTTTGCCCTGCTCTTTACCGCCCCATAGAAGTTAACATCTTAGGTGACTGCCTAGTTTACCTGATGGTTGGATCGGCCCTGTTTTCTTGGATATTCTTTCTGTACCAGTATCACTGTGGAATCACACTGGCAAAGAATTTGATGCAGATATTGACTGGGACATTCCTGCTGCAGTGTCATCTAGATGTGACGGGATCCTGGCTTCTTTACAGGGGGACTATTCCAGCAACTGGTAACAGAACCTAAACATGAGACTGCTATACTGGACCTGGCGCTTACGAACGAGGAGAGTGTTTCTGATGCAATGCTTTTATGATTCACTTATGTATTTTAGTACTGTCATCTATTACTCATATTATCTTGACCTACATTAGCCCAATAAAAACATATCATCTTAGATTCTTTTTTATTGTATTAGGAATTATTTGGAGAGTAATGGATAGTAAAACAGAGAATATTATACTGTTTCTGTACAGATCCAAGATGCAACCACATCTTGAAATACTGTGTGCAATTCTCTTTGCCCCATTTAAAAAAGATACAGTGGAATTGGAAAAAGTATAGAGAGGGACAACAAAAAAGATCCAGGGGATAGAATTATTCCCCTATGAAGAAAGGGTTTAAGAGATAAGTAGAGAGCAATTATGTTTGCCTTCCCACTGCACTAAGACTAGGGGGCACTTCATGAAACCAACACAGCAAATTTAAAAGAAACTGAAGAAAGTATTTTTCCTACCCGACAATCAGGTTGTGGAATTTATTGCCAGAAAAAGTTTTGAAGGCATCTAACATAGCTGGGTTTAAAAGGTGTACAGAAAAATTCCCAGAGAAGTCCTCAGACCATTATTAGCCCAGTAGATGTTGGAAAACTAAAGCAACACCACCTTGAATCTGCTTGATTGCCATCTCATCACAGGAAATAAGCAGGATCAGGCCTGATTAGTACTTGGATAGGAGACCACCTTTGGATGCCAAGTGCTGTAGGCTTACTACATGCCATAAAATCCTAGCAACCTACTTCCAATCATACCTTGCCAAGAAAACCCGGGGGATAGTCACAACATGGACAGCTATCACAAGGTTAACAGCAATAGACCATAGAAAGCTACTACTTATCCCTGGGAGCCTAGGGGGCTGCAGGGGTGGCTCTATTCTTTGGCATCTGCAAGGTACTTCCTAGTGATGCTAATGGATCTTTGATCTGAGACCCCCATGATGTTCTTATCTACTGTATACTGCTTTTGTTGATATTGATACTTTCCATCCACAAGGCAACACACTGAATTCAGGGAGATTTTTGAAAGGAGAGAGTTTAAAATCTGCAATTTTTATGTAACCGACCTGAAAGATATTTGGCAGAGACTAACTTCCCAATCGTTTGTCAAGAGTTTAATTTTGCAATGCAGAACAACTTAACAGAGCAATAAATCATTTGAAAAAAATATTTGTTCATCAAGAAAACCAGATTAAGACAAATACCTTGCTTTTAACTTTGCCCCAGAGACACAGGGAAATTAATGAGTCTGACATACTATGCATTTTCCCACAGGTACAAATGGAAGTCACTCTTTAGTATGTCTAGCCTCAAGGTTTTTGGCAGAAGTTATCAAGAAACCCCTCTTGTGGCAAGAGATAAACCTGAGGCAATAAAATGGCTTTTAACTCACGGCTTGCCAACTCTTTCATGAGGACTCCAGAGCCGGTTGGATTTTCAAAATATCCAAAAATAATATGCATGAAATAAATTTGCATTTTTGGAAACCTTAACCCAGTAGGTGTTAATTAATCTCATGCATATTCATTGTGGATATCCTGAAAACCTAATTGGCTGTGGGGTCACCAGGAGACGTTTGTGAAGCCCCAGTTTAACCAGTACAGAAGGTCTCCATTTGACTGGCTGGCTACCTCTAAATTTGAAATCTTCTAATTCCAGTCATGACCAAGCTGAGACTTGAATTCATATTTCCAGGACTTCCCCTGATTCAGGCTGCAAGTAATATGCTACTTCTCCTCAATCCAGAGCCGGTGCTACCATTAGGTGAACCAGGCAGTCTCCTAGAGCACCAGTGGTTGGAAGGCAGCCCATTGCCGCCTGCTGCCTGTCTTCTTTTGCCCCTCTGATGCAAACTTCCTGCCTCTATGAAAATAGGAAGATTGCAGTGGGGATGGAAGCAGGAACAGCACATAGTGCTGGAAGTTATGGTAAGTGCTGCATTGCTTTTCAAAAGTAATTGCCACCACTGCAGCCCCCAGAAAGAGGCGGCAGTGGTGGCAATGGGGGTGGGGGTGGGAACAGGGGGGCAGCAGGAAGAAAGTTCACCTAGGGCACTTCATAGCCTTGCACCAGCTCTGCCTCATCTACTATAATAAGGGAGCACACACAATAGATTTGTTTGCCTTTTGCTTGATAGAGCTTCTCATTAGTAGGAAAGACCTGAGATCGGTGTGTGGGCAAGGTCCATGGTAACATTTTTCATAGGATGGGGCATCCTGTGTCAAGGGGGTTGAGCCCTCCAGTGCTGGTGGCCACCAGGTCTTTGCTGCCCAAACCTTGGACCCAAGGTGAAAGCTAGGAACCAGAAAGAACCAAGGAGACTGGAAACATGAACAGAGGACACTCACCAAGATAGAGCAAGACAGGAGAAAAGCCAAGGCAGAACTAGGACTGGAGCAGGATCTAGGAGCATCCAGTATCCCTATGTTCCCATAGACATTATGTTCTACACTGAGCGAAATCAAGATTGCTAAATGAAGGAGGCCAAATTGGGGAAATTTTATGTTAACCCCCAGTACAAAGGTTTCTTTGAGCACCATCTGCTCATCCAAACAACTCTGAGAGCTCGGCTGGATGTGGTTCATTGGGAAGAGCATCAGAGGGTCATAGGCAAAGAGGGAGAGCTATGTGAAAACACCATGGAATAAGTGTTATCATAGGCATTGGAATGGGTTGGACCACACAGGCCCTGACTCCCCCAAACCTTTGACACCATCTGCAGAGAGATGCTGCGATCACAGTCGACTCCTGTCTGCCTGCAGGAGACTGGATGTCCGTGGGTAGGGTGGAAGTCCACCGTGATTGTACTAAAGACTCCTGTCTGCCCATTGGAGATCCCTGTGGGCAGACAACAGGAGTGACAGCCTTCCCCTCCTGCCCACAGAGATATGATCTCCCGTGGGCAAACAGGAGTCCATCGTGATCACAGTGTTTCCCTTCTCTTCTGCCCTTGGGAGATGGAATGCTCATAGGCAGAACAGGAGGGGAAGGTCATGGAGGACTAAGGGTACAGTTAGAGTGGAGCATGGGGTGGAGTCAAGGCAGAGTCTGGCCCCCCTCAATTGAAGAGGCATTCTGCGGCCCCTGAGTGCTACCCAGAGGGTCCCTGGTCAGAAAGCTCCACCTATTCTGGTACAGGAGACAGGAGGAGACTCCAGTAGATACCCTGGAGAGGTCCACTAAAACTGTTCACTATTCTCAGATCTTTCCTACTTTGGAGAACCTTCACATCCAGCTTTGGCCAGAATGTACTCTGCTGAGCTGACTATGGTTCTAGAAATTCAAAGAAACAGTCTGAGGAAATTAAATGAGGACTTATCTCTGTTGCAAGAACAAGTTGAGGAGCTTCATATGGTCATTCTTTCTATGCAGGCGTGGCTTCTGGAACTGGTTCCTCAAGGCAAATCAGAGATCCAAAGTGAAGCAGGGAACCAAGCACAAGATGACACCAAGATGCAGTTCAAGCTCTGGCAATAAGTCTAGGTAGAAATGGGTTTATATATGGATTCTAGATAGGCTAAGGAAGTCAGCCAGCCTTTTTAGACACCCGCTGGCCGGAGATCAAAGATTTATCTGGGTAAAGTTCTTCCAGGAACTGAGAGGTACCTACCCATCTGGGTGAGAATGTGTGTAACCAAACTTTTGTGCAGAAGGGTGGTCTGAGAAGATTCAACCAAGATTACAGCCAGGACAGAGAGGATAAGGGAGATGTCCTCCCCATCACCAGTACTATTTCCAACTGACTACGATGGCTCTTGGAAGGTTGGCTGGGAAGTTATGCCATGGCTGCAGGAAGACTTGGTTAAAACTGCATCTGTCACCATTAAAACTAGTGGGCTCCTGTAGTGATGATGGCACCCATCTGTTGACAAAGGATCTGAAGAATGCCCTGAACAACTGAAAATCCCTTGCCCTACTTGGACAAGAATGATAGGGAAAATGATGAGAGTGATATTAAATCCTAAGTGGAAAAGATGAAGTTGAGCGTGGCAAGTCTTATTATGCTCCTGACTTTTGGATGCCAAAGAATCTGCCTAGTCCTTGCAATCACCGTTTTGGGCTGAGAGAGTGGAAGGGTGAAAGACTGGAAAGCCCAGAACAAACTGCCTTTATCTACCCCAATTCTGCCAAAATCTACTTCATTGACTGCTAGTACTGGCAGTGTACCATTGGTCTGGCTATACACTAATCTGAACACTAATGTTCCCATCCTAGAGATGATAGATGACTATTTATAAATCACAGGCACAGATCAGGAAACCACATCTATCAGGGGGTCTTGCAAGCTATGTTGCTGAGAAGTGGGGATGTAGATTCTATCTTATCAACTTCATATCCTGGTTCCCAATCAAGGATCCAGAGTCAAATGGTTGGGCTACTATACTACTACTACTATTTAGCACTTATAAAGCGCCATGCACACAGCGCTGCACAGCTAACCTACAAGAGGTAGCCAACATACAAGAGACAGTCCCTGCCCATCAGGGTCATGCTCATCGGAGCTTACAATCTAGTTAGAGGAGTACAGAGCATTAGTCAGTTAGAGCATTAGTCAGTTCTGCGGAAGGTACGGTGTGGTACAGTTTGGTCTATAGTTTGGTCATAAACGTTGATGGGGGTTAAGATATGATGAGGATGGAAGTCAGGATCTGAATGCAACGGTGAAGAGGTGGGTCTTCAACCTGGATTTGAAGAGGGCCAGGGAGGGTGCTTGGCGCACAGACACAGGTAGGCTGTTCCAGGCATATGGTGCAGCAAGGTGAAAGAAGCGCAGTCGGGAGTTCGCGGTGCAGGTGAAAGGCATTGATAGAAGTAATTTGTTGGCGGAGCGCAAGTTTCGAGCGGGGACGTAGGGAGAGATAAGAGATAAGAGGTATTGAGGGGCCATAGACTGAATGCATTTATAGGTCAGCAGGAGAAGTTTGAATTGGATGCGGAATAGGACAGGGAGCTGGTGAAGTGACTTGAGAAGAGGAGTAATGTGGGCATGGCGAGGCTGGAAAAAGATTAGTCGAGCAGCATGATTTTGTATAGATTGAAGGGGAAGGAGGTGGCTCACGGGGAGACAGCGAGGAGTAGGTTGTAGTAGTCGAGGCAAGAGGAGATTAAGTAGTGGATAAGCGTTTTGGTAGTGTGTTCAGAGAGGAAGGGGCGGATTTTGCTGATGTTATAGAGAAAGAAGCGGCAGGTCTTAGCTACAAGCTGGATATGAGTGGAGAAGGGGAGAGAGATGTCAAAGATAACCCCTAGATTGCGGGCCGAGGGAACAGGAAGGATAGTAGATCCATCCACCTGGACTGAGAGAGGGGGAAGTGGGGGGGAGGAGTTGGGTGGAAAGACAAGGAGTTCAGTCTTGGCCATGTTCAGTTTCAATCAGCGATGAGACATCCAGGCAGCGATGTCCAAGAGACAGGCAGAGATCTTGGACTGGGTTGCCGGAGAAATATTAGGTGTAGAAAGGTAAATTTGGGAGTCGTCAGCATAGAGATGGTACTGAAATCCATGGGAGGAGATAAGCGCTCCGAGGCCTTGTATATAGAGAGAGAAAAGGAGGGGGCCCAAAACAGATCCCTGAGGTATACCTACCTGGAGTGGGGTAGGGGAGGAGGAGAGGCCACCAGAGCATACACTTAATGAGCGATGGGAGAGGTAGGAGGAGAACCAGGATAGTACGGAGTACTTGAAGCCAAGCGAGGAGAGGGTGGTGAGGAGAAGGTTGTGGTCAACGGTATCAAAGGCAGCAGAAAGGTCAAGAAGGATGAGGATAGAATAGATGCCCTTAGATTTGGCCAGGAACGGGTCATTGGTGACTTTTGTGAGTGCCGTTTTAGTGGAGTGTAGGGGACGGAAGCCGGATTGTAGTGGGTCCAGGAGGGCCTGGGAGGTGAGGAAGTCGAGGCAGCAACAGTAGACAGCTCATTCTAATAGTTTGGATATATAGGGAAGGAGGGAGATGGGTCGATAGTTAGAGGGGCATGTGGGATCACCTTATCAAGATTCTCCGGTGGCCCCATGTGACTGGACTGGGATGGACTGTCCACTGGAATTACTAAGTCAACTGCGAGTTGCCCTCTTTGTCAAAAGAGGAGAAAAAAGTATGTCAGTTTGTGTGCAGAGAGTAGAAGCTTCAGTTTCCTTTATGTAGACATTGGGGTATTTTTACTAAACTGCAGTAACGTTACATACCGCGCGTTATGTAATGTTAACGCTCGTTAGGTAACGTTAATGCGCGGTATGTAACGTTAATGCGCATTAATGTTACCTAACAAGCGTTGACATGCGTGGCCGCGGTAAACACCGCAGAGGGTGGAGAGAGGGTGGGGGAAGGGGTCAATGGGCAGGGAGTGGCTCCCTTCACACTAACACGCTGAACTGAAGGGCTGAATCCTACTGCAAGCCAACCCTCCCCCAAGCGGAAGGGACAGAATATTGGTAGGCGATGGTGGGGGGGGGGATGTGAGGATGCCCATGTGTGCCCCATGCTCCAGACCCCGCTCCCTAGGCGACCACCTACCCACACAATGGATGGCCTGGGACTGCGCCCCACCAGCACCGACAGCATATGGTCATGTCAGCATGGCAGGGAGGGTGTGTACCCGTGCTGGAGAGGGCAGTGGCACCTGCCTGCAGTGGACCTAGGCAATGCCCTGTACCAGTACATGGTATGCAGTGCAACATAAAAGGTCTGGCTGAGGAAAAGTACAGGTAGCCCCAGGTACCACCATGCATTTTGGCAACAGTGTGGTGCAGTACACCCAGTCAGTGTGTCCAGAAGCAGAGGGTCATAGGTTCAAGCCCCAGCTGTGGTTCCTGCAAAGCATGTCCCAATGTTTTACCCTACAATGCAGATACAACAGCAACATGTGCAAAGCCCAAAGCAACGGCGAATAGGGGTACAAACACCCACTCACACAGGCTCCACAATCCAAAGATGCATGGAGAGTCAGGCTGTTGGCCCCAGCATTGAGCTACAGTTATCACCAGAGCACTACTACTACCTCCTGCACAATTTAGCAATGTCGGCACTGTGATCAGGACCAGTGTGGCGGGCAGGGTTGCCAACCACCCCTATCTTTGCACAATGCTGCAATAGGAGTGTGTGTGTGTATGTCTATCCATTGTTTTGTGGTTACCCCCCCTCACCGGGCCAACAATGTCCCACTGTTATCAGCATTAGCCTGAATATGTGCATAATGAGGAGCAAGGTGTTGTGGGTATGGCCCAGACAGGGCAGATTGGCCAGGATGCATCTTCACAGTGTGTGGGGCAATGGCTGGGACACTGTAGTGCCTGATCACCACCTGCATGGACAGGGGGCCACAGCATGGCATGCTGGGAGGGCACTCACTCTGACCGTGCAGTGACCATGGCATGTCTAGGTTCCCACATAGCACACTATGCTATCTAGCTCTAGTGATATGTTTGTGTTCCTAGTGCTGGGGCCCAAATCACTGAGCTACCTGCTTGGTGCACATAGTTCCTCTGTGAGCATGCACTATGGACTGGCTAGTGGACAGTCTGCAGTTAGCCTGTGTGTGGATGGACCACCTATAAGGTGCAGTCTGCTGGTGACTGGCTGACAGTGGTGTGAGACAGTTGGAGGTTCTCCATAGCTAGCCCCATCATTGCTGCTGGTCTGCCACTGCCCCAGCTGCAGGTATGGCTCTGGGCCACCAACCCTAAAAGGCTATCTTATACCAGCAGGATGGAGGTTGCTTCATGGGGGCTGGGGCACCTATCCCTTACCTACAGAAAGGGTGATGTGAGCCATTTGGGGTATGTGGTGTATAACACTTTGATCAATAAAGGAACTGCTACACAAACCTCATGCAAGTCTGGAAACCCCTCTGCCCTGATAACAGGTGCCCATGTCAGCCAGACCCAAACACAGGGAACACACTAATCTGGGTGGTGTCTGGTCCCAGAGGGCTACATGTGACTTCAGGATAAAGATGGGCACCGAATTACCTTTTGCTGCACTGCCAGGAACACCTGTCACACAGTGTTAGTGATAGAGATGTACAGCAGGGTCTATCTTTAGCACCACATGTACTGTGGACACTAACCTAGGGCACCCATCCTATCCCTCAGGGAGGTGTAGCTATTCTGTGCCAGTATCACGCACTGTCGGTTTGACTTTCCAAGCTGAGGTACCGGAGAGGTGCAGCCCCATTTGCTGATCGGCTGTAGACAGCTATTCAGCATGTGCATTGCATCATGGGTACTGGTGGGGTTACCCTATCCTGGCACTCAGAGCAAACAGCTTGTGCAGTGACCTGCAGTCCTAATGTACCCAGCCATTGCTGTGACATACACCACAGAGGTATAGCCTACTGGTTAATACAATGCCATCCTCAGCAGTGTTCATGGGTTGAAGTCCTCATTGTTCCCTCCTCTCATGCCTGTCCTACGCAAATAGTGTGCATGCCTGTAACAGTCATATTTTTGCACATTTGTACTGCCAGCCCTTAATACCATTGCCACACTTGCCAACATTCCCTCGGTCCGTCTGTCAGCTGTGTAGATTCCTGTCTTCCTGTGCGGGCTGCCACCCCATGTCCTGCACTGGTACCCTTTCCTGCATTGCACCTCTTCATGTTTGCCTCGCCTGTGTCTGATCTGCATGGCACTACCACTCCTCTGTCCACCCATCAATGTAACTATCCTGCCACCTCCGCCTCCACTGGGGAACACGTATTCCCATCATCTGCCACCCACTGTCTTTCCAGTACTTTACATTGCCAACACCCTATGCTGTGGTACAGTTGCCCCCACCATGTTTATCATCAGTACTGGCAGCCACATGGGATGCCCTCAGATATGGGAGGTCCAGCGGCTCCCAGCTCTACCTCCTTCACTCACCTGTTCATTGCCTTTCCTGAGTGCTCTATCTAGTGTTAGGGCTACATCTGTCTCTGTTCCTCACAGGTCATGCATGTCATCCTGAAGCACCTTGCAGCCCTTAGGACACAGTAACCTAGGGCACCATAAGCTTGTTAGGCCACCTTAACCTATGGTTCCGTAACCCAGGGTGCCTTCTAAGGTGCCTTGTCCCAGGGGTGCCTAATACGGTGCTTAGCCTAAGGAGCCCTACTGTATAGGGCACCTTACAAAGCGCCTTATGAGGCACCTTACAAGGCACCTTTATAGGGCATCTAACAAGGCACCTTATAAGGCACCTAACAAGGCACCTTACTAGGCACCTTACAAGGCGCCCTACAAGGCACCTTGTAAGGCGCCTTGTAAGGTGCCTTATGAGGCGCCTTGTAACACGTGTTAGTTTGTAAGATGCATTGGCTGATACGGCTTGCTGTAACGATGCACCGCCCACGCCTTTATATGGGCATATGTACCTTTACCGCGGAACCTAACGCGAATGACATTACCGCAGTTTAGTAAACATGCCCCATTATGTTCTACATTGAGTAAAATAGAGATCGCTCGGTGAAGGAAGCCAAATTGGAGAAATTTTATGCTAACCCCATATACAAAGGTTTCCCTGAGCACCATCTGCTCATCCAAGCAACTGAGAGCTGAGCTGGACCAGTGGTACATTGGGAAGAGCATCAGGGAATCACAGGCAAAGAGGGAGAACCGGGGGGGGGGGGGGAGGGGGAGGAGGGGGGGAGATTATGTATCCACAGGCAGATTATGTACCACCACACAACCCACCCTCTGGGGCTCAGGGTGGGAAACAGGATCACCCACCAATAGATCCACAGTCTACCTCCCTGCAATGGTAGCAGTAGAAGGCACCATCAACCCCAGTCCTGCTGGGTAACAGACAGAGCAGTACACATCCATAACACAATAGCAGACAGCCAGCAGGCCTGGAAACGCTCAGCTGCTCCCCCCCCCCCCACCATTATCTGACATTCTCCAGCAGCAAACCTCCAGCCGCTGCACCCTGCAAGGTGTTCCAGCAAAACACATACTAGCTGCAGACAGTCCGCCAACTACTCCATAGTCCTGAAGGCGATGCATGTACCCAAAACGGGGATGTCAGCATACACACCAAGCAGATAAATCAATAATTGGGCCCCAAAAGAAAACCCATAAACATCACATGAAAGAAAAGCTATATAGCACTATGGGGGAACCTAGCCATGCCATGGTCACTGCTCAGTCAGGGTGAGAGTGACCTCCCAGCAGGACATGCTATGGTCACCCTGTCTGTGCAGGTGGTACCGGGCACTACAATGTCCGAGCCATTGCCCTATGCCCTGTGCAGATGCGGCCAGGCCAGGCCACCCTATCCAGGCTATTCCCACAGTACCTTGCTCCTCATTATGCACATTGGCAGGCCAATACTGGCAACAGTGCTAGCAGTGTGGGCTGTGGAGGGTGTTGGCAGCCACCACACACTGGATAGACAGACACACACTCCCCACACTTATGCCAGCATTGTGCAACTATAGAGGTGTTGGACAGCCCAGGCCACCACACCAGTCCTGGGCACAGTGCAGGCATGGCTATGGTACGCAATACTGTAGGAGTCACTCCCCAGGTTGGTAAACACTGTCAGACACAAGACCTGTAGCACACTCCACAGACATCAGAAAGGTTGCTATGATGCAGCTCACTCAGAAAATTGTACTTAACCTAGGAATTGCTATCTGCCAGTAATCATAGCAACCTTTTGATAGATGTGTACCATATTCCCAGGTTTAGGGTCGCATTACTAAGGTATGCAAGTGCTAGTATTGGGAGATGCACGCAGAGCCCAAAGTCCTGCCTCTCCAGGAGGCTTTGGATAATGGGGCCTTTGGGTGCGGGTGTGTCTGCCCCTGTTGGCTGCTGCTTTACGGCAGAGGTTCCCAATTCCATTCCTGCGGTGCCAAACACTGTTCGGGTTTTCATGCTGTCCCTCATGAATATGCATGAGATACATCTTCATACCATGGGGGTGGCGCATAGAAATGCAGCACAGGCATCTTTATCAGAGGCAGCATGGAACCAGAATGGTGTTTGGCCCTCCAGGACTGCATTTGGGTGACTCTGCTCTAGGTAATGTGCATGTTTATGGTGTCTGTGCTCTGTAGGGTAAAATGTAGGTGTCTTGGGCATGTTTACGTCATCTGCAATAAAGGTGCTGTCTGTATTAGCACGTTGTAATAGTGGGTAAAATATGGGGACTGGGTTGGCAGGAACCACAGCTGGGACTTCAACCTGTGACCCTCTGCTTTTAACTACACTGGTTTTGTGCACTGCACCACCTTGTTGTCACAGAGTCAGTACATTCCTTGTTGATACCATGACTGTTCGTCAGACAGGGCCCGTCTGTTGCAGTACACGGCATCCACCTACACAGGGCTAGGCCACGGTCTGCTCTGGGCAGCTGCCACTGCCTCCTCCACCACCAGTATCCCTCAGCCACCATGCTGACATGCCCTTCTGCTGGTGGTGCTGGTGGTGCGCAGTCTCAGGCCATCCAGTGTGCAGGTAGGCGGCTGCCTATGGTGTGGGTTCTGGGGCAGGGATGCCTGCATAGACGTCCACGCTCCCCCCAGCCCCGCCTGCCAATGTTCCGTGCCCTTGGGGGTAGCTGTTGGGTACTATCCCCTGTGACACTGTGGGAAATACACTCGTGCCCATGTTGGCCCTTCAGCAGTTGCTGTCTGGCTGCTCTGCTGTTTCAGCATTCGTATGGGCCACCTAGGCATCACCCTAGTCCGCACTGTGGCCCAGCTCCACCACAGCATGTGCCGCCTGAGGCCCTCTGTATCCCCTTCTCCGGCATCTGTCCAGTTGCCATTCCGACATGCCCACCCTGATGTTGCATGACATGTGCACGCCATAGGAACCCTGTCCGATGGTGGGGAAAACCCTGAGCAGCGCTATTTCACTGTGGGCTCATTCACCTTGTATGGGGACGGAGTATAGACCCTTCCACGATTTATATCTTTTCTATGGAGCTTACTCGGGGGGGGGGGGGGGTTGCTGTTTCTCATTGCTACCACTATTGGCCAGCTTGGTTATGGATTTTTTCCAGTTTGTTGGGGTCATTTTCAGTGTTTATGTGCCCTTTTGTTCTGTGCACATGTATCACACTTATCACGTTTTTAGGTTTCCCTGCCTGGGCTGTACAGTGCTGACACTGAAATGGTTTCTCTCCCCTGTAATGTGCATTTAACGACAGGTTTTCAATCGCGTTTGGATTCAGCTCTTCAGATCAGCACGTTAGTGTGAAGGGAGCCTCTCCCCGCCCACTCTCCGCCCACTGACCCCTTCTCTCCGCCCTCTCTCCACCTTCTGCGGTGTTTTACCGTGCCGCGGGGCTTTACGATCGTTAACGTTGGTTAACGCGCGTTATGTAACGTTAACGATCGTAAGCGCATCATAACGCGCGTTATGATGCGCTTACGATTGTTAATGTTACATAACGCGCGTTATGTACCGTTACCGCAGTTTAGTAAACATACCCCTAGGTGTCATTGAATAACATGGGGCCTAGTTGCAAATAGCACTGGTTCATAGTTAGTCTGGCTTAGTAAACATATCCCCACATATCTTCATTTTGTTCACTGTAAATTGTATTGAAGAAGACACCCAGAAAAATATGCCCAATGTTAAGCTCCTGGAGTTTGACCTCAAGTGACAATGCAGGAAGCAATATATAATATCAGAGCAGGATAAGGAACCCCACAATGCTGTTAGTTATAAAGTCCACTTTTTCTTAACTGTATGTGTAGCCTGGATCAGTTTAGAATCAGTTCAAATGTGATTATTTTCCGTCCTCAAAATTCCTACAGCCTGTCGGTTACTTGGGATCCTGTTGGATACTTGAGTCGTGGATTGGTGGACTTTGCTCTGACCCAGTAGGGCACATTGTAAGTTTTCGGTATGTAGACATGGCAAACTATTTTGGGTTGCTTGGCTTTTTTCCCTGACTTTTGGGCATTTTTTCAGTTTATTTCACGTATTCATTTTACTGACTTTTTAAACACACATTAGAAGATTTTAATGCAAACAAATCAATTGTTGGTGTGCTAATTTGCTAATGCGTGTTAAATTAATTGTGCGTGCACTAAATTTTTTAAGGCACATTAACAAACAGAATGCATGCTAGCAAACGCGCACCCCTATCATGTTTGTATGTTCTTACTTTACTGGAGCTCACCCAAGCATCTGTTATTTCTCACTACCTATCTAAGCTATTTCCTGCAGTGATAGAAACCTCATGCTGAATGTTTTCCAAACTTCTGCATTTAGTTTGGTCTAATCACATATTTTCCCTCCTACTCCAGGAGCCTCACCTTATAGATCTGGTTTTCAGGATAGCCATACTGAATATGCATACCATGTCTGCACACACTCTCCAGTAGAGAAACTCTCCTGTGTATTCTGTGTGGGTGTTCTGAAAACCACACCCGGCAAATTAAGCTTCAGGATCAGGTTGAGAAAAGCTAGTTTAATGTGCTATTGCATCTTTGTTTTTTTCCACTCCCCCCCCCCCCCCCAGTAACTTTATTTTGCATGTTCTTAGAGAGACCTCTAGTGGTCACAGAAAGACTAAAACAGCTCCCACATGCTGGAGAAGCAATGATTAAATACCATTTTACATATATGAAGGTTCTCTCCAGAAATTAAAACAATTTGGAACACAATGACATTAATTTATAGAAATCATTTTGAAAAAAAACAAAAAACGATTCAATTGCAAATGTCCCTTCTTTAGAAATGACTGTAGGACTGCAAAAAAAAAAAAAAAAAGAAAAAAAGCTTTTACATTTGGGGGTATGTTTACTAAACTGTGCTAATCTTAAACTGCTGGGGTTATGTTTACCAAACTGTGCTAATGTTAAACTGCTACCTTATCACGCGATAAGTAACGTTATTACGCGATAATGTCCCCAGCAACGTTAAGGCACGCAGAGGGTGGAGAGAGGGTGGGGAGTGGGCGGGAAGAGGCTCCCGCTACACTAATGCTGTGGAATGAAGGGCCGAAAATTACCGCTCGTGAAAACCTCGCATTAGAGCCACAATTGCAGGAGAGAGAAACCATTTCAGTCAGCAATGTACAGCAAAGGCAGGGAGACCAAGAAAAGTGATAGTAGTGTTACATGTGCAGCAATAGCATAGTGCTCAAGTATGAAAGGGCACTATGGTGATGCTGCAAATGGGGTACAGGGGGCTGCAGGCAGGACATGCAGATGCCTAGGTTGCACATAGGAACACAGAAACGGAAAATAAGCAAGACAGCAACTGATCAACGTCAAACATGCCCATGAGTGTGTGTGCCAGTGTCCCATCCAGGGGACAGTACCCAGCAGGTACCCCAAAGGGCAGATAGCATTGGCAGGTGGTGCTGTGGGGAAGCGTGGATGTCTATCTAGGCACCCCTACCCCAGACCCCACACCATAGGCAGCCGCCTACCGGCACACTGGATGGCCTGAGACTGTGCACCGCTGGCATAAGGGCATGTCAGCATGGTGGGGGAGTGCTGCTACTGGTGGAGGGGGCAGTGGTATCTGCCCACAGCAGATCAAGGCAAAGCCCTGTTTAGGTGGGTGGCATGCAGTGCAACAGACAAGGTCTGTCTGAAGAACAGTCATGGTATCCCCAGGGAATGACCTGCCTCTGTGGCAACAGTTTGGTGCAGTACATGCAGCCAGTGTGTTCAGGGGCAGAAGGTCACAGGTTCAAATCCCAGCTGTGGCTCCTGCAGACCATGTCCCTATATTTTATCCTACAGAGCACAGACACCATAAACATGTGCAATCCCTAGAGCAGAGTTTCCCAATTGCAGTCCTGGAGGGCCAAACACCATTCAGGTTTCATGCTGTATCTAATAAATATGCCTGTGCTGCATTTGTATGCACCGCCCCCATTGTATGTATCTCATGCATATTCATTAGGGACAGCATGAAAACCTGAATGGTGTTTGGCCCCCTAGGACCGGAGTTGGGAACCTCTGCCCTAGAGCATCGACCAACAGGGGCACAAGCACCCGCACCCACAGGCTCCATTATCCAAAGCCTCATGGAGAGTCAGGCTGTTGGGCCCTGCGCGGAGCAGCATCTCCCAATACTGGCACCTGCATACCTTAGCAATGCCGTCCTAAACATGGAAACACGCTCCATATATATCAAAAGGTTGCTATGCTTAATGTCAGATAACAAATCCTAAATTAAGCACAATTTGTTAACAGAGATTCATCATAGCAGCCTTTCTGATAAATGTGGAGTGTGTTTCCTCTTTTCTGTTCTCTGACAGTGTTTACCACCCCGGAAAGTGACCCTAACAGTATTGAGTACCTTAGCAATGCCTGCACTGTGCCCAGGACTGGTGTGGTGGCCAGGGCTGCCAGCCACCTCTATCTTTGCACAATGCTGAAATAGGTGTGGGAGTGTGTGTATGTCTATCCAGTGTTTTGTGGCTGCCTACACCTTACAGAGCTCACAATGCTTGCACAGTTTCCAGTGTTAGCCTGTGGCAGGTGCAGGCCTGTGACCCACGGTGTCTGACATAGGCAGGCCAGCATGGCTAGCTTGACCTGTAAATGAGGCCTGTGGAGAGGCATATAGGATTGCACATCCCCCAACATGCTGCTATTGTAAGAAAGAACTCAGTAGAAATATTGAATTAGCTTAGATAAGCAGAATTGCAGAATTAAGAAATGGAAAAATACAGAAAAGATGTGTTTTAAAGTTACTGATAAGAAAAAGTACATTTGCAGAGAAATATTGAGGAGTGCTGACAGATGAGTTACAGAACCTTGCTCATCTGCACGCACAAATGGTCCCATAGCCTTGAAAGTGTGAAAGTAACAAGTTGATGAACTGACCATTGTAATTGGGACTAGAAGGGGGGCAGGCAGGTGTCATGCTCACAGAAGCCCACAGAAGGAACATAATTGGAGAAACTTATCAGTACCGGGACCAATAGAAGGGCTACGGGAGGTACGGGAGAGTACCGGGACCAATGAAATGTTTTTCTATACCTAGAATGGAACAGAAGTCTATAAAAGTTGTTGTAATGCTTGAAAACTTTGCTCAGCCATTTTGAAATTGCCTTGCTTGAGACTTGTGCACAAATAAATGATTTGGACCTTCTGAACAGACTCCTGGTATCATTGGTTTGTCTGCGCTTTGCTGCTACATATTCCTTGGTGCATTGGCCGGGAAGTTGTGGAATCAAAGTGTATATAGGGCAATATACCACGACTTTCCGCCTCTATAGGCTTGGTCCTGCCGGGATCGCGCCCTTTCGACGAGGGCCGCTCCCTGGCGCCACCGGTCCCTTGTATCGGAGGGAGCTGGTCGGACCTCGGCGGGTGCCGGGCCCGGTCGGAGCCAACGCCTCGAACCCGAGTGAGGGGAGTCCGAGGTCCAACTCATGCGCCTGCTTGGGAAGTTTGAGGACCGGATCCGGTAAGTATAGTTTTGATTTTGGGTCTAGACAGAAATAGAAAGAGCAGTACTGCCATTGGAACTTGGAATTTGGAATTTGTAATCTCGAGATATTGGGAATTGGTAAGAGAGCTTGATCAACTCTCAAGGAAGAGCCGAGTAGCCTGGCATGGGAATTCGCTAGGTGAAACCCTCATCCTTTTTGTAATTGGGAAAAGACTAGTCAGAATAGATAGAAACGAATGCATTCTGGGAATACGTTGCTAGCATGATTGTGTGAACGAAGTGTGAATGAGAGGTCTGGCAGCACGGACCAAGTGAAGGCGGACCCCTGATTAGCGCATTTCCTGACCAGGCGACCGCGTTCAGGTCGCGAAAAGGGGGAAGCGATTGTCGTCTTGTCTTGTTATTTGTATTCCCTATACGTTTCCAGGGCCGTGAGGACCCCTTACCCACGGTCCGCACTCCTTTTCCCTTCTGTCTGTTGTTGCGCGCACACATCGAAATGGGAGGGGCGGAGTCTACTAGAAACACTCCATTAGAATGTATGATCGCACATTTTAAAGAGGGATATTCAGGAGATTATGGTATTAAAATGACAGCAGCCCGTTTGCAGATTTTGTGTACTAGGGAGTGGCCCGATCTAGACCCCATCTGGCCCCGAGAGGGAACGTTCACCGTAGAGATTATTCAGTCAATACACCGTAGAGTGCGGGTAGCGCACCCCGATCAGTACCCCTATATAGATTCCTGGTTAAGTATTTGTGAAGATCCGCCCTCCTGGGTGCAGCGCTGTTATGAGGAACAGTGCAGAATAATGTTAGCTAAAACAGATTCTAGACAGAGAAAGGAACAGCCTAGAATGAAAGAGCAGGATAAGAAAGCCAAGAAGAAACCCATCTTGGCAGATCCCGATTCCCCAGAAGTAGTCCTCAGGCAGCCCCGAACCCCAGGTCCAGTAAGAATAGCCCGGCGGCGTCCTGCCCCAGATCCCCAGAGACCGCCAGAGCCGAGGCGAGACCCAACCCCTGACCCCCCTCCTCCTGGAGGAGAGAAAGAGAAAGAATTAGCGGGAAGAGAAGAGGAGGACGTAAAAAGTGAGTCAGAAGCGGAGCTAGAAGAAGGAGGGAACCCCCCAGAATAATAAGAAGAGGACTGTGCACAAATAATTGAGGAAGCCAGCACTAGCACTAGTAAGCCAGTGAAAGAGAAACCCAAAGCAAAACCAGTTGAGAAAAAGAAAGCGACTCCTGCAAAGACAACGACAATAGCCCTTAGATCCCAGACCCAAATGACGCCTGGGACAGCCAAACTGTTTCCCTTAAGGCAAGTCCCGGGAGTGCCCGTAAAGAATGATAATGATGAAGTGGTAGCGGGACCCTTAACTTATGTGTATATTCCCTTCTCTACAACTGATTTATTAAATTGGAGGTCGCATTATGCCTCCTATACTAGCAAGCCCCAGGAGCTGACAGAATTAGTAACTAGTATTATGGAAACTCACCAACCCACTTGGCCAGATTGCCGTCAGCTCCTGACCACCCTATTCACTACAGAAGAACGAGCGAGAATTAGAAAAGCAGCTATTGAATGGATGGCAGAAAACCCTGCCGCTCCGGCGCAGGGGCAGAATATAATAGATCGTAGAGAAGCAGCTCAGAGAGAATTCCCGAATGAAGACCCCCAATGGGATCCAAATACAGATGAAGGATCCACAGCCCTAGCCCGTTTTCGCCAAGGCTTTTTACAAGGCCTGAAAAGGGGAGGCCAAAAAGCTATGAACCTTTCCAAAGTAGCAGGAGTTATCCAAGGAATAGATGAGAGCCCAGCAGATTATTATGAAAGATTAACTGAAGCATACAGAATGTATACTCCCTATGATCCCGAGGCACCAGGAAGTTTATGCATGGTGAATTCTGCTTTTGTAAACCAGTCTCAACCAGACATTAGACGTAAATTACAGAAATTAGAAGGGTTTGCGGGCATGAATGCAACACAGTTATTGGAAGTCGCTCATAAAGTGTATGTGAATCATGATACTGAAAGACAGAGAGAATGTGATAGAAAGATGAAGAAGAAAGCTGATTTTTTGGCTGCGGCCATAGTTGAAAAGAAAAGGGGAGGTGTCCCTAATCGAAGGAGCAGAGGAAGAGGGCGGGGTCAAGGCGGAGGCCGGACCCAGAGACTAGGCGTGAACCAATGCGCCTATTGCAAAGAAGAAGGACATTGGAGAGATACTTGCCCGCAACTCGAAGACGCCCAGCAAGATGACGACAACGATCATCAGTGGCGAGAAGAAAGACGAGGCCGTCCCCGAGGCCGAGGAGGAGCCAATCGAGAACAATTCCAGCGAGAGAGGGGAGGAGGAGCCATCCAAGCATTGGCCACACAGGCCCATGATGAGGATGACGTGGATTAGGACAGACCGGGCTCCAAGTTTGCTTTAGGTCTCCAGGAGCCTATGGTCGAAATACAAATAGGAGACCAATTTATGAACTTTATGGTTGATACTGGAGCAGAACATTCAGTAATAGACAAAAAGATAGCCCCATTCACCAAGAAAGCAGTCACCATTATAGGAGCAACTGGTGCCAAAGCCACAAAGTCTTTTCTACAAAACCGAATATGCAGTCTAGGAGGACAGCAAGTAACTCATCAATTCCTTTACATGCCCGAATGTCCAGTACCCCTACTGGGACGAGATATGCTAGCCAAGCTTCAAGCCCAAATATCTTTCTCCGAACAAGGAGAAATGCGAATGACAGTGAATTCCCAAGCCAAACCAGCAGGAGTAATGCTGCTGACAGTACCCCGAGAAGAAGAATGGAGATACTACATTGATGATTCGATTCAAGATACCTATTTTGAACAAACTTTAAAGAACATTCATGCACCACTTGAAGTGTGGGCAGAAGGCAGCCCCCCAGGCCTAGCCAAACATATAGCTCCAGTGATTGTAACCCTCAAGCCTAGTGCTACACCAGTGCACGTCAAACAGTACCCTCTCCCAAGAGCCGCAATTGAAGGCATTCATCGCCACCTACAGAGATTGCTTGAGTATGGCCTACTAAAAGTATGTCAATCCCCATGGAACACCCCACTTTTGCCAGTAAAGAAACCTGAGACAGATGATTATCGCCCAGTGCAAGATTTGAGAAGAGTAAATGATGCAGTTGAAACTATACATCCAGTCGTGCCCAATCCTTACACTCTTCTAGGACTGATACCTGCTGAAGCTACCCATTTCACTGTACTGGATTTAAAAGATGCATTCTTTTGCATAAGATTAGCCCCTGTAAGCCAAATATTGTTTGCATTTGAATGGCAGGACCCCATCTCTGGAAGAGGGGGCCAACTCACCTGGACAAGATTACCCCAAGGATTCAAGAATTCACCTACCATCTTTAGTGCTGCACTAAATCAAGACCTTTCAAGCTATCCAGTAGCCCCGGGGAAGAGAGTACTTCTCCAGTACGTGGATGATCTGTTGATAGCTGCCGTATCAGAAAAAGAATGTATATTAGCCACCCAAGATCTCTTGCAGTTACTAAATGAAGCTGGATATAAAGTTTCCAGAGCCAAAGCACAACTATGTCAAACAGAAGTGAAATACTTGGGTTTTCGTATTACCCAAGGAAGCAGAAGATTAGGCAGAGAAAGAAAAGAAGCAGTATGTAGAATTCCAACTCCAACAACCAGAAAGCAAGTTAGAGCCTTTCTGGGAGCAGCAGGATATTGCCGAATCTGGATACCCAACTTTGCCCAAATTGCCAAACCACTGTATGAAGCCACAAAAGGAGAAGAGAAGTCACCACTGGAGTGGGGACTTGAGCAGGATACAGCCTTCCAGAAGTTAAAAGAAGAATTGATGTCGTCACCAGCACTTGGACTACCAGATGTCCACAAACCTTTCCGCTTGTTTGTACATGAAACACAGGGAAATGCCCTAGGCATGTTGACTCAGAAATTAGGAAATTGGGAACGACCTGTAGCCTACCTATCGAAACAATTGGACCCTGTGGCCAAAGGATGGCCACCCTGCTTGAGAGCAGTTGCAGCTACAGCACTATTAGTGAGTGAAGCAGACAAACTCACACTAGGACAGAACATACGAGTCACTGTGCCACATGCAGTCCTTGCCCTTATGGAACAGAAAGCAAATTACTGGCTCACCAATTCCCGAATGTTGAAGTACCAGAGCATGTTATGTGAAAACCCACAGATACAACTCGAAGTGAGCCATGCCTTGAATCCAGCTACCTTGATACCCATCAGTGAAGAACTCCCAGAACATGACTGCATCGAAGTCATGGAAACTGTGTTCTCAAGTCGACCTGACCTAACAGATGTGCCCATAGACAATCCCGACCAGATCTATTATGTTGATGGGAGCAGTCTCATCCTTGACGGACGACGCTGTGCCGGATATGCAGTCGTCACTCAACACGAAGTAGTTGAATCATCAGCTCTAGCCTCAGGCACATCAGCCCAGAAAGCCGAATTGATAGCACTCACCAGAGCATTGTTGTTAGGAGAAAAACTTGTGCTAAATGTATATACAGATTCCAAATATGCCTTCACTACCTTGCATGCCCATGGAGCTCTCTACAAAGAAAGAGGACTCATTACATCCGGAGGAAAATCAGTCAAGTATGGTCCCGAGATATTGATGTTACTTGATGCAGTCTGGGCCCCAACACGTGTAGCTGTCATGCATTGTAGAGGACATCAAGCAGGAAAAGGAGAAGTTGCTCGAGGAAATAGATTCGCAGATGCCTCAGCACGACAAGCAGCTATGACAGGACAGATTGCCCCACAAGCTATGCCAATGCAAGCAGCATTGTTTCCAGTACCTTTGAATCTATGGACCCCACGATATACCACCAAAGAATTGGATTACTATTGTGACAAAGAAAATGGAGTATTGAAAGACGGATGGATTGAGCTGCCACCAGAAGAAGGCAGTCAACCTCCGGGAAGAATAGTAATTCCTGAACTGTTAGGACCATCCTTTGTCAAAGCTTTCCACGAAGCCACCCACTATGGAAAGAGTGCTATGGAGAAAGCACTCAGACCACATTTCTACATCCCTCTGATGACAACCATATCAGCCTCAGTAGCACGACAATGTCAGATCTGTGCCAAGAATAATGCCAAGCAAGGCCTTATTACAGCACCCCGAGTTCAGTCAAGAGGTGTGACCCCCATGCACAACCTCCAAGTTGATTTCACCGAAATGCCAAAAGCCAATGGATACCATTACCTACTAGTATTAGTTTGTACTTTCTCTGGGTGGGTAGAAGCATTCCCAACCAGAACTGAGAAAGCCCGAGAAGTTACCAAAGCCTTAATGAGAGAGATTGTCCCCAGATTTGGAATCCCAGCAGTAATAGGGTCAGACAATGGACCCTCATTTGTCTCCCAAGTTACACAGCAGTTAGCAAAAGCTTTGCAGATACAGTGGAAGCTCCACACTGCATACAGACCCCAGAGTTCAGGGAAAGTTGAGCGAATGAATCGTACTTTGAAAGCCCAAATGTCTAAGCTTTGTCAGGAGACACACTTGAAATGGCCTCAAGTGCTTCCCATAGCTTTACTCAGAATACGCTCAGCCCCTGTAAAGTCAACAGGATTTTCCCCTTTTGAAGTTTTGTATGGTAAACCCCCACCAATAGTGCAGGGAATTAAAGGAAGTTTAGCCCAGATTGGTTCTGAAGTAACCAGACAAGAACTCCTAGCTCTTAGTTTTGTTCTGCAGACTCTCCATACGTGGATCCAAGACCAGTTGCCTATCAACTTGACGGAACCCTTGCATCCCTACCAGCCTGGAACTTCGGTGTGGATCAAAGATTGGAAGAAGATACCGTTGGAACCCCATTGGAAGGGACCGTACACCATCATCCTGTCTACCCCAACTGCAGTAAAGGTAGCCGAGATCGACGCCTGGATCCACCACAGCAGAGTCAAGCCCGCCGCCGATCCTGAACCAGAGCGGTGGACAGCAGAGCAGCACCCTGATGTACCCTTGCGAGTTACTTTGAGACGGCAACCAGCAGCATAGACACTTCATCACAAGTGCTTTGCAGTAGCCAAGTCTTTCGAAGAGGATTGCTGTTTTCCATGCAGCAACAGCTTTGTTTCAACGAACCCAATTCGTGTGTGATTTGACACACTACTGTGAGACTACATTGACTAAGCCAGACTTCACAAGCCAACTGAATTGCTAAGTTGGTTAATGTGTGCTGGACATCTTGAGGATCTTCAATCAACACTCAGCACCCGTTAAATTGCTTCATTAGCAAACGTGACGAAGAATAATAGACCGTCGTGATCAAGATCAGCAAGCTGAGGATTCAGAAGAACTCCAATCAACATCAACATGTATCTTTGCTTCTGCTTTGCCTTGGTTGCCTTCTTCGGAGGTTTTGAACAGACTTATGCTCTACCTCCATGCACTGCTTGCATTACTTCTACTAGAACTGGACTGAAAGTAACTCAGACTTTGCTTTACCATTCTTACTATACCTGCAAGGGAACAATAACTCGGTGTATCTATAACACCACTGAACTAAATGTTTGCACTCATGGCAAAATTAAAGCATGCTATAATCCGCATCAGAATCCATCCTATTACACGTTGGAAATAAGATGGAAGGATGCAGATGGACCTATATTAGCTGCTACACCACCACTTAAGGACATTACTAAACCTGCTGTTTTGAATTTTGATGCATGTAATGCTATTAATAGAGATAGTCAGTCCACCTGTGGTACATGGGAGAAAGCGTACCGAAATGACCATAAGTATATGTGTCCAGAAGGTGCCACAAATTGGTGGAAGTGTACAGGTAAAACAGGATCAGGGTATAGTACTGCTACAGCAGCAGATTACTATTGCCCGTATTGGGAATGTGTTTTCTATGCTACCTGGAACACTGGTATAACTGATGAGAAAATAGATAAACGGATGGCTACTCTAACCAAGTCAACCACAAATGATAAATGTCAGAAAGATGCTTGTAACCCCTTACACTTGCGTGTACATAATCCCCATGCATGGAAACAAGGATATAAGTTTGGTTTGCGTATTGCTGGAGGAGGAACAGATCCAGGGACCATTGTATATATTAGATTGAATACTCAAGCCCATAAGTCATCTAAATATCATATTCATAATACCTTTTATGAAGCTATGCATGTAAATAAGTTTGAGATCCCTCACCCTTCACAGAATTTGTTTCTAGAATTAGCCGGAGCAGTAGTATCTAGTCTTAAGATCACAGATTGTTATTTCTGTGGCGGAACCCAAATGGGAGATCAATGGCCCTGGGAAGCCCAAGAATTGAATTATTCCATGATTTACAATCAGACTGAATTACACAAGACTACCAGTGAATGGGTGTTAGCGCACTCGATCGTTGGACGTCTTTGCTTTGCCAGAACTGGACCCCAGTTCACCCAAAAGGTAGGACAGCTGGTCTGTCTTAGCCAGAAGTACTATAATGCCACGACCAAGAAGACAGCATGGTGGTCAGGAATCAGACATCCTGAACCTCCTAACCCATTAGCTAGATTTCCTGAACTTGCAGGTCTATGGACTAACCTTGCCAAAGTCCAAGCCTGGCAAGCCCCACCTGGCCTATATTGGATCTGTGGAAACCGAGCATATGCGCAACTCCCACCACAATGGGGAGGAGCATGTGTCTTAGGAACCATCAGACCTTCTTTCTTCCTGTTAAACACTGAACATGGAGAACAATTAGGATACCCTGTATATACTACCCACAAACACAAAGGAGCGTCAAGACAGAAAAGAGAGGCCTTACAGATAGGCAAGTGGGAGAAGTGGCGAGGTGATGATTGGCCACCAGAAAGAATTATTGAGTATTATGGACCTGCCACTTGGAATGATGATGGTATGTATGGTTATCGTACCCCAATTTATATGATCAATCGTATTATTCGCTTACAAGCAGTAGTTGAAATAATAGCCAATGAAACTAGTCATGCTCTCACGCTCTTAGCTAGACAAAGTACACAGATGCGCACTGCCATATACCAAAATCGTTTAGCACTTGATTATTTGCTAGCAGCTGAAGGAGGAGTATGTGGTAAACTGAATTTAACTAATTGCTGTTTGAAAATAGATGATAAAGGTCAAGTAGTTGAAGAAATTGCTAAAGATATGCAAAGACATGCTTATGTGCCAGTACAGACTTGGCACACCTTGAAATTTCCTAATTGGTTTGCTAACCTTTTCTCTTGGCTGGGAGGATTTAAGACTTTCGTTATCTTAGTACTAATCCTTGTTGCTGTTGTCCTCTGCTTACCATGTTTAATCCCATGTTGTATGCGTTCCCTTCATAGTGCTATTGATAGTACAGTAGAGCGGAAGACCGCAACTAGAATAATGGCTTTATACAAAGCTAGCCCTAGTGGAACTAGTAAGAATCCTTTAATCAGGATGTGAATTTTCTGGAAAGTGATTTAATTCTCACACCTTATTAAGTAATAGGGTGAGATTAATCAAAGGGGGGAATGTGGCAGGTGCAGGCCTGTGACCCACGGTGTCTGACATAGGCAGGCCAGCATGGCTAGCTTGACCTGTAAATGAGGCCTGTGGAGAGGCATATAGGATTGCACATCCCCCAACATGCTGCTATTGTAAGAAAGAACTCAGTAGAAATATTGAATTAGCTTAGATAAGCAGAATTGCAGAATTAAGAAATGGAAAAATACAGAAAAGATGTGTTTTAAAGTTACTGATAAGAAAAAGTACATTTGCAGAGAAATATTGAGGAGTGCTGACAGATGAGTTACAGAACCTTGCTCATCTGCACGCACAAATGGTCCCATAGCCTTGAAAGTGTGAAAGTAACAAGTTGATGAACTGACCATTGTAATTGGGACTAGAAGGGGGGCAGGCAGGTGTCATGCTCACAGAAGCCCACAGAAGGAACATAATTGGAGAAACTTATCAGTACCGGGACCAATAGAAGGGCTACGGGAGGTACGGGAGAGTACCGGGACCAATGAAATGTTTTTCTATACCTAGAATGGAACAGAAGTCTATAAAAGTTGTTGTAATGCTTGAAAACTTTGCTCAGCCATTTTGAAATTGCCTTGCTTGAGACTTGTGCACAAATAAATGATTTGGACCTTCTGAACAGACTCCTGGTATCATTGGTTTGTCTGCGCTTTGCTGCTACAAGCCTGCCAATGTGCATAATGAGGAACAAGGTATTGTGGGTCTGGGCTGGACAGGGCGGTCTGTGCAGGATGCATCTGCACAGAGCGTAGGGCAATGGCTGGGATATTGTAGTGGCTGACCTCCACCTGCATGAACAGGGTGGCCACAGCATGTCATGCTGGGAGGTCACTCTCATTCTGACTGAGCAGTGACCATGGCATGTCTAGGTTCCCACATAGTGCTAAACTGTGTTTCTCTCCAGTGATATTTGTGAGTTTCCTTTTCTGGGCCCTAATCACTGACATTCCTGCTTGGTGTTTGTGCTTACATCCCACATCTTGGTGCACACAGTTCCTCTGAGAACATGTACTGGCTAGCAGACTGTCTGCAGTTAGCATGTGTATGGCTGGAACACCTTGCAGGGTGCAGACTGACTGTGCCCTCGGCTGGTGAATGGCAGATTGTGGTGGGGTTAACCAATAAACTAAAACTACAAAAACCAAAAGCAACAGAGCAACCTCTCTGCTCAATGAAAATTCTAAAAGATTGTCTGTGAAGCAAGCAAAGTGTATGAATGTAACATTTTTGTTGGGTCTCGCACAACAGGGGAGAATAATTATAATTTAACTCCCAATGTGAGCGTGACCCATTTTAATGGTGCAATAATTCAAAAAGAAATTAGAAAATAGCTAAACTTAGCTGAACAGTCCAGAATCCACTGCTACCACTTTCCGCAGCAGACATGCGTGTTTCGGGCTGATTAGCCCTGCCTCAAGTGCGACCCGCTTCAGGAAAAGAATCTGGTGCCAAAAAATGCTGAGTCCCATGGCTCGTATTTCACAGTGCCTGCATGCATTGTGATTGGCTGCTGAAAGTGACGTACTGCGAGGAGAAAAGTTGGAAACCAATGAACAAAAGCATGAATGAAATATGCCTACAAGCTTCCCCATTCTAATTCCAAATTCAAGCCCCCTGGTATAACAGTTCTCAGATGGAAGATCCACCGTTGTTCAAGCCACTGTAAACGTTGTAAACGGTCCCCTCCTCTCGGGTCTTCAGGAACCATGTCGATCACTCACATGACCCAGAGAGATACAATGTTCCACTAAAGGAGCAGAGAGTGTAGAAGTTCTAATTCGGGGGGCATGTTCAGTGAGGCGAACCTTCGCTGAATGACTAGTACGGCCAATGTACAACAAATTACAGGGGCATTGCAGCAAGTATACGACAAAGCTACTGGTGCATGAACTATCCCCTAAAAAATGATACTTACGGCCCGTAGCAGGATTCACCCAGTCAACCCCATCCAAGGTGTTGGCGCAAAATTGACAAGCCTGACAGGCTACATGACCCCTGCCAGCCGTATGTCTTGAGGGGCGATCCAAGGGCATGGCCAAATGTGCCATAAAATCCCGAAGATTGCGGCCCCTAGTAAAGGCAAAACAGACTGAAGTCTGAAAGCAGGTGTGAAGTCTAAGAATCTCCCAATGTTGTCGCAAAATTTGAACCAGTAGAGAGGAATTCAGCATAAAGGGGAGAATACCCACAATTCTATCACTCTCAGAAGTGGATTCCCCTACTGAAGATCGAAAAAGCCAATCTCTGTCCGTGTACCGGGCACGAGTGTATGCCCTCTTGATAATCCTTCTGGGATAACCCCGTGCTGCCAGACGTGCCCATAAATCCAAAGCCTGATGTTTATACTCCTCCATCGTAGAACAAATGCGTTGGATCCTCAAAAACTGGCCATACGGTAAGCCCCTTCTCAAAGGAGCTGGATGGTGACTATGAAACCGAAGTAGGCTATTGCGTTGACTGGGTTTCCTAAATAAGGTGGTGGTGAATCCGTCCTCCGATTTCATAATCCACACATCCTAAAATTCCAAATTTTGTTGGTGGATGTGGGACGTGAATTGAATATTGGGTTTCAAAGTATTTAACCACACAATAAACTCCTGAAGAGCATCCAATGAAGATGACCAGAGAAAGAAAATGTCATCTAAAAATCGCAGCCATAATGGAACATAGGCAAAGGCCGCCACAGGATAAATCATAGATTCCTCGAGATCACCCAAGTATAGGGTGGCAATAGAAGGAGCTACTGTTGCCCCCATCGCAATTCCCCCACACTGTTGATAAAAATTACCTTGGAACGAAAAATAATTTCTTGTCAAGACCAACCAAATGAGGTCTAACAAAAAGGATTTAGGTATTCGTGGGGGAGCTGTAGTGAAGGCCGAGCCCAAAAGCCTTAAGGCTTCCTCCTGATGGATATTCATTTAAAGGGACGCTACATCCAACGTAACCAATAATAGGCCATCAGGAAATACGAGCCATGTGACTCGGCGTGTTTTGGCACCAGATTCTTTTCCTGAAGCGGGTCGCACTTGAGGCAGGGCTAATCAGCCCGAAACATGCGTGTCTGCTGCGGAAAGTGGTAGCAGTGGATTCTGGACTGTTCAGCTAAGTTTAGCTATTTTCTATTTTCGTTTTGGATTATTGCACCATTAAAATGGGTCACGCTCACATTGGGAGTTAAATTATAATTATTCTCCCCTGTTGTGCGAGACCCGACAAAAATGTTACATTCATACACTTTGCTTGCTTCACAGACAATCTTTTAGAATTTTCACAGATTCTGGTGGGGGCAGCTGAGCTTTGCCAGGCTTGCTATCAGTGCCCTATGTGATAAGTACAGTTCTATGTCACCTGCCATGGATGGTGTCTATTCACCAACTGGACTGGGGTTGCTGGTCCCACAGCCCTTCATTATGTCCCTCTACTGCCTCCATTGCAAAGATGTAAAGTGTGGGTCTGTTGCAGGCAGATCATGTCCACCACCTTGACCCAGAGAGTATGTTATGTGGTGCTATATAATCTACATGTGAGTCCAGACACACCCCTGCTTTTACAACACATGACCATGGCAACCACAATGGATATACACTATTCTGGGGGCATCATAGTCCACAAGGGCTAGACGTGACTGGGGAATATAGATAGACACAGGATTATCCTAAATGTGTCTGCAATGAATACCTACCACACACTGGCACTGATGGGGACCTGCAGCAAAGACCATCTCAGCCAACCCAGGTACTGCGGACCTGGTGCTGGGCGACCCACCTCACCCTCAGGGTGAGCACAGGACCCGCACAATGTCATGGTCTGTAGCTACTCTGTGCCAGTAACACACACGGTCAGTTCCCCCTACCAGGCTGAGGTGCTGTGGAGACGCATACTCCATCCTGTGATCAGATGTAGACTGCTGTTCTGCATGTGCAGTGCATCATGGGTACTGGTGGGTTTACCCTATCCTGGTAACCACAGCAGACAGTTTGTGCTTTGACCTGCAGTCTTTCTGTAGCCAGCCAGCGCTATGATAAAAGCTATGGAGGTGTAGCCCACTGGTTAATACAATAACAGCCAAGGCAGAGGTCATAGGTTCAATCCCACAGTGGTGTTTTTTAATGAGGCATTTCCTTTTAATTCCTGTAGCAGTCAGACACATCTCTACAATCTGTGTTGCCAGCCAAAAACACCCTCACCTCAGTACCGTAACCTATAGGGCACATTATAAGGTGCCTTGGCGGACAGGGCACTTTATACTGTGCTCCTATGGGTGTTTTTGCTGGCAGCACAGATTGTAGAGGTGTGTCTGAGTGTTACAGGCAGGAAAAGGGATTGCCTAGAACAGCCTTATTAGATGAGACCTCTGAGGGATGGAACCCATGATCTCTGGCTCAGCAGTCACTGTATTAACCAGTGGGCTACACCTCTATAGCTTCTAACACAGCGCTGGCATGAAATTATGGTTACCACGCGTTAACGAGCCATGGCGCCCTCTATCGCGCGATTCAGAGTAATTGCTTCCTTGACGCCGGAACACCCACTTCCTTATATGGCATTCCTCACGTTAACGCTGCACCTAGTGCCAGTAACATTAGCATGGTTTAGTAAACATACCCCTTAGAGAAGCTTGTGGGGCATGTGTGGTCCTGAGAGCTCATCCATTGCTATCTTGTGTTGTTCCTTTAAAAGATATCATGACCTACAAAGATTTCAGTTTAGTTTAATCATTTGATATACTGTTTCTCATATAAACTGCAATATGGTTTACAAAATCTTTAAATATTAAACTAAGTACACAAAAATACTGAAAGAACACAGATTTGCAGGACCGTACCTAACCCTGTGCAAGCAGTGCAGCCTCATAGGGCGCAAAGGCTTAAGGGGCTCATTTTAGCTGTCTGCCGTTGCCTGCCGCTACCACTTTTGCTTCTCTCAGCGACGGCAGGCAACGGCAGACAGCTGAAATGTGCCCCTTAAGGCTTCTCGCAGCATGCTAAGCAGGTCTGGTCCCTCCATCCTCTGACATGGTGTCAGAGCAGGGTGGGACAGATCAGCTTAGCACACTAGTGACTTGCACATCGTGCATGCCTCTTCTCTCCCGCCGCCGTCCAGAAAGTGGCTAGATGGAGGTGCGGGGAGGAGGGCGCGAGCCCGATGTGCAAGTCGCATAGGGCGCGATTCACGCTCGGTACGGCCCTGCTGATTAATAACATCAAAATGAGACATGTATTGATTTGCTACTTTTAAATGTGGATAGTGTTCACATACTATAGTTGCCAACTCTCCGTTCTGGAATCGTCAGGTATTACAGATGATTTTAATGATAGTTCACAGATTACTAACAGCAGGTCTGCAATCTCATATTTCAGTTCTTTCAAAACACTTGGATGTATACCATCCGGTCCAGGTGATTTGCTGCTCTTCAGTTTATCAAATAGTTGTAATACATCTTCCAAGAATATCAATATTTCTTTCAATTCTTCCGCAGTATCACCTTTAAATACCACTTCAGTCATGGGTAACATCCCTACATCTTCCTCAGTAAAGCCGAAGCAAAGAATTCATTCAGTCTCTCCGCTATGGCCTTTTCCCCTCTTACTGCCCCTTTTATCCCTCTATCAGCTAATGGTCCAACTGACTCTCTCACAGGTTTTTTGCTATGAATGTACTTGAAAAAGTCTTTATTACGCATTTTTGCTTCCAAAGCAAGCTTCTTCTCAAATTCTCTCTTTGCCTGCCTTATCAATTTTTATTTATTTTTATTTATTTAGCTGTATTTATATTCCGCTTTTCACCGGGTCAAAGCGGTCAATTGGGGGATACATTTAACACGAGGGGATATGACACATATACGTTAATACTTACAGGGAACATGGGCAATGGAGGGTTAAGTGGCTTGCCCAAGACCACAAGAAGTGCCTATAGGACTAGAAATCCCAGTCCCTCCGGCCTGAGATTTCTGTCCCCAGGTGGGACTTGAACCCCCGGCCCTCCGGCCTGAAGTACCTTGTCCTAACCACTAGACCACTCCTCCCTTTAACTTGCCAGTGCTTGTGCTGTTTCCAGTTTTCATCATTTGGCTCTTTTTTCCATTTCCTGAAAGATGCTTTTTTGGCAACAACAGCCTCTCTGACCTCACCTTTAAACCATGCTGGTAGTTTTTTGGACTTCCTTCCACTTTTCTTAAAGCGTGGAATACAGATGGTCTGGGCTTCCAAGATAGTATTTTTGAACAATACCCAAGCTTGATGTAAGTTTTTAACCTTTGCAATTGCTCCTTCTAGTTTTTTCTTAACTATTTTCTTCATTTTATCATAGTCTCCCTTTTGAAAGTTAAAAGGTAGTACTGTGGATTTCCTTACTATCCCTCCTCCATTAATTATATCAAACACGATCATGCTATGATTACTATTGCCAAGTGGCCCCAACACCCTTATCTCTTGCACCATATCTGGTATTCCACTAAGGACTAAGTTCAAAATGGCTTCCCCTCTGGTCGGTTCATGAACCAGCTGCTCCAAGAAACAGTCATTTATTTCATCTAGAAACTTGTTTACTAAACCGTCTTAATGTGCGCTCTGTGACGTTATCACGCGAAAAGGTACCTTACCGCGTGATAATGGCGCTTTATCGGGCACACAGGTACCTTAGCGTTCGATAACTCGCGCAGCGGCGCAAACTAGCGCTGAAGGCAGGGAAAGGCTCCCGGAGGGCGGAGGAAGGCTCCCCAGGGGTGGAGAGAAGGGATCAATGGGTGGAGAGTGGGAGGGGAGAGGCTCCCCGCACACTAACGCTGTGAAATCAGAGGCTCAAAACTAACGCCAGTGAAACCCTGGTGTTAGAGCTGATTTAAAGGGAAAAGAAACCATTTCCGTCAGCAATGTACAGCAAAACCAGGGAAACCTACAAAAAGTGATAAGTATGATACATGTGCACGGAACAAAAGGGCAAATAAACCTTGAAAATGTACAGAAGAAAATGTAAAAATAAAATAACCAAGCTGGCCAATAGAGATATCAATAGGAAACATCAAAAAACACTCCCAAGAAAGCTCCAAAAAAAGATATGAATTTTGGAAGGGTCTATGTTCTGTCCCCATACAAGGTGAATGAGCCCACAGTGTAATTGCGCTGAGCAGGGTTTCCGTCTCCATCGGCCAGGTTTCCTATGGCATGCACATGTTCCATGGGTAAAGAATCAAGCGGAGGTTGAATACCACGGCCAACAAGGATATTGTAGATAAAATCAATCTTGATTTTATCTACAATATCCTTGTTGGCCGTGGTATTCGCCCTCCGCTTGGTCCTTTACCTGTGTACAGTTGCGGTAGGCTTTCTTCCTTTTTCTTTTTTCTGGTGCACATGTTCCACAACAGCAGGGCGGGCATGTCGGAACGGGCAACTAGACAGATGCTGGAAAAGGGGACACAGAGTGCTGCAGGCGGCACATGCTGTGGTGCAGCTGGCCCACAGTGCGGACTAGGGTGATGCCTAGCTGGCCTATAGGAATGCTGAAACAGTAGAGCAGCCAGACAGCAACTGCTGAGGGCCCAACATGGGCACGAGCGTGCTTCCCACAGTGTCACAGGGGATAGTACCCAGCAGGTACCCCGAAGGGCACGGAACATTGGCATGCGGTGCTGGGGGGAAGCGTGGACAGCTATTCAGGCACTATGTGGGAACCTAGACATGCCATGGTGGCAGAGGGGTACTGGTGGTGGAGGGGGCAGTGGCAGCTGCCCACAGAAGACCATGGCCTAGCCCTGTGTAGGTGGGTGCCATGCACTGCAACAGACAGGCCCTGATATCGCCAGGGAATGCACAGTCTCTGTGGTAATACAGTGGTGCAGTGCACACAGCCAGTGTGTTCAGAATTAGAAAGTCACAGGTTCAAGTCCCAGCTGTGGTTCCTGCCAACCCAGTCCACATATTTTACCCACTACTAAAACGTGCAATACAGACAGAACCTTTATTGCAGATGACGTAAACATGCCCAAAACACCTACATTTTACCCTACAGAGCACAGACACCATAAACATGCGCATTACCTAGAGCAGAGTCTCCCAAATGCAGTCCTGTAGGGCCAAACACCATTCAGGTTCCATGCTGTCTCTAATAAAGATGCCTGTGCCGCCCCCATGGTATGCAGATGTATCTCATGCATATGCACGAGGGACAGCATGAGAACCCGAACAGTGTCTGGCCCACCAGGACTGAAGTCGGGAACCCTAAAGCAGCGCCCAACAGGGGCAGACACACCCGCACCCACAAGCTCCATTATCCAATGCCTCCTGGAGAGGCAGGATGTTGGGCCCTGCGTACCTTAGCAATGCCACCCTAAACCTGGGAATACGGTACACAGCTATCAAAAAGTTACTGGCAGATAGCAATTCCGAGGTTAAGTACAATTTTCTGAGTGAGCTGCATCATAGCAACCTTTCTGATGTCTGTGGAGTGTGCTACAGGTCTTGTGTCTGACAGTGATTACCACCCTGGGGGGTGACCCCAACAGTATTGCGTACCATAGCCATGCCTGCACTGTGCCCAGGACTGGTGCGGTGGCCAGGGCTGCCAAACACCTCTATAGTTGCACAATGCTGGCATAGGTGTGGGGAGTGTGTGTCTGTCTATCCAGTGTGGTGGCTGCCAACACCCTCCACAGCCCACACTGCTAGCACTGTTGCCAGTATTGGCCTGCCAATGTGCATAATGAGGAGCAAGGTACTGTGGGAATAGCCAGGATAGGGTGGCCTGGCCTGGATTCATCTGTACATAGCATAGAGCAATGGCTCGGACATTGTAGTGGCCGACCACCACCTGCACGGACAGGGTGGCCACAGCATGTCCTGCTGGCAGGTCACTCTCACCCTGACTGAGCAGTGACCACAGCATGGCTAGGTTCCCCCACAGTGCTTTATGGTGTTTTTCTTGTGCGATGTTTATGGGTTCTCTTTTGGGGTTCAATCACTGACTTATCTGCTTGGTGTGTATGTTGACATTCCAGTTCTGGGTACATGTATCTCCTCCAGGAACATGCACTATGGACTAGCTAGCAGACTGTCTGCAGCTAGTATGTGTCTTGCTGGAGCACCTTGCAGGGTGCAGTGGCTGGAGGCTACCTGCTGGAGAATGTCAGATAGTGGTGGGGGATGCCGCCGAAGATTAAATGGAAGGGTTTCCTGGGCTGTGTAAGCTGAAGATTCGCCATTTGCCGAGGAGCGGGACCTGAAGCAGGGTTTTGTTTTTCTGTAAAACCCGAAACGTGGGCCATGTCGTCTACCTACTTGTTACTGGCACTTTGGCGGTGCTCTGCACAATAAGCTAAGTTGATGGACTTTCTGCTTTATTACTATATATTTAAAATTTGACAAAAAATAAAAGTGAGCGGTCACAGTGGTGTCTGAGGCATGTTTCCTGGACGCTGGGCTGACAAGCTCCGACAAAAATAATTGTTCAGCCGTACGGGGATTTCCCTGTTTGCATTGGATTTTTTTGTTGGTTTAGTTATTTATAATGCACCCAATAGCACTTCAGATGAACTCTCTATAATTCCTGAATCAGTGTGTGCTGCCAAATCACACCTTAAGCCTCTGTTTGTCCTCGGGGATTTTAACCTTAATTCGTTATCCCACAAAGATGTGTATACCTTCCTCAAAGCTATGGAAGCCCTACAATATATCCTGAACCAACTCACTGCCTAGGCTCCACCCCAGATAAGATTTTTGCCCCAAATGGAAATAATGGAAAACAACAAAGCAACACCTCCCTCAATTACCCCAGTACCGTGGTCTGACCACTATTGCATAAGAATAAGCCTGCTCTACACTTTGCCTGACTACGTATGTACCACCATTATATTCAGGAGGAAGATTTAAAAGCTTTCACAAGGACCAGTTCTTGCAGCAAAGGGGGTCAAATCTAAATCTGGACCAAAGAAACCTTGACGAAGCTATAGGACAATGGAATGGCACAATCAATGCAGCTGCCTGAACACCTGAAAAAAAAAGATGCATCATTACGACTAGAAGTTCAGTACCATCGTACTCAGAAGAAATCAGAGTAGCAAAGAGGCATCTTCACAAAATAGAAAGGAACTGGAGAAGAAATAAAATCTCAATACACAACAACTATACAAGGATCTACAACAAGATTACAACAACCTAATTAACCGCTGCAAACGCAAATAGCACACAAACCTACTCCTACAATCAGCCAACAGACCCAGAGAATTATTTGAAACAGTACGGTCCCTCACGAAAGAGCCCACTCCCCATGGAACTGAAACTATCAGCTCTCAAGCCTATGCAAATTTCCTGATTACTTGACACATTCCACTACAAAATCATTCCATTCCTGCCTTTGCTGCATTCACTGAAAGCACACCACCATTGCACACTTGGGGGGAATATAGCATGCCTACCATTGAACAACTCACACGCACTATAGCTAACCTAAATACTTGCGCCTCACCGACAGAACCAAGCCTAGTCCCATGGATAAAATCCACAAGAGATGTGCTCTCTATTCACATCCACAAGTTAGTCTGTTCTTCTCTAATTCAGGGTTACGTGCCTTGGTCTCTTAAATGTACAACCATCTGCCCAGTACCCAATATTGCTACTCCCTTCAGCATACCGTCCAATCTCAAGCCTCCCATTCCTTACAAAGATACTTGAGAAAACAATCTACCATCAGATTCAGGACCACATTGACTCTCAGGCCCCTCTGGACTCCCTCCAATGTGGGTTCCGTTGCAACCACAGTGTGGAATCATTGTTAACAGTACTTCTTGACAACCTAATAAGAGGGATTGATGGCATGAAAATAGGATTTCTATTCATCTTTAATGATGTATTTGCAGCCTTTGACACCGTTTCCCACAGCATTCTTCTGCGGAGGCTCAGAAACATTGGTCTAAAAAATATGACTCTCAAATGGTTTAACTCATACCTTACTAACAGGCAACAACAAGTCAGAGCTGGCCCAGTCACCTCATCCATCTTCCCCTCCACACAAGGAGTACCACAAGGTTCATCTCTATCTGCCCTGCTCTTCAACCTCTACATAAGTCCCATCTGCGATGTCATCAAGAAATACATCTAATATGCTATATATGCTGATGACATCATGATTTACACTCCGATTAACTTGGAGAAGCCAGACTACATGACAATAGTTGCTTGCCTCCAAGATATGACTACCTGACTTTCTCATGACAACTTAACCATCAACTCTAATAAAACGGAAGCCTTCATTATTACACGCAACACCTTCTTTACCCCCCTCAATCAATCAATCTATGCTATACACATTAGGAAAGAAATAAAATATCTTGGTGTCATTTTTTGACTGCAACCTTAGCTTCCAATCCCACATCAACAAGACCACCAGAAAAGCATTCTATAACTTAGCCATAATATGAAGACTCAAACCCCTCCTTAGTTATGATCACTTCCGGACTATCTGCCAAGCTGTCATAACACTCTTATTGGACTACTGTAACTCCATATATGTTGGTCTTCCCAAGCAAACTATCTGACCTCTGCAGAATGAATCCTGCATGCCTCCTACCCTTTTTTGTTTGCTATGTAATTCCTCTTTGTTGCTATGTAAACCGCTTTGATTGTAGGAGAAGATGGTATAGAAACCGGTTAAAAAATAAAGTGAAGGGAAAGATGTTCCCCATTGTGGCAGAAGACTTATTTTGGACTTGTTTGAGCTACTATTTATTTGTAGTAATTCTGTCCAGAATCAGAGGGGGGCTGTGGACAGGGATTTGAAGTGGGGTAATAAGGGTCCTCTGAAAGGATTAATATGGAGGATAGCTTGGAATTTTGCTGACAATCTGAAGCTTGAGATATAGCAGCTTAGCAGTGTATGTGTATAGAAGCCAAGGTCATATTTTGTAGATATTTGTGAAAAATATGAGACAGAATGCTTTTGCTTATTCTGATTAGGTTAAGCAATGTCTGTGCCTAATTTGACCTAAAAACATGTGAAGGCCAATCTAATATAGGGCACGTCTGGGCCGTCTGGATGGCCCTGACCAAGATGGGGCCGTCCGTGCCTGATTCTGCACTGCAGAAGCAAGAGGCTTCCGCGGGTGCAGGATCAAGGCCTTGGAAATTGCCCAACTGCTCCAGCAGTGCCGCGGGGATGTCCTCTGCACAGCATGATGCGCCATATGGCAACCGTGACCACAATATCCCACCGTCCAACCCCAACAAGGGCGGCCAGTGTCCCGATCGGGCCGCAGAGAGCCACCTTGGCCTGTCACACATTACGGGGGGGGGGGGGGGAGTGTTGCCGGCGATCTCTGGGGAACTGCTGGGAAGGATGGGGGGGAGTGGCCGGTGCTTATTCCACGTCTAAGGTGAAATAACCTCACTGTCCCCCTGGAAACTCCTGGACATAGGGCTGTGAGTGAAATCGGCCCTGTACGTCCAGGGGTCAGTCCCACCCATCACTGTTCCCTCTAAGCTGTGCGCGTGTGCGCGCGCGCACACATATCGCCGAGCGAGCGCACATACTTTACAACAGAGTGCACAGAAATTACGGTTCTGATTCTGATAGAAAACACAGACGTCTTAAAATTTAAAAGTTGTGATTGTAATTACTAGAAATTTTCCGCTTCATTTAGTAATCGTCTATTTTCATTTAATTTGATTAAAATCAATGTGGTGTACATACTGTATTCTGACGTGTAGTCAAATTTTAAAGTATATAACTCTGAGTATCATTATGTGGCGCACAAAAAATTTAACCTTTCTTCAAAAGCTGCACAGCTGGTATTTTATGTGCACACAGCCTACAGAAATTTAGAGGGAGCATTGCCACCCATATCCCTCCAACTCTCTGCCCCCGGCACGCCCTGTCCCTTGCTGCATGGGCAGCTCTGTGCGTACAGGAGGGTACGGAGGCAGAATACTGGCAGGATCAGGGCCGGATTTACCTTGAGTGAGGCCCTACGCCAACAAAAATTGTGGGCCCCCAGCAGGGGCGGCCCAAGGGGGGTGCGGGGCCTCATTTGCATAAGGGGCCTCATTTGCATAAATATTTGCATAATGTTACCATATACTAACTTTTAGTAAACGTGCCTCTTAATGAGTGTATGGATAAAGAAAGACTAAAAGATTTCTACATTACTATAATCCAGTGCCAACTGCCAGACACATTAGGAACTACTACAAACACTGCCCATTTAGAACCCATAGTAAACCCGCCGTATCCTAACAGCACTACCAGGACTCACAAAGCACCATACTCTACCAATCAAAAGGCAACACTGCAAATATTAAACCAATACATTTCAGAGAACAACAATACATGACCTACTGGGGAAAGAGAACAAGTAGCAATGTCAAATAGGAATTATATAAACAGAATACCTCAGCTCAGTTACACATGCAGAACATAGACCATCACCAAACAAGTAATCACAATTTAGAAACAGGAAGACAATAATTAAACTGGGAATCCCAAAAGCCAAACTTGGAATGTACAACACTGTAGAAATAAAACTATACATTAATTTGCTCTTGTACTAAACAAAGCGCAGACGTTAATGATGCACATTTACCAGAGCTGACATATTCCAATTAATAAATTCAAAATAAAGAGATATTTTTCTACCTTTTGTGCATTTTTTTCAGCTGCAGTTGCTCCAGCCACTTTCTTCTGGTTTCTTCGTGTCTTCTGCTAACTCTCCATCGTCTGCTGTCCATTTGTCCTTTCTTCTCTCTTCTAGATTTTTTTCCATTCTCTCTCTACATCTGCTTTAACATACTAATCTTTCTCCTTTTGCTCTTTCCTCATTCCTATTTCATCCACTCAAATTTTACCCCTCCATCCTCAATCCCCACTTACTCTCCCAATACCCGGCCAATTGTAGATTTTTTATCCCTCCCACACAAAATATTTTTCCCTTCTCCATTTTACTCTTCCAGCCCCATCCCATTCTAATCCTCCCCCAACATCAGCTCCCTTCTAGTTCCAGCCTCACCCAGCATCCATTCCCTTCTAGTCCCTGTATCAGCCCATTTCCAGTCCTAGCCACCCATCAGCCCATTTCCAGTCCTAGCAACCCCCCAACCCAATACCAGTCCTAGCCCCCCATCAACCCAATTACAGTCCTTAACCCCCCATCACCCCATTTTCAGTTTAAGCCCCCCCTATAACCCATTACCAGTCCTAACCCCCCATCAGCCCACTTCCAGTCCTAACCCCATCAACCCATTTCCAGTCAGCCCCCCATAGCCATTGCCAGTCCTACCCCCCCATCAGCCCACAGCCCATTACCAGTCCTAACCCCATCAGCCCACCTCCAGTTTTAACCCCCCAGCCCATTTCCAGTCCTAGCCCCCCCATAGCCCATTACCAGACAACCCCCATCAGCCCACAGCCCATTACCAGTCTTAACCCCCCCCAAAGCCCATTACCAGTTCTAACCCCCCCCAACAGCCCACAGTCCATTACCAGTCCTAACCCCATCAGCCCACCTCTAGCCTTAACCCCCCCAGCCCATTTCCAGCCCCAGCCCCCCAATAGCCCATTACCAGTCCTACCCCCCCATAGCCCATTACCAGTCCTACCCCCCACAGCCCATTTCCAGCCCCCGCCCCCCCAATCGCCCATTACCAGTCCTACCCCCCCATCGCCCATTACCCGTCCAACCCCCCCCCCCCCCGTCGGCCTAAAGTAAAATTTAATTTAAAAAAAAAACCTGCTGGCTGCCGCCGCGGGGCCCCCTCTGCTGCCGCGGCAGCACGGACTGACCCGCGGGGGCCCCCTCTGCAAGCTGACTCCGTCGGTCCGTCGATCCCTCCCTCCCTCCGTGCACGCTGTGAGAGGCGCGAAGGGAGAGCGTCTCCTCGCGTCTCTGTTAAGCCCGCAGGGGCTGATGGGAACTTTCCCATCAGCCCCTGCGGGCTTAACAGAGACGCGAGGAGACACTCTCCTTTCGCGTCTCTCACAGCCTGCAGCCTGCACGGAGGGAGGGAGGGAGGGAGGAACGAACCGAACCGACGGCTTCAGCTTGTAGACGGGGCCCCCGCGGGTCAGTCGGTGCTGCCGCGGCAGCAGAGGGGGCCCCGCGGCGGCAGCCACCAGGTTTTTTTTAAAAATTGTATTAAAAAAAAATTAACTTGTTCTTTTTTTGTGGGCCCCTGCCGGCTGTGGGCCCTACGCCATGGCGTACATGGCGTATAGGTAAATCCGGCCCTGGGCAGGATGGATAGCAGGGTAGCACATTCCAGCAGGATGTGCTGTCCCGCTATCCGCCTTATGGAATCGGGGCCATAGTGTTTAGCTTCATCTGTAAAGCAGAAGTATGAGTACAGCAATAAAACAAATTTATACCATGTAGCAGTTTTTTCCTAATAAAAGAAGTACTATGGCCTAGCTGGAGTAGGAATTATTGGAGAACTACTGAAGTTTGCAGTCCCAAATTCCCCTCCTTAATCGAATTTAGAGAATTGGAGCCAAAGAGCTGAGGTTGAATTTTACTACCTGGTGATGCCCAGTCAGGAGTAGGTCATGCAAAGAGATTCTTTCATCTATATTGATGGGATTTAATGTTAAAAAAAATGCAAGGTCATGCATTTGGGCTGCAGAAATCCAAGGGAGCAATATAGTATAGGGGGTGAAGTACTTTTGTCCACTAAAGAAGAGCGGGACCTCGGTGTGGTTGTGTCTGATGATCTTAAAGTAGCTAAACAGGTAGAAAAGGTGACAGCAAAAGCTAGAAGGATGCTTGGGTGCATACGGAGAGCAATGGCTAGCAGAAAAAGGGAGGTGATAGTACCTCTGAATAAGTCTTTGGTGTGACCTCATTTGGAGTATTGTGGGCAATTCTGGAGACCACACCTTCAAAAGGATATAAACAGGATGGAGTCAGTACAGACAGTGGCTACTAAAATGGTTAGTAGTCTTCATTATAAAGCATATGAGGACAGACTTAAGGATATTAATATGTACACCTTAGAGCAGTGGTTCTCAACCTTTTTTGTACTGTGACCCCTTTTACCATTGGTCAACTTGTGATGACCACCAATGATAAAATCAAATGCGTCTCTCTTCCTTTACCATTAACGCATTGTCGCTGTAATCATTTGTTGAATTACTAATATATTATAGGCCTTTGCAATATGTTTTTTATATAAAATTTACTTATTTAAACCACAATAATTAATCACAATAACACATAACAATATTTGATTTCAAAATTATGATGATTTTTAGTCAAATCACTAATATGAAATAAAATTATTTTTTCTACCTTTGTTGTCTGACCAATTTATTCTCTGATCATGCTGGTCCCGATCTGCTTTCCTGTCTTCTCTTAGCTCTCTTTCTGTGGTCTATGGTCCATCTGCCATTTCTTATCTCTTCTTTCGTTTTCTTCACTTCTTTCCATCAGCCTATTTCCAGTCCCAGTAACCCTCCCCAGTATCAGTCCCTTTCCAGTCCTCACTCTCAGTACCTTCCAATGTCAACTTGCATTCCCATGACTGCCACTGGTGTCCATTCCCTTCCACTCCCCCTCCTTCCCCACTGTCCAGTCCCTTCTAGTACAAATACCATGGCAGCCCCTCCCAGCATCCACTCCCTTCCAGTTCCATTCTCCTATCCCCTCGCATCAGCCCATTTGTAGCCTTAGCCCCCAGTTTTCTTCCAGGGCCAGCTGCTCTATCCTCCCCTCCCCACCATCAGTCCATTCCCAGTCGAAGCCCCCCAATCAGCTCACTTCCAGTGCTAGTCCCTCCTCAACCCCATTACCAGTGCTAGCCTCCCGTAATCAGACCAATACCAGTCCTACCCCCCATCAGCTCATTACCAGTCCTAGCCTCCGCTAATTAGCCCATTTCCAGTCATAGCCCCCCCAATCAGCTCATTTCCAATGCTAGCCTCCCCTAATCAGCTCATTTCCAGTGCTAGTTGCCCCTCAACCCCATTACTAGTGCTAGGCTCCCCTATTCAGCCCATTACCAGTCCTACCCCACCCCCCATCAGCCCATTATCAGTCCTAGCCTCCTCTAATCAGTCCATTTCCAGTCCTAACCTCCCTGATCAGCTCATTTCCAATGCTAGCCCCCCCATCAGTCCATTACCAGTCCTATCCCCCTATCAGCCCATTACCAGTCCCAACCCCCCCCTTGATCAGTCCATTCCCAGTCCTAGCCTTCCCTAATCAACCCATTACTAGTCCTAGCCCCCCGATCTGCTCATTACCAGTGCTAGCCCCCCCATCAGCCCATTATAATCCTAACCCGCACTGTCTCTCCCCTTTGTCCAGCATTAATCCCCTGTCTGTCCAGTATGTCCCCCTGTCTCTCCCTTTTGTCCATGTCAGCCCCCCTCCCTCACTCCCTCCATCCATGTCAGCCCCCCTCTATCCATGTCAGCCCCCTCCCTCCATGTCAGCCCCTCCTCTGTCCATGTCAGCTCCCCTCTATCCATGTCAGCCCCCCTCCCTCCATGTCAGCCCCCCTCCCTCCCTCCATGTCAGCCCCCCTCTGTCCATGTCAGTCCCATTGCAGGCTCCTTGCCCCCTCCTCCCCTCTCCCTATGTCTGCCTGCTACTGCCCTGTTCTTCTGCAGCCGTGGCTCCCTGTCTCTTAGGGAACCGCTGCTGTGCCTGTGAAGCCGTTGCGGAGCCTTTCTGTCTCTCGACGGGCTCCATGCAGCATTGTCCTGCCTCCAAAGGAAGTGGTAAACAACTTCCTTTGGAGGCTGGACAATGCTGCACGGAGCCCATCGAGAGATGGGAAGGCTCCACAACATTTTCACAGGCACAGCAGCGGTTCCCTAAGAGGCAAGGAGCCACGGCTGCAGAAGATTGGAGGTGTGAGTTTGCCACTGCTGAGAAGTGGACTCGGCAGCAGCAGCAACTTGTGCGCTTTTTTATTTTTTTTTGACTTGGAGTGAGGCGACCCCTGCTAAATCCTGTGGCGACCCCCGTGGGGGTTGCAACCCACAGATTGAGAACAGCTGCCTTAGAGGAAAGCGGGATAGAGGTGATATGATTCAGATGTTTAAATACCTTCGTGGCATAAATGTTCAGGGAGAGAGCCTCTTTCAATTGAAAGCAAGTTCTGCTATGAGGGGACATGGGATGAGGGTGAAAGGAGATAGATTCAGGAGTGATATGCGGAAATATTTCTTTACAGAAAGAGTGGTGGATCCGTGGAACAGTCTTCCAGTGGAGGTGGTAGAGATGAGGACAGTATCTGAATTCAAAAAAGCATGGGACAAGCACAGAGGATCTCTAAAGGAAAAAAGGGGACTGTTGTAGTTGTTGATATGGAAGGACAGACTAGATAGGCCATGTGGTCTTTTTCTGTCGTCATTTTTCTATGTTTATATTTGTGCATAAAGATTATTATTATTCTACACATACAGTAGCTATAATTTTAGTGAATCATTTTAATGTCCACAGTCCATCACTGTACCGTTCATAACCACATACCTCCCCCTGAGCTCCTCATCCTCTGCCTATTTTTTTGGAACCTCCCCCTTCAACAAATCTTAAAAAGATGCAGGCTTTCCACGCTCTCAGTATAAAGAAGAAACAGGCGTGAATGCTGACTGCAGAAGAATGTGTTAAAGACAGATTGTATTAGAAAACAGTGTGCTCAGCCTTTATTATTATGTGATTTAAATGAGCTGTGACTTGATGGCTACCCATCATCAGCGCACAGCTTATTTATATCCCATATTAATGAAGATGTTGGCTATTAAACCCCAGTGCAAGGAAGTATGCAAATATCATGAAGGCTAAGCGCATACAGTAGGCTACCATTGGTGGGACTTTTGTGGCAGGTATGAGAAATAAAAGGTTAGCTTATTCTTCTGTTGTGCCTGTTTATTCTCCTTATTGAGGGCATGAAGGACCTGCAACTTTTTTCTAGTTTTGTTGAAGGGAAAGAGTCAAAAAAATAAAGACAGAGGATGAGAAACTGAGGAGGAGGGACATGGGTATGAACAGCAAAGTGTCGGACCGCTGACACTTAGATGAAAAGAGGTCATTCAGGTTAGGCCTCTGTACATCCGGCGGCCTCAATTTGGATGCCCAACTTGAAATATGTGCTGGGTGCCAGAGCGATCGGGGTATGCAGCCCCCCCCAATACAACAAGGCCACCATGGGAGAGCCCCTGCCGCCCTATCCTGTCCCTGTCTGCCCCCGCTGAGGGTCGGGCAGTAGGGAAAAGGGCCTTTCTCTGCGGGTGGGCATTTGCTCTCAGTCTGGATGTGCCGGTGCCATGGCGACGGAATGTCATGGCACCGGCACACCAGCAGGATTGCTGAGAGTCTGGCCAGGCAGCGCACGGGACATCTACATCAACAGCATAAGGGGCACGCCAGACCATCCAAGTGTCCTGATTCTGCAACCGCAGGAACGTATAGCTCCTGTGGTTGCAGATCGGGTGCAAATTGGCCCCGTTCATTTTCTGGACGTCCAGACGGCCTGGGCGTGCCCATCTCTGAAGTGGCCTCCACATGTCCAGTGTTAACCTTTATGCAGTAGTTAATGCATGATAAGTTTATTGTCTCTGCATTAACTGTACACCAGGTATCGTCCATACAGTTAACAGAGGCACTGCAGTTCTAATTGTAACCAAGAACAGAACCTATAACCCTCCATCACACATAAGACTCCAAAACCAAGAAATCAAAATAAAAAAGGAAATAAGATATCTAGGTGTTATACTAGATACACACCTTACAATGGAAACACACATCAGCAATACCATAAAGAAAATCTATTTCAAGCTTAAAACTCTCAAACAACTTCGTCCACTAGTTTTCACACAGGATTTTATTAACATAATACAGGCCACAATAACCCCACATTTTGACTTTGCCAATCTAATCCTAATAGGCTTAACAAAACAAAGTATTAAACGATTGCAATTAGCACAAAATGCTGCAGCCAGAATCACATTGAAAATCAACTCCCTTCAACACATATCACCAATACTAGCCTCCCTTCATTGGTTACCAATTCAAAGTAGAATAATTTACAAAATAATAATAACAACATTCAAAACCTTATATGATCTGGCCCCATCCATGTTATGTAACTTAATACACAAAGAACCATCTAAGCCTACACACAGAAAAGGACAACTAAACAGATTAAAAATCCCGAAAGATTTTACAAAAGCTCACAAATCAACAAACAATAGAGCATTTTCGCACATAGCCCCTACTATCTGGAATTCCCTTCCAGAGGACCTACGAAAGCTAACAGAGATCACAGAACTCCGCAAGAAACTGAAAACCTACTTGTTCACCAAGCATTATAACATAGATAACTCATCATCTACACTAGACAAAGGTTAAACAGACAATCGATTACTCCATGCAATAAACCTTTAACCTACACAGTTAGCACCCTCCAATGATGATCCTTTGACCTCCCCTCAAGTATTCCATATATATATATTCATAGATAACTTGTATATAGTTTTTCACACTGTTCGGTATTATACCACATTATTTGTTCTATATTTCATATGATATTCCTTGTAAATAAGTTCTGTTATATTTCATTGTTCCATGTAAAACAAACTTGATTTGTAAATTATTGTTACCTGTAAACCGCAACTGAACTTTGGAAGATGCGGTATATAAATGTGAATTAAATAAATAAATAAAATGTTAGTTCGGTCATTAATGTGCAGTAAGTGCAACATTTGAATGCAGTTTAGTAAAAGGGGGCCTAAGTTCAGAACCACAAATTCAGCAGCCCGACTTAACCTGTTAAAGTGCCTGAAAATCTGCTTAGAATCAAACGGACAGGTAGTCTACTTAACTCCAAGCAGATTTAACAGTGCTGAATATGGGTCCCAACTTATTTATTTACTTAATATATTTATTATTTGTGAATTTTTAACATTAAAAAAGACAAAGACAGTTATCTGACAAGAAAAAATATAGACATAAAGGAAAATTCTAATAGAAGGCAGTTGAGCAATGTATCCAGACATGGGTGCACATCAAGTCGCTAGGTCCCAATATCTTTATACCTGTTATGTGTACATTATTCCTGTACATGGTGTACGCCCTATCTTTTATTAAATCCACTTTGTGCTTTACCCTCGGAAAAGGAAGAACATCAAATGACTAAAAAAAATACATAGCACTGTTTGGTTATATAGCGAGCTTGAACTTCTCATGGCTCATAAGTAGCTGAAGCGTGCGTTTACACATTGGTGTGTATTTCTTACCAGGAGCACACAGCGAGTGAGCTACACTCTGATAAATGAGTTTCACTATTCCTAGTCCGTAAAGCTATTACATCATATGATGAAACTTCTGGGATCAGATTCAGCTGGAGTTGGCAATGCTAACACACCTTTCAAAATATGAATAGCCAAAAAAAAAAAAAAAAAGAGAATGAAGCATTGTTGTATTAGCTATATAATGATCCAGGGCAGAGCAACGGGAGATGAGCATAAAGACGGGTTCTGTGCACCTTCTTTCGAGTGTGTGTACAGAGTAAACAAATGGCGTTCTGGTGCCCCCTAGAGTCCGATGGAATCGTTTTTTAGTCTTTACAATGGAGTGTTGCAAAGAAATTATACTAAGGGAAACTCAAGCTGTTTGTCCGTCTCTCTGGGGGCAAACTAACTCTCCAAAAACTTAATGGAATGTGACTAAGAGAAGCTTGAAGAATGGTCTATAATTTGGCTGCTAAGATTTAATGTTAAAACGTTATCTGATCATGCATTTACTACTAGTATTGATGGTTTATATAGCGTTACAAGGTGCACGTAGCGCTGTGCAGATAAATGTAACCCTGCTCATCCAGAGAGTGGTACAATAGAAGGGGTGAAGCACTTTTGAAAGTAGAGCAGACTTGCAGGTGATTGTTTCTGACAATTTTAAATGGGTTAAACAGGTAGAAAAGGTGACAGCAGAAGCCAGAAGGATGCTTTGTTGCATAGCGAGAGGAACGAGAGGCAGGAAAAAAGGTGATAGTGCCTCTATAGAAGCGCCATGTGAGACCTCATTTGGAGTACTGTGTGCAATTCTGTAGAAGGATATAAACCGGATGGAATCATTCCAGCGGGTAGCCACTAAAATAAAGATCTCAGTATGCTGACTTTAGAAGAAAGCTGGGAGATGGGAGATATGATAGAAGCATTCAAATGCACAGGAGGCAGGCCTCTTTTGATTGAAAGGAAGCTCTGGAATGGGGGGTCTCAAGATGAATTTGAATGGGGATGGAACTTAGGAACAATCTAAGGACAAATCCTAGGCAATCACCTAAGGTGGAACAATGTTAGGGGTGGCTCTTGGCAGGTACTATAGATGGCTCGTGTGGTGTCGCAGCTCATGATGGAAAGAAAGCACTGTGTCTGCAGTACTGACATCCTCCTCCCAAAGCTGTGATCCTCCTGAGCCAGTCCTGTAGGTGTTGCAGTTAGCCTCCCATCCCGATTTCAGCCGTTTACTTGCTCCTGTGCTTGGCAGTGGCAGCCAACCCCACCATGGCGATCTGCAGGCAGCCCCTCCTCTGACTTCTGAGCTTATCAACAGGAAGTCCAGCCCCCAACCAGTGATCTAGCCACTTTGGCAACAGGCAGCACTAGCCTCACCAACTCTGTCCCTGGTCCTGCCCTCTTCCCAGGCTCCTCCTCTACCAAAAACAGCACGCAGCCACCAAACCAGGTGGAAGGAGACTGCCGAGGTTAGGAAAGGGAAAGAGAGATGCTGGACACCGGGGATGGGGGTAGGGAAGGAGAGATGCTGAGCATGAGGAGGGCCTTCAGCAGTCCCTAGAGATGGGGCACATGGCGGAAGGTTCACTTAGGGCATCAGATACCTTTGAGTCATCTCTGGTTGGTAGGGATAGGCTATATGCGCTTTATCTGCTGTCATTTTCTTTGTTTCTATGTAACTTTAGTGTGGGGCAAAAAGAACATTAAGTGCAAAAATGGCCAGAATTCCAGAGAAATAAGGTCCTCCTCAAAAAATGGCCAAGTAGATTTCGAGGGGACACAGTTCCAGCAGCTCCAGCATAGAAGTATACTGAAACATAATAGGAAATAGCTCCTTTCAAGTGCCCTCCAGCCCGGCTCCTCATAGAGACAGACACAGGCACAGATATCTACACACCCACATGCACACACAAATATACAGTAGCAGCAGAAGTAGAGACACACAGGCATTTATACCCAGGAGCACACACACAAACACAAGAGCACAGCACATGTAACCCCATTCTTAGGGTAAGCCACAGGCTACAGAACTTACCCCATGGGGGAACTATGACATTAATGTTTTCCCAGTTTTATCCCCAGTTTCACTCAGCACACGTGCTCTTGACTCGCAAGGTAGGCTCTCTGTGGAGGGAGGGGGAGAGGGATTTCTCTTCCAGGCCCAGGCATAATAGTTTATGTTCCATCACAAACACTCAGAGACTCTCATCGGGTGCTCCAACTAAACTTTGTGTTTATGTTCCTTAAAAACTTGATATACCGCCAACTCATGTAACAGCGTGGCGGTTTTCAATAAAAACATAATAGCAGAAATCATAAAAGAATTACAAAAAACCCCAGAAGAGAACGATTCACACCAGAGGAAGAGAAGAGAAGGAAAGAGAGTCAGAGCCAAGAGAGGGAGGAAAATCAGGCTAGAGGAACAGATGAGTTTTTACGCAAAGCTTTGAATAAACAGGTAGACAAAGGTGAGCCGGTTGATATAGTGTATCTGGATTTTCAGAAAGCCTTTCACAAGGTCCCTCATGAGAGACTCTTGGCAAAATAATAGGAGGATAGGAGGCAGTGTACTATTGTGGATCAGGAACTGGTTAAAAGATAGAAAGCAGAGGGTTGGGCTAAATGGCCAATTTTACCAATGGAGAAAAGTGAATAGTGGTGTACCCCAGGGATCTGTGCTGGGTCCGCTGCTTTTTAACATAGTCAGAAATAACGAATAACGAGTGAGGTAATAACGAGGGAATAACGAGTGAGGTAATCAAATTTTCAGATGACACAAAATTATTCAAATTTGTTAAAACCCAAAAGGATTATGGAAAACTGCAAGAGGATCTTGATAAATTGGAAGACTGGGCATCTAAATGGCAGATGAAATTTAATGTGGACAAATGCAAAAAGTTATGGACCTAAGGAAGAACAACCCAAACTATGGTTACACGATGAAAGGTTCCACATTAGGAACCACCACCCAGGAAAAAGATTTAGGAGTCATCATGAATAACATCTTGAAACCCTCTGCCCAGTGTGCAGCAGTGTCCAAGAAGGCAAATAAAATGTTAGGAATCATAAGGAAAGGAATGGAAAATAAAACAAAGGATACTATAATGCTTCTGTATCATTCCATGATGCGACCGCACCTTGAATATTGTGTGCAATTCTGGTTGCCGTATCTTAAAAAGGAAATAGTGGAATTAGAAAACGTACAGAGAAAAAACACCATAATGGTAAAGGGGATGGAAGGATACCCCTATGATAAGAGGCTTAAAAGGTTAAGTCTTTTCAACCTGGAAAAGAGACGGCTGAGGGGAGACATGATAGTGGTCTATAAATTAATGAATGGAGTGGAACGGGTAAATGTAGATTGATTCTTTACGCCATCAAAAAGTAGTAGGGGACATGAAATGAAAGAACAGTGTAAACCGTTTATGACTAATGAGAGAAAATATTTTTTCACTCAACACATAATCAAACTCTGGAATTCTTTATCGGAGGATGTAGTAAAAGCTGTTGAATATGTGTGTGGAAAAGGAAAGGGAGGGGTCAAATATGACTCCAAGTTTGCGAGCCAAGGAAACAGGAATAAGAAGAGTGTTGTCAACAGTGATAGAGAAAGGAGGAAGGGGGAGGAGGGTTTAGGGGAAAAAATAAGAAGTTCAGTTTTAGCCATATTCAATTTTAGGCAGTGGTGAGACACCCAGGTGGCGATGTCAGATAAGCAAGTAGAGATACGAGTTTGGAGCGAAGGAGAGATGTCAGGTGTATATAGATAGATTTGAGAGTCATCAGCATAAAAATGATACTGAAAGCCATGAGAAGGGATGAGGGCGCCAAGGGACTGGGTATAGAGAGAGAAAAGGAGAGGGCCTAGAACAACTGAGAAAGGGATGACAGAAGAGGAGGAACCTCCAGAACAAACACTGAAAGAGCAATTGAGGAGATAAGAAGAGAACCAAGACAGTACAGGGCCTCTAAAATCAAGTGAGGATAGTCAATGAGGAGGAGGTGGTCAACAGTATCAAAAGCAGCAGAAAGATTAAGATGAATGAGAACTGAGTAAAGGCCTTTGGACTTAGCAAGGAACAGATCACTAGAGACTTTGGCAAGAGCCATTTCAGTAGAATGAAATGGACAAAAATCAGATTGAACTGGATCAAGCAAGGGTGAGTGGAGAGAAATTCGAGACGGTGGCAGAGAACTGTACATTCAAAAATTTTGGAAATGAATGGGAGAAGGGAGATGGGTCGATAATTAGAAGGACAGGTAGGGTCAAATGAGAGTTTTTTGAGGAGAGGCGTGATCACAGCATGCTTGAAGGCTGCTGGGAAGGTTGCAATGGAGAGTGAAAGGTTGAGAATATGTGAAATGAAAGGGATGATGGAGGAGGGGATGGCGTTGAGGAGATGGGTGGGGATAGGATCAGAGGAACAGGTAGTGAGTTTAGAGGAGGAAAGAAGAAGAGAGGTTTCTTCAACAGAGATTTTAGAAAAGGATGATAGCTCCTGACCACTCCTTGTTCTAGTCAGGCATAAGAATGAGTAAAATTAACTTTTGACATGCATTTCATAAAGAACATAAGCTTAAAACATCCCCTGTTATCCAAGTTTACTGCTCCTGTTCATTGTAATGACCTGACTCTTGTTTATTGTCGGATATTGTTTGTTCTATGTAAACCGCGCTGATCGCAAATAGTGCGGTATATAAGAGATGTAAATAAAATAAATAAATAAAATAAATAAGGGAGGCTTTTTTTTACAAGAAATAAAAATAAAGGCTAAAGGAAAAGCACAAAAAAGAAATGCATACTCATAGCAAGCAAAAAGAAGTTCACTCTGCTACCTATAGGTCTCAGATTTATAGAGGCACATTCTGACCTGCCATCCAGCCCCTTGTGCAGCCGACCAGAAGTGGGACGCCCAAATGTAGACCTGATTCTGATCCCACAGGGGCTAGATGTGCTGTGGGATCAGAATCGGGTCTATGGCCTGAATGTGCAGGCTGGGACCCAATTCTGGTTGGCCTGCACGCATAGCAGATCCCCAACCACGTCAGTCAGGCTCCTGAATGGAGCCGCAGTGCCATGGCATCCCATCACCATGACAATGCGGCTCCATTCAGGAGCCGCAAATGCCGACCGCCACAGATATTTTTCTTTCCCCTCAGCTGGATCCCTCGATCCGGCCTCCCATGGCCAGGGTCCAGCTGCGAGAATCTTCCTCCACCTCCCTACCTTTGTGGCGTGGCCCAGAGACATGATCCCCTGACGTCCAGGGGGACTTATTCCACCTCTGTGGTGGAATAAGTCCCCCGTCCATGTTCACGGCCCCGATGTACAGTGTCAACCTCAGAATCGTCCCTGTACATCCAGGGTCGTGGCCTGCCCATGCCCCACCCTTGCTCTGCCTCAGTAATGCGTCCTCCCAACCCCGTCTAAGCCTCCCCATACAAACGAGCTGCTCATACAGGGAGGCAGTAGCCGGGACAGCTGTGGACAAATAGCAGGGATAGACGTCCAATCCGGAGCATAGTATATATGTTCAGACAGAAACACTGCAGCAATTCCAGAATGGGATGCTATAGTAAAATGGTTTACACCTCCTCACAACACTAAAGTGGAAAGGCTTTATTCTCAGGAAGCCTAGTGAGGGTCCCAACAGGATCTTACAGAGGCAGACATAGACAGACATATATGTAATGGCAGGAACCATAGTCTCTGTAGGCAGGGCAGATTCACAGCTATTCTGATGTTACCGGGAGGCAGGGGAGCATGTGTCATTTATTTATTTATTTATTTAACAGTATTTCTATACCGCTTTATCATACAATCAAGGCGGTGTCATAACAATACAATCAAAATAAGTGGGGGTGTAATCCAAGCAGTGAAAGAGGTTTTATGATTTGCATGTGAGTGGATAGTGTGTTAAATTAGGGTGAACTATGTACAATGAGCGCTATAGTACAGCATGAGATGTGTATATATATATATATATATATATATAATTAGGGCTTAAGATATATCGTGAGTCATTGTACAAATAATAGCAGTGTTGGAAGGGGTAAGTACGTGGTTCTTGTTGATTATAAGATAGGACCATATTCTTCGATGAACAACATTGTTTTCAGCTGTTTACGGAAATCTTTGAGGTCCTTGTCGATCTCAGTTCGTCTGGGAGGGAGTTCCAAATTATTGGAGCAGCCAGAGAGAGTGCTCTGTCTGTGATGTCTTTTCGTGTTTTTCTGAAATCGCTCAAGGTGCTGACTCTGTTAGAAGTTCCCCTTCTTCTTGGGCGAGTGCTGATGTCTGGATGAAAGAGGGCGTGCAGGCTGTTGGCTGAAATGTGGTGTTTAATTTTGAATATATTTATTATCGTTTTGTATTTAATGCGTGAGCGGATTGGGAGCCAGTGTAGATCTTTCAAAACTGGAGTAATATGGTCATGTCTTGTTGAGCCAGAAATAATGCGGGCTGCAGTATTTTGAGCTAGTTGAAGAGGTTTGATTGTTTGCTTTGCTAGCCCAAGAAGGATGGGGTTGCAGAAATCCAGTAGTGGAGTGATAAGCGCTTGACATACAGTACGGAAGTGTTCTGTGGCGAGGAGAGGTTTAAGTCTTCTGATAAGTCTCATCCTGTGATATGCATTCTTGACTGTTTTGTTTATGTGTGCCTTGAGATTCAGTTCACTGTCAAGTATTACTCCAAGGTATTTTACTTCCGCTTTCATTGGTATCTGCTACTCTGATGTCCGGAGGGTGTATGAAGTCCTGGTTGCGAGTGATTATTAGTGCCTCCATTTTGTTGAAGTTGATTGAAAAGTTGTTGTCTTTACACCATCTTGTCATATGTGTTAAGCAGACTGTTATTTTAGAATATTTTATTTATTTTATTTATTTAACATTTTTTATATACCGCACTATTCATCATCAGTGCGGTTTACATTGAACAACAACATACCTGTCAATACATGACTGATCTAGGTTTACAGATAACAGGGAGGATAAACTGGGTGTAAACTGGGGCTAACTGGGTTGTCCATAGAGATAGATGTGTATATCAAAATATCGTCTGCGTAGATTGTGTACTGAATGCTGTTTGCTTTCAGGATGTCGCATATTGGTTGGATGTATATGTTAAACAGAAATGATGAAAGGGCTGACCCTTGAGGCACTCCTTGAAGCACTTTTATGGGTTGGGAGGTGTTGTAGCCTACTTTGATCCGAATCTGCCTGTCAGTGAGGTAAGATTGAAACCATTTTAAAATAGTACCATGAAGTCCAATCTTTTTTAGTCTTTCCAGGAGAATTAGGTGGTCGACTGTGTCGAATGCAGAAGAGATGTCTACGAAAATCATTAGGATACCTTTTTTGGTGTTATCTATTACTCGGAGGATGTTGTCTAAGAGGTAGATCAGAAGTGTTTCGACTCCATGGTTGGGGCGAAATCCATGTTGGTTGTCATCTAGAGGGGCATAGTTGTCAATGTGATCCTGTAGTTGTTGTTGTACTGATTTTCCTATTATTTTTGCTAGAAAGGGTATGCTGGAAATTGGTCGGTATGCAGCTGGGTTGCTCTTATTAAGAGTAGTTTTCTTTGGTACTGGTCGTACTGTAGCTTGCTTTAATTGGTTTGGCATAAGACCTTGGGTGAGTGAGTTGTGCACCATGTTGTGTATGAAGTGGATGAAGCTTGATTTGATGACTTTGATCCATGAAACTGGACAAGGGTCAGTAGGAGCAGTGCATGTATTTATTGCTGATATGATGTGGGAGAGCTGCTCTGTTGAGGGAGAGTAGAATTTGTCCCAGGCTTTGGGTTGTGATTCAGATGGGTTCAAAGTGCTGTGCGTAGTTGGTTCTGTGGAGTGAAATTTTTCCTTGATGTGATCAGCAAATTTTTGTGGATCGATTTGTACTTCCTCCTCAGTGCTTTGCTCTTTTGTGAGGATTTTCACTATCTCGAATAGCTCTCTGGGCTTGTTTAAGGAGGAGTTTATCATGTTTGTATAGAATTCCATCTTGGATTGGTTGATATGATCCGTGTATTGTTTTTGTTTTGTTAGGTATATCAGCTGGAAATCCGTTGCCTTGGATTTCCTCCATTTCCATTCTATCTTTCTGAGTTCTCTTTTTTCTTGTCGTATGGTTGTAGAGTACAAAGGCTTGTTTTGCCTCTTGTTGTGATGGAGTTTCTTTGGTCCGGTAGCTGTTGCTGAGGCAGCATTGTATAGTATAGTCATGGCTCCCTGGGTCTCCCGCAGCATCAGGGACTGGCTGGGGGAATGGCTCCGCGATCATGGGCCCTCCCGTGATCGTGCTGATGTCACCCGGGGGCCCAGAAATGGCTCCAGGGGCATCGGGCAAGCACACAGAGGCATGCCCGAGGCTCCATGTGCTGCCCCAGAGCTTGGCTGCCTTAAAATTTAAAGTTTAACTCCACAGCCCGAACCCAGAAGTAAACGTGCATGCACGATCACACTCTGGTGAGGAAGGAGACCAGCAAAGGAGAAAGCCGGGGAAAGATGAGAAAAGGTATAAAAAATAAAAATCAATGCACAGAAGGGCTTCGTTTGGACCTGAACCAGTTCAGAGGGGCAAGGTGAACCCCTGGAGGGCAAGAGAGACTGAAACAAAAATACAGAAAAACCAAAGCGATAACAATAAAAACAAATGAAGAGCACCAGAAAAATGCTAAAATAAAGAAATAAACCTGCAATGAAAGTGGAATGTAGTAAATGCTAGTGAGTGGGCATATGTAGAGTTTTATAGGCTGGGCATGCATAGGAGGCGGTATCCACGTGCAGTCAGCAGCCTAAAACCCATGACGTATTTTAAATAATAAGACAGATACTGGGCAAATTTTAAAGAGAATGGCTCATAAGATTACTTTTGTATATGCAAATATCTGTTAGGGATTTTAAAACACCAAAAGAATGCTGTGTGAGTTAAAATAGAGCTAGTAATTGGGGACTATTTTCAAATATCCTATGTTCCATGCCACTGATTTTTGGTTTAAAGATACAGATAACACATTTATGAACCAACTGGTCAAACACAGCTATGACCTTTTTAGTTCCACAAGAACAGATAGAAGAGGTGGAGGGTTTTTTTTTATCATTACCAAGCAGACTCTCAATTTCAAACCTCTTGCTCTTGACACAGCTAAAGGATTAGATATGCCACTACTCTCAAATAAACACCTATCACTCCTACTTGCCTACAGGTCCCCAAGCCCTAGTCCAAGCGAGCTTGACATCATCTTAGAAAACGTCTGTAGTCATGTTTCACACAATAATCAACTAATCCTACTAGGCAACTTGAACCTATCCTCTATCCCCCCAAAAACATTGCAAGCTTTCCCCGCCTTACAAAATCCACTACGGACCTTGACAGTATGGTGCATAATTGGAATGAGATTATTTCGAAGGTAGCCATAAAGGAAGACTCATCCACAGCACCTAATAGAAAACACTCTGCAAACTGGTATTCTCCTCAACTTAAGGACCTGAAACCTAAGCTTAGAGCCCTAGAAAGGAAGCTGTGAAACATCAAACTGCCAGACCACCTTCATCTCTACATTGCCAAATTGCATGAATACCAAGCAGCCACTTATAAGGCTAAACAAGACTACTACCTTTTGAACAAGTCACTAAATCGTCCACGTGAGCTATTTGATATAATCAAATCCTAAACAAAAGATCCCTCTTCACTTAAAGATGACCCCCAGATAACTGCCCAAATGATGACTATCCACTTTCAGTCACTAACTCATCCATCAAAAAGCCTGCACTTTAACAAGCTAGATCCCACTTTATCCGCACAGTCGGACAATCCAATCACCTGGAATTCCTTTGCAACCATCACCAAAGATCAACAGGTAAAAATCATCGCAGGTATGAGAAACATCACATCGCCTCTAGATCCATGTCCTGTTAACTGAATCCAATCTGCCTGCACTGAACTCTTGCCTTTTATCTTAAATATTGTTCAACAATCACTAGGCCAAGGTTACCTACCTCCCACCTTAAAATTGGCTTCTATCCGTCCAGTAAAAAAAGCATCAGCAAATGACTCTAAACAACCATCACCCTATAGGCCCATTGAAAGCATTCCTTTCTTAGCAAAAATCACTGAAAAAGCTGTTTTAATCCAACTTCAGGAATATGTGGATTCTTATTTTCCTCTTGATGCACATCAATTTGGATTCAGACCCAATCACATTGTAGAATCCCTGATGGCTTCCTTTGTAGACAACATAATTAAAGGTATTGACAAGCTAAATGATGGCTTCATTCTCGTCTTCCTTGATATCAAAGCAGTTTTTGACTCAATACCACACAATCAGATTATTCAATGTCTGGAATCCATTGGCTTAAGGGATACTACAATAAGATGGTTCAAATCCTACTTTTATAGGCAAATTAAAATCAGCTCCATTCCCCCAACTTCAAGGAGTACCACAGGGATCAGCACTATCCTCCCTCCTTTTCAGTATCTCTTCACAACCTTTATGTACAATCATTAGGGAATTGAGCATATAGTACCACATCTATGATGATGACGTTATGTTCTACACTCCCATCAATAGAACTAAACTCTGATCACAAATATGGAAAGTTGCTTCACAGCTATAACCAAATGGTTATCCGCTCATAACCTTGCAATAAATCATAGCAAGACAGATGCTCTCTATCACCAGAAATCCTAATTTTACACCACCAAATTTTGTCTCCATCGGCAGGTTCAATTTGCAAGTTAAACAGCAGGTCATTACCTCGGTGTAATTATAGATCATCACTTATCCCTTGTTGCACATGTCAACAATGTAACAAAGAATGTATACCGCAAACTCAGCATCATCTTACACCTAAAAAGTCTCTTGGATCACAATGATTTCTGCAATGTTCTGCAGGCTGTTAGCCTTCCATACATCAAAAGGGGAGGAGTAGCCTAGTGGTTGGGGCAAGGTACTTCAGGCCGGAAGGTCGGGGGTTCAAATCCCACTAGAGGACAGCAACCTTGGGCCGGAAGGACTGGGGTTTCTAGTCCCACAGATGCTCCTTGTGGTCTTGGGCAAGCCACTTAACCCTCCATTGCCCATGTTCCCTGTAAGTATTAGTGTATGTGTCTCATATCCCCGCGTGTTAAATGTATCCCCCAATTGTGCTGTGACCGCTTTGATTGAAGGATAAGGCGGTATACAAAACTGTCTAAATAAATAAATAAATAAAAATCAATTACTGCAACATTGTTCTCCAAGGTCTCCTGAAATCTACAACCTACCCACTGCAACAAGCATTAAACACAAATACACGCATCCTCAGCAATAAATCAAGGAATGATCACATAACCCCCCATCTTGCAGCAACTACATTGGCTTCCCATCTCTGAGAGGCTTAGATTTAAGTCCCTGCTAATGGCCTTCAAAGTGATTCAGAATCTATCTGCAGCCTACCTTGAGAGTCTCATGTCAAAAGCGCCTAGTAACAGAAACAGAAGATCCAGCTCCGCTAACATGTTACATATACCAACACTAAATGCTAAAACTACTTGCTGCATCTCTAAAAGAGCATTTTCCCTCTTTGCCCCCACTTTGTGGAATACAATCCCCTCTACACTACGTGGCATCAGTGACCTTCAAGATTTTCGAAAGTAAAAAAGCTTTAAGAACATAAGAACATAAGATATGCCATACTGGGTCAGACCAAGGTCCATCAAGCCCAGTATTCTGTTTCCAACAGTGGCCAATCTAGGTCATATGTACCTAGCAGTTTCCCCAAGAGACACAAGTTCCACAATGCTTGTACTGGGTCAAGCATTGATATCTTCGGTCACTTCTTAATAATGGTTTATGGACCTTTCCTCCAGGAACTTGTCCAAACCTTTTTTAAACCCAGCTACACTAACAGCCTTTACTACATCCTCCGGTAACAAATTCCAGAGTTTGATTACATGTTGAGTGAAAAAATATTTTCTTTTATTAGTCTTAAATAGTTTACCTTGTAGCTTCATTGCATGTCCCCTAGTCTTTCTATATTCTGATAAGGTAAACAATCGATCTACGTTTACCCATTCCACTCCGTTCATTAATTTATAGACTTCTATCATATCTCCCCTCAGCCATCTCTTTTCCAGATTAAAGAGCCCTAACCTTTTTAGCCTTTCTTCATAGGAGTATCCTTCCATCCCCTTTACCATTTTGGTGGCTCTTCTCTGAACCTTTTCTAAAATCGCTATATCCTTTTTAAGATACGGCAACCAGAATTGCACACAATATTCAAGGTGCGGTCTCACCATGGAACGATATAGAGGCATTATAATATCTTTTCTTTTTTTTTTTTTAACTTGAAGATTTTATTGATATTTCAGCAAGTTAACAACTCACACACTGAAAAAACCACAAAGAGTATATTACACTCATCATCAAACCACAATACCTGGAGGCTACCAAACAGCACCCCCCTCATACAAACAATATTTAAAATCAAATCAACACCGCCCCCCCCCCCAAACCACCCCCGCCCCCCCCCCCCCGGCCAACCCAAGCCTAAGAAACAACTTGAATCATCCAACATCTAAACCCACTACCCCAACCCCCCCTATTATCCCTCCCCCCGCCCTTCAGTACGCTCATATAAACCCCCGCCTCCCCTCCCCCTCATTCACCCCCCCCCTGCCTTCCCCCCCTTCCCCCTTTCCCCCCCGCCCTTTCCGCATCCACCCATCAAATCCCATCCATAGACTCCTAAAGTTCTGCACTGTATGCCTCTGAAATGCCACTATTTCACACATATCACTCACACCACTCAAACGAGCAATTATCCCCCTTCGAGTTGGGACATCCGTACATCTCCACCCCGCCAGAAGCGCCCCCCGCACCGCTGCCACACAGTACCCTACCATCAGCTGTAACCCCCTCTCCCCCACCCCCCCCAATTCATTCAACAAAGCCATAGCCGGGGTCAGTACTACAGGAACTCCCGTCACTTCCCGGATGATGTCTTCCCACTCTTGCCAGAGACTCCGCACCGCAGGGCACCCCCACAGTAGATGATACAAATCCCCCCGTCCCCCACAGCCCCTCCAGCACTTCCCCCCTCCTGCCTCGCAAAAAGTCCGCATTTTCCACGGTGTCCAATATGCTTGGTACCGGATCTTAAGGCTACTCTCCAAGTGAAGCGTACTCGGGGCCACCCGCTTAGTCCACACATAAATTCCACGCCAACGCGCCTGATCCCAATCCCCCCCCGATAGCCTGCTCCCACTCCACTTCCCCGCGAATCCGATCCGCCCCCCCCCTTGTTGAATCAACACCTTATACAATTGAGCTATAGCCCCCTTCCGCCCCCCTTTCTGCAGTAGCTTCTCCACCACCGTGGATACACCCCGCAAATCATCCCTTACTCGCCGCTGGCTCACAAAGGAGGATACTTGTAGGTGCGCAAAAAAACCACCATCATTCAAGCCAAATTCAAGTTGCAGTTCCCCCCAACTTTTCACTCGCCCCGACGGATGCAGCAACTGCCCCATTAAGCGCAACCCCTTCTCCCACCATTCGCGATAGACTCTGCCCTCCTTCCCGGGGCCGAACTCTCGAACCCCCATAATATGCATACCTCTCGGGTAACGTTTCCCCCCAAACAGGAGAAGCCGCGACTTCAACCACAACTCCTTAGTCAAAGCCCGAAAGGGGTTCACCTCCTTCCCCCCTTCCACTGTCGCCCCCGGATCCCAAATCCATGCCGCCAAACTACCTCCGTAGCCCCCTTCCTGCTCCAGCGACACCCAGCGAGGGATCTCGGCCCCCCCATGCCAACTCTGGACCGCCCTCAACTGCGACGCTAAATAATACTTCTCCATCCAAGGCACCCCCAGCCCCCCCTCCGGGCCAGGACGATACATGGTACTCCTCGCCACCCTCGGCCGCTTCCCCGCCCAAATAAACTCAAACATAATCTGCTGAACACGTTTCAAGTATGCGCGCGGCACCTTACACGGTAAGGAGCTAAATAGGAAAAGAAAACGTGGCAACACATTCATTTTTAGCACCGCGATCCGCCCCAGCCATGTCAGATACAGCCCCTTCCACTTAGAGAGATCACGTCGCACCTCTGCTAGTAGTCCCCCATAGTTAGTAGTCCCTAACTCCCCTAGTGCTCGACCCATTTGAACCCCCAAATAACGGTAAGTTCCCGTTACCCATTTGAACGCAAACGCCCCCTTCAGCGCCGCCTCCATCCTCTCCCCGAGGTTGAACCCCAAAATCTCCGATTTACTATTGTTAAGTTTATACCCCGCCACTTTACTATAGCGCTCTATCTCTTTCAACAATAGCGGCAAGGTCACCACCGGCTCCCTTAGTGTAAAAATGACATCGTCAGCAAACAGCGTAATTTTCACTTCCTGGGAGTTCATGAGGACACCTTTTATATCCTGCAACTCCCTCACCCGCGCCGCAAGCGGTTCAATTACCAGCGCAAAAAGCAAGGGGGATAGAGGGCACCCCTGCCGAGTACCCCGCCCCAATCGGAACACCTCGGAGTAGCTACCATTGACCCGCACTCTAGCCTGCGGTTCCTGATACATTGCCATGACCCATTGAACGAAGTTGCGCCCTAAGCCTACTTTTTCCAACACGCTAATCATAAACGGCCATTCCACCCTATCAAACGCTTTTTCGGCGTCGATGGAGAGAAAAACTGCCCTCTGCCCGGTACGTTGCACCTCCCACGTGAGATTACAAAGTTTGCGAATATTATCACCCCCTTGCCGTCCGCCAATAAATCCCGTTTGGTCAGGGTGTATCAGGGTCGGCATCACCACTGCCAGTCTATTTGCCAGCACCTTTGCCAACAACTTAGCATCCACATTCAATAAGGAAATGGGCCGATAGGACCCACAGACCATGGGGTCCTTACCCGGCTTAGGGAGAACCGTGATGCCCGCTTCCCGCATAGATCTAGGAATTTCTCCCCCTGTCAGAACACCATTAAACACTTTCACCAGCAAAGGCCCCAACACGGAACGAAACACCTGATAAAACCGCCCTGTCAATCCATCCAACCCAGGCGCCTTACCCCTCTTCAAGGACCCAATGGCCAAATCCACTTCCCCCTCCGAAATGGGTCGATCTAGCCATTCCACCTCCTCCTCGGACAGTACTGGCAGATCACACCCCTGTAAATATTCCTCACACTGCGCCTTCCCACCATCAACCTCACTACTATATAGTTGCCGATAGTAATCCGCAAAGGTCGCTCTAATTTCATTATTACCATGCAACAGCTGTCCCCCTACCCCTCTAATCCCCCCTATAGCGGACTGCATCGCCTTTTGCCGTAACCGCTGGGCTAGCCGCTTCCCCACCCTATTCCCCCCCTCTAACCATCCTTGCTTAAGCACTCGCATCCCATACTCAATTTCACTCGCGCGGAGCTGGTCCAAGCTCCTTCTCAGCTCCTTGAGTTGTACCTGGACTGCCCCCTTGCGCCCCCTTTGGGCCTGACGCTCCAGTTCCCTTATATCCATCAGCAGTCGGGCTTCCTTCTCCCCCCTCCGCCTACGCTCCCGCGCCACTGCCTGGACCAAATGGCCCCGCACCACCGCTTTCAGCCCATCCCATACCATCCCCAACCCCACCTCCCCATTCAGATTAAGCTCTTGGTAATCCCTCACCACCTGACCCAAGCGTTCCACCACCGCCGGCTCCTCCAACAACGCCTCATTTAACCGCCAGAATTTAAGCCCTTCATCCACGTACCCCATACTAAACTTAACCATCACTGGGGCATGATCTGTCCAAGTAAGGTCCCCATGCGCTGCCTCCACCACGCGATTCACCCATCCCCCTCCCGCCCACACCATATCAATCCGGCTATAAGTGCCGTGCGGTGCAGAGTAGTGCGTGCATTGCTTACATCCTGGGTTCTGGCTTCTCCACATATCCACCATCCCCAACCTATCCCTCATATTCCTCAACTTGACCCTATCCCCCCGCTTCCCCAGACCACTCCCCCCACTATTATCCAATCTTGGGTTCACCGTTAGATTAAAATCTCCTCCTATAATTAGGGGGGCATCACTCAAGCCACCCAACACACTCTGCATTCTCTCAAAAAATTCCCCCTGCTTGTCATTAGGGCCGTACACACTCACAATCCACACCTGCTCCTTCCCCATCTGAACTCGAACACCCACCGCCCTCCCTTTTTTATCTCTAAATTCTCCCACCACCTTGTCCACCCAGTCCACCCCCACCAGGATACCCACTCCCCCCCTCCGGGCCTCTTCCCTCTGCCCCGCCAGCACCAACTTCGGATATTTGCGTGTCTGCAACATCCGCTCTTGGCCCACTTTTAGATGGGTCTCCTGAAGACATAAAAAATCCACATGCATCCGATCTGCTTCCCGCTCCACCATCCTACGTTTCCGCCAGGAACCCAACCCCCTCACATTAAGTGTTGCCACCATCAAAGCTTGCAATCCCACTCGCTTTCCGCCTTCCCTCCCCCCTCCCTCCCTTCCCCTCCCCCTACCCTCCCTCCCCCTCCCCCCTCCTCCCCTCTCTTCCCCCCACCGCCCCCCCTGCACCCCCCTCCACCCCCTCCCTCCCTTCCCCCTTCCCCCCTCCATCCCTTGAAGGCCTCCGTCAGAGTAGTGCCCATCGGCCAGAGGCAACTTCTTATACCTCCCCTCCGATTCCCCACTCACTCCCCCCCCACCCAACCCTCCATACTCACCAACCCTTACACCCGGTCCCCTCCCCCGGCCCTCTCCCACTCCCCTACTATACCCGGCCCCTCTACCACACCCTCCCCCCCACTACCCACCATCATACCCCTCCCCTCCCACTCCCCCCTTCCCTGCCTTCCAGAAAAAAGACATTAGAAAAGACAGAGAGAGGTACCCACGAACATCAAATCCCCCCAACTTCAAACCCCACTGGTAAAAACACACCGTATATATAAACTAAAAAAAAACAACTAAATACAAGTCTGTGCATCAGAGTCCTGACATGTACAACTTGGCAGCATCCCACTCGCAGGATTTCTCACGCATCTGTGTCTCTGTTATCACTCGCCCCCGGGTCCTCCACCGCAGTCCCCGGGCTTCGATGGTGGCCCCCTCCACGACTCCGCGGTTCCACCTCCACTCTTCCACGACAATCCCCGGGCAGGGCCTCCCGCCGTCCACTCTCCAGCCCCGCCCCCTGCAATGCTGCCAGGGCCTCCTTCACTGTATGGACCCTCCAACTTTTTAATCCAACTGTAAAACGAAGTCCAAAAGGATACAGCCACCGATACCTAACATTTTCTTTGCGTAGAATATTGGTAACTGGTTGCATATCCCTGCGCCGTTGTAGGGTCCCCGCAGCTAAGTCCGGATAAAGTTGAAGGCTGTAACCCTGCCACACAAAGTCTTTGCATGCCCTAGTCAGCTGAAGGATCCGCTCCTTAAGCTTAAAGTCCTCCAGACATAAAACAATGTCTCTGGGGCGATTCGAAATCCTGGGCCCTAAGGCTCGGTGTGCTCTCACCATCTTGATCTCCACCTGCTCATTCTCAGTCCCCAACTCCCGCAGCACCGACCTGAGAACCGCCTGCGCCACCTTCTCTCCATCCCGATACTCCTGCTCCTCCGGTATCCCGCGTATACGCAAATTGTTCCGGCGGGACTGGTTCTCCAAGTCCTCGATTTTTACCATCACTTGAGTTTTCCAAGTCTCCAACTCTTTAAAGGAGCTCTCCATCGCAACCTGCCGCGTGTCTAGACGCCCCAGTTGCTGCTCTTGCTCCTCCACCTTACTAGCCAGCTCACCCATCTCCTCCTTCATGGCCGCGCACATGTCCCCGACTTCCACTTTCACCGCCTGCAGCTCCGTTTTAAGTTCCCCGAACCATCCGCACAGTTCTTCACGGGTCACATTCTGCACCACCATCTCCGCCGGCTCCGATGCCTCGCCTCTGTGCCCCCGGCGTTCCTGGGCCACGCCGTTTCCCGCGCTCAGCCCCGCCATCTTTCTCTCGCCGCCGGCGGTCTTAGCGCTGCCATATGCGAATTCTTTTAAATCCGCCACCTTCTTTCTTGTCGCCATACCACGCAGCGACCTTTCCTCCTCTACCGCCGTCAGTTTTTCCGCCGGCCGGAGGGTTCCAATGAGGGGAAAAACTTCAATGCTTAAGCTGCCCACTGGAGCTCACCGTTCAAGCTGCCATTCCAGCCGATGACGTCACTTCCTCTCCAATATCTTTTCTTTTATTTTCCATTCCTTTCCTTATCATACCTAGCATTCTATTTGCTCTCTTGGCCGCCGCTGCACACTGGGCCGAGGGTTTTAACATGGTATCCACAATGACGCCTAAATCTTTTTCCTGGGTGGTGGTTCCTAAAGTGGAACCTTGCATCGTGTAACCATAGTTTGGGTTGTTCTTCCCTACGTGCATAACCTTGCACTTGTCCACATTAAATTTCATCTGCCATTTTGATGCCCAGTCTTCCAATTTATCAAGATCCTCTTGCAAATTTTCACAATCCTCTTGGGTTTTAACAACTTTAAATAGTTTTGTGTCATCTGCAAATTTGATAACCTCACTCGTTATTCCACGTTCCAGGTCATTTATGAATATGTCAAAAAGCAGCGGACCCAGCACAGATCCCTGGGGTACACCACTCTTCACCTTTCTCCATTGGGAAAATTGGCCATTTAGCCCTACCCTCTGCTTTCTATCTTTTAACCAGTTCCTGATCCACAATAGTACACTGCCTCCTATCCCATGACTCTTTAGTTTCACCAAAAGTCTCTGATGAGGGACTTTGTCAAAGGCTGTCTGAAAGTCCAGATACACAATATCAACCGACTCACCTTTGTCCACCTGTTTATTCACTCCTTCAAAAAAACATAACAGATTAGTAAGACAAGATCTTCCTTGTCTAAAGCCATGTTGGCTGTCTCCCATTAGGTTGTGACTATCTACATGCTGAGTAATTTTATTCTTTATGATGGTTTCTACCATTTTTCCCAGTACTGACGTTTGGCTCACCGGTCTGTAGTTTCCCGGATCACCCCTGGAACCCTTTTTAAAAATTGGTGTTACATTGGCGATCCTCCAATCTTCAGGTATTAGAGATGATTTTAATGATAGTTCACAGATTACTGATAGCAGTTCTGCAATCTCATATTTCAGTTCTTTCAACACCCTTGGATGTATACCATCCGGCCCAGGTGATTTGCTACTCTTCAGTTTATCTAATAGTTGTAAGACATCTTCCCGATGTATCGATATTTCCTTCAATTCTTCCACACCTTTAAATACCACTTCAGTCATGGGTAACATCCCTACATCTTCCTCAGTAAAGACCGAAGCAAAGAATTCATTCAGTCTCTCCTCTATCGCCTTGTCACCTCTTAGTGCTCCTTTAACCCCTTTTATCATCTAATGGACCAACTGACTCTCTCACAGGTTTTTTGCTACGAATGTACTTGAAAAGGTCTTTATTTCGCGTTTTTGCTTCCGCAGCAAGCTTCTTCTCAAATTCTCTCTTTCCCTGCCTTATCAATGCCTTGCATTTGACTTGCCAGTGCTTGTGCTGTTTCCAGGTTTCGTCGTTTGGCTCTTTTATCCATTTCCTGAAAGATGCTTTTTTGGCAACAACAGCCTCTCTGACATCACCTTTAAACCATGCTGGCAGTTTTTTGGACTTCCTTCCACTTTTCTTAAAGCGTGGAATACAGCTGGTCTGGGCTTCCAAGATAGTATTTTTCAACAACACCCAAGCTTGATGTACGTCTTTAACCTTCGCAACTGCTCCTTTTAGTTTTTTCTTAACTTTTTTCCTCATTTTATCATAGTCTCCCTTTCGAAAGTTAAAAGGTAGTACTGTGGATTTCCTTACTATCCCTTCTCCACTAATTAAATCAAAGGCGATCATGCTATGATCACTATTGCCAAGTGGCCCCAACACCCTTATCTCTTGCACTAGATCTGGTGTTCCACTAAGGACTAGGTCTAATATGGCTTCCCCTCTGGTCGGTTCATGAACCAGCTGCTCCAAGAAGCAGTCATTTATTTCATCTAGGAACTTTATCTCCCTAGCATGTCCTGACGTGACACTGACCCAGTCGATACCGGGGTAATTGAAATCACCGATTATTATTACTGTGCTGTAACTTTTGTTAGCTTCCTTGATTTCTTTGAGCATTTCATCATCCATTTGGTCATTCTGGCCAGGTGCTCGATAGTACACCCCCACTGCCATCGCCTTCCCCCTTTTATATGGAATTTCAATCGATATAGATTCTACAGCAGATTTTGTTTCCTGCAAAACTTTAATCCTTTCTGAGTCAATGCCCTCTCTAACATAGAGAGCAACCCCTCCACCTATTTGATCAGCTCTATCATTAAGATATAATTTGTACCCAGGTATCACAGTGTCCCACTGGTTGTCCTCCTTCCACCATGTCTCTGATATTCCAATCATATCTAACCTTTCATTTAGTGCTATATATTCTAACTCTCCCATCTTATTCTTTAGACTTCTAGCATTTGCATACAAGCATTTTAGAGAATGTATTTTATTCATGTTAATTTGGCTATTGTTAGACATGGGTAAATTGGGATCTTTAAGCTCTGTCTGCTCCATACTTGAGGGCATTTGGGCTACTTTACTCTTTTGTGGAACCTCTCTGCTTTTGGTAGTATCCTTCAAGGATACATTCTTCCGAACCATCCGCTCTTGGGCGACTGTTGGCTTTCCCCTAATATCTAGTTTAAAAGCTGCTCTATCTCCTTTTTAAAGGTTAATGCCAGCAGCCTGGTTCTATCCCGGTTAAGGTGAAGCCCATCCCTTCGGAAGAGCCCCTCCTTTCCCCAGAATGTTCCCCAGTTCCTAACAAATCCAAAACCCTCATCTCTGCACCATTGTCTCATCCACGCATTGAGACTCCGGAGCTCTGCCTGCCTTTTGGGTCCTGCGCGTGGAACAGGAAGCATTTCAGAGAATGCTACCCTGGAAGTTCTGGATTTCAACTTCCTACCTAAAAGCCTAAATTTTGCCTCCAGAACCTCCCTACCACATTTTCCTATGTCATTGGTACCGACATGTACCAAGACAACAGACTCCTCCCCAGCACTATCTAAGACCTTATCTAGGTGGCGCGTGAGGTCCGCTACCTTCGCACCAGGCAGGCATGTTACCAGGCGATCCTCACGTCCACCAGCCACCCAGCTATCTACATGCCTAATGATCGAATCACCAACTATAACGGCTGTCCTAACCCTTCCCTCATGGGCACATGGCCCTGGAGAAACTTCCTCATTGCGAGAGGGCTTTACATCACCTGGAGGACAGGTCCTAGTTACAGGATCACTTCCTGCCACACCAGGGTGATGCTCTCCTGTCACGTGACCTCTCTCCTCCATGGCAACAGGGGTGCTGCCAGACTGGAGGTGGGACTTCAGGACTATATCCCTGTAGGTCTCGTCTATGTACCTCTCTGTCTGTCTTATGTTTTCCAAGTCTGCTACTTTAACCTCTAGATAACGGACTTGTTCCCTGAGAGAAAGGAGCTCCTTGCACCTAGTGCACACGTAAGACCTCTCACCAACTGGGAGAAAATCATACATGTGACACTCAATGCAAAAGACTGGAAAGCCCCCATCCCGCTGCTGGACTGCTGTCTGCATCTTAGTTTTAAGTTTGTGTCTAGATCTTTAAGTTCTTACTTACTAGGGGTTGCTATGGGTATTTATACCAATAAAACTGTACCTAATACGTTTAATATACCTTGTTCACCTGAAGCTTAATTAATCTCAGGTCCTTAGTGTATGACTGATTTGGGTAATGAGCTTCACCTGAAAGCACCTCCTGTCTTTTAAGATGTGTAAGTACCTATAAAGCTATGATTATCCCAGGGGAGGAACAACACTTATTAAAAGAGGGCTGCTACACAGTACCCTGTCTTGTGCTGCTGAGATAAGCTAAATTCTGATTTGATTTAAATTATAGCTCTTAGCTGCTGCTAGGCTCTAACTTCTTATGAAATTTAAACTACAAGCTCTCTGCTGGGTACTAAATTTAACCAGAAAGTTCTCTTCTGTGTGTTAAATTTAAACTAAAAGTACTTTGCTGTTACTTGGCCCTGTGGGACTATTAAATTTAAACTACAAGCTCTCTGCTGGGTATGAAATGTAACCAGAAAGCTCTCCTCTGTGTTTTAAATTCAAACTTTAATTGCTGCTACTAGGCCCTAACTGATCCAACAAAAAAAAACAGTGGGTTCACAGATTAAGTAGCTTTAATACAAAGAATTCTTTTTAGAAAATTACCAGAAGTATATACTCACAGTTGCAGATTTCTCTCCAGAAGTAACAGTCCCCCTTTCTAGTCCTTCAAGACAGCTTTTCTCTTCATCAACTATGTTGCGGTTAACAAGACTGCACAGACATAGGGGTATGTTTACTAAAGTTTCCTAACGTGCGCGCCGCGTTAGTCTGCAGGATGCCATATAATAGAGCAAAATAGAGCAAAACGGGATTAGCGTGCCCCGCACAGTAGCGCACGAGGAACGCGCACAGGAAGCATAAGCAGGCACGCTGATGTGCAAACAGAGGAACAGGGCTGCAGTACAATGGTAAAGACACTGACAGATGGTGCAGAGGACATGCGTTCAATCCCCCACTGTGCCCAATGAAGAAGGGTGGCTGAGGCACTACCATTTATGTATAATATTGCATTATGAGGCTTTTTAATTTTATTTTAAGTACTGCTGCTAGCACACGCACTTCCAAAGCGCTGTAACATAAGGTGCTGCATAAGGCACCCCATAAGGTACCCCAGAGGGCACATTTTAAAGTGCACTGTCCGCCATGGCACCCTACAATGTCGCTGAAAGGGTGGCCTATAGGGCGCCATATTGGGTGCCCTATGAGGCACAGCAAGGTCATAGCACTGTTTATGATGGCAGCACTGTGCATTTAAACGCATGGAAATCTTAAGTAGGTGCGCTGACATGCAAGGAGGAACAGCAGTGTAACACAATGGTTAAGGCACTGACTGCTGATACAGGGGTCATGAGTTCAATCCCCTGTGTGCCTAATGTGTAAGACTGGCTAAGGCATCGGCTTTGACATGTAAGTATTGTTTCCTGCAGCACTTTATTTGTATTTTATTAATTGCTGCCAGCAAACACACCCTCATGTGCCGTAACCTAAGGTGCCGCATAAGGCACCCTATAAGGCACTCCATAGGGCACATTATAAAGTGCACTATCCGCCACAGCACCCTATAATGTCCCCTATAGGGCACCCTATCAGTCGCTCCATAGCATACTGTATAGTGCACCTTATATGGACGGTAACCATAAGGTGCCCTATAGAGCGCCCTATAAAGCGCCCTCTGAGGCACCTTATGGGTACAGTACGCCGAGGGTGTTTTTGCTGGCAGCACTAATGTACATTAAAAATAGATAATGCTTTGGACAGCCCTATCAAATAACCCCACTGTGGGTTTGAACCCATGACCTCTGGCTCCACTGGCAGTGAAGTAACCAGTGGGCTACAGCTCTATAGCTGCTAGCAAACCCCTGGCTGGCTGCAGAAAGGACTGCAAGTCACCACACAAACAGTCTGCTGTGGTCACTAGGATAGGGTTAACCCACAGATACCCATGATGCACTGCACATGCAAATCAGCAGTCTACAGGTGATCACAAGATGGGGTATGCACCCCAACAGCACCTCAGCCTGGTAGGGGGAACTGACCGTGTGTGGTACTGGCACAGAGTAGCTACACACCGTCACATTGTGCAGGTACTGCACTCACCCTGAGGGTGAGGTGGGGCGCCCAGCACCAGGTCCCCAGCAGTGCTGATGTGTGAGATAGGTAGTTTCTGCAGACACACCTTGGATATATCTGTATGTCTCAGTCAGGGGTAGCCCCTATGGACCTCTAGGAGGATTATGTACCACCACCCTCCTCCTCCAGGGCTGAGGGTGGTAAACAGTGTCTCCCACCAACAGATCCACATTCTACCTCCCTGCAATGGTGGCAGTAGAGGGGACCATCAATCCCAGTCCTGCTGGGGAACAGACACCCTACAGGGCAGTCAATGCAGCTCTGTACACATCCATAACACAATAGCAGACAAACATTAGGCCTGGACATGCTAAGCTGCACCCCACCACTATCTGATATTCTCCTGCAGCAAGCCTTCAACTGCTGCACGGCACTCCATCAAGACACATACCAGCTACAGACAGTCTGCTAGCTAGTCCATAGTGCATGTTCCTGGTGGAAATGCGTGCACCCAGAACTGGGATGTCAGCATACACAACAAGCAGATAAGTCAGTGACTGGGCCCCAAAAGGAAACCCATAAATATCACATGAAAAAAATACTATATAGCACTATGGGGGTGCCTAGCCATGCTGTGGTCACTGCACAGTCAGGGTGAGAGTGATCTCCCAGCAGGACATGCTGTGGCCACCCTGTCTGTGCAGGTGGTGGCCGGGCACTACAATGTCCCAGCCAGTGCCCTATGCCCTGTGCAGATGCATCCTGGCCAGGCCACCCTGTCCGGGCTATACCCATGGTACCTTGCTCCTCATTATGCACATTGGCAGGCCAATACTGGCAACAGTGCTGGCAGTGTGGGCTGTGGAGGGTGTTTGCAGCCACCACACACTGGATAGACAGACACACACTCCCACACCTATGCCAGCATTGTGCTACTATAGAGGAGTTTAGCAGCCCTGGCCACCACATCAGTCCTGGGCACAGTGCAGGCATGGATATGGTATGCAATACTGTTGGGGGTCACTCCCCAGAGTGGTAAACACTGTCAAAGACCAGACCTGAAGCACACTCCACAGACATCAGAAAGGTTGCTATGATGGAGCTCAGTCAGCAAACTGTGCTTAACGTAGGAATTGCTATCTGCCAGTAATCATAGCAAACCTTTGATAGCTGTGTACCATATTCCCAGGTGTAGGGTGGCATTTCTAAGGTATGCAAGTGCTAGTATTGGGAGATGCACGCAGGGCCCAATGTCCTGCCTCTCCAGGAGGCATTGGCTAATGGAGTCTGTGGGTGTGGGTGTGGGTGTGTCTGCCCCTGTTGGCTGCTACTTTACGGCAGAGTTTCCCAACTCCAGTCCTGGTGTGCCAAACACTGTTCGGGTTTTCATGCTGTCCCTCATGAATATGCATGAGATACATCTGCATACCATGGGGGTGGTGCATAGATATGCAGCACAGGCATCTTTATTAGAGGCAGCATGGAACCTGAATGGTGTTTGACTCTCCAGGACTGCATTTGGGAGACTCTGCTCTAGGTAATGCGCCTGTTTATGGTGTCTTTGCTCTGTAGGGTAAAATGTAGGTGTTTTGGGCATGTTTACGTCATCTGCACTAAACGTTCTGTCTGTATTAGCACGTTGTAGTAGTGGGTAAAATATGGGGACTGGTTTGGCAGGCACCATAGCTGGGACTTGAACCTGTGACCTTCTGCCTCCAAACACACTGGTTGTGTGCACTGCACCACCGTGTTGTCACAGAGACAGTGCATTCCCTGATGATACCATGACTGGGCTACACAGGGCTAGGCCATGTTCTGCTCTGGGCAGCTGCCACTGCCCCCTCCACCACCATGCTGACATGGCCTTATATTGGAGACAGCATAAAACCTGAATGATTTGTGGCCCTCCAGGACTGCATTTGGGGGACTCTGCTCTAGGTAATGCGCATGTTTCTGGTGTCTGTGCTTGGTGGGGTAAAATATAGGCGTTTGAACCATGCGTATGTTCTCTGCAATAAAGGTTTGTCCTTACTATCACAGTTTAGTAGCGGGTAAAATATGGGGACTGGATTGGCAGTAGCCCCAGCTGGGACTTGAACTTGTGACTTTCTGCTCCTGAACGCACTGGCTGTGTTCACTGCACCACACTGTGCTCACAGAGACAGTGCTGTCCCTGGAGATACCATGGTTGTTTGTCAGACAGAGCCTGTCTGTTGCAGTGCATGGCACCCACCTACACAGGGCTAGGCCATGGTCGGCTCTGGGCAGCTGCCACTGCCCCCCTCCACCACCAGTACCCCTCTGCCATCATGCTGACATGCCCTTCTGCTGGTGGTGCTGGTGGTGTGCAGTCTCAAGCCATCCAGTGTGCAGGTAGGCTGCTGCCTATGGTGCGTGTTCTGGGGTAGGGGTGCCTGCATAGGCGTCCACGCTTCCCCCCCAACACTGCCTGCCAATGTTCTGTGCCCTTGGAGGTACCTGCTGGGTACTATCCCCTGTGACACTGTGATAGACACTCTCGTGCCAATGTTGGGCCCTCATCAGTTGCTGTCTGGCTGCTGTTCAGTTTCAGCATTCCTAAGTGCCATCTAGGCATCTGCCTCGTCCGCACTGTGCCCCAGCTGCACCACAGCATGTGCCGCCTGCAGCCCTCTGTATCCCCTTTCCCAGCATCTGTCCAGTTGCCCATTCTGACATGCCTGCCCTGCTGTTGTGGAACATGTGCAAGCCATAGGTAACCTGTCCAATGGAGAGGGAAACCCTGATCAGTGCTATTTCACTGTGGGATCATTCACCTTGTATGGGGACGGAGCGTAGACCCTTCCAAAATTCATATTTATTTTTTGGGGCTTTCTTGGGAGTGTGTTTTGATGTTTCCCATTACTATCACTAATGCCCAGCTTGATTATGATTTTTTTTTTATTTTGTTGGGGTCCTTTTCAATGTTTATTTGTACTTTTGTTCTGTGCACATGTATCACACTTATCACTTTTTTGTAGGTTTCCCTGGTTTTGCTGTACATTGCTGACAGAAATGGTTTCTCTTCCCTTTAAATCGGCTCTAACGCGAGGTTCTCACTTGCGTTATTTTTGGCCTCGAATTTCACCTTGCTAGTGTGCGGGGACCCTCTCCCCTCCCACTCTCCACCCATTGACCCCTTCTCTCCGCCCCTGGGGAGCCTTCCTCCGCCCTCCGGGAGCCTTTCCCCGCCTTCAGCGCTCGTGTGTGCCGCTGCGCGCATGAGCGCGCACTAAAGTGCATTTTGGCCCCATAAAGCATCATTAGCGTGTGCTAAGGTACCTTAGCGCACGCTCATGGGCGCCACGCACGTTAAGAAACTTTAGTAAACATACCCCATAGTCTGCCTAAATATGATTTGTAAATTAAATATCACTGAATTGAGTTACTTACCTTATAGTCACTCCCATGCTTTTACCCTCCCTCCCTTACCTACTTGTTCTATGTAAATTCACACTGGCTCACTTATTTCTTTGTAAACTGCCCTGACTATTAGACTGGGCAGTATATAAGCTTAGCTAAATAAATAAATGGAGCAAGGTGGAAGAACACTTCTACAGTGAAGAAATAATACTGATGCAGGAACTTTAGCTGAGGTTAGGAAAGAAGATTTTGATGTGGTAAGGTGTGTGCCAGAGTGAGTGTCTTTGTGGAAGAGTTGGAAAGGGATTTATTTGATATCAGAACTGTAAGTAATTGAGAACTTCTTAGAGAAGTGTGTAAAAGCTCAAATGAAAGCTGGAGAGAAACTTAATTATAAATGTGGAAACCTTTTTTTTTCCTTGGTGACTAGAACAGGCCGAGGGAGTTTTAAAACCAAGCTGAATGAGGAGTTGAATTGATTTATCAGAGAGGGAGAACTTGAAGTGATTTATTAGAGACAGAACTTTATTTGAGCAATAGTTTGATTAAAGGTTCAACAGTGGGTGTGACTTGTTTCTAAGAGCACTGGAATCCTTCAAGCACTGAAAAGAAAGTAAAGCTGAAGGTATAAAATTCCCAGTGCAGTGAAGTGGGAAGGAAAACTTTGAAAGTGAGCTGTTTTAAAACAGTGCACTGCTCACGAATGTGATTAATCCTGAAACAGCTTGAACTGTTTCGGTGAGGAAGATTGTATGTGACAGAGGGAAAGAGTTGAAGGTTTGGATGTGTTCTTGAAGGAAATAAACTCTTTGTCATATTTAAAAGAATTAAATTTGATTGACAATTGCTATAGTACTCCTGAACAAATTGGCAGTTTTGAAAGACTGGCTCTGACACACAAAGAAAAAAGATTGGTTTGGGTACAGAGTTCTGTGGGAGGGAAAGACAAAGAATCTGCTTATCTTTTATTTTTTGAGGAATAGCAAGCCTCTCAAGTAATAGAAAGAAACAATTCGAAGATAAATTTAAAAAAGGACAGGAACACTTTTCTTGATTGCACACATAGCTAGGGAGATAGTTTCTTTAATTGATTTTTAAAGATAGGTAGTAGGAATCCTGACTATAGCTGTATTTTGCAGGCGCAGAGGGAGTCCTAAGATGCCCAACATCCAAGAAAGCAGCAAGACCAGGAAAGAAGATTGAGATAAGTGACTGACACACCATAGTGACTATTTTCTGAATCACACTAGTATATTTTTTGAAACAAAAGGTTTCCATACCTGTAGGGTAATACACATTCAGCTATAAGGGTATATACAGTGCAATTGTAAAGTCTCTCCACAGTGAGTGCTCTGTGTGAACCAGCTGCACACTGGCTACTGCTGTTGTTTTTCTTCACCTAGCTAGTGTCTGTCAGAAGATGGACGGACGTGGAAGTGTTTGTCAGATGTTGGATGTGGAGAGAGTTGTGGTGTGATTCCTTGGCCCTTCACAATACGTTAACCATCGAGAAATGAATATTTTTAGTGGAGCATATGTTTAGATCAGGTAAGAACATAAGAACATACCATACTGGGTCAGACCAAGGGCTATGAAGCCCAGTATCCTGTTTCCAACAGTAGCCAAACAAGGTCACATGAACGTAGCAGTTTCCCAAAACGTTACGCAAGTTCCATAATGCTTGTAATGGGGCAAACAGTGGATTACTTGGGTCCTCTTTAATAATGGTTTATGGACCTTTCCTCCAGGAACTTGTCCATACCTTTTTTAAACCCAGCTACACTAACAGCTTTTACTACATTCTCTGGTAACGAATTCTAGAGTTTGATTATGTGTTGAGTGAAAAAAACTTTTCTCTCATTAGTCATAAACGGTTTACATTGTTGTTTCATTTCATGTCCCCTACTACTTTTTGATGGCGTAAAGAATCAATCTACATTTACCTGTTCCACTCCATTCATTAATTTACAGACCTCTATCATATCTCCCCTCAGCCGTTTCTTTTCCAGATTGAAAAACCCTAAACTTTTATGCCTCTCCTCGTCAGGAGTCAGGACTGACTCGAAGGCACACATTGCATTGCATTGCATAGGGGTATCCTTCCATCCCCTTTACCATTTTGGTGGCTCTTCTCTGTACCTTTTCTAATTCCACGATATCCTTTTTAGGATACGGTGCCCAGAATTGCACACAATATTCAAGGTGCAGTCGCACCATGTTCTTTCCTAGGTGCATAACTTTGCACTTGTCCACATTAAATTTCATCTACCATCTGAGCGTCCAGTCTTCAAATTTATCAAGGTCCTGTTGCAATTTTTCACAATCCTCTTGGGATTAAACAACTTTGAATCATTTTGTGTCATCTGCAAATTTGACTATCTCACTCATTATTCCCATTTCCAGGTCATTACGAATATGTTAAAAAGCAGCGGGCCCAGCACAGATCGCTGGGGTATTCCACTATTCACTTCTCTCCACTGGGAAAATTGTCCATTCAGACCTACCCAGTGCTTTCTATCTTTAACTAGTTCCTGATCCACAATAGTACCCTGTCTCATACACTGCCTCCTACAACTTTTTAACTTTGCCAAGAGTCTTTCATGAGGGACCTTGTCAAAGGCTGTCTGAAAATCCAAAAACACTATATCGACTGACTCACTTTTGTCCAATGTTCCCGCTAACCTGCGCTGGGTCCACCGCCAACATTCCTGCCGGTGGGGGGAGGTGCAGAGCGATCGACGCTCTGCCCCCCCCCCCACCGGCAGGAATGCCGGCGGAGGACCCGGCGCAGATTAAAGAGAACATAGCGAGGGTGGTGCGGCGTGTGTTAGACACATCTAGCACACGCCGCAGCACCCTTGCAATGTTCTCTTTAATCTGCGCCGGGTCCTCCGCCTGCATTCGTGCCGGTGGGGGGAGGGGCAGAGCTTCGATTGCTCTGCACCTCCCCCCACCGGCAGGAATGTTGGCGCCGGACCCAGCGCAGGTTAGCGGGAACATTGCTTTTGTCTATCTGTTTATTCACACCTTCAAAAAAATATACAGATTAGTAAGACAAGACCTTCCTTGGCTAAAGCCATGTTGGCTTTCTCCCATTAAACCATGACTATCATGACATGTTCAGCAATTTTGTTCTTTATAATGGTTTCTACCATTTTGCCCGGTACTGATGTCAGGATCACCATCATGTAGTTTCCTGAATCACCTCTGGAACCCTTTTTAAAAACTGGTGTTACATTGGCATTTCTCCAATCTTCAGGTACTACAGATGATTTTATTGGTAGTTCACAGATACAGTGTGTCTGCAATTCTTCCGATACATCACCTTTAAATACCATTTCAGTCATGGGTAACTTCCATACATTTTCTTCAGTAAAGATTGAAGCAAAGAATTCATTCAGTCTCTCCACTATGGCCTTATCCCCTCTTAGTGCCCCTTTTACCCCTCTATCATCTGTTGACCTAACTGCCTCTCTCATAGGCTTTTTTGCTATGAATGTATTGAAAAGTCTTTGTTATGCATTTTTACTTCCACAGAAAGCTTCTTCTCAAATTCTCTCTTTTCCTACCTTATCAATGCCTTGCATCTAACTTGCCAGTGCTTATGTTGTTTCCAGTTTTTGTCATTTGGTTCCTTTTTCCATTTCCTGAAAGATGCTTTTTTGACTACAACAGCCTCTCTGACCTCACCTTTAAACCATGCTGGCAGTTTTGGGATTTCTTTCCACCTTTTTTAAAGCATGGACTACAGCTGGTCTGGGCTTCCAAGATAGTATTTTTAAACAATGCCCATGCTTGATATACATCCTTTTAGTTTTTTCTTAACTATTTTCCTCATTTTATTGAAAGTTAAAAGGTAGTACTGTGGATTTCCTTGCCGTCCTTCCTCCATTTATGAAATCAAACTTGATCATGTTATGATGACTATTGCCAAGTGGCCCCAACACTAAGGACTAGGTCCAAAATGGCTTCTCTTCTTGTTGGTTCATGAACCAGCTGCTCCAAAAAGCAGTTATTTATTTCATCTAGAAATGTTATTTCCCTAGCATGTCCTGCTGTGATATGTACCCAGATATTACAGTGTCCCACTGGTTGTCCTCCTTCCACCAGGTCTCTGAGATACCAATCATATTTAATCTCTCATTTAGTGCTATATATTCTGCTGGGACCAAACACCGCCCCTCCTCTGCTCCTGCCCAACCGGGCAGTGGGAGCCGCTTCCAGCTCCTGCCCAATCGGGCAGTGGGAGCCGCCGGCCGAGAACGTTAAAAGCGGCGCCCCTGCACTAGGAGCGCCGCTGCCGGGACCAAACACCGCCCCTCCTCTGCTCCTGCCCAACCGGGCAGTGGGAGCCGCTTCCAGCTCCTGCCCAATCGGGCAGTGGGAGCTGCCGGCCGAGAACGTTAAAAGCGGCGCCCCTGCAGGGTGCGCCCGCGCTTGGCGGGCCCGCGCCTGAGGGCCTCGCCAGAGGGCCCTTTGGCGTGGCCCTTAGGCGCGGCACGAAGGCGAAAAGAAGGGAGAAACAACAGACACAGCAGCGCCAACAACATCACCGCAGAAACAAACGAGGAGCAGACCAAAACGAAGGACTTCAGAACCGCAAGTAAAACTCGCACAAAACCTCACACACTCCACACCTACAAGACTCCCACTTACACCACACCCGCCTTTGCAATCACAACCCTACCTCCACGGGACAGGCTCCCGCACCAAGGCACCCTACGCAGACCCGGCTCTACACCCACGGGACAGGCTCCCTTCACGGGACAGGCTCCCGCACCAAGGCACCCTACGCAGACTCGGCTCTACACCCACGGGACAGGCTCCCTTCCCGGGACAGGCTCCCGCACCAAGGCACCCTACGCAGACCCGGCTGTACACCCACGGGACAGGCTCCCTTCACGGGACAGGCTCCCGCACCAAGGCACCCTACGCAGACTCGGCTCTACACCCACGGGACAGGCTCCCTTCACGGGACAGGCTCCCGCACCAAGGCACCCTACGCAGACTCGGCTCTACACCCACGGGACAGGCTCCCTTCACGGGACAGGCTCCCGCACCAAGGCACCCTACGCAGACTCGGCTCTACACCCACGGGACAGGCTCCCTTCACGGGACAGGCTCCCGCACCAAGGCACCCTACGCAGATCCGGCGCACCCGCCAAGGAACAAGCTCACGCACCAAGTGCAACTCTCCCCAAACAGACAACAGACAAAATCTCAAGAAAGCAGGCGTCACCCTAACAGAACTTCAGAAGGGAAAACATGCACCCCACATACTTCCTACCACTCTACCTACTAGTCACACAACTCCTCCCACCAACCACACACCTCCACTACCCACAAGCAAACACAATATGGCATCCACCAACTGCATTACCATACTCAGAACCACAGAACACACACAAAGAGACACTCAGGGCTTACCAGGCAAAGCGACTGAACAGACACAAATCAAACTCCCACGCAAGCACAAAGGAAACTCATGGAACACCAACCTCAGCAACGAAAACAACAACGATTGAGCTCATAAATGCCAGATCCGTCTGCAACAAGATACACACTATTGTAGACCACATAGAAGAGCGACAGCCCGACATAATATGCATCACAGAGACATGGCTCAACCCTACCGACAACGTACTACTCAACCAACTGGTACCGGACAACTACTCAGCATACAACTGCCCACGCACCCACAAGCGTGGAGGAGGAGTCCTGATAATAGCGAAAACAAAGCTAAAATTCAAGACACAGAACTTCACTGACACACAGCAATGTAACACAATTAGCATCAAAAACAAGAACATCGCAATCTGCCTAACCTACAGAGCACCCAGAGCTCCACCCGATGAACTAGCCCTCACTCTCGAAGAAGCCTGTGCCATAACAACAAACAAACCAGCGCTAATGATCGGAGACTTCAACCTCAAGTCCACCAATGCCAAAGACGCAGAGGCCTTCCTCCAAGCAATGACCTCACTCCAATTCACACAAATAATCAATGCACCAACACACAGACATGGATCATCCCCAGACCTCATCTTTGCATCCAACTACCTAACATCAAGAGATCTAATTTCTCCACCTACCATTACCCCAGTGCCATGGTCCGACCATTACTTAATCGAGACCAAACTACGATATCAAGAGGACCAGACGAACGAAAGAGCTAACATCTCTCACACGCAAAGACGATTCAAACGTTTCGACAGGGACGAATTCATACAGGACACAACACAACACTTGAATGTTACCACAGACGACCTAGAAGAACAAGTCTCCAGCTGGAACAGCATTCTAGCGAACGCCGCCAAACCATCTGACGGTGGGATCAAGAAACACCACAACAGGAGACAAAACAAGCCATGGTACTCAGAAAAAATACGAAAGGAAAAGAGAGAGCTCAGGAAGATTGAACGGAGATGGAGAAAAAACAAATCAACCGCTGACCAGCATCTCTATCTAACAAAGCAAAAACACTACAATGAACTCATCAACCAATCAAAGAGGGAATTCCACACAAACATGATAAATACTTCTATCAACAAACCCAGAGAGCTTTTCGAAATAGTAAAGATCCTCACAAAAGAACAAACAACAGAAGGCGAAGTACAGGTTGACCCACAGGATTTCGCAGATCACATCAAAGACAAATTTCACTCCACGGAGCGAACAACATCTAGTGGGACCACCAGGTCGGACGTACACCCCAAAACCTGGGGCACATTCTACTCACCCTCAACTGAACAGATATCCCACATCATCTCTACAATCAATACAAGCACTGCCCCTACAGACCCATGCCCAGTGTCATGGGTCAAAGCCACCAAATCCTGCTTCATCCCCACCATACATAAAATAATACACAACTCACTCACTCAAGGACTCATGCCAAAACAACTAAAGCTTGCTTCAGTAAGACCAATCATAAAGAAAACAAATCTCGACAAAAAGGATCCAGCAGCATATCGACCAATCTCCAGCATACCCTTCCTTGCAAAAATCATTGAAAAAATGGTCCAACTACAACTTCAGGAACACATCGACAAACAGGAAACACTCGATGACAACCAACACGGATTTCGTCCCAACCATGGAGTCGAAACGCTACTGATCTACCTCTTCGACAGCATCCTAAGAATAATCGACAACACCATGAATGGAATCATAATGATCTTCATCGACATCTCCTCAGCCTTCGACACAGTGGACCACAACACCCTCCTAGAAAGACTAAAGAACACTGGTATACACGGTATCACATTGAAGTGGTTCCACTCGTACCTAACCGAAAGACAGCTACAGGTCAAGTCAGGACACAACACCTCCCGACCCATAAACGTCCAACAAGGAGTACCTCAAGGATCCGCACTCTCAGCTCTCCTATTTAACATCTACATACAACCAATTTGCAATATCATGAAAAAGAACAACATTCAATACACAATTTATGCAGACGACATAATGATTTACACCCCGATATCAATCAACAACCCGGACTTCTCTAAGATAACAGACTGCCTCACCCAAATGGAGAGTTGGTGTCAAAACAACAACCTAGCAATAAACTACAACAAGACCGAAGCCCTAATCATCACCCGGAACCAAGGCTTCAAACACCCACCAAATCTAAAGATACAAAGCACCACTATACCAATAAGATCAGAAGTGAGATACCTCGGAGTTACTCTGGACAATAAACTCAATCTCAAACCACACATAGACAAAACAACCCAAAAAGCCTACTACAAGATGCGAATCATCAGGAGACTAAAGCCGCTCCTTGCCCCGGAACACTTCCGTACCGTCTGTCAAGCACTGATAACCCCACTACTGGACTTCTGCAATCCGATATACCTCGGCCTACCGAAACAAGCCCTCAAACCTCTACAACTAGCACAAAACACTGCTGCACGAATCATAACAGGAACGGCAAGACAGGAGCACATCACACCCACCTTAAAAGACTTACACTGGCTTCCAATCGGTGCACGCATCAAATACAAAACTATCATAAACATATTCAAGATCAAACACCACACATCAGCCAACAGCCTACACACACTCATACAATCAGACACCAGTACGCGTCCCAGAAGAAAACAAACCCACAACAGAGTCAGCACCCCCAGTGAATACAAACACACACGCAAGGACACAACAGACAGAGCACTCTCAATGGCCGCTCCAACAATATGGAACAAACTCCCGGACGACTTGAGGGCCGCTACAGACCTAAAAGACTTCAGAAAACAGCTAAAAACCATACTGTTCATAGAACACTATGGACACATCACATAACTTCAGAGAATGAACAACAGCGCATGATCCCGCCTAACCAATGTATTCCTTGGATTTGTTTTTGCACCTCTGTATATAGCCCACTCTGTAAATAGCTCATACCAATCTAACACACAACACGACACACACTCAATTTCCCCCCACTGCATGTATAACACACTCACCTGACCTGATTGTTTGCCGTGATACCACCTTGATTATTAAGATAAGGTGGTTTAGAAATACTGTTAAATAAATAAATAAATATATTCTAACTCTCCCATCTTCTAGTATTTGCATACAAGCATTTTAGAGCTCATATTTTATTCATATTAATCTGGTTATTGGTTGTTATTGTTAAGTGCCATTGAGTCAGCGTTGACTCATAGCAACCCTCTGGATAGTTGTCCTAAACTGTGTTGGGTCTTCATTCAGGCGGCTCATTGTTGACAGACTCGCACCCAAAACTGCTGTTATTGTATCAATCCATCTCATCTCTGGCCTTCCTCTTTTTGCGTTGATCTTATACTTTGCCAAGCATGATGTCTTTCTCTCATGACCTGTCTCTTTGCATGATGTGTCCAAAGTATGAAAGTTGAAGTCTTGTCATCTGAGCTTCTAAAGAAAGCTTAGGTTTGATCTCCTCTAGTACTAACTGGTTTGTTCTTCTGGGTGCCCATGGTATACACAATATTCGTCACCAACACTATAATTCAAAAGCATTGATTTTCTTCCTGTCTATCTTTTTCACTGTCCAAATTTCACATCCATATGATGTAACTGAAAATACCATGGCTTGAATGAGTCAAATTTGAAGAGAGACATCTCTGCTCTTGAGAATCCATGTTTAGTTCCTTCCTAGCCATTCTACCAAGAGCAATGCATCATCAGATTTCTTGACTGCTTGTTGCTTCTTTATTGATAGTTGTCCACTATTTCGATTTCTCCAGTTGTCATAGTAACATAGTAAATGATGGCAGATAAAGACCAGTATGGTCCATCTAGTCTGCCCAGCATAATGCCGCTCCGTGCAGGCCACCCCTCCCCATGTCTTTGCCCAGGGGTGAACCGACCACTCCATGTAGGACACCCCTATTTGTTGAGGAATTTGATAGTTCAGTTTATTTTGATATTTTCTTGTTGCTGTAAAGGGATCCACTGTGTCTGTCCCATGCCCTTTTGAACTCCGTCACTGTGTTTGCCCCCACCACTTCCATCGGGAGGGCACTCCAAGCATCCACCACCCTTTCAGTGAAAAAGTATTTCCTGACATTGCCTTTCAATTTACCCCCTTGTAGCTTCATGTTATGCCCTCTAGTTTTGCAGCTTCTCCGTCTTTGGAAGAGGTTTGTTTGTTCATTATTTTCCTTTAAGTATTTAAAGATCTGGATCATATCTCCCCTATCCCTCCTCTCCTCCAAAGTGTACATGTTTAGGTCTTCAAGTCTCTTCTCATAAGGCTTCTGACACAGGCTCCAAATCATTTTGGTCGCCTTCCTCTGGACAGTTTCCAGTCTTTTTACATCCTTTGCAAGATATGGTCCCAAAACTGAACACAGTATTCCAAGTGAGGCCTCACCAGTGACTTGTACAGTGGCATAAGTACCTCTTCCTTTCTGCTGGCAATTCCTCTTTGTATGCAGCCCAACATCCTCCTGGCTTTTGCCACCGCCTTGTTGCACTGTTCTGCCACCTTGAGATCTTCAGAAATAATCACACCAAGGTCTTTCTCCTGATCTGTGCACACCAATCTCTCGCCCCCTATCGTGTAAGTTTCCTTTGGATTTCTGCTACCCAAGTGCATGACTCTGCACTTCTTCGCATTAAATTTTAACTTCCAAGCATCAGACCATTCTTCCAGCTTTTGTAGACCATTCCTCATGTTAACCACTCCCTCGGGAGAGTCCACTCTGTTGCAAATTTTCGTGTCATCTGCAAAAAGACAGACTTTTCCATACAGTCCTTCAGCAATATCACTCACAAATACTTTGAACAGTGCCAGGCCCAGGACCGACCCCTGGGGCACCCTGCTAATCACCTTCCTTTCATCCGAGTGAGATCCATGTACCATCACCTTCTGTCGTCTGTCAGTCAACCAATTTCTGATCCAATTTACCATCTTGGGATCTATCCCCAAGCTACTGAGTTTATTTATAAGCCTCCTATGAGGAACAGTATCAAAGGCTTTGCTGAAATCCAGGTAGATGACATCCATTGCATGCCCCTGATCTAGTTCCCTGGTCACCCAGTCAAAGAACTCAATCAGATTTGTTTGGCAAGACCGTCCTTCAGTGAAACCATGTTGCCTCGGATCTTGCAACCTGTTGGCTTTGAGAAAGTTCACTATTGGCTCTTTCAGGAGTGCCTCCATTACTTTTCCCACCACTGAGGTAAGGCTCACAGGCCTGTAGTTTGACACTTCTTCCCTGTCACCACTTTTGTGTAGAGGTACGGCATCAGCCATTCTCCAGTCCTGAGGAACCTCTCCTTTTTCCAAGGATCTGTTGAAAACATCCTTTTTTTTTTTAAATTATTTATTTATGGAATTTACACAGTTATACAGTAAAACATACAGTATACAGAAAAGCGAGAAAAAAATACAAAGGAAAAAGAGACCAATAAGAAATCCAAAATGCTGTTGAAAACATCCTTTAACGGCCCTGCAAGAACCTCTCTGAGCTCTTTCAGTATCCTGGGATGTATCTCATCCTGTCCCATAGCCTTGTCCACTTTCAGTTTTGCAAGTTGTTCTAACACTTCATCTTCTGTGAATGGTGTGGTATCTACTTCATTCCCATTTTTATATTTGGGAGTCACAGGTGGTCCACCTCCACGACTTTCTTTAGTAAAAACAGAGCAGAAGTATTTGTTTAGCAATTTCGCTTTTTCAATGTCACTTTCCACGAGTGCGTTCCCAGCACTTCTGAGTCCTGCAATTCCACCTCTGATCTTCTTCCTTTCCCCAATATAACTGAAGAAAGTTTTGTCGCCACACTTCACATCTTTAGCCATCTTTTCCTCTGCCTTTGATTTTGCTATCCTTATTTCTCTCTTTGTCTCTTTGAGTTTGATCCTGTATTCATTTCTGTGTTCCTCTGTTTGCAAGCTTTTGAATTTTGCGAAAGCTGTGTTTTTTTTGCCTTTATTTGAGCAGCCACTTCTTTGGAAAACCAAATAGGTTTTCTTCTCCTCTTGTTTTTGTTTACTTTTCTTACGTATTTATCCGTTGCCCCTTTTATTGCCACCTTTAGTTTAGCCCATTGGAATTCCACTTCCCTTATCACCCTGTCAGCACCTCCTTTAGGTACTCGGCCATTTTATTGAAGTCGGTGTTTTTGAAGTTTAGGACTTTGAGCTTGCTATGATTGGCCTGTACCATGGCTTTTATCTCAAACCACATCATGTGATGATTGCTGCTGCTCATAGGGGCACTCACACAGACATTCGACACGCTATCACCGTTGGTGAGCACTAAATCCAGCGTTGAGCTTTCCCTGGTTGGTTCCATCACCACTTGTCTAAGTAATGCATCTTGGAGAGCATCCACAATTTTTTTGCTTCTTTCCAGATTTGCAGAAGGAGTTATCCAATCCACATCAGGTAGATTAAAGTCACTCAATATGATCGCTTCTCCCTTTGTGGCTATCTTGGCAATATCTATAATCAATTCAATATCTATCTCTTTAATTTGTGTCGGAGGTCTGTATACTACAGCAGTATGGATAACAGTGCCATCTCCTCTTTCCAACACAATCCAGAGCGCTTCTTCTTTTCCCCATACCCCCTGCATTTCAGTAGCTTTAATATTGCTTTTGACATACAAGGCTACTCCTCCTCCTCTTCCATTTTCTCTATCTCTTCTGAATAGATTATAGCCAGCTATGGCTATATCCCAATCATGAGATTCATTAAATCAAGTTTCTCTAATGGCCACAATGTCCAAATCCATTTCCACCATTAGGGCTTCCAGGTCCGGAACTTTGTTGGATAAGCTTCGAGCATTTGTGATCATTGCTTTCCAGCATTTAACTGGCTTGTGTGTATTTCGCATTGCTTTTGTTCTATCCACTTCTTCCCACTTGTTTTGATGTGTGGTGTAAAAGTGTGGCTGTTTCTGATGTTATACTGCTTTTGCAGCGGGTGACGTCCAGAGCTTGACCTTCCACATCTGTGTTCACTTTCTGCTCTAAGTACTTCAACATCTTGGTTTGTATTCCTGCTGACTGAAGAGTCTGGGAGGCACTTGACTATCTTCTCTCCATTGAACTGTGTTCCCAAGTTGGTGCCTCTGATGATGGAATCCCCAAGTATTAGTAGTTTGCTGTTTGGTGAGGATTTCTTCATATTTGGTCCTCTAGCAGGAGATTGGGCTTTGTCAGTCTCATTTAAGGGCCCTTCATTTTCTTTGGATTGGGCATCCTCATTAGCCAAGGCAGAGAAGGCATTATGCAGGGATATTTCCTGATGCATAGGATGTCTATGTGTCACAGGTCGCAATCTACCAGAACCCACTGTGATCCATTTATTCCTGGGGTGTTTGATTCTTTGTTGGAGCGGTGGTGGACTTTGTTCAATTTGTATCTTAGAAGAGGTGCATTTCATTGCAGTCAATTCCTCCCTCAGTTCCTTGTCCTCATTAGGCAAGGCAGAGGAAGCATCATGCAGAGACCTCTCTTGATGCATAGGATGTCTGTATGTTACAGGTCTCAATGTACCAGAACCCTCTGTGATTCATTTGTCCATGGGGTGTTTGATTCTTTGTGGGAGTGGTGGTAGACGTTGTTCAGTTTGTATCCTATAAGAGGTGCGCTTCATTGCAGCCAGTTCCTCCCTCAGTAGGGTCACTTCTTTATGCTTGGTAGCTAGGTCTTCCCTTAGTAGAGTCAGTTCTTTATGCATGGCATCTGACCTGAAGCACAGAGGACAAGCTCTTAGGTTCCAAATGATTTGTCTTGGAATGAATGCACCGCAGTTATTGCACTGAATACATGACATGCTGAATAAGCAGTCCTAGAAGAAGAAAAAAGGAGAAGAAAGGAAGAAGAGGTGGGCTGTAACCCAAGTTAAAGGGATAGATGGCAACTTATGTGACCACTATATAGGCAATGCAGCCCCTGGGGTGGGTGGGGTGAGGGGTAGGATGGGCGGGAACCTAAGTGTCTCTGGCCAGTAGGCTGTTCCTGAACTGGGGCACCCACAGATATCTGCTCCAAGGCTAAACAGGAAAGCAGTCAGTCAGAATATCCCCAAACTTAATGTATAATCACAGTTAAACCTTATATTAGCGATATCCCCAAATTCCAAACAGTTAAACTCTATATTGGTAGCAAGAAACCAGCAGAGAGAAGAAAGAAAATTATAATCTTAGCTTTTGGCTTTGTAAGCACTCCACAGCTTCTGCAGACTGACTTAGACCGGTATGTGTCCAGGTGTAAGATGGTCTAAAAACAGCCCCTCCCTGAGAGGATCTTTGTCTTCTTTACATTAAGGTGCAGGCCCATTTTAAGACTATGTTCCTTGATCACTTTCAGCCAGTAATGTGGTATCATCAGCATAACAAAGGTTGTTGATGAATCTTCCACCAATCTTCATACCTCGGTTGTCTTCATACAGTCCTGCTTCTCTGATGATTTGTTCTGCATATAAATTAAACATAATAAATTATGCAACCTTGTCATACACCTTTGCTGATTTTAAACCATTCTGTTTCTCCTTGTTCCGTTCGAACTGTTGCTTCTTGATCAATCTAAATGTAGTGTAAGAGAACGATCAGGTGTTCTAGTATACACATGCTTCTTAATATGGCCCAGAGTTTCTCATGGTTTACACAGTCAAAAGCCTTGCTGTAATCAATAAAACACAAATAGATATCCTTATGGTTTTCTTTAGTCTTTTCAAGGATCCATCTCATTTCCGTGATGATGTCTCTCGTTCCTCGCCCTTTCCTGAACCCTGCTTGCAATTCAGGCAGTTCTTGTTTCAGGTATGGTTGTAGTCTCTGCTGAATAATCTTGAGTAGAATCTTGCTGGCATGTGGAATCAGAGCGATTGTACAATAATTTCCACAGTCAGTCGGATCACATTTCTTTAGTATTGGTATAAACACAAATTTCCTGGCAGAGCCTTGTAAGTATGATAACAGCTGCATCAGATTGCTGTAATACTTCAATGGGAATACCATCAATGCCTGGTGCTTTGTTCTTTGATAAGATTTTCAATGCTGTTTCAACTTCTTTCATCACCAATGGTTCCATATCATAAGATACAGGTTGAAACGGCTGTTGGTCCACTTGATCTTTTTCATATAATGGCTCTGTATATTCTTTCCACCTTTTCTTGATCTTCTCAGCATCATTCAAATGGATCCTTCAGCAACTTGTAACATTCCAATTCAAGTCTGGAATTGTTTTTTCAACTCTCGGTAGCTTTAGAAAAGCTAATCTTAATCTTCCTCTAATAGTTTCTGCTTCTATTTCTTTGCATGCATCATTGTAATACTTCTCTTTGTCTTGTCTTGCTGCACACTGGAAATCTCTGTCAAGTTCTGCAATTGCCTCTCTTTCTCTTCTGGCTGTAGCTTCTCTGCGTTTCTAGGCAATTTTCAGAATTTCTTTGGTCATCCATTTTGGCAGTTTTTGCTTTTTCACCTTTCTTCCAGCATAACCTTCTTGATGTCTTCCCATAACTCTCCTGGAGCTCTGCATTTGTATCTAAAGCAGCAAATCGATTTTTCATGCAGTTTTTAAAGTCATATTTCGCTACATTCATGATTGGCTTGCTCTTTTTCAATTTTAGCTTGAGTTTGCATACTAGTAGTTGATGATCTGTACCACAGTCAGCTCCAGGTTTTGTCTTTGTTGATGTTATAGAGCTTTTCCATCGTTGACTTCCACAGATGTAGTCAATTTGACTTTTGTACAATCCATTGGGTGAAGTCCATGTGTACAGTCACCGCTTGTGTGCTGGAAGAAGATGTTTGAGATGAATAAATCATTGGTCTTACAGAATTCTATCAGTCTTTTTCCAGCTTCATTTCTGTTGCCAAGTGCATATTTTCCAATCACTTTGCCTTCTTCTTGGTTGCCAACTTTTGCGTTCCAGTCGCCCATGTCTATCAGGATATCATGTTTACATGTTCTGTCAATTTCTTGTTCGTAGAACTCATCAACTTCATCATCTTCTGCAGCTGTTGTTTGGGCATGTATTTGAATTATAGCTGTGTTGATAGTCAATCCTCGTAGATGAATAGAAATTAAGCCTTCGCTGACTGCATTGCATTTCATTACAGTTCTTGCAAGTTTCTTCTTAATTATAAATGCAACACCATTTCTTCTGTGTCTTTCATTTCCAGCATAGTAGACCATGTGATCATCAGATGCAAAGTACCCGATGCCAGTCCATTTCAGTTCACTGACACCCATTCTGCTGCTGCCCAGATGGGTGCTTTATCTTGGTTTGCACCTCAACTGACATCTGTCCATCTTGGGAGACCCTGTCAGTAGTTAACCTACCAATAGCTTAGCCCTCAGCACACAAGATCTCAGCACACAAGCCCTCAGAGCACGACAAGTTGCAAACCAAGTGGTTATCGGTAGACAGGTGTACTTTGGAATCTTTAAACTCTGTCTGCTCTGTAATTAAGGACATTTGGGTTACTTTTGTCTTTATTGGAACCTACCTGTCGCTATGCCCCAACTTCTATCTTTTGCTAGTATCCTTCATGGATACATCATTCTGAACTATGCATTCTTGGGCGATTGTCGACTTTCCCCTATTATCTAGTTTAAAAGCTGCTCTATCTCCTTTTTAAAGGTTAATGCCAGCAGCCTGGTTCCATCCCGTTTAAAGTGGAGCCCATCCCTTCGGAAAAGCCCCTTCTTTCCCTAAAGTGTTCCTCAGTTCCTAACAAATCCAAAACCTTCTTCTTTGCAAACACACTGAATTCTAAAATATACAGATTTATCTGCTTTAACCCAAAGATTACACTTTTTCCCCAAGATTTAGAATATATTCCAGAAGATAAATACAAGTGCAGATCTAGTTCCAGTTGCAGCAGTCCCTCTGGATGGTCCTTCAAGACAAATATACAGACATGGTAAACAAAAACAGTACAATTCCGTCCAGGGTGTACATGCCCTCTGTACGTCTGGTCTGAACCGGATATACAGAGGGCATCGCGATTCTGATCCTGCAGGGCACGTCTGGCCCCAAGGGCAGGGGCGGCCCAAGGGGGGTGCGGGGCCATGTGCGGAGACTCGGTGCGGGGCCTCATTTGCATAAGTGGCCTTATTTGCATAAATATTTGCATAATGCTAACATTCATTAAGAGACATGTTTACTAAAAGTTAGTGTGTGTATGGATAAAGACAGACTAAAAGATTTCTACATTACTATAATCCAGTGCCAACCGCCAGGCACATTAGGAACTACTACAAACACTGCCCATTTAGAACCCATAGCAAACCCGCCGTATCCTAACAGCACTACCAGGACTCACATAGCACCATACCCTACCTATCAAAAGGCAACACTGCAAATATTAAACCAATACATTTCAGAGAACAACAATACATGACCTACTGGGGAAAGAGAACAAGTGGCAATGTCAAATAGGAATTACATAAACAGAATACCTCAGCTCAGCTACACATGCAGAACATAGACCATCACCAACCAAGGAATCACAATTTAGAAACAGGAAGGCAATAATTAAACTGGGAACCCCAAAAGCCAAACTTGGAATGTACAACAACACTGCAGAAATAAAACTATAAATTAATTTCCTCTTGTACCAAACAAAGCGCAGACGTTAATGATGCACATTTCCCAGAGCTTTCATATTCCAGTTAATAAATTCAAAATAAAGAGATATCTTTCTACCTTTTGTGCATTTTTTTTCAGTTGCAATTGCTCCAGCCACTTTCTTCTGGTTTCTTCATGTTTTCTGCTAACTCTCCATCATCTGCTGTCCATTTGTCCTTTCTTCTCTTTTCTAGTTTTTTTTTCCATTCTCTCTCTCTACATCTGCTTTAACATACTAATCTTTCTCCTTTTGCTCTTTCCTCATTCCTATTTCATCCACTCAAATTTTACCCCTCCATCCTCAATCCCCACTTACTCTCCCAATACCCGGCTAAGTGTAGATTTTTTATCCCTCCCACACAAAATATTTTTCCCCTCTCCATTTTACTCTCCCAGCCCCATCCCATTCTAATCCTCCCCCAACATCAGCTCCCTTCTAGTTCCAGCCTCACCCAGCATCCATTCCCTTCTAGTCCCTGCATCAGCCCATTTCCAGTCCTAGCCCCCCATCAGCCCATTTCCAGTCCTAGCAACCCCCCAACCCAATACCAGTCCTAGCCCCCCCCCCATCAACCCACTTCCAGTCCTAACCCCCCATCAGCCCACTTCCAGTCCTAACCCCATCAGCCCATTTCCATTCAGCCCCCCATAGCCCATTGCCAGTCCTAACCCCATCAGCTCACCTCAAGTCCTAACCCCTCCCCATCAGCCCATTTCCTGTCCTAGCCCCCCCATAGCCCATTATCAGTCCTAACCCCCCCATAGCCCATTACTAGTCCTAACCCCCCATCAGCCCACAGCCCATTACCAGTCCTAACCCCATCAGCCCACCTCCAGTGTTAACCCCCCATCAGCCCATTTCCAGTCCTAGCCCCCCATAGCCCATTACCAGTCCTAACCCCCCCATAGCCCATTACCAGTCCTAACCCCCCCAACAGCCCACAGCCCATTACCAGTCCTAACCCCATCAGCCCACCTCCAGTCTTAATCCCCCCAGCCCATTTCCAGTCCTAGCAACCCCCCAACCCATTACCAGTCCTAGCCCACTCCCAGTCCTAATCCCACCAGCCCATTACCAGTCCTAACCCCATCAGCCCACCTCCAGTGTTAACCCCCCCATGAGCCCATTTCCAGTCCTAGCCCCCCCATAGCCCATTACCAGTCCTAACCCCCCCCAACAGCCCACAGCCCATTACCAGTCCTAACCCCATCAGCACACCTCCAGTCTTAATCCCCCCAGCCCATTTCCAGTCCTAGCAACCCCCCCAACCCATTACCAGTCCTAGCCCCCCATAGCCCACTCCCAGTCCTAATCCCACCAGCCCATTTCCAGTCCTAATCCCCATCACCCAATTTTCAGTTTAAGCCCCCCCATACCCCATTACCAGTCCTAACCTCCCCATCAGCCCACTCCCAGTCCTAATCCCACCAGCCCATTTCCAGTCCTAATCCCCCATCACCCAATTTTTAGTTTAAGCCCCCCATAGCCCATTACCAGTCCTAACCTCCCCATCAACCCACTTTCAGTCCTAATCCCATCAGCCCATATACAGACTTAGCTCCCCCATAGCCCATCACCACTCCTAACCCCTCCAGCCCCCCCATAGCCCATCACCACTCCTAGCCCCCCCAGCCCCCCCATAGCCCATCACCACTCCTACCCCCCCCCAGCCCCCCCAGCCCAGCCCAGCCCAGCCCAGCCCAGCCTAGCCTAGGGAAACTTTTTTAAAAAAAGAAGCTGTCTTCTCCGGCTGCCGGGGCCGCCGCGGCAGAATCGAGTGTGCCGTGGGGCCCCCCCTGCCCAGCAGAGCCTGCCCTCCCCTTTATCACCTCTGTCCGCAGCTTCAGTCAAACGCGCCGGCTTTCAGAGCGCGAAAGGACTAGTTTCCCTTTCGCGGCTCTGTTAAGCCCGCGGGGGCTGATGGAAACTTCCCATCAGCCCCCGCGGGCTTAACAGAGCAGCGAGGGAGAAACTCTCCTCTCGCGCTCTGAAAGCCGGCACGTTTGACTGAAGCTGCAAAGACAGAGGTGATAAAGGGGAGGGCAGGCTCTGCTGGGCAGGGGGGGTCCCGCAGCACACTCGATTCTGCCGCGGCGGCCCCGGCAGCCGGAGAAGACAGCTTTTTTTTTCTTTTTAAAATTTTACTTTAGGATCAGAATGTTTTTTGCGCAGGGCCCCCTGAAACGCGGGGCCCTGTGCAAAAAACATTCTCGCTCAATGGACGGGCCGGCCCTGCCCACGGGATCAGAATCGCAATCAGGCCTGTATGTGCAGGCCGGGACTGCGATTCATCCCAGCCTGCATGTACAGGCCTTGTCTGACTAACTCAGTCAGGGCTTTTAAATGGAGCCACAGCTCCATGGCATCAGTTTGCCATGGCACCGCAGCTCCATTTAAAAGCCATGATCCCCGGCCGCTGACTCCTGCAACTAATTCCCCACAGCCCAACCCCTGATCTGGCCTCTCAGGGCCAGGGTTGGGCTGTGGGGAATATCCCTTGCACCCTGCCACCCCTTCCCAGCCCTGGGCCCGCCGATCCTGCAGAATCGGGGAAATTAGTCCACCTCGGTGGTGGAATAACTTCCCCGTTCAAGTCACTGGCCCCAGATGTATAGGGCCAACATTAGAATCGGCCCTGTATATCCAGGGCGGATGACTGCCCACTGCCTGCCTTAACACCGCCCCCAATCTTCCCCTTTCCCGCCCCGTCTAACTTCCCCGTACAACTGCCAGCAGGAAGGGGCACGAATAGCCGGGAATCCCCCGGGATGGACGTCCCATTGGTATGTCCATCCCTGCTATTTGCGGCTTGGAATGAGCCTGAAAGTCTCCAAAAAGTTTCCACAAACTATTGTTCCACATCGCAATAGTGTGCGAGAACTAAAAAGTAAATTTCAGAGTACTAGTTTGGTGGCAGATGCTGCCAGAAGTGGTCGACCTGGTGTTTTGTCAGAGACAAAGCTTCTGAATATCTCTGATAAGTTGATGTCCAGCCTATCAAAATCATTGAGAAAATTGTCACAGGATGCTAAAATCAGCTATGGATCTGCACAAAACGTTGTTAAACAAAAACTACAGTTATTTCCATACAAATTAAAATCTGCAGATAACTTAAAGAAGATAGTTTATTATGAATGGTATCAGAAATTGGTACGAGATAACGGAACTGAAGTGTTGGATTTAACATTCTACACAGATGAAACTTGGTTCCATTTATCCGGATACCTTAACTCACAAAACACTCATTTATGGGCTGCAAAAAGACCTGCATGCAGTTCATGAAACATCCTTGCACAATAAGAAAATTGGTGTGTGGTTAGCAATGTCAAGAAAATGAACTGTAGACTGAGACATCACCAACAAAGCTGAGAAACAGCAACCCCACCTCAGCACCCTAAGGGAAACCAACCAATCAATCCCTGCAAACCAAAGAGCTGAGTCACCACCAACCCCAATATAAGTAAGTACAAACGCAAGCATTCAAGCCCATCACCATCTGGAACCCCGCACTGATGATGTTCTCTCGAATGGTGAAGAAACGACTGCAATCAAACTATCAAGCTCGGAGGACAATCCAACATCATGATCGCCAACCTGAGCTACCAATATTCACAAAGATCTCTAGGCCCTATTTTTTTTTTTAATAACACCATAAATGCAGATCGGTATTGCTCTAAAATATTGTACCCATTCATCGCGCAGCTTGAGGAAAACAAAATCATGAATGCCTACTTCCAGCAAGATGGTGCTACTGCACACACTGCTCATTCTTCAATGGCGCTACTGCAAGATGACTTTGGGGATTGGGTGAAGAGGTCTCTGGCCACCACGATCTCCCAACCTTTCACTATTCGACTTTTACTTCTTGGGAGCAGCAAAAGGAGTAGTGAACAAAAACCACCCAAAAATGATCATGGAGCTGAAAGCAGCAATATCCGTCTACACTGCTACCTTTGCATGAAAGACATTATTAATTAATGTCTTCGAAAACAAGACTAGACAAGTAGCATTGTGCCTGGAAAACAATGGAGAACATTCCCAACACCTGATGTAAAGAAGTAAGTTATTTTCAGACTAATAAATAACAATTCAATACTGAAACTGTTTTTTCTTTTCTTATAACCTATTGTGGAACCTGTAACGTGTACTGTGGAAGGACTTTACGATTGCACTGTGTAAAAGACAGTGTTAGAACTTTTCTTCTACTGCATAGTAAAGAGACCTGTTGTTGAACAAGTCCACATTGTACCATTGTTGAATAGAAACATTTTAAGAAATGTTCATAGAATAGAGTTACTATATCATATTATAGTGCCATGTACTAATGTGTTGGGGGAAGACTGATGTAAAAACGGAATATACTTGAAAGCATTGTTAAAGATAAAGCTTTTTCTTTTAAAATATTTATAACTACTGTTATTTGTTTACAAAAATTGAATTTACACTATTTTTTTCAAATTAAGATTGGACAATTTTTCAAAAGTTAAACTTGTAGAAGTGATTCACTGTGGGAGAGTTCTCGGCTCTTGGTAAGTCCTTATTTGAATTTGAGTTTCAAGAAGATGGAAAGTGTACTGTAGAAAAAAGAAAAAATATTTTCTCTGTAAGCTGCAAGTTTCCATTGCTGGCTTACCTGAGGTAACTCAGCCACCCGTGACACTCATAACATTAAGGTAAAGTAGGGTAACATCCCCATGGAGCCCCCATTTTAAATATACACACACACACACATACACATACAAACGTGCACACACAAATGCATACCTGCATTCGCAAAAAAACAGATATGCAGATGGGTTGGACATATTTTCATAAGGCCTGCCCTGCATGCTTTCCCCAGCACACTCCTCCCCTTGTTGCCACACCTCTACCCCTGCTGGGCAGCCTCTTAGTGATTCAGATGTGTAGTTCATTTTCTTTGTTGTAACTACTGTGAAACCTAGTGAACGAACCATACAGCTATCTTGAGGGCAATTTCTCCACACGGGTTAGTTTTGCACATACCTTGACAGCAATTAACCTTACTCCTGAGCCACAGTATGTGGAGTATGATCTCAGTCTCTAAATTCGTTGCTAACGATTACCGTAATGCTTGCATTGTGCCAAAGAATACCTCCTTTTGGAGTTTATAAGATGTAACATGTATAGGCAACATGTGAAAGTATGACTGGAAATTTATCTTAAGCAGGCCGTGAGTCCTATATGATGGGAGATATCTCTGTATCTTTCTGCAATATGTTCTTGGTCTCTGACTATGGTTCTTAGTACTTGAGGATCTTCTCTCTCTCCACACAGTTCACAGAATAGTTGTGCTGTTCTGGTGTTTTTCTGCTTTACCACTATGTACGGTGACACCTAATGACTGAATCGTGCGGATTGCTACTGGTTTCTGTGTGTAGCACCTCCTAGTGATGTAGAAGCATAGCCAGTCCGGCTGTCATGAGACAGTGACACCCTGTGGTGAAACTGTGAAATTCATTTTTTGACTCTGACACCTAGGGGTATGTTTACAAACCGTCTTAATGTTACCGGCGCTAGTTGCAGCGATAATGTGATGAATGCCATATAAGTTGAAAAGAACTCCGCCAGCAGCAGCCTTTGTCCAGCAACTCCCCCGATTAGGGGTAGAGCGCCCGAACGGGAGAGGCAGCCGATTCTCCCGCTCGGAGGCTCCTGCCCAATCGGGGCAGTGGGAGGTGCAGCTGAGCCGGCATAAAGAACCACCTCCAACCAACACGCCCACGTTCTGCGGGCCCACGCCTGAGGGCCTCGCCAGAGGGCCCTTTGGCGTGGCCCTTAGGCGTGGCAAGAAGACAGGAAACAAGTAACAGCAACAAAGAGTCCCAGCAACAAACAGAAGCAACTGCAACAACACCATAAGGTAATTCAACATGCTCACAACTTATTACCTGCCTGTGCTTCTCCTGGTCACCCATGTCATCCCACAACAATCACCCACACCCCTTAGCACTTCCAACACCTCTTGGATTTCCCCCCAACCAATCATAAGATGCATACACCACCAGGAACCCAAGCTATCCCATAACATAGGCCCAAAACCGAAGCCAAGCAAGCAAGGAAATGCCATGCGCAACACCCACACTCGCACACACATATCACCTGAACAACCAACTAACATTTCCATTGAGCTTATCAATGCCAGATCAGTACGAAACAAAATAAACACCATCTCGGACCACATAAAAGATCAGCAAACAGACTTCCTCTGCATCACAGAAACATGCTCTCCCCCACAGACAACGTGCTACTCAACCAACTAGTCCCTGACACCCACACAGCGTTCAACTGCCCACGCACTCAAAGAAGAGGAGGAGGAGTCCTTATCATTGCAAGGACCAGCCTAAAGCTAAAAAACAAAACCACCACTAGCACAAGCCACTGCAACACAATCATCATAGAAAACATGGACCTAGCTCTATGCGTCACCTACAGAGCTCTAAACGCCCCAACAGATGAACTCTCATCAATTCTAGAAGCGATATGTACAGTCAACAACCTCCACAAACAACTTCTAGTACTTGGAGATTTCAATCTCAGATCTACCAACAGCAAAGAAGCAGAATCCTTCCTATCAGCTATGGACTCCCTCCAATTCACCCAGATGATCAACACCCCCACACAGACTCGGATATGCCCCCGACCTCATCTTCGCACCGAACAACCTAAATAAAGGAAGCCTCATCTCAAGCCCCCTCATCACACCAGTACCCTGGTCGGATCACCACCTAATAAAGATTCAACTACAATCAACAAACATAAAGAAACGTCACGATAATCCACCCACAACCAGAAGATTCAAGAGCTTCAACAAAGACCAACTCACACAGGAAATCCTACCTCTCTTCAACACCGACACAGTGGACATAGATGTTCAAATCGCCAACTGGAATGACATCATCTCTTCTGCTGCCAAGCCAGAAGCCCCCAGAACACAACAATCACACCGCACAAGACCCAGCTCCACACCATGGTACTCCAAGGATATGTGCATACCAAAAAGAGCACTAAGACATCTTGAACGCCGCTGGAGATGCACCAAGTCAGCCTCCTTACAGAAACAATACCAGATAAAACAAAAAGAATATAACAACCTAATCAACCAACAGAAGAAGGAATTCCATACAAACCTCATCCTGAAGTCTGCCAACAAACCCCGTGAACTCTACGAAATAGTAAAGACCCTCACCAAAGAGCCCTACAACAGAAATGAGAAGCAAATAGACCCACAGACCTTCGCAGACCACCTCAAGAACAAATTCACTTCCCCACCTAAGAACAACATAGAGATCATCAACAACAGGACCTCTACACCAAAACAAGACTGGGGCAAATTCAACATCCGTTCGCATGACCAGCTCTCCAAAATCATCACTGACCTCAACACCAGCACCGCCCTTACAGACCCATGCCCAATATCCTGAATTAAAGCAACTAAAGAAAACCTCATACAAGTCATCTGTAAGATAATACATAATTCTCTCACCAAAGGAATAATGCCAAACGCTCTGAAGCTAGCCACAATACGCCCCATCCTCAAGAAAACCACCCTAGCCAAGACCGACCCCGCCACCTACAGACCCATCTCAAGCCTTCCCTTCCTATCCAAGATCATCGAGAAAGTGGTTCAACATCAACACATTGACATCCACACTCCCCTGGACCCCAATCAACATGGCTTTCGACCAAACCATGGAGTCGAAACTCTACTAATACAACTATTCGACAAGCTGATACAGACAATCGACAACACCAGAATGGATGTCCTCATGATCTTCTTAGACATATCAGCATTTGACACTGTTTGTCACACAATCTTACTAACCAGACTACAAGAGGCAGGACTACACAGCACCACCTTGAGCTGGTTCACATCATACCTCACCAACAGACAGCTACAAGTCAAATGTGGCGCAGACACCTCTCAACCTCTGAAAGCCACACAGGGCATCCCACAAGGCTCAGCACTCTCTGCCCTGCTCTTCAATCTATACATACAATCCATCTGCACCATCATCAAGGCGCACAAGATTCAATACACCATATACGCAGATGACATAATGATATTCACACCAATCAAATTGGACAACCCAGACTACTTCAACATAGCCAACAGCTTCCAACAAATGGCAACTTGGCTTCAGGAAAACAATCTTTCAATAAACTACAACAAAACTGAAGCTCTATTCATCACAAGGAACCCCACTTTTTCAGCCTCAACTACCATCAAACTGAATCACATCACAATACCAATAAGAAAAGAAGTAAAATACCTGGGGGTAACGCTTGACAAGGACTTTAGCCTTCAATCCCACTTTGCCAAAACCACAAAGAGTGCCTACATCAAAATGAGAATCATCAGAAGGCTCAAACCCATCCTCTCTCAGGAACATTTTCGAACAGTCTGTCAAGCCCTTATCATTCTCACACTAGACTACTGTAACCCCATCTACCAGGGGCTACCAAAACAGACTCTAAGACCTCTACAGCTAGCACAGAACACTGCTGCACGCATCATAACAGACTGCACAGGGCATGACCACATTACTCCCATACTGTACCACCTGCACTGGCTCCCAATCAGCTATCGAATCTGCTTCAAAGTACTTATAAACATTTTCAAAATAATACACAACCTCTCAGCTAACAGCTTACAACCAATCATTAAAACCGACCACAGCACAAGACCAAGAAGAAAAGGAACCTCGGACACCATCAGCACACCAAAGGAATTCTCCAAAACAAATCAGACCAAATCAAGAAGGGCACTTTCTTTGGCAGTGCCCGCACTATGGAACTCTCTCCCTGACCACCTAAGATCAATCAAAGACCTAAAGGACTTCAGAAAGCTACTTAAAACAACTCTATTTGCAGAATACTACAAGGACATCACCTGAACTGACTCCTATGTGCAGTAAATACAACGCTATACAGGCCCGGATCTTAGATCACCTTTACACATGGCTCTAATCTTGTATATATGTATATTGCTCACTTTGTATATAGCTCACCGATAAAATCTAGCACTCTGCACCCCACATCACTCTTCTTGATCTCCCACTGCATGCTACTGACTACACAATTACCTTGATTGTTTGATGTGCTAAGCTGCTTTGATTTAATGATAAAGCGGTATACTAAATCTGTCTAAATAAATAAACAAGGTAGCAAGAATCTGTATCGCGCGATAGTGTGTGCCATGGCACGTTAACACGCGTTAACCCTAAGTTCATGCCAGCGCAGGGCTTGAAACTGTAAAGATGTAGCCCACTGGTTAATGCAATGACTCTGAAGGCAGAGGTAATGGATTCAATCCTGCAGTGGTGTTATGTAAGAAGGCTGTCTGAGGCAAGTCCTTTTAATCTAAATCAGTGCTGTCTGAGGCATTTCCTTTTTAAGTGAAATCAGTGCTGCCAGCAAAAACACCCTCACAGTGCCGTAACATAAGGTGCCGCATAAGACGCCCTATAAGGCACTCCATAGGGCACATTATAAAGTGCCCTGTCCGCCAAGGACCTATAGGGCACTTTATAGGGTGTCTTACAGGGCGCCCGATAGGGTGCCTTATGAGGCACCTTAAGGTTACAGCACTGTGAGGGTGCATTTTGCTGGCAGCACTGATTTAAATTAAAAGGAAACGCTTCAGACAGTCTTATTAAATAACACCACTGTGGGATCAAACCCATGACCTCTGCCTCCACAGTCATTGAAGCAACCAGTGGGCTACATCTCTACAGCTGCTAACACACCCCTGGCTGGTTACAGAAAGATTGCAAGTCACCACACAAACTGTCTGCTGTGGTTACCAGGATAGGGTAAACCCACCCTATACACATGCAGACCAGCAGTCTACAGCTGATCACAAGATGGGGTATGAACCCCCACAGCACCTCTGCCTGGTAGGGGGAACTGACCGTGTGTGTTACTGGCACAGAGTAGCTACAGACCGTGACATTGTGTGGATCCTGTGCTCACCCGGAGGGTGAGGTGGAGTGCCGGAGCACCAGGTCCGCAGCACCTGGCTTCGCTGAGATAGGCTATGCTGCAGGTCCCCATCAGTGCCAGTGTGTGATAGGTAGTTCTTGCAGCCACACCTAGGATACACCTGTGTCCATCTGTATTCCCCAGTCACGTCTAGCCCTTGTGGACTATGAAGCACCCACAATAGTACATATCCTGTGTGGGTGCCACGGTCACATGTTATAAGTGAAGGGGGGGTGTTTGGAACCAAAAGCGGATTATGTAGCACCACCCAACCCACCCTCTGTGGCTCAGGGTGGGGGAAAGGATCTCCCACCAACAGATCCACATTCTACATCTCTGCAATGGTGGCAGTAGAGGGGGACCATCAACCCCAGTCCTGCTGAGGGACAGGCACCCTACAACGCAGTCAATGCTGATCTGTACACATCACATAAGGCAATGGCAGACAGGCAAAACGGTGGAAAAGCTCAGCTGCCCCCCACCACTATCCCCTTCGCTGGCCCCCTCTTTTTCTGGCACCCCTATCCCTCTGGTCTCTACTTTTCGGTACCTGGGTGTGCTTTTTGATTCTGACCTTTCCTTTAAGACCCACATCTCTCACATCATTAAGTCCTCTTTTTTCTTTCTCCATCAGATCCGTGCAGTCCGCCCTTTCCTTTCTTCATCTGCCCTTACAACCCTACTACTTTCCCTTATGTCACGCGTCGATTTCTCCAACTCTATTCTCATTGGCCTTTCCAAACTCCAACAGGCACGACTTCAACGAATTTAAAATACTGCCACCCGCCTCATCACCCACTCCTCCCTCAGAGACCATGTTACGCCCCTCCTCTTTCATCTTCACTGGTTACCAATCCCCTTCCATGCTCAATTCAAACTGCTCTCTCTTGTGCACCGGGCTCTCCACACCAGCACCCCACAATATCTTGCTGATCTTATTGCATTTCACACCCCCAGACACACTCCTCGCTCCTTTCACCTCAACCGCCTCAACCTCCCCTCCCCCTCCCTTGCTCATTTACATTCCACACGTTCCTCTGCCTTTTTCTTTACTGGTCCAGCCCTCTGGAACTCCCTCCCCCCTCCCTCCGTTTAGACCCTGACTATGCTTCCTTTAAGCGCAACCTCAAGACCCACCTCTTCTCCCTGGCCTTCGACCTTCCCTCACCGCTTACTTAAATGTCTTACTTATGTCCCCTCACCCTTTACTTAACTGTCTTACTTATGTCTTGTCCTCCTCTCCCTGTTCTTCCTCTGTCCTGTCACTGATTGTAGTTCCTTTCCTTTTCTACCAGGCCTTATGCCTCTACTGTTCCTTTTATGAATTGTAAACCGCCCTGCTTGTCACAGAAGGGCGGTATATCAAATTGAATAAACATAAACATAAACATATCTGACATTCACCAGCAGAGGGCAAAATCAGTCTCCACCCTGCAAGGTGTTCCAGCCATACACATGCTAACTGCAGACAGTCTGCTAGCTAGTCCATAGTGCAAGTTCCTGGAGAAACTGTGTGCACCCAAAAATGGGATGTGAACACACACACCAAGCAGGTATGTCAGAGATTGGGCCCCAGAAAAGGGAACCCATAAATATCACTTGAGAGACAACATTTTGGTGGTGGTGAGAAGTGAGGAGGAATGTGACTAATTCTATCCACCCTTTTTGATGTCAAGGACATCTGCACCTTGCCCACTCACAATCTTAAATGGCAGAGGTGTACAGCAGGGGTTTCCAAATCCAGTCCTGGAGGGCCACAAACCAGTCAGGTTGGCAGGATATTTCTAATGCATATTGTCATGAGGTAGACAGCACTGAGCCTGGGATAATAAAAGGAAAAGGAAAAGAAGAGCTTACCTCACAGCCACATGAGCAGTTAAGGCATTCAGATTGCAGGGAAGCAAGGAATGGAGAAACAAACTTTCCTCATAGCATTGGTGACGCAGTAGAAACTCAGAGTCCTAATCATGCTCACCCAAGGAAAGAATCACGTACAACGTACAACAAGCAGGGAGATAAAACCAGGTGGGAAATCCCACAGAGAGGGCAGAGAGAGGAGCAGAGAGAGGAGGAGACAGAGACTCAGGAAGGGAGTCAGATTCAGAGGCAGAGAGAGACGCTGTCACGAAGAGAGAAGGCAGAGTGGAAGCAAGCTGTTGAACCAGAGAGTGCTGGGAAAAACAGTGCAAGAGACTTCCAAGCCAGAGGGGTCCTCGTACCGGGGAAGGCAACCAAGCAGGTAGAGAGCAAAACGTCACACTCAAGAAAGCTCACTGAAGCCAGGAGGTGATTACAGCTCAGCTAAGCCTAATGCTTGGAACTCCCGGAGAAAATCAGCTTACACTCCAGAGAAGAAACCCTGGTTAACAGAGGAAGGGCTGGAAACTCTTTACACCAGAAAGAAAGATAAGTACCCTGTTTTCTCCAGAGGGAAGGAAGTGGGTCCTTTTATAAAGAGCCAAGCTTACAGTGGGTCAGAAAACCCTTATTGGAGTGGGTATTGGAAAGAAGCCCCAAGCACAGCTCCTCAGGTCCATGTCTGCACAGAACAGTCTCCTCCCATAGAAGCTGAGGTCTCTCGGGGGCCCGGTGGTGAAACCAGCAATGCTGAAGCATGGTGCCCGTTTACAGGACCAGGTCCTGATTTAATGCAGTGGGAAAGTTCAAACCCAGAGATTGTGCTCTTTGCTTTTCTGATGAGACAGACTCTTTATGTTAAAAACCAAGAAGAAGCCTTGTTATAGTTTGAAAAGTTTTTATTTTTCCTGTGAAGCAACAGTTTATTTTTGTTATCGTTATCTACTGTATCTGGAAGGCAATCCTCAAGGGAAGGGGAATAAAGCCCAGCTTTAATTATACTTGGACACACGACTACAGATTATATTCTTTTAAGAAATACAGCTATACCACCTACCTAGGCAGGTGCCTAAGGAGGGTATAGTCTCACAAATGGCGTAGTTGGCAGGATTCCTTGAAAGAAGGATACTGTAGGAGTGCAGTGGAGTCACCAGCGCCGGAGAACAGGACCGGGACTGCAGTGGACCACACCCAGAGGACTCCAGGGTCTGGAAAGGAAAAGAACTTTCTCAAAGCCAGAATCACCACCTGACTCAGGTAAAGGTATCTGGGTACAGCCAGGGTGGGATTCTGTAAGGAGAGATAAGGGGGACTGAAAACCCAACTGCTTAACTGCATTTAAAAAAAAAAAAAAAAAGGGTGCCGCACTTGGTGTGTTTTTTTTCCTTTATTGTTGTAGGCTGCCAACATGGAGACGCCACAAGACACGCTGCGTTGGATTGGGCTCCAATTCGAAAAACAAAGAGAGCTGGCCCAGCAGTGTCAGAAGCAAGCTTTAGCAGTCATGCAAGCGCAGCAGAAGCCACTAACAGACTTGGTACAGGCTTTGCTGAAGGAGCGGCTAACAGACAAGATGCCTGAAGGACACTACTGTGGGGTAGGCCCACAAACTTGTGGGGTCTTATCTTTCGGACAATGGTCAGATAAGGACAATATAGATGACTTTCTCGAGGCCTTTGAGCAGGTAGCTCGAGGTGCAGGTTGGCCCGAGAAGCAGTGGGCGGTCCGGTTAGCCACCTCCCTGACGGGAGAAGCCTTGGCAGCTTATAAAGCTATGCCCGCCGCCCATACGAGACAGGCTAGGCCTGTCGCCTATGATGTATCGCCGGATGTTAAGGGCGACAAAAATCCAGCCGGGTGAAACTCCTAAGGCACTAGGCCAACGGATACGTAGCCTGGTGTGGAAGTGGCTTACTCCAGAAGGGAAAACAGTTGAGAGTATTCTTGATATGCTCGTGCTGGAACAATTCTCTGAGGCTGTGCCCGCTGAAGTAAGAGCATTCCTCACTCTCCAAAATTGCCAGACTTCAGACGAGGCCGCTCACTTAACCGAAAGGTTCATGGAGGCTCGGTTAGCCCATGAGCCTCACGGAGGAGCTAGCAACTCGTATGGGGTGGCCAATTTTAGCAGAGTAATGAAAGACCCTAGGTCATGTGCACCTGATACCAAGAAATGTATGGGTAGAGGCATGGGAAATGAGACCGCATGAAATGTTTTAGAAGTGGGAAGAGGGGTCACAGGAGAGATGAATGCATGTTACGCACAGCACTGATGGGTGAAAAGGGAAAATATAGGCAGGAAGGCTTCTGCCTGGATGTGGAGGTACAGGGCGTGTTAGCCAAGGCCCTCCTGGATTCAGGGGCAGACCAAACTATGGTGTCGAAGAAATTCTGGCGCCTCCTACAGGATAGTGGGGTAATTCCCCTGAATCAACCAGAGGGCAGAACTAAGATCCGCTGTATACACGGGTCATCCACTTCCTATCCTCTGTATAGGGTGGTGGTAAAAGGTTTAGGCACACGAAGAAAGGTCTTAGTAGCGGTAATACCCCGGTTGCCCTATGATATAGTTTTAGGCCGAGACTGGCTGCCGTTCTGCAAGAGCATTAGGGAGGGCATGCAAGAGAAAAGGGGGCTGGTATCCACAAGGTCACAGGTCCAAAGTTCGAGGGAGAGCATTGGACTCCTGGAGGATACTGACCTCCAGGGGAAGGGGCAGAACCTCGGTTGGAGGGAGATAGACCCCTAGAGGACCTGTTAGGAGAGCTACCCAAACACGATGATTTAATTAACCCTCCAAAAAAGGCTAGTAAGAAAAGGTCCTCAAGCAATTATGGACCTCAAGCAATTCAGAAAAGCCATAAAGCACCACCACTTCCTTCTACACTTCTCCCAGTTCCAATACACATCATCTACCCTCTAACACATTCCAAGCCCTCATAGTAAAATTGTAAATACCTTATTTACTCAAGATGTTAATAAGAAATTTTCTTCATTGTATATAGGTTCATAACAAATATGTACAAAGTTTCCCAAAGTTATAATCCCAGTTGAATTCTCCTGTTATATGTAAACTCACAACAGCCTGTTGCTTGCAATGAGTATTCTTGTTTTAATGTAAACCGCGCTGATGAAAAAGAGTGCGGTATAAAAGAACTATAAATAAAATAAATAAATAAAAGCAAAGGTGATAAACTATGAGAGCGCCACCATAGGGCCCAACTGAGGGCAGGAGCAGGGGATGGGCTAGGTTTTCCCTGGGTACCGGCTGAGCTAGTGCAGAGGTTTCCCTCATTCTCGAAAGAACAAAAAGCGGACCCCGTGTTGAAGCGTGCATTTGAGTATGCCCAGTCTGATAGAGACTTTCTTCCCAGGTTTTTGCTGGAAGAAGAGATACTATACCGGGAGAGTAACGATCCCCAGACTGGCGCTGTTAGAAAACAGCTAGTGGTGCCCACCGCTTTTAAGGCGGTCGTAATGAGATTGGCCCATGACCACCCGGTGGGAGGGCATAAAGGAGTGGTAGGTACCCTGGACCAGATATTGGCCCGTTTCTATTGGCCGGGGATGTTCAAAGAGACCAAGCGTTTTTGCGAGGCATGCCCTTCGTGTCAGAGGGTCTCTGCCGCAAAACCAAAAGGGGTTCCCATGATACCAACACCCACTATATCTGAACCAGTGCGCCGGATGGTGATGGATATAGTGGGGCCCCTAGTAAAAACCCCTAGGCGGTTTCAATATATTTTGGTCATAATGGATCTGGCCACCCGGTTCCCATGGGCAATACCGTTGAGGAATATTTCAGCGAAGAAAATAGCGGGGGAATTAGTCAAAATATTCTGTGAAGTGGGATTCCCAAAGGAGATGTTAACGGACAGGGGAAGCAATTTCCTATCAAGATATCTAACACAAGTCTGGGACGCCTTTGGGATACGTCACCTAAAAACAGCAGCTTACCATCCACAGTCCAACGGATTGGTGGAACGTTTTAATCAGACCCTCAAGCAGATGTTGAGGCAGGGACTAGATGGGAAAATGGCTGACTGGGACATTATGCTCCCATTCATTTTATATGCCAGCAGGGAACGCACACAGGCCTCGTTGGGAGTTTCCCCATATGAGTTGATGTTCGGCCGTGACCCAAGGGGAGTCCTTGACATTCTAAGGGAGCAATGGGCAGAACCAAAAGGGGAAGAAATAGGGTGACATTGCTACGGTATGCAGGTGCCAGTATTGGGAGATGCTGCTCCGCGCAGGGCCCAGCAGCCTGACCCTCCATGAGGCTTTGGATAGTGGTGCCTGTGAGTGTGAGTGTTTGTGCCGCTGCTCTAGGGCAGAGGTGCCCAACTCCGGTCCTTGTGGGTCAAACACGGTTCAGGTTTTCATGCTGAGCCTAATGAATACGCATGAGATACATTTGCATACAATGGGGGCGGCGCATACAAATGCAGCACAGGCATATTTATTAGGGACAGCATGACACCTGAATGGTGTTTGGCCCTCCAGGACGGCAGTTGGGAAACTCTGCTCTAGGGATTGCACATGCTTATGGTGTTTGTGCTCTGTAGGGTAAAATATAGGCGTTTCCGGCTTATTTATTTTATCTACAATAAAGGTTCCCTCTTTATTACCATGGTTTAGTACTGGGTAAATTATGGGGACAAGGTTGGTAGGAGCCACAGTGGGACTTGAACTTGTGACCTTCTGCCCCTGAACACACTGGCTGCGTGTACTGCACCAAACTGCTGCCATGGGGGCTGGTCATTCCCTGGGGTACCATGACTGTTTGTCAGACAGACCTTGTCTGTTGCAGTGCACGGCACCCACCTAAACGTGGCTTGGCCGTGGTCTGCTGTGGGCAGATGCCACTGCCTCCTCTGCCACCAGCACCCCTCCGTCACCATGCTGACATGCCATTATGTCGGTGGTGCTGGTGGTGCGCAGTCCCAGGTCATCCAGTGTGCCAGTAGGTGGCTGCCTATGGTGCGTGATATGGGGTAGGGGTGCCTGCATAGACATCCACGCTTCCCCCCTGCACCGCCTGCCAATGTTATGTGCCCTTTGGGGTACTTGCTGGGTACTATCCCCTGGGACACTGTGGGACACACACTTGTGGCCATGTTTGCCCTTGGTCAGTTGCTGTCTTGCTGGTTTTCTGCTTCTACATTCCTATATGTCACCTAGGCATCTGCCTAGCCCACCCTGTGCCCCAGCTGCAACACTGCATGTCCTGCCTGCAGCCCCCTGTACCCCATTTTCAGCCTCACCATAGTGCCCTCTCGTACTTGGGCACTATGATGTTGCTGCACATGTATCACTACTATCACCTTTCTTGGTTTCCCTGCCTTTGCTGCACATTTCTGCACATTGCCGACTGAAATGGTCTCTCTCCCCTGCAAATATGCCTCTAGCGCGAGGTTTTCACTGGCGCTAATTTTCAGACCTTCATTTCACGGCTTTAGTGTGCATGGGGCCTCTCCCCGCCCACTCTCTGCCCATTGACCCTTTATCTCCGCCCCTAGGGAGCCTTACTCCGCCCTCTGGGGAGCCGTATTCCACCTTCTGTGCACCTTAACGCCGCAGGAGACATTATCGCGCGATATGTGACGTTCTCGCATGGTAGTGCACCATTATCACGGGATAACATCACAGCTGCTCCATTAGCGCCGTTTAGTAAACATACCCCCTAGTAGAAATATTGTCACACTTTTTAACATTGTATTATTCTTTCCAAATCATTGCACATTTGGGAACTATTCTATTCAAACCACTCCTCCCATTTCATTTCAAGGTCAATGTCAACACAGATAGACACACACGCATACAGAGGAAGAATTCCATCCTCATGCTTTCCCCATCTGCAACAGAGGCCATTAATATCTGGTCGAAGGACTGAACATTAGTTTGAAAAGTAATGAATCCCATTTCTAAAATGAGGAGTTTTCACGGTTTTTACAATGCACTTTCACTTGCTAGAATGTCTTTTGTTCAGAGCGTAGATACCTGTCTGGTTTAGGAAAATGTTGATAATCCGCTTATACTCACAGGACAAATTTGAAATGGAAACAGATCATGAGGAGCCATAATAAATTTAGCAATTATATTCTAGGCGCGTGCAGAACAAAAATGTTCTACTGTATTTTCTTTAGCTTCCTATGTCATCTACAGGATTTGTAGTTTTCTTTTTTAAATTTCATTTTGTAGGAAATGTTCATAGCACGCTCTACCACCCATAACATGTACTATTGCATAAGAGTACACACCACAGCAATAGTATGTACTATTAATGACAAGAAGCAATGGAATTTGGGATTTGTTTCTTCCATTTTCAATTGAAAGCGACATGAAACGATACCAGCAATGTTGCTGACATTTCCTATGTTGTTTCAAACCACTGCATATCCCTATTATATTTTGCCTTTTTAATTCTAAAAGATATCATATAAAAATCTGCATGCTCCTAAACCATTTGGAAGTGAGGAAACGTAGACAGAAATGAGAGACTGGCAAGAGGTGGCTGACGTCAGTGAAAAGAGAAGGACCCCTCAGGCCAAATCCTTCTGTCCTTTCGCACCTAGCCCTGACACAGGGTTGCCATATTTTCCACAAACCTTGAATGGACACTCATAGAGCACCATTATGCTAATTTGTAGAATTTTTATTTTCTTTATATGTTACATTCTGCCCCCTCCCCCCAGTCGCACTAATGAATAGGAGAGCCTTACTGTGAACTATTAGAAACTTACTCCATCCACCCCCCTCCCTGTCCCCACCCATTGCTGCTGCGCTCTTGCAAATGCTAGCCAGCAGCACTAAACCTCTCCAGGGAGCCTACCGGCAGCTGGGCAGGGATCCGACTCAAGCAGAGGGAGACTAAAGGAAGGGGAAGACTCTGTCCCCGTGCAGGGGGGAAGGGAAACTGCAGCTTGAAAGCAGGCCCCAGCAGGAGCTGAAATATGCTTTCACATTGTTACAGCACCAGAGCAAACTGGTGCACAAGCAAAAGTCAGCAATATGCAGCTTCTGAGAGAGGGAAATCTAGACTATTGCTTATGCCTAAATCCAGGTCTGGGTGACAAGTGCAGTCTTTGTAGGCTGCTGCATCTTAAAATAGTCTAATAAACAAATAGATGTAGTGTGTGAGCAACTTCCAGCAAATGGAAATGTGGAAAGTGGACACTGCAGCTTTTGTCAGAGTTGGTCTTACGTTATCAGTAGTGCCAGTGTCCTTTCCTCCCTGGTTGTTGTACTAGGGAATTGATCCTTATCTCTGACAGTCTACATCCTGCCTCCTGGATTAGATTGCAGCTGTATCATGTTTCCTACCTCCTTTTGTCAAACCGTCTTGTCTGGCCTCAGCTCCACTGCCAAAGACATTCACCACTTCCCACATTGAGTAACCAGATCTTCTGTGCAAAAGGAGACAGAGTTGGAGGAGTCAAGAGGAAAAGCAAATATTCACCATTTAGGAGCACTGACCTAGTTCCAGGTTTATACTCTTATTTATGTGTCTGTGTGAAGTATGGAAATAGACAGAAAAGGAGTTGGGTTCCTGTTTTCATACCTTCTCTTCCAGCTTGCCTCCCCTGATCCCTCACCTAGACCAAAGAAGAAAGGGGACATTAACTTCTACAGACTTCAATGAACAATAGAAAGTTTACATCAGGAACTGGGTCAGAGGTACAGAGCATTTTCTACAGCGATAATTTTATAAGAGCAAGGGGGATGTTTACTAAACTGTCCTAATGTTACCGCCACTAGTTGCAGCGTTAATGTGAAGAATAACATATAAGAAAGTGGGCGTTCCGGCGCCAATGCAACTATAGCTGGTTATCGCGTGATAGAGAGCGCCTTGCCGACATCGTGCGATAGTGTGCACGCCATGGCTCGTTAGCGCGTGATAACCATAATTACGTAGCAGCGCTGCAGCAATAGCTAAAAAAGATGTAGCACACTGGTTAATACAATGACTGCCAAAACAGCAGTCATGAGTTTGATCCCTCCGTGGGGTTCTTTAATAAGATTGTCTGAGGGATTTCCTTTTAATTTAAATCACCCTTTTAATAAAAACAACCACCCTCACAGTGCCGTAACCTAAGATGCCTCATAAGGTGCCCCATAGGTCACATTATAAAGTGCCCTGTCTGCCAAGGCACCTTATAATGTGCCCTATAGGCACCTTATGAGGCACCTTAGGTTACGGCACTGTGAGGGTGGTTTTGCTGGCAGCACTGATTTAAATTAAAAGACAATCCCTCAGAAAGCCCTATTAAAGAACACCACTGTGGGATTGAACTCATGACCTTTGCCTCTATAGCCATTGTAATAACCAGTAGGCTACATCTTTATAGTTTCCAATACAGTGCTGGCTGGCTACAGAAAGACTGCAGGTCACCACACAAACTGTCTGCTGTGGTTACCAGGATAGGGCAAACCCACCCGTACCCATGATGCACTACACATGCAGATCAGCAGTCTATATCTCAAGATTGGGTATGCGCCTCTACAGCACCCCAGCCTGGTAGGGGGAACTGACCGTGTGTGTTACTGGCACAGAGTAGCTACAGACCGTGACATTGTGCGGTTCCTGTGCTCACCCTGAGGGTAGGTGGGGCGCCCAGCACCAGGTCCGCAGCACCTGACTTGACTGAGATAGGCTGTGCTGTAGGTCCCCTTCAGTGCTATTGTGGGACAGATAGTCTTTGTAGACACACCTAAAATACACCTGTGTCCATCTGTATTTCCAAGTTACAAGCTCTTGTGGACTATGATGCACCTGGAATAGTGCATATACTGTGTGGTTGCCATGGTTATATGTTATAAGAGAAGGGTGGTGTTTGGAACCAAAAGCGGATTATGTAGCACCACCCAACCTGCTCTCTCTGGGTCAGAGTGGGGGACAGGATCTCCCACCAACAGATCCACATTCTACATCTCTGCAATGGTGGCAGCAGAGGGGACTATCAACCTCAGTCCTGCTGGGGAATAGGCACTCTCCAGGGCAGTCAATGCAGATCTGTACGTATCACATAGGGCACTTGCAGACAAGCAGTAGGCCTGGAAAAGCTCAGCTGCCCCCCACCACAATCTGACATTAACCAGCAGAGGACACAGTCAGTCTCTACCCACCACACCCTGCAAGGTGTTCCAGCAATTCACATGCTAACTGCAGACAGTCTGCTAGCTAGTACATAGTGCATGTTCCTGAGAAACTGTGTGCACCCAAAAGTGAGATGTAAGCACACACACACCAAGCAAGTATACCAGCAATTGGGCCACAGAAAAGAGAACTCATAGACATTACTTGAGAGAACCACTGTATAGCAATATGCCATGGTCACTGCTCAGTCAGGGTGAGAGTGACCTCCCAGCATGACATGCTGTGGCCACCCTGTCCTTGCAGGTGGTGGTCGGGCACTACAATGTCCCAGCCATTGCTCTATGCCCTGTGCAGATGCATCCTGCCCAGACCGCCGTGTCCGGGCCATACCCACAATATCTTGCTCCTCATTATGCACATTGGCAGGCTAACACTGGAGACAGTGCAAGCAATGGGGGCTCAGTAAGGTGTAGGCAGCCACAAAACACTGGTTAGACATACACACTCCCACACCTATTTCAGCATTGTGCAAAGATAGAGGTGGTTGACAGCCCTGTCCGCCACACCAGTCCTGGGCACAGTGCAGGCATTGCTAAGGTATGCAGGTGCTGGTAATGGTAGTTGCTGCTCCGCGCAGGGCCCAACAGCCTGAATCTCCATGAGGCTTTGGATAGTGGAGCCTGTGGGTGTGGGTGTTTGTGCACCTGTTGGCGGATGCTCTAGGGCAGAGGTTCCCAACTCCGGTCCTGGTGGGCCAAGCATGATTCAGATATTCAGGCTGTCCCTAATGACTGTGCATGAGATACATTTGCATACAATGGGGGCACTGCATACCAATGTATCTCATGCATATTTATTAGGGACAGCATGAAATCCTGAAGGGTGTTTGGCCCTCCAGGACTGCAGTTGGGAACCTCTGCTCTAGGGACTGCACATGTTTATAGTGTATGTGCGCTGTAGGGTAAAATATAGGGACATGGTCTGCAGGAGCCACAGCTGGGACTTGAACCTGTGATCTTCTGCCCCTGAATACACTGGCTGTGTGTACTGCACCAAACCATTGCCACAGAAGCAGGTCAGTCCCTGGGGATACCATTACTGTTCATCAGATAGACCTTGTCTGTTGCACTGCACATCACCCACCTGAACAGAGCTTGGCCTTGGTGTGCTGTGGGCAGATGCCACTGCCCCCTCCACCACTAGCACCCTCCGCCACCTTGCTGATATGCCCTTATGCCGGTGGTGCGCAGTCCCAGGCCATCCAGTGTGCCGGTAGGCGGCTGCCTATGGTGTGGGATCTGGGGTAGGGGTACCTACATAGACATCCATGCTTCCCCACAGCACCACCTGTCACTGTTATGTGCCCTTTGGGGTACCTGATGGGTGATGTCCCCTTGGACACTGTGGGACACACACTTGTGGGCATGTTTGACCTTGGTCAGTTGCTGGCTTGCTGATTTGCAGTTTCTGTGTTCCTATGTGCCACCTAGGCATCTGCCTAGTCCACCCTGTGCCCCAGCTGCCCCACTGCATGTCCCGCCTGCAGCCCCCTGTACCCTATTTACAGCCTCACCGTAGTGCCTTTTCGTTCTTGGGCACTGTGCTGTTGCTGCACATGTATCACTACTATCACTTTTCTTGGTTTCCCTGCCTTTGTGTACATTGCTGACTGAAATGGTTTCTTTCTCCTGCAAATGTGCCTCTAACGCGAGGTTTTCACTGGCGTTAATTTTCAGACCTTCATTTAACAGCGTTAATGTGCCTGGAGTCTCTCCCCGCCCACTCTCCGCCTATTGACCCCTTCTCTCTGCCCTCTGAGGAGCCTTACTCCATCCTCTGTGTGCCTTAACGCCGCTGGAGACATTATCATGCAAAACCTCACGCTATCGCGCGATAATGTTACTTTATCGTGCGCTGTTACGTATCACGCGGTAACGTTACGTATCGCACGCAAACTGCACCGCTGCAATGTTATCGCTGTTTAATAAACGTCCCCCAAAGTGTATACGATTCTGATGTAGGTGTGTTTGGAGTACATTTTGGCAGGGCCGGCCAACCATTAGACAAGACAAGGCAGTTGTTTAGTGTGAAAGCTTTGGAGGATGGTAAAGAACAGCTGCAGTCAAATCTAAATAGATCCTGACTTAAAACCAACAGCACATTCTATTACCTGCAGGAGCGATGGCACAAACATACATACAAGGTAAAGTTTCATATGTAAAACCACAGGTTCGATATTCAGCAGCGGCAGTCAGCCTGGCCACCACTGCAGAAACTGTAACAGTATATTCAGCACCAGAGCCCCTCCAGCACCTGTCATTAGAGATCCGGTTTCACCACTCAGAGCATTTGCGATGTTCATGCCATTAAGACAGTCACTGACCTGGCCTAACGTTTTACAGTTTGCCTATTTGGTTAGTAGCTGAATATCACCGTTAACCAGATCGGCATCAGGACGGTCCCAGCTCTGCCTACAGACCACTTGAAAACAAACCGTAAGTGTCTAAGGGGCTCTGTGATGGTATTCAGTGGCACTAACTGGTTAGTGCTGTTGAATATCGAGCAGAGCAGGATAAGCCACTTAGCAGGTCCCGCTAACAGGCAAAACGCTTTTGATTATCAACCAAATGGTGCCTAATTATGCATGCTGACCGGATTGTTGTAGGAGGGCTGGTTTTGGGATGATCATGGTTGTTGAATTTGATTATCTTGGGACATGGGGGAGGGGATAAGGCTGAAGGCTCACGCAGGGGATGCACCCGGCAGAGCGCTGTCAAGGTCACAATGCATTCTTTATAAAATAAACATGACTGTGCATACTACTCGTGTGCACATTTATACCTGCTCCTCAGCTGCAGTAATGTAACTGTAAGGGTCGTTATATAGGCCCGAAATAGGCACCCATTTGGCCTCTCCACCTAGACAACCTGTTATAAAATTATTCTCAAACTGGGGAAACGTATTTATTATAATTCATTTCTATGGACACATTTCTGTTTTCAAAAAAATAACTTGTGCAAAATATTGTTTTAATCCTTTTATCCCTAGTAGTAGGGTGTAATAATTCTAGAAAGGGCCCCTTGTATATTTTTTCACCTTGACTTACCTGCTTACCTTTACATGAATATTCAGCTCACTAACCCTGTTCTGCAGTTGAATATTAGACTAAGGGGTATGTTTACTAAACTCCGGTAATGTTACCCGCATTAAGTTCCCAAGTAGTGTTACGGATGCCCATATAAAGGCGTGGGCGTTGCATCGTTACGGCAAGCCATGTCAGCTAACGCGCATTATAAGGCGCTTTAGACTAACGCGCGTTACAAGGCTTCTTATAAGGCACCTTACAAGGCACATGACAAGGCGCCTTGTAAGGTGCCTTGTAATGTGCCTTATAAGTTGCCTTGTTAGGTGCCTTGTTAGGTACCTTAAAAGGTGCCCTCTAAGGTGCCTTGTAAGGTGCCTCATAGGGCTCCTTAGGCTAAGCTCCGTATTAGGCACCCCTGGACAAGGAACCTTAGAAGGCACCCTGGGTTATGGAACCATAGGTTAAGGTGGCCTAACAAGGTTACGGTGCCCTAGGTTAGTATGCCCTAAGGGTTGCAAGGTGCTTCAGGATGACATGCATGACCTGTGAGGCATAGAAACAGATGTAGCCCCAAGTAAGGAGATCCTGGATTCTCTACAGGGAGAACTATTCAGGCAATTGGTAACAGACCCCACACGTGAAGGGGCCATACTGGACTTAGTGCTTACCAATGGTGAAAGTGTTTCTGATGTTGTAGTGGGAGATCATTTTGCATCCAGTGATCACCAGATGGTGTGGTTCAGTATTAGGACTAGGGCTGTTAGAATCCATTCCAAGGTGAAGATCTTAGACTTTAGGAAGACTAACTTTGCGAAGATGAGCCAATACCTCAGGGAGTCGTTAGTGGGATGGGAACAGCTGGGGGATGTAGAAAAACAGTGGGCAAAACTGAAAGGGGGTATTTTAAAGGCAACCAACCTTTTTGTTAAAATGGTAAATAAAGGCAAAAGGAACAGGAGACCGCTATGGTTTTCGAAGGAAGTAGCTGAAAAAGTGAAGAAAAAGAGGGAGGCCTTCATGAAATACAAGAGATCACAGAGAGAGGAAGACAGGCATCTGTATTTGGAAAAACTTAGAGAAGCTAGCAAAGTAGTCAAGAAGGCAAAGATTCAAATGGAGGAGGAAATAGCCAATGCAATAAAATGGGGGGATAAGACATTTTTCAGATATATTAGTGAGAAGAGGAAGGGCAAAAGTGGTATTGTCAGACTCAAGGGTGCAGGGGGGGAATATGTAGAAGCTGATAAGGATAAAGCGGAATTGCTTAACAAATATTTTTGTTCTGTGTTCACAGATGAAGAACCAGGAGCAGGACCTCAGAAAACACCCACAAATAAGAACAGAAGCGAGGGACATCTTGAACAATTTTCAGAAGACTGTGTTCGTGAGAAACTAGCTCAACTTAAAGTAGACAAAGCGATGGGACCGGATGGGATACACCCTAGAATACTGAGGGACCTTGGGGACGTTCTAGCAACTCCACTGACTGACCTTTTCAATGCCTCGTTGGAGTCGGGAGTGGTGCCAAAGGACTGGAGAGAGGCTCATGTGGTGCCTTTACACAAAAGCGGAAGTAAGGATGTGGTTGAAAACTACAGGCCGGTTATAGTTTAACTTCGGTGGTGAGTAAATTACACAGGTACACTAAAAAAAATTTTGTTTAAACTGCCTCTAATGTTTCGATTGATTTTTACGTTTTTTGGTGCGCTGAATCCAAATCTGGTAACCAATTTGCTCCATCACGTATAGATTTTTTGCTACATTGGGTTAGCAGTTTGAGGTGAACGTTTCAGATTGAGTGCGATCGAGATAAAAGTTTCTTGGATGAATTCTTTATACTAATTGTTTAGTAGTTATTCAAATAAGAATAAAGAAAATTGTAACAAGGCAGCACATAAGAATAGAGTAATGTCAACAAAACACACTGTGATGGTAGCAAAATTGTCTACACTTAAAACAGCCACATACATGTGCACAAACATTGAGCATATAAGAGCGAGGTTAGACACAAAGCAAAGCAAAGAAATGTGCAAAAAATGTTGTACAGGTATGTATGTAAGAATAGAAAACGCAAACCGCACCATTGCAATACATGAAGACAAACACCCGATGGTGTGAAAATAAAATTCTAATAAATGAGATCTGACACTGTGGTAATAACTAGCAAATTTTTATTTCAAAGTTTAGTAAAAACACGATATTTGTCAACACAGTTTAGATTTTAAAGTCATTCTTGGGTCAATCAATCTCCTGGTGGGCCCGTTTCTTCTTCCCCCGAATGCTTCTCTTGGTGCGCTGCTTGGCGTATTTTTCATCTGGGGTTTCCCGCAGCAGCAACCAGCCATCATAGTGGTGTTCCATCTTCCTTGGTACCTTCTCTCTGCGTCCTTGATGTTCTGGTGAAACCTTTCACCTTGTTCTTCACTGTACGCCCCCAAGTTTTCGGGAAAGTAGTTCACATGGGAGTGCAAGAAATGGACTTTCAGGCTCATGTTACAGCCTTGTTCTTTGAAGGCATTGAGCATCCTGGCAACAATATCCTTATAGTTCTCATCCTGCCTGTTCCCCAAGAATTTGAGAACAACATCCTTGAAGGAATCCCAGGCTTCTTTTTCCTTCTCAGACATCGTTTCAGCGAATGCTCCATCTGAAATGAGTTTCCTTATATCAGGGCCAACAAACACTCCTTCCTTTAGCTTTGCTTCAGAAAGTCGGGGGAACTTTGAGCAAAGGTACCGAAAGCACTCACCATCTTTTGGAAGGGACTTGATGAATTGCTTAATGAGACCCAATTTAATGTGGAGAGGTGGTAATAGAATTTTATCACGAGGTACCAAGCTCTCATGAAGAACATTTTTCTCACCGGGTCTCAAATACTCCCGAATTGGCCAGTCTTTTTTCCCCAGTGTAGGTCGCGGGCCCGGCTATCCCACAAGCAAAGGAAGCAGGGATATTTGGTGAAACCGGATTGCTGCCCTAATAGCATGGATAGAATTTTAAAGTCTCCACAAATCATCCACTTATGCTCATCATAACGAATCTTCTGAAGAATCAGGGCCAAATTCTCGTATTTTTCTTGGAGAATAACAGAGTGAGCAATAGGAACTGAAGCGAATGTGTTGCCATTATGAAGAAGAACACCTTTTATGCTGTCTTTTGACGAATCAATGAACAGCCGCCATTCAGCAGGATCATACTTGAGTTTAAACTTTTCCATCACTCCGTATATATCGTTGCAAAATACCAAATCTTCCTCTTTGCTGAAATACTTCAAAAATTGTGTCTCGCGGTTGCGGTACCAATAAAAAGTTGTTCCTGTGACAATAGATTTTTCTGTTTAAGCCGAGAACCTAGCAGTTGGGCAGCATCTTTTGGGAGTCCTAAATCCCGGACTAAATCATTCAATTCAGCTTGAGAGAAAAGTTCAGGTTTCGGATCTGGTTCAGTTTCAAACTCGGAAGTACTGGACTCATCGGGAAAAGCCATCTGATGAGTCTCATCATGATCAGAACCGTCCACACAAATATGATCCAAAGATTTTGGTGGTTCAGGCACAGGTACTTCGTTGCTATGAGGCATAGGTCTAATTGCTGAGGGAAGGTTGGGGTAACTTATTACGTTCTTATTTTTTAAGTTGTATCCCTTCACAATGCAAGAGCAAAAATAGCAGTCACTGCTGTGGTCTCTTTGTTCACGCCACATCATAGGTATTCCGAAACGAAATGCTTGTTTTTTACCTTTCATCCATAAGCGTAGATCTTCCTCACATGTCTTGCACACTTTGTGAGGAGCCCACGGTTTGTCTTGATCGCCTAACTTCAAACCGAAATAGGCGAAATATACTTTTTTAATAAATGCAGAAATGTTCCTCTGCCGCTTTTTCACGGTATATTCCCCACAAATAAAACAAAAACTGTCCGGAGAGTTGACGCAACCTCTGGCTCTGTGAGCCATCACAAATACACAGCACTGCAAACTACAACTGTAGTGAACCACTTCGGAATAAAGCTGGATTACGACTGAGCAAACAAAAGGTAATAATGAACTTGCAAGAAACTGAAATTTGACAGGAACGTTCATGTCGCAACCACCGTGTTTGAGCGAGCGAACGAGGCGAGGCGAACAGGAAAGAACATGCGCCAGCGTGAGTACTGGATTTAGCCCCCCGCCTCCCAATTGTCCTGTTAATGTATAAAATGAATACAAAACACTCTAAAATATCATGAGGGAGTGTTTCTAGTTAGTTAACCATTACAACCTCTATTTTGGGCCAAGAAAATAAACTGCAGTCGGCTAAAAAGAAATTATGTGAACATTCCTTATATGGGTAAGAAATCTAATTTTGCAAGAAAACGTGACGTGATGGAACATTTTGGCTATTTTTCCTGGATTCAGCACCCCAAAATCTATAGGAATCAGTTGCAAAACTGGAGGCAGTTTTTTGGTAGTGTACCTGTGTTATTGGAAACGCTGCTGAAAGAGAAAATAGTGAGGTTTCTGGAGTCCGGCGGATTACAGGATCCGAGGCAGCATGGATTCACCAGAGGCAGGTCTTGTCAGACAAATCTGATTGATTTCTTTGACTGGGTGACCAGGGAGTTGGACCGAGGGAGAGCTCTAGATGTGGTGTATTTAGATTTCAGTAAAGCCTTTGACACTGTTCCTCACAGGCGACTTATAAACAAACTGAGCACCCTAGGGATGGACCCTAAAGTTACTGCTTGGGTTAGAAATTGGTTGGGTGGGAGGCAACAAAGAGTACAAGTAAATGGAGCTCACTCTGAGGAGAAGGATGTTACCAGTGGTGTGCCCCAGGGATCTGTCCTTGGTCCGATTCTTTTTAACATCTTTGTTAGTGTTATAGCGGAAGGGCTGTCGGGTAAGGTTTGCCTCTTTGCGGATGATACCAAAATCTGCAATAGAGTAGACACCCAGGAAGGTGTAGATAACATGAGGAGGGATCTAGCTAAGCTTGAAGAATGGTCTAGAATTTGGCAGCTGGGATTTAATGTTAAAAAATGTAAGGTCATGCATTTGGGCTGCAGCAATCCAAGGGAGCAATACAGTATAGGTGAAGTACTTTTGTCCACTAAAGAAGAGCGGGACCTAGGCGTGGTTGTGTCTGATGATCTTAAAGTAGCTAAACAGGTAGAAAAGGCGACGGCAAAAGCTAGAAGGATGCTTGGGTGCATACGGAGAGGAATGGCTAGCAGAAAAAAGGAGGTGATAATGCCTCTGTATAAGTCTTTGGTGCGACCTCATTTGGAGTATGGTGTGCAATTCTGGAGACCGCACCTTCAAAAGGATGTGAACAGGATGGAGTCGGTGCAGAGGGTTGCTACTAAAATGATTAATGGGCTTCATTATAAAGCATATGAGGACAGACTTAAGGATCTTAATATGTACACCTTAGAGGAAAGGCGGGATAGAGGTGATATGATTGAGATGTTTAAATACCTCCGTGGCATAAATGTTCAGGGAGAGAGCCTCTTTCAATTGAAAGCAAGTTCTGCTACGAGGGGACATGGGATGAGGGTGAAGGGAGATAGATTCAGGAGTGATATGCGGAAATATTTCTTTACGGAAAGAGTAGTGGATCCGTGGAATAGTCTCCCAGTGGAGGTGGTAGAGATGAGGACAGTAACTGAATTCAAAAAAGCATGGGACCAACACAGAGGATCTCTAAAGGTAAAAATTGGACTGTTGTAGTTGTTATGGAAGGACAGACTAGATGGGCCTTGTGGTCTTTTTCTGTCATCATGTTTCTATGTTTCTATGTAACACTAGATAGAGCACCGATGAAAGGCAATGAACAGGTGAGTGAAGGAGGGAGAGCTGGGAGATGCTGGACCTGCCATATCTGCAGGCATCCCTTGTGGCTGCCAGTACTGTTGACAAACATGTTGGGGGCAACTGTACCAGAGCACAGGGTGTTGGCAATGTAAAATACTGTAAAGACAGTGGGTGGCAGATGATGGGAATGTGTGTCCCCCAGTGGAGACGGAGGTGGCAGGATAGTTACAATGATGGGTGGACAGAGGAGTGGTGGTGCCATGCAGATCAGGCACAGGCGAGGCAAGCACGAAGAGGTGCAATGCAGGAAAGGGTAGCAGTGCAGGACATGGGATGGCAGCCTGCACAGGCAGACAGGACTCTACACAGCCGACAGATGCAGATAGATGGACCAAAGGAATGTTGGCAACTGTGGCGAGGGTTATGGGCTGGCAGCACAGATCTGCAAAAATATGATTGTTACAGGCATGCAAACTATTTGAGTAAGACAGGCATGAGAGGAGGGAACAATGAGGAATTGAACTCATGAACACTGCCAAGAATAGCATTGTACTAACCAGTAGGCTATACCTCCATGATGTATCTCACAGCAATGGCTGGGTACAGAAGGACTACATGTCACCACACAAACTGTCTGCTCTGAGCACCAGGATAGGGTAACTCCCCCACCAGTACCCAGTACCTAGACATGCCATGGTCACTGCTCGGTCAGAGTGAGAGTGTCCTCCCAGCATGACATGCGGTGGCCATCCTGTCCATGCAGATGGTGGTTGGGCACTACAGTGTCCCAGCCATTGCCCCACACCCTGTGAAGACGCATCCTGGCCAATCCGCCCTATCTGGGCCATACCCACAATACCTTGCTCCTCATTATGCACATATTCAGGCTAACGCTGGTAACAGTGGGACATTGTGGGCCCAGTGAGGTGTGGGCAGCCACAAAACAATGAATAGACATACACACTCCTATTGCAGCATTGTGCAAAGATAGGGCTGGTTAGCAACCCTGCCTGCCACACTGGTCCTGATCACAGTGCCAACATTGATAAACTATGCAGGAGGCAGTAGTAGTGCTCTGGTGATAACTGCAGCTCTGTGCTGGGGCCAACAGCCTGACTCTCCATGCAGCTTTGGATTGTGGAGCCTTTGTACCCCTGTTTGCTGCTGCTTTGGGCTTTGCACATGTTGCTGTTGTATCTGCATTGTAGGGTAAACTATATGGACATGCTCTGCAGGATCCACAGCTGTGACTTGAACCTGTGACCCTTTGCTTCTGGACACATTGGCTGTGTGTACTGCACCACACTGTTGTCACAGATGCACAGTGCTCCCTGGAGCTACCTGTACTTTTCCTCAGCCAGACCTTTTATGTTGCACTGCACACCACGTACTGGTACAGGGCCACTGCCCCCTTCAGCATGGGCACTCCCCCCCCCTGCCATGCTGACATGACCATATGCTGTTGGTGCTGGTAGTGCACAGTCACAGGCCATCCACTGTGTGGGTAGGTGGTCGCCTAGGGAGCAGTGTCTGGGGTAGGGATGCATACATGGGCATCCTCACATCCTCCCCATCACCGCCTACCAATATTATGTCCCTCCGCTTGGGGGAGGGTTGGCTGGGGGGGATGTCAGGTCAGTGCCCTGGCAACTGTTAGCTAGGGTGGACCAGGTAGATGTAGGTGGCTTGTGTTTGGCCTTTGTCAGCTGCTGTCTTGCTGATGTCTGGTTTCTATGTTCCTATGTGCCACCTAGGTGACTGCCTATTCCACCCTGTGCCCCAGCTGCCCCCACTACATGTCCCGCCTGCAGCCCCCTATGCCCCATTTGCACCATCACCATAGTAGCCTTTCATACTTGGGCACTACAGTATGCTGTTGCTGCAAATGGAGCACTACTGTCATTTTTCTTGGGCTCCCTGCCTATGCTGTACATTGCTGAAACTGAAATGGTTTCTCTCTCTTGCAAATGTGTGCTAACGCCAGGTTTTCAGTTGCAGTAAGATTCAGCCCTTCGGTTCCCCCACGGTAGTGTGGAAGGGGCCTCTCCCCGCCCACTGACCCCTTCTCTCCGCCCTCTCTCCACCCTCTGCGGGACTTACCATGGCCAGGAATGTTAACGCGCGTTATGTAACGTTAACGCGGTTTAGTAAACATACCCCTTAGTGTCTGACTGAGTCGAGGTATTTTGTTAGCATGGAATTTCTATGTAGGAATTGGACTTATTCAGTTTTCCTAGTGGGTGGATGAATGATCTGTGTTCCAATGGGTACGCTCTTTGTTGTGTGAATTTTGAAAGTTAGTATTCTTATGGAATGGTAGATTTGCCTTGTTGGTTCTGTACTGTGGGTTCTTGTTTTTCTTTTTGTTCCTTGTGTGGAGTAAACTGTAGGGCATTTGTGGTCGGTAGTGGACTATCGACTGTCTTTTGGCAGATAGTTTGTGCTCTGACACTTCTAACCTGATGGGCAAGAGGAAGGTAAAAATGGACAAGCAGCCCTCGTTTGCCTGACAATCTTCTTCTGAATTACCTTCTTTAGCAGGAGCTGTCGGCCCCCTAGATTCCTTTGTGTAGCATCTGGAGTGACAGCCATGCAAGCCTATAGGAGAGATGCAACCGGCTGTTTTAACACCGAAGTCGGGGGGGACTCAGCATTTTACTTGGGCCCGCAATCTCCTGCTTCTGAGCAGAGGCACCCTCTGAAGGCAGTGTGTGTTTCTCTGGTTCCTAGTGGTAGTCAATTGGCCAGTACTCCAGAGGCTGGATCTCTGGCTACTCTTTGGGAGCTCCCTCCAAGACGTGACGCAGGGCTTTTTTTGACCCTGCAGGATAACTCTTTTGGTACCCCTCCTCGGAGATGCAGTGTGTCACAGCATTGGAATTCTGTGGCGCACAGGATCAAGTAGTCATGACCAGAGCAGGTAAACCAGTTGAGGAAACTGTGATGATATCTGCACCATTTCTCTTTTCTGTTACTTGACCGGAAAAATTTGTTGTGGAGACCATTTGGACTGCAATTACTTAGCTCAGCGAGGTGCTGGTTCCTCAGGTCCAGGCTTTGGCAGCCTAGGTTCAAGCGAATGCTACTATTATTAACTCTAATACTGGGAACTTGAATGCTGTTCGATCTTCTATCTCTAGAGACTGTTACAGACCCTTATGTTAGGGATGTCTCTACATTAAAGTTTAGAGTGGAGCAGTTAGCTAATTTGCGTGTAACAAATTTTCCTTGTTCTACCATTGTCTCTTCTAAATATATATTCAAAGCATATATGTCTGAGGCTCTGGGGGTTCCCCTGGGTTTCATCCGCCATTAGTTAAATTACATTATCTGCCAGTGGCCAGCTGCTGCAGCTGTTGTTCCTGGTCAAGGTTGATATCTTGAATGTTTCGGCTCTTTTAGAAAATTCTGATGTTGAGACTGTGGTTTCTGCGACTTTATCGGTGACATGTGCTTTAGTTTCAGACAGAGAGTGGCTCCTCCAATTGTTTTTTAGAACAAGGAACACTCCTTTTAAGGATCTCATGGTTCGGATACATCCAGATTTGGCAAGCAAAACTCAGCACAGGAGGTGTGAGATTCTCTTGCTTTGTCCAGGGATTCAACAGCTGGGAGGATTGTTCTATTTAAAATATCCCTGTAAGCATATGGTGAAGCTTTAATCAGTTGCATGCATTTTTTTTGGACCCTCTCGACTTTCTGGATTCATTAATGTTCGGTTGTCAGCTATGGGTCTCCGTAATTTAAGTGCTTGGCTGTATTTCCATAGCTTTAATATTATTTTGTATTTTGCTGGTTACAGCTTTCTACTTGTGTTCCCTTTTTTCCTTGCAAGTAAATGTGCTTGTAATTTGCATAAAAAGCATAAAAAAAGAATATGGATTGTCTTTGAGATTTGCAGTTTTGTGTTCTTAATTAATTTATTTATTTATTTACATTCTCTTATATACCGCGCTATTCTGCATCAGTGCGGTTTACATTGAACAAACTGAAATTACAATGAACAGGGCATTATAACTAGGAGATAACTATATTACAGGGAACATGGGCTATGGAGGGTTAAGTGGCTTGCCCAGGACCACAAGGAGCACCTGTGGGACTAGAAACCCCAGTCCTTCCGGCCCAAGGTTGCTGTCCTCAAGTGGGATTTGAACCCCCGACCTTCCGGCCTGAAGTACCTTGCCCCAACCACTAGGCCACTGCTAGTCTGAATTTTAAAATATCCTGTCGTTTCAGATTCAATGAAATCTCAAATTTTAAGGAAACATCTCAGTTTAATTTCTTTTTTGTAGCCTGATAGCTTCACTAATGCTGATTTCTGGCTTTGCCAGCTCTAGCACAGTCTATTCCAGGATGGGCATAATGATTTTTATTTATTTATTTTATTTAAAACTTTCTTATATACCGCCTCTTCCATAGATCAAAGGCGGTTTACATATAACAAGTGTAACATGAACAGGTTTTACATAGAACAGATTTTTAAATTATTTACAAATCAACTTTTAAATCAACAGTTTTTAAATTATTGACATTCAACATGATTGTGAATAACTATATTATTAATTGTAAACAACTATATACAGGAGTAGTAGAGTAGGTAGCTTAGGTAGACATTTGTTGGATTCAATCATCAACGTTGAGGTTACGGTGTGATCGTCTGCATTTAAGGTGGGTTTGTGATCTGTATTGTGTTTGAGAAGTGTTCTGTGAATAAGTGGGTTTTAAGTTCTCTCCTGAATAGATGGAGGTCTTTTATCATTCGGAGATTTAAAGGTAATTTGTTCCATATGGCGGGTGCAGCATATGAGAATGCTCTGGAGCTCGTGGTTTTTTTTGTTTTACGGATAGTGTTTTGTATGGCTAACGAGTATGTTGCATTTTGTCTTCGTGTTCTGTGTTCTGGTGGGGCTTGCAATAGGGTGGTTAGATGAGATGGAGAGATGTCATTGATGAGTTTAAATGTGGTTATGATTATTTTGTATGTTATTCTGCTATTTATGGGGAGCCAGTGCAATTCAAATAAGATGGGAGTTATGTGGTCGGTCAGGCGAGCTTTCGTTGTTACGCGAGCGCAGATATTTTGGGCTCTTTGGAGGAGGTTAGTGTTTGCTAGTGGTAGACCGTTTAGGAGACTGTTACAATAGTCGAAGTGGGGAGTGATGAGTGCACTGATGACCGATCTGAAATCGTGGGAGTCTAGGAGTGGTCTTAGGTGTTGTATGGTTTTTAGCTTGAAGAATATTGTCTTAACTGTTTGCTTTATGTGAGGGATCATACTGAGGGTATGGTCTAGAATTATTCCTAAGTATTTCACCTCTTTCTTGATTGGGATTGTTGTGTTGTTTATTGTGATGGTTTCCGGGAAGGTTGCGTTTAGTTTTCTTGCTACAAACATTGCTTCCGTTTTTTTCAGGTTGATTTTGAGGTGGTTTTTCTCAAGCCAGGTGTCTGTCTCTTTGATACATTCAGACATATTCTGGTATGTGGGGTTGTTTGTGTTAATTGGGAGGGTGAGCATGATGTCGTCAGCGTAGATATAATGGCTAACTTTGTATTTTTTGAATATACTTGTGATAGGTTGGAGGTAAATGTTGAAGAGGAGTGCTGAGAGAGCTGAGCCTTGGGGTATGCCTTGGTCTTGTGTGAAGGGTTCTGATGTGTTTTGGCCTAGTTGAATGCGTATTACTCGGTGGGTTATATATGAGATGAACCATTGGAGGATTGTCCCGCTAATTCCTATATCTTGGAGTCTGTTAATTAGTGTATTGTGGTTGACACTGTCAAAAGCGGCTGATATGTCTATGAAAATGAGGAGGAATCCTTGATTGTTATCGTCTGTGCCTTTAATGAGGTTATCTAACAGTGTTATTAGTAGGGTTTCTACCCCGTGAGATGGGCGGAATCCAAATTGGTGGGAGTCAAGGGGGGCATGAGAGTCAATATGGTCCTGGAGTTGAAGTTGTATGATTTTTTCAATTATTTTGGCTACGAATGGTATGCTGGCTATAGGCCTATATGAGTTTGGATCCTTTGGGTCTAATTTGTTGTTTTTTAAGATGGGTCGTATGGAGGTGAGTTTTAGGGGATCGGGCATTAAGCCTTGGGCAAGGGATTGGTTTACTATCGGTTGGATATGTACAGCGAGTTCAGTTTTTGAGGCTTTTATCCATGAAACTGGGCATGGGTCAAGGGGGGATGTTGTAGTATTGATCATTGTTATGACATTGAGGAGGTGTTTTTGGTCAATTTCGTGGAAGGTTGTCCATTTAAATGGTTGTTTTGGGTGTGAGTGCAGAGTTATAGTTTGGATGCTCGTTCTGTTTTTTAGCTTCTCAGCAAAGTGTGTAGCTAGGGTTTGTACTTTTATGTCTAGGTGATCCGGTTCATGTGTTTGGGTTTTGGTAAGGGATTTTACGATATTGAATAGTTCTCTTGGGCGGTTGATCGCCATATTTATCACTTTAGAGTGGTAGTCTTTTTTAGCTTTGTTGATTGTGTTTTTGTATATATTGAGTAGTGAGAGATATTGGGCTTTGTTGTCTTCAGACTTTACTTTTCTCCAAATTTTCTCTTGTTTTCTCAATTGTTTTCTTAGAGTCGAGAGATTTTTAGTAAACCATTTTTCAGATCTTTTTGGAGGTTGTTTTTGTGTGAGCTGGGTGGGGGTTGCTGCGCTTTTTATAGTTGAGTTCCATTGGTCTGTTAATTCATTGACGTTGGTTGTGTATGTTGAGAGTTTAGGTATTACTTCATTTAGGAAGGTATCCTTGTTAAAGTGGGTGAAGCGAGATTTGTGTGGAGGGATGGCTGGTGTGGTGTTGGAGGGTGCTGTGGGTGTGGTGAGGTTAAAAGTTATTAGATGGTGGTCTGACCAAGGTACATTGGTTATTATTGGAGGGGTATGGAGTTGTTGTTTATTGAGTATTGCAGGAAGGAAGATGAGGTCTAGGGTGTTTCCTTTTATGTGTGTGGGGGTGTGTATGATCTGTATATAGCCCATTTCTGTCATGGTGTCCATGAAATTTGTCGTGTGTTGTGCATTGATTGACGGTAGATTCAGGTCTCCTAGTATGATACGAGGTTTTTTTAGGGAGGCTGTACAGGCAAGTTCTAGGATAGGGGTGAGGTTTTTATGATCAGCTGAGGGGGGTCTGTAGATAAGGGAGAGTGCGAGGGTTTTATTTTCTATACAGATGATGTCTAGACCCTCTAAGTTGTTTATATCTGTTAGAGTGTATTGGAGATCTTTTTTAGCGAGGATGAGGGTTCCCCCTCCTCTCTTCGCTTCTCTGTGGCTGGAGAAAAGGTCATATTGTTGTATATTGAGTTGGTTTATTATGATTGTATCGGTGGGGGTTAGCCAGGTTTCAGTGATGAGGAATACGTCAGGTTTTTCGTCTCTGATTAGGTCATTGATTATAGGTATTTTGTTTTTTATGGATCTGGCATTTAAAAGGATAAACTTTCTAGGGGGGTGTGAGTTAGAAGTGGTGTTTATATCGTTAGGTGGTTGCAGGTTTATTTGTATCAATCTTGAATGAGGTATGTGGGGGTGGGCTCGGTGGGTTAAGTTAAGTGTGTAATTGTGTGTTTGTAATGTATTTCTGTATGGATTGTGTATAATAGGGATGTTGTTGTGTGTTACATAGCTTGATTTGTGTGTGCATATGATGTGTATTAGTTGGAGGATAAGTATAGTGAAGAGAATGGTGGTCTGAGGTCTTGTGAGAGTCATTATTGTGGAGTTATTCCAAGGTAGTAAGGAATATTTTATTGCAGTTGATGAACCTACGTAAATGATATATCGTTTCGGTGGGGTAAATATATTGACTGGTGTTACTACTGGCAACAGTGTCTCACAGTGACAATGTAAGAAGGGTAATTACTACTGGCAACAGTATTTTATAGTGACAATGCAAGAAGGGTAATTACTACTGGCAACAGTATTTTATAGTGACAATGCAAGAAGGGTAATTACTATTGGCAACAGTATTTTACATTGACAATGCAGGAAGGGTAATTACTACTGGCAACAGTATTTTATAGTGACAATGCAAGAAGGGTAATTACTACTGGCAACAGTATTTTATAGTGACAATGCAAGAAGGGTAATTACTATTGGCAACAGTATTTTATAGTGACAATGCAAGAAGGGTAATTACTATTGGCAACAGTATTTTACATTGACAATGCAGGAAGGGTAATTACTACTGGCAACAGTATTTTATAGTGACAATGCAAGAAGGGTAATTACTACTGGCAACAGTATTTTATAGTGACAATGCAAGAAGGGTAATTACTACTGGCAGCAGTATTTTATAGTGACAATGCAAGAAGGGTAATTACTACTGGCAACAGTATTTTACATTGACAATGCAGGAAGGGTAATTACTACTGGCTATATGATATCAGTTTTTTCTTTATTTGTTGTATACTTGCTGTTGGTAGCGTGGTTGAAGGATGCTCTGAATCTTTGTGGATGGTTATCAGCTGCTATCAAGTTTCTGGGTCTTTTATCGTATTGCTGCAGCGGGTGCTTTCCGTTCTCGAAGAGCTGAGGCTGCTAGATGCTTGGGTATCACTGTCGCTGCTTTGATGTGTTTGTTGATCGTGAGCTCAACCCGATGGGAACTCAAGCTGTTTTTTATTTGAGAAGGTTTGAGTAGCGATGGGTCCATCGGATGTTGTTCGGGCGTTTTTAATTAGGCCTCTGCCTAAGGGCCGTGCCAAAGGGCCCTCTGGCGAGGCCCTCAGGCGCGGGCCCGACAGGCGCGGGCACGCCTAGGCAGCGCTGCTTTAATCGCTGAGTCTGTAGGCCCGGATTGGGCAGCTCGTGCTGGGTGGGAGGTCCTGGTGCTCCGGCGTGCTCGATCCTCGCGCCGGAGGAGAGCTGAGAGACGCCGGAGTGCTGGGAGGCAGAGAGGGAGAGACAACGGTGCAGCGCTGCTTTAAGCGCTGAGTCTGTAGGCCCGGATTGGGCAGCTCGTGCTGGGTGGGAGGTCCTGGTGCTCCGGCGTGCTCGATCCTCGCGCCGGAGGAGAGCTGAGAGACGCCGGAGTGCTGGGAGGCAGAGAGGGAGAGACAACGGTGCAGCGCTGCTTTAAGCGCTGAGTCTGTAGGCCCGGATTGGGCAGCTCGTGCTGGGTGGGAGGTCCTGGTGCTCCGGCGTGCTCGATCCTCGCGCCGGAGGAGAGCTGAGAGACGCCGGAGTGCTGGGAGGCAGAGAGGGAGAGACAACGGTGCAGCGCTGCTTTAAGCGCTGAGTCTGTAGGCCCGGATTGGGCAGCTCGTGCTGGGTGGGAGGTCCTGGTGCTCCGGCGTGCTCGATCCTCGCGCCGGAGGAGAGCTGAGAGACGCCGGAGTGCTGGGAGGCAGAGAGGGAGAGACAACGGTGCAGCGCTGCTTTAAGCGCTGAGTCTGTAGGCCCGGATTGGGCAGCTCGTGCTGGGTGGGAGGTCCTGGTGCTCCGGCGTGCTCGATCCTCGCGCCGGAGGAGAGCTGAGAGACGCCGGAGTGCTGGGAGGCAGAGAGATCAAGAACTCACAGTTACCAGGATGATCAAGAACTCACAGTTACCAGGATTAGTTGTTCTCATTTGGTACATAAACCATTATTAAAAGGGACCCGGGATATGGGTGTGGTGCCTTTACAGAAAAGCGGAAGTAAGGATGTGGTTGAAAACTACAGGCCGGTTAGTTTAACTTCAGTGGTGAGTAAATTATTGGAAACGCTTCTGAAAGAGAAAATAGGGAGGTTTCTGGAGTCCGGCGGATTACAGGATCCGAGGCAGCATGGATTCACCAGAGGCAGGTCTTGTCAGACAAATCTGATTGATTTCTTTGACTGGGTGACCAGGGAGTTGGACCGAGGGAGAGCTCTAGATGTGGTGTATTTAGATTTCAGTAAAGCCTATGACACTGTTCCTCACAGGCGACTTATAAACAAACTGAGCACCCTAGGGATAGACCCTAAAGTTACTGCTTGGGTTAGAAATTGGTTGGGTGGGAGGCGACAAAGAGTACAAGTAAATGGAGCTCACTCTGAGGAGAAGGATGTTACCAGTGGTGTGCCCCAGGGATCTGTCCTTGGTCCGATTCTTTAACATCTTTGTTAGTGATATAGCGGAAGGGCTGTCGGGTAAGGTTTGCCTCTTTGCGGATGATACCAAAATCTGCAATAGAGTAGACACCCAGGAAGGTGTAGATAACATGAGGAGGGATCTAGCTAAGCTTGAAGAATGGTCTAGAATTTGGCAGCTGGGATTTAATGTTAAAAAATGTAAGGTCATGCATTTGGGCTGCAGCAATCCAAGGGAGCAATACAGTATAGGAGGTGAAGTACTTTTGTCCACTAAAGAAGAGCGGGACCTAGGCGTGGTTGTGTCTGATGATCTTAAAGTAGCTAAACAGGTAGAAAAGGCGACGGCAAAAGCTAGAAGGATGCTTGGGGGCATACGGAGAGGAATAGCTAGCAGAAAAAAGGAGGTGATAATGCCTCTGTATAAGTCTTTGGTGCGACCTCATTTGGAGTATGGTGTGCAATTCTGGAGACCGCACCTTCAAAAGGATGTGAACAGGATGGAGTCGGTGCAGAGGGTTGCTACTAAAATGATTAATGGGCTTCATTATAAAGCATATGAGGACAGACTTAAGGATCTTAATATGTACACCTTAGAGGAAAGACGGGATAGAGGTGATATGATTGAGATGTTTAAATACCTCCGTGGCATAAATGTTCAGGGAGAGAGCCTCTTTCAATTGAAAGCAAGTTCTGCTACGAGGGGACATGGGATGAGGGTGAAGGGAGACAGATTCAGGAGTGATATGCGGAAATATTTCTTTACGGAAAGAGTAGTGGATCCGTGGAATAGTCTCCCAGTGGAGGTGGTAGAGATGAGGACAGTAACTGAATTCAAAAAGCATGGGACCAACACAGAGGATCTCTAAAGGTAAAAAGTGGACTGTTGTAGTTGTTGTTATGTGTCATGGCGCAAGGCAGATTGAGCCGATGGAAATAGAGAAAAACACTCAGGGTAGTTTTAAAAGCAGCAGTGCAGAGCACATGGCTAGGGGTTGTCGGGGGCAACCAAGCAAAACAGAAGCACAGGCTGTAGAGAAACGCCCAGAGTTAACATTACATCACAGCTCATCAGCAAAGCAGAGACACCTGCATAGAGTTGAGCAAACGCAGCTCTCAAGGTATGACGCAGATAAAAATAGGTCAGCCTTGAGCAGAGAGGACACAGGTGCTGAATTCGGTACAGATTCAGCTAGAGAACCACGTAGAGAGAAATGTACAGGCACACGTGGGAAAGAAAGGAAGTACACAGACGCCAGCGAGGAGTCAGACCCAGTCTCGGATGTTGAGAGAGACAGAGACTCAGGGAGGACTCAAGCCAGAGGAAAGTACAGCGCTCAGAGAAACCAGGAGCCATACCTTGAAGGTTCAGAGGTGGAATCAGTCTGCAGCTCAGAGGGGTTTATCCAAACGGTGCTCACCAAGGTTAGTGCGGAAAAGTTAGGCTGCACTAAGCCTGGGTCCATGTGGGGCCAGAGGGAGTCTCCACATTATAAACCACGAGGAGCAGGGAGAAGAGAAATCCACCATAGCAGGAACCTGGGGAGCCAGAATACTTATCCTATTGATAATTCTCATGCTTTAGAGCAGCGTCCTGTGAGAGGAAGAAAAGGGAAGAAAAGCTTTCACTTCCCGTTCACACACGAGCCAGGCAGAGCACAGCCTGAGAGCCATAATACCTTGTCTAGAGGGGCACTGAGTTTTTCCCCCAGTGGTCATGAAGCGTGTGGCTCACTAAAGAAAGACTCCATAGTATATGGTAGAGAACCTTTCCACAGTGAGAGGGGGGAGTGGTGCTCAGACTCAGCAGAGAGGAGAGAAACAAGCTCTTATCCAGAATACAACCCAGCAAGACATAATTATCACGATTCACCAGAAGACATGGACTGTGCCTTTGATGAGGATAATTCTGAAGTGTGTAAAATGGATTGTACGCTTGTCTTCTCAGATGGCATAACCTCATTTTGTTAGAAGCCTAAGAAAGCTGTCTTGAGTGAAATCTGTGAGGACAGATTTCAGAGTTAAAAGTGCCTGATTAAAAACCCTGTTTTTCCCTTCTTTTTGGTTCAGTTAAAGCTGCCATTAAGCATTTCTGTTCCAGTTGTAGTCCCACCTTTATGTTATACCAGTTGTATGGTTTATTTGCTTTTGATATGTTGTTGCAAGAATTCTCCCGGGACGGGAAATGAAGCCTCTTTAAGCATAGCTACTCGACCACAACTACCTCCTTATTTCGACTAGCTATAGGGACCCAAAATCCCTGAGGGCAGCATAGTCCTTGCTACAGAAAAGAGGAGCAACCCCGAAGCCCTAGGCTCTCGCCTCGTGAGCCAGCCAGGTGGTTGACATATGGAAGGACAGACTAGATAGGCCATGTGGTCTTTTTCTGTCATCATGTTTCTATATCACTGCTTGACCCAATACAAGCATTGAGGAACCTGTGTGTCTTTTGGGGAAACTGCTAGGTACTTGTGACCTAGATTGGCCACTGTTGGAAACAGGATACTGGGCTTGATGGACCTTGGTCTGACCCAGTATGGCATATCTTATGTTCTTATGGTATTCTCTCTCCTCATCAAGAAACTGGTCATAGCTCTGACCAAATAAATCCGGTTTGCAATTATTCATAATGGTTTGTTTTTTGTGGGTATTTGAAAGTGGTTTTAAGTTAATTTTGAATAATTTTCTCTTGCTATACCCAGTTCCTTGGTGCGCTCATCTCTTTCCCTGGCTTTCAGTACCATTTTTATGCCGATGACTCCCAGATCTACCTCTCTACATCTGAAATCTCTCTGGCAATCCAGACTCCGATCTCTGCCTGCCTTTCTGAAATTGCTGATTGGATATCTCACCGCCGCTTGAAATTGAACATGGCCAAAAAAAATGAGCTTCTTATTTTTCCCCCTAGACCCTCCTCTGCTCTTCCTCCTTTCTCAATCTCTGTGGATAACTCTCTACTCTTCCCTCTTTCCTTGGCTTGCAATCTTGGGGTTGTCTTTGACTCCTCTCTCTCCTTCTCCACACACATCCATCTGATAGCTAAGACCTGCTGTTTCTTTCTCTATAACATCAAAAACATCTGCCCATTCCTGTCTGAACACACTACTAAGACACCTATCCACTGCTTAATCACCTCCCGCCTTGATTACTGTAACCTACTCCTTGCTGATCTCCCTTTGAATCATCTCTCTCCCCTTCAATCTGTTCGACACTCTGCTGCGCGGCTCATCTTCTGCCAGCCTCGTCATGCTCATATCACCCCTCTTCTCAAGTCACTTCATTGACTCCCTATCCATTTCCGCATCCAATTCAAACTTCTCTTGCTGACCTATAAGTGCATTCATTCTGCAGCTCCTCACTACCTTTCCTCGCTTATCTCTCCCTAGACCCCTCCTCGGGAACCGCTCTTCTGGCAAATCGCTTCTATCTGTGCCCTTCTCTTTTATTGCTAACTCCAGACTTTGCCTCTTTCATCTTACTGCACCTTATGCGTGGAACAAACTACCTGAATCTGTACGTCAGGCACCTTCTCTGACTCTTTTCAAATCCAGGCTGAAACCTCTTTGCTGCTGCTTTCGGATTTTGATTCACCTGATCTCCTTGTGTTTCCTTTCCATTCCCCCTAGATGTGTCCTGTATCTACAGCTACTGTGTTGTCTGTCTTGACTAGATTGTAAACTCTGTTGAGCAGGGACTGTCTCTTACATGTCTGTGCAGCACCGTGTATGTCTTGTAGCGCTATACAAATGCTCAGTAGTAGTAGTAGTAGTAGTAGTAGTAGTAGTAGCTTTAAGTGGAATTTTCCAGAAGCCTTGGAATGCCATTTTCTGTGTGGAGGCCAAGCTCTGCCCCTGGGTCAGCCGAACTCAATGCGGCCGCAATCGCTGGTCTTCCCCTCCTGTCTACCTGTGGGGATCCAATCTCTCACAGGCAGACAGGAGGGATTTATGCTGCAATTGCAGTGCTCTTCTGCCCGCAGGGGATGAGATACCCAAAGGCAGTCTGCTGCTTGCTGGGTCACGATCGCTAGCCTTCCCCTACTTCTGCCTGCGGGAGAGTGGATCACCACGAGCCGAAGAAGGGGAAGCCCTGATCGCAGCAGCCAATTTTTGGTAGGGCCAGGGCCCCTGTGGCCCACCCCTTTATTTAACTGGTTTTAATATACCGTTTTTCTACCAGTCAAAATGGTTTACATTGAACAATGTGGCATGCAGGTTACATCAAACTTAGTAAACATAAAACAGCTAGTAACAAGGGGATTGAGGGAGCATGCAGGATTGTTATAAATTTAGAACTTATGTAACAATGAACTTAGAATACAGCGATGGTTTATTATACAATGAGCTTATGTTACAAAGAGATTATGAAACAATGAGCTTGTGATACAGTGAACAAGAGGTTGCTCTACTTAGTGTGGGCTAGATCTCAGGTGCCTGATTATGGGCAGGGAGAGATGAGATGATCGGTGAGAGTGGCAGATGTTCCTGTTGGGAATCATTTGTTGGGGATAATCCATAGTGCTCTTTGAAAAGGTGTGTTTTGAGGTGTTTTTTGAAGACTTTTTGAGATTGGATGTTCTGTAATGTAAGAGGTAAAGAGTTCTAGAGCGTGGAAGCGTAAAGTTCGAAGGCTCTCGCAGAGGCACTTTGTGAGCTCTTATGTATCTGAGAATGGAGCAGAAGAAGGTTGAGCATGCTCAGTCTGCATGGCCTTTTGGAATTTGGGTGTGATGAGTGTTTGGAGATGTATGGCTAAGGTGTTGATAAGCGCCTTATGGATCATAGTGAAACTTTGTGTTTGATTCTTGATGCTATGGGAAGCCAATGGGGGGATTTCAATATGGGAGTGATTTGGGTGTGTCTGGAGGCTCTGGCAATGGTTTGTGCTGCTGTGTTTTGGGCTAGCTGTAGAGGGCCGATAGTAGTTTTTGGAAGTCCTTTCCTATGCCTATGGAATTTTAGAAAGGACATCTAAGTGCAATCTAGGACATCTAAGCCAGAACGTCTGAAAAATGTGCAGGTGCATCGAAGTGCGGACATGATATCACAAACATGGCCATGCCTCATAGGGAGGTCTGTAGGGACATCTACTTAGACATCCCCAGAACCATACACAGAATCCAGTCATCTATGATAGCCTAATGGTTACAGTAGTAGATTAGGAACAGGAAAGTCAAGCATTCAATTCCCACAGCAGCTGTCAATCAAATGGTGCTTGGGGATGGTGCAATGCTGTCCTCTACACCCTCTGGATGTTCTTCAGTCATAACAAGCAGGATGTTTCTGAGACCAGGCAGTGATGTCCAGGTTCATAGCAATGCCCCAGCCCTGCCTCTTTCGGACATGGATGTCCCCAGAGGTGGCTTTGGACATATCTATGCCTGTTTTCAGAGGTCCAAACATGAATAGAGCTTATAAAAGTCCACCCATTATTTATTTTTTAACTAGTTTTATATACCGCCTTTTCCTTCAATCAAAGTGGTTATAATACATTACAAGGTTACAAAGGCAAGGAAAACATACACTACTTTATCATCACATCAAAGCAGTGACAAATGGGAAAACAAACACAGGGAAATACGGTATGTTTATGTTTATTTAAAATTTGCTATACCACCCAACACCATGGGCATCTGGGTGATTTACAATCATAAAATCATAAAAATACATAGCTGCAGAAACAGAAAGGAACACCATTATTTAAAAACAGTAAAGAGGAGAAAAGAGGACAGGGAGCAGTTAAACAGGAAAGGACAACGGAAACACATCAGGGAGTACAGGAAGAAAAGGAGTGAGGACTACGGGGGAAGGTCAAATGCCAGGTTGAACAGGTGGGTCTTGAATTTTGTTTTGAAAAGCTGGAATGATGTTTCAGATCCGAGGGAAAGGGGTACATACAATACATTACATTACATTTAATAGGCATACCGGCAAACAAAACATATCCATGGAGCAGCCGCTTCCTTAGTCCCGCACGGTGCTACGCCTAAGGGCCACCCCAAAGGGCCCTCTTGCGAGGCCCTCAGGCATGGGCCCGCAAGGCGCAGGCGCGCTCCCGTGCTGGCAGTTATTTCATAGCTGATTGGCTATCTCCGGTGGTGAGGAAGGGCACAGAATCAGCTTCCCTCATGGTTGCCGCCAATCTCCCTTCTCCCGGGCACGCTCCTGTGCTGGCAGTTAGAGGCAGTTCTTTCACAGCTGATTGGCTATCTCCGGTGGTGAGGAAGGGCACAGAATCAGCTTCCCTCATGGTTGCCGCCAATCTCCCTTCTCCCGGGCACGCTCCTGTGCTGGCAGTTAGAGGCAGTTCTTTCACAGCTGATTGGCTATCTCCGGTGGTGAAGAGGGGCACAGAATCAGCTTCCCTCATGGTTGCCGCCGATCTCCCTTCTCCCGGGCACGCTCCTGTGCTGGCAGTTAGAGGCAGTTCTTTCACAGCTGATTGACTATCTCCGGTGGTGAAGAGGGGCACAGAATCAGCTTCCCTCATGGTTGCTGCCGATCTCCCTTCTCCATTATGTTTATTTGATTGTAATGTCTGTTTTAAAAAATTGTGTATGTATGTTTTGAAGCCACCTAGAATGTTAGATGGGCAGTATATAAATTTTACGCAAAACCATAATAAAAATGTTTGAAACATAAAATAAAAGTTTGCAAATGAGGCTCAATGGATATGTAAATATGTATGCAATTGAGGCCCTGCAATGAGTATCCACACAAAGCCCCACACCACTCTCAGGCCGGTCCTGCTCAGCAACCCTTGGAAAATGATGCCGTGGTCCAGGAAGCCAAAACTTTTTCGATGACACCATCCATGGAAGCAGGCATTCATCCCCAAGAGCTGCTGCGCAGAGTTCAGATCCGCCTATCGACAAAGGGTGACGTGCCTCCCACAACACACTTGCTAATGTATGCAATGGGGGGGGGGGGGGGAGACAAAGCACCAAGGTAAATAAAATATTTAAGAATAGCACAGAAGAAGTTTAAAAAGTGCAATATCTTGAGAACTGCATATACCAATGTCCATAATATGGGAAATAAAGTGCTGGATTTAGAGGCTGCAATGGAAGAGGCTAACTTGGATATAGTAGCAGTCAGACATGGTTCAAGAGAACAATGACTGGGATGCAGTTATACCCGGCTATAATCTATTAGGCAAGACTAAGCAGTTGCCTGGGGTAATAGCTTCTGAGAGGCAGCAAAAGGCAACAGCAGGAAAAGCAAAATGGCCACAACAACCATCAGCACAAACCAGCTATCAGCACATTCTTTTGGTTTGTCGCGTTGCCATGTTGGTGTTGTCCCATTAAACCATGACTATGTATGTGTTCAGTAATTTTGTTCTTTATAATGGTTTCTACTATTTTGTCCTGCAATAACATCAGGCTCACCAGTCTGTAGTTCCTTAACTGCCCTGGAACTCTTTCTAAAAATTGACATTATGTTGGCCACTCTCCAATCTTCAGGTACTGTAGTTGATTTTAATAATAGTTCACAGACTATTAATAGCAAGTCTGCAATTTTTTAGTTCTTTCAGCACCCTGGGATATATGCCATCTGGTCCAGGTGATCTACTACTCTTTAGGTTGTCATATTGCCTTATTACAGCTTACAGGTTCACTGAGATTTGTTTCAGTTCCTCTGATTCATTAACTTTAAATATTGGGGTCAATATTCAGCAGCGGCAGTCAGCAGTTTTAAAGTGCCTGGCTGTTGTCACTGAAACCAAAAACAGATATTCAGTGTTGTAACCTATACAACATCTAGCTCTGAATATCTGGTTTCACTGTCCACACTTTTGCTATCTGGTCAGCTATCGACATGCCTTAACTTTATGTGGTTTGCCTATTCTGTTAGTAGTTGAATATCGTCACTTACCTGATACACACTGTGACCACTCCAACTCTGCCCACAGATCTCCCCTTGAGATGGACTCGAAAGTGACTGACTGGGTAAGAAGTTGAGTGGGAGGCAACAAAGGTTATAGTAGTAAATGGAGTTCACTCTAAGGATAGGGGCGTTAACAGGAAAGTGTGAAAGGAATCGGTCTTAGTACTATTCTTTTTAATATTTTTGTAAGTGATATTGCGGGATGTCTTTGGGGAAAGATATGCCTCTTTGCAGATGGTAACAAAATCTGAAAAAGGGTCATCACCCTGAAAGTTATGGATAACATGAGGCGAGATTTCGTGAAGCTTGAAGAATTGTTGAAAATTTGGCAGCTGAGATTTAATGCTAAAAAATGCAAGGCCATGCATTTGGGCAGCAGAAACCCAAGAGAGAGGTACAGTATAAGGGGTGAAGTACTTTATTGCATGAATTATGATGGGTCCTGGGATGCTCATATCTGATGATCTTAAGGTAATCAAACAGTTAGAAAAGGCATCATCAAAAGCAAAAGGATTATTTATTTTATTTATTTAACAGGTTTTGTATACCGCCTTATCCTTCAATCAAAGTGGTTTACATAGGAACCAAAATTTACATCAAATACTTGCTTTGAAACTAGTTTGATGGATAGGGGGCATGCAGAAGGGGATAGGTAGAGGGATAACTATTTACAGAGAGGTGAGTGAACTATTTACAGAGAGGTATTGTCACTCTCCCCTGCTACTGGCCGAAGGCTTTATAGTAGGGGTGACCGCTGTTTTGCTTCTGAGTGTCCTTTATACTATCTAGCAGCAAAGGTTGCTGGGATATGTAGTTTTTGGTTTCACTCTCACAAAAATGTGTTGTGGCACAAGGGTCTTTTGGAACAGATAAATTTATTATTATTGTTGGGTTTTTCCCCTCACAGAGGTTCTCAGGCAAATAAGCAAAGCAATATAATTCTTTTCCAGAATAAACAGAGAAACAGGAGCAAATGAAAAGCATCAAATAAAAGTGGAAAACTGTTTCTTCACAGCAGCACAAAACTTCCAAACAACTTTGTAATTCTTCTTACCAAAGCTTGTTTATCTTAGGAGCAGTCTTTCTACATTATACATGGAACAGTCTCTCTTATAGTAATCAGGTGAGTCAGGAATATCAGCTACGTCATTAAACATCTCCTGGCTTGCATTCTCACGGCTCTGTTTAGGAGAACTTCTTGGCTGCAATCCTGGGATAGCTATTTGCAGCTGTTCTAAGAAGACTCCACTCTCACTGACCGTGATTTCTTCTAGTTCAGGAAATGGGTTAGCACGTAAGCTCTTCCTTATGGTTGTCACATTAGCTTTAAACCATTTGTCAAAAGAGTATCTGCTAGGTGCTTTCACAGCCGTGCTACCCTGGCACCTATTAGCACTTGCTCTTAACTGTTTCACAACCTCTTCCACAAAACTCTGGCTTGGCAGTAACCCTGACGTACCTTTTCTGCTGACCTTGCTTTGTCTGTGCTCGGAGCTCTCTTCCTCTCTACAGGGAAATGGCTTTGCCCTGTCTTCAGGAAGCTCCCACAACGGCTTAGGTTTAGCTTCAAGGTAACCAGTAATGGACCCACCAGAATCCTTCTTGCCTGGGGCTGGGTTCCAAGACTTCCTCAGTTGCTGCCTTCCTTGCTGAAGTGGAATAGACACTTGTAAAGGCTTTTCCCTGCCTTATTGTACGTCCTGATTCTCAGTGCTGCTCTGAAAGACTAGCCCTGAAGCTGGTTTAAAACGGCTTCCTTGTTCAGGCACGCCCTTCTGACTATCCAGGTGCACCTCGTTAGGGCTGCTTCCAGCTCTTAGGTCATGAATCTGACTGAGCTGCATTCTCTCTGAAAGCTTCCTGCTGTCATGGAAACCTGGCTTGCTCTGGCTTTTAAAGGTGCAGTGCTTGCCCTTTTCCCTTTCTGTCTGCTCAGGAATGCTTTCGGTACCACAGTATATATACTTATGTATGTTTATGTTTATTGGTTCTTTATATACCGCCCTTTATGACATCAAGGTGGTTTACAATCAAAATAATAACATAAATAAACGGCACGGTGCCAGAAAAAGGAAAGGAACTACAAAAATGTTGACAGTAAAGAGAGGTTATACAATCAAATCAAACAGGACATAGAGAGGAGATTGACAATACATATATATAACCAGGTCAACAAACTGAATCTGAATCTGGGAGATTGTGAGCGGAGGAAAAAAGATGTGTTTTGAGTTGTGCCTTAAACCTGGAATAGTTCTGTTCTAGTCGGAGCGAGGTAGGCAGGGAATTCCAAAGGGCAGGACCAAGGGCGCCTTATTGCATTAGGGGACTGATTTGTCAGTAAGGAGGGAGTTAGGTGGAGAGGGGGGGAGTGCATTAAGTGATGGCTCCATAATCTTCTGTGAAGAGAGAGGTTTTGAGCTTTTTCCTGAAGTCATTGGCATCGATGGTGGTGCTGAAGTCTTGAGGAAGGGAGTTCTACAGGGTTGGTGCGGATAGGGACAGAGCTCTCTACTTGATGTGGAATGTGTGGTTTTAAGGTAGGTGCTAGCTGTCTGGATGGTATCCATTGTACTGTGTCGTCTAGGTCTCGTGCTTGTATTGATGTTGATTAAGCTCTTAAGAGTGTCAGGGTGCTGGATTTTGTATATATTGAGAGCTGTTTTGAATTTGATTCTGGAAGCAACTGGGAGTCAGTGCAGCTGATTCAGGACTGGAGTGATATGTTGGTGTTTTGAAGATCCAGTTATGATGCAGCAGTGTTTTGCAGCATCTCTAGGGGTCGGATTCTCAATTTAGGCAGGCTGAAGAATAGGGTGTTGCAATAATCCAGAGCGGGTGTGACTATTGCTTGGCAGACTGTTCTGAAGTGGTCTTGACTGAGGAGGGGCTGAAATCTTCTTATGGTGGCATCTTGTGGGATTGAAAGTTTAGATTCCAGTCCAGGGTGACTCCCTGGCACTGTTCCCTCTAAGCTGTGCGCGTGTGCGCGCGCACACACCTCGCCGAGCGAGCGCACATACTTTACAACAGAGCGCACAAAAATTACGGCTCTGATTCTGATAGAAAACAACACAGACGTCTTAAAAGTTAAAAGTTATGATTGTAATTACTAGAAATTTCCCGCTTCATTTAGTAATCGTCTATTTTCATTTAATTTGATTAAAATCAATGTGGTGTATATACTGTATTCTGACGTGTAGTATAGGTTCAAATATACTGTATTCTGACGTATAGAAAAGGTTCAGTGAAGAGCCACCAAAATGGTAAAGGGGATGGAAGGATACTCCTATGAAGAAAGGCTAAAAAGGTTAGGGCTCTTTAACCTGGAAAAGAGACGGCTGAGGGGAGATATGATAGAAGTCTATAAATTAATGAACGGAGTGGAACGGGTAAACGTAGATCGATTGTTTACCTTATCAGAATATAGAAAGACTAGGGGACATGAAATGAAGCTACAGGGTAAACTATTTAAGACTAATAAAAGATTTTTTTTTCACTCAACGTGTAATCAAACTCTGGAATTTGTTACCGGAGGATGTAGTAAAGGCTGTTAGTGTAGCTGGGTTTAAAAAAGGTTTGGACAAGTTCCTGGAGGAAAGGTCCATAAACCATTATTAAGAAGGGACCCAGGATATTAATACTTGAACCAATACAAGCATTGTGGAACCTGTGTCCCTTGGGGAAACTGCTAGGTACATATGACCTAGATTGGCCACTGTTGGAAACAGAATACTGGGCTTGATGGACCTTGGTCTGACCCAGTATAGCATATCTTATGTTCTTATGTTCAAATTTTAAAGTATATGACTCCGAGTGTCATTATGTGGCGCACAAAAATGTAACCTTCCTTCAAAAGCTGCACACAGCTGATATTTTATGCGCACACAGCCTACAGAAAATGAGAGGGAACATTGCTCCCTGGTATTTTACTTCATCCTTGATATGTATGGTTATGTTAGGAAGGGTGATGAACTGGGGGGGGGGGGGGGAAGGGGGGGGGGGGGGAGAAGGAGCTGTTGCATGAGATGAATAGAGCTTCTTTTTTTTTAAGTTGATTTTGAGGTTGTTACAAGAGAGCCATTGTGACATATCCTGGAGGCAATCAGTTATTGTTGTGTAATCTGGTTTCTCAAGGTTGATCTGGGTGTAGATCATGATGTCGTCTGCGCATATGTATTGGATCCCGTATTGCCTGATAATATCACAGATGGGTTGAACGTAGAGGTTGAAGAGTAGGGCAGACAATGATGAGTCTTGGGGTACTTCCTGAGTCGAGGGAAAAAGAGAAGAGGTGGTTGTGCCAACCTTGACTTGTTGCTTTCTCCCACTGAGATACGAGGTGAACCACTTGAGGGTGGTGTTGCGTAGTTTGATATCTTCACGTCTTCGGAGGAGTTTATGGTGGGAGACAGTGTCAAATGCTTCAGTTATGTCAACGAAGATGAGGAGGAAGTCCGTTTTGAGGTTGTCCATTCCTCTAATGAGGTTGTCGAGGAGCATTATAAGCAGGGTTTCAACATTGTGGAGAGGTCGGAACTTATACTGGTGAGGATCTAAGGGTGCTAGGGAGTCTACATGGTCTTGGAGCTGTTGGTATACTATCTTCTCGAGTATCTTGATTGGAAATGGGAGGCTGGATATTGGGCAGTATGTTGCTAGGTCAGTGGGGGAAGACATTGGGATTTTGAAGACTGGGCATATAGTGGCTAATTTGAGGGGCAGGGGCATGTATCCTTGGGTTAGCGAGGAGTGTATGATCTTGTGTATGAAGTCACTGAGCTCTTCCTTTGTTAATTTTATCCATGAAACTGGGCCGGGGTCTGTAGGAGTGGTGCTGGTATTAAGGGCAGATATGGTGCGTGTGACTTGTTCTTTGGAGGGTATGTGAAAATTATCCCAAGGGTATTCAGGGGGGTGCAGATGTGGTGCCAGGAGCCGTGTCTTGTGTGCTATCTATCTGGAGGTGGGTATGTTTGAAAATTAAGTAGTGTGCAAAAGTCTGCGAGTGGATTGTTGCATCTTCAGTATGGTTGGGTTCCCTTGTGAGAGTGTGGGCTATATTGAAGAGTTCTCTGGGTTTGCTGGTTGATTTGAGGATGAGGTTGGTGTGGTGTTCCTGTTTATGTTGGTTGATTAGATTGTTGTATTCCTTCTGTTTTTCATAGTAGAGCTTTAGGGTGGCTTGTATCTTGTTCTTTCTCCAGCAAAAGTACAAATAGACTGACTAACATCACACAACTACTACTACTACTGAGCATTTGTATAGTACTACTAGTCGTACGCAGCGCTGCATAGACATGTAAGAGAAGTCCCTGCTCATCAGAGCTTACAATCTAGTCAAGACAAACACAGAAGGTGTAGGCAGGGATAAAGCAAGGGGAAAGAAAAAGGAGATCAGATGAGTCAAAATCCAAAAGCAGCAGCAAAGAGGTGAGTTTTCAGCCTGGATTTGAAGAGGGTTAGAGAATGTGCCTGGCGTACAGACACAGATAGTTTGTTCCAGGCGTAAGGTGCAGCAAGGTGAAAGGAGCGAAGTCTAGAGTTAGCAATAGAAGAGAAGGGCACAGATAGAAGCAGTTTGCTAGAAGAGCGGAGTTCCCGAGGGGGGTTGTAAGGAGAGATAAGAAAAGAAAGGTAGTGAGGAGCCACAGAGTGAATGCATTTATAGATCAGCAGGAGAAGTTTGAACTGGATGCGGAAATGGATAGGGAGCCAATGAAGTGACTTGAGAAGAGGAATAATATGGGCATGACGAGGCTGGTGGAAGATTAGCCGTGCAGTAGAGTGTTGAAAAGATTGAAGGGGAGAGAGATGATTCAAAGGGAGACCAGCAAGGAGTAGGTTACAGTAGTCAAGATGGGAGGTGATTAAGGAGTGGATAAGCGTTTTAGTAGTGTGTTCAGAAAGGAAAGGGTGGATTTTGCTAATGTTATAGAGAAAGAAACAGCAGGTCTTAGCTACGAGATGGATATGTGTGGCGAAAGAGAGAGAGGAGTCAAAAACAACCCTCAGGTTGCGGGCTGAGGAAACAGGAAGGAGTACAGCACTATCCACAGAGACTGAGAAAGGAGGAGGAGGCGGGGAGGTTTTGGGGGAAAGATAAGAAGTTCAGTCTTGGCCATGTTCAATTTCAAGCGGCGGTGAGACATCCAGGCAGCAATGTCAGAAAGGCAGGCAGAGATCTGGGTCTGGACTACCGGAGAGAGTTCAGATGTAGAGAGCTAGATCTGGGAGTCGTCAGCATACAGATGGTACGGAAAGCCATGGGAAGAGATATGCACACCAAGGGACTGGGTATAGAGAGAGAAAAGGAGCGGACCCATGACAGATCCTTGGGGTACACCAACTGGGAGCGGGGTAGCGGAGGAGGAGGAGCCACCAGAACACACACTGAAAGAGCGATGGGAGAGATAGGAGGAGAACCAGGATAGTACAGAGCCCCTAAAGCCAAGCAAGGACAGGGTATCGAGGAGAAGGCTGTGGTCAACGGTGTCAAAAGCAGCAGAGAGGTCAAGAAGGATGAGGACAGAGTACAGGCCCTTGGATTTTGCCAGGAACAAGTCACTGGAGACTTTGACAAGAGCTGTTTCAGTAGAGTGTAAAGGATGAAAGCCAGACTGTAAGGGATCGAGGAGGGCATGAGAGGAGAGGAAGTCGAGGCAGCGGTGGTGAACCACACGTTCAAGTAGTCTAGAACACAACTAGGTGGGAGAGGGAGGTAGGTTAAAGGCCTTGCAGAAAAGGTGGAATTTTAGGAGGGATTTAAACCGGGGGGGTAGGAGTGTTCGTAGTGGAGGGAGACAGGAAGGGAATTCCACAGGGCAGGTCCAAGAAAGAAAAAAGCAGAGTGCCGAGTGTGTTCTAGATGGGCCAGGGGCGGGGATGGAAGGGCCAAGTGGTCATTATGGATAGCACGGAGGATATGTGGGGGGAGGTGAACCTGGATGAGATCAGCGAGGTATTGAGGCTGGCCAGTGTGGATTGTTTTATGGACAGTGGTAAGAAGCTTATACTGGTAACGGAAGGACATTGGGAGCCAGTGGAGCTGAATAAGAAGGAGAGTGACATGCTCTCTGTGACTAGAGTGGGTGAGGAGGCGAGTCGTGGTGTTTTGAATAAGCTGTAGATGGTGTAGCTAGTATTGGGGAACACCCGCCAAGACTACATTGCCATAGTCGAGGCGGGATAGGAGAAGAAAAACTATGAGCATGACGAAGAAAGCGGGAGGAAGAGAGGAACGTACTGCACAAAGTTGTCGAAGAGTACAGAAGGATCGTCTAACAAGGGAAGAGATATGTTGGTGAAATGTAAGGGCTGAGCCAAGAGTGACCCCCAAGTACTGCAGAGTCAAGGCAAATGGAAGGGAGATGTTAGAAAGGGAGGGCGAAAGGTCGGGAGTGTGGGTGCCGGAGGTGAGCTACATAGCAGTGGACCTGGAGGGGTACAGGTGAAGATAGTTTGCCGACAGCTAGGAAGAAATATTGGAAAGGCAGGTGTTAAGAGGAGAAAGACTGTGAGCAAGTGGGCAGACATGAAAAAGCAGAAACATGTCATCAGCATAATAATACGCCGAGATTCCTGATTGCTGGACGAGCAAGGTAAGAGGGGCGAGGAAAAGGTTGAGAAGGTGCGGAGAAGGTACGGAACCCTGAGGGACCCCACAAGGGAGAAAGGTTGGAGGGGAAGAGGAAGAACCCATACGGACCAAGAAGGAACGAGAGGATAAGAAAGACCGAAACCATTTATGGACCGTCCCATGCACCCCATAGCCAGCAAGGCGCGTGAGGAGCGTGGGTCCACAAGATCGAAAGCGGAGGAAAGATCTAAAGAAATCAGTAGGGAAATGTCTCCACGCTCACGCACTGTGTGTATCTCATTGAGGAGGGAGAGGAGAATGGTTTCAGTGTTGTGTCCAGGCCTAAAGCCTGATTGACGTGGGTGAAGTGCAGATGTGGATTCCAGATGGGATGATAGCTGAGCAAAGACTAAGGTTTCAAGAAGCTTAGAAAGAAAGGGAAAATTTGAAATGGGTCTCCAGTGGGCAAGAACAGAAGGGTCTAGGGAAGGTTTTTTTAAGTACGGGGCGGACAACAGTGTGTTTCCATGCTGTGGAGAAGGAGCCTGAAAGTCTGGTGTTGATCAAACTGAGCGCGAAGAGGAGGAGGGCCAATGAAGGTTCTAAGAGTCAAATGGAGGGGATGGGGTCGAGGGGACAGGTCGTTTTGTGGGAATTGTGGATAGCTGAGAGAAGTTCAGTTGCTGTGACTGGAAAGAAGGAACTCCAGGAGTGCATGAGGGAGGGGCACAGTGGGGGAGATGTCTCAGGAGGGGAAGCGGGAACAGGGAGAGGGGAAACTGGAGGACAAGAAGGAGGGAGAGGAGAGGAAGAGAGAGGGAGACAGGCAGGGAAGGAAAGACGCAGAAAGCAAATTTTCTTGGCAAAAAAAGAGAGCCAGGCTGGTAGGGTCAGATGAAGCTGTGAAGGGAGGCAGAGGACCAGGAGAGGAGTGAAGAGCTGAAAGGGAATGGAGGGTCAAGTAGAGATGGCGATAGGAGTTTTTGACTGAAGCGATGGAGGCTGAATAGTAGATGAGCTTGGCAGAACAAAGTTGATTATGGTAATACCTCGAGGCATCCCTGTAGGCTGAGAGAGTTTCAGGTGCGGGACGCTTTCGCCAGAGGTGCTCTGCATGATGGAGCTGCGATCTATGGAGATAAAGACAGCTTTCAACCTCCCTTCCCCTTGTGTGTGAAACTACCCTTTCCTACCTCTTTCTCACTCCCTTTCTTCTTAGTCATTTGTATTTAAATGTCATGTGCTTTTCTGTCACCCTTTGTAACTTCTTTTCCTTTCTGCCTGATTGGCTTTCTTGTATTTTAAACTTTGTAAACCGCTATGTTACCATGGATGGTGGGAAGGAGACTGAGGGAACAGGACAGAGACAAGAGGGGCCAAGGAGTCCAGTGCAGAGAACAGCTTAGTGTGCCATGTTTCAGCCTGGAGGTCAACTGGCATTGAAGAGAAGTCATGCAAAAAAGAGATTCTGCAGAGGGAAACTCTGAGATGGTAGATGGTGTCATACGTCGCACTAAACAGGAAGGTCAGCGAGCGGGAGCATCCCAGACTGAGGTAGCAGGAATGGTGGGAAAAGAAAAAGAGAAGGAAAGAATGATCCATCCAGGGCAGGGGTGTGGAGAGGGTGCACACAGGAGACTACCAGAAGTAAGAATCTGGTCCAGGATATGCCCTGCAGCATGGGTGGGGCAGGTCACCTGGTGCCTAAAAGCAGCATCATTGAGGAGCGACATCAGGGACTGGTTCCGGGGGCGAGAGGGGATGTCAAAGTAGCAGTTGAAGTCACCTAGGACAACCAACTGGGGGAAGGCTAGGGCTGCCTCGGAGAAAGCTAAAAGGAAGGCATCCCATAGCTCAGGTCGTAGAGAAGGGGGGGGGGGGGTATATACCAGGAGGAAATGCACAGGTGGAGCAGTATTCAGATGGAGAAGGAAAGCTTCAGGGTAGGGAAGAGGAGTGTTAATGGTCGCTAGGGGGATGGAGGAGCAGAACAGCACAACCACCCCACCCCAAGACTTCCCAGAGTGGGGTGTGTGGATTGTCGAGAAACCTGGTGAGAGTCATTGGTGAAGAAGGGCTTCTTCCCTGTCCAGGACCAGGTCTCAGTTAAGAATGACACATCTAAGGAGTACTGCAGTTCAGTAAAGCCATGTTAAGGAAAAGAAGGGAGGGCCCCGGGGGGAGGAGGCAGGTAGGGGAGTGTAGGGCAGGCAAGGGATAAGATTGTCAGGGTTGCGTGCTGAATGGGCTAGGGTAGGCGGGGTCACCAACCCCAGTGAGAAGGAATGGCTGCCATGAGCAATACAGAAAGAAATAGAGTCAGACGAGGCAAGACAAGTCTAGTCAGAGTACAGAGGCTGTGGTAGGGGAAAGGAGACCAGTGGTGGTATGCTACACTGGACTAGGAGAGATTGTCACCAGAAATGCCCCAGGAGTCGCCCCAAGGAGCTTGCCCAAGGGGCACAATGTTCGTTTTATGGGCCCGGTGGGCAGGTGCAGAGGCAGAGACAGCAAGCAGCCTCGTTATACAGTTTACTTGTGATAGTTTATTTATTTTTATTTATTTATTTATTTACAGTTTCTTATATACCGCACTATTCGACATCAGCGCGGTTTACATGGAACAGAAAAATCAGAACATGTACATAGTTCTGTGATTACAAATAACAGGTCAGTAAAACTTGGGTAACAGGGGAAGCTATTTACATACTGGCCGTATTAACACTGCTGTAGGCTTCCAGCGTCGCTCTCCCACCTCCATTCCCCACCTACGGGCCATGCCAAAGGGCCCTCTGGCGAGGCCCTCAGGCATGGACCTGCCAGGCACGGGCATGCCTTCAGTGCTCCCAAGCTTAACGGCTGAACTGGAGTCCTGATTGGTGGTTCTCTGCAGGGAGTGGAAGGGGTTTTCTTTCCTGCTCTCTGTTCAGGATGCTGACTAGGGCTTTCAAATTGCACTGTTTGTGCCTTCAGCGCTCCCAAGCTTAACGGCTGAAATGGAGTCTTGATTGGTGGTACCTCCTATCTCCACTACCCATATTGTGCTCCCAACCAGCAAGGCACACAGCAAGCAGAAAAATCCACAAATGGATCCCCTTGCTCATACAATACTAGCCTACATGCAACACTACATGCAGGATAGTTGTGTCAGGGTGGGCCATGTTGAACTGTATAGAGTTGTGGTCAGACCAGGTTATCGGTGTGACCATGGACATGGTTATGCTATTGCTCTGGAGTATTCTATTTGGGGCGAAAATCAGGTCAGGAGTGGATCCTAGGCGGTGAGTGGGTGTGGTGAGGAGTTGTGTGTACTGTAGAGCCTCCATGGCTCTAAGGAAGGAGTCTGCCTCTTTGTCAGGTATGGATCTAAGGTTGAAGTCCCCCGGGACAGTCAGTGGTTTGTGGGGGGAGTTTGAGGTGCATACTGCTTCGAAGGTAGTGGAGAGTTCATCAGCAAGGTCATTGGGGGCTCTGCAGGTGTGGCAGAAGGCTAGGTGCTTGTTCTGTATTACGATGGAGTTGCAGTGCATTGTGTTTTGTATTGCGACTGATTTGAATTTGAGGTGGATTCTGGCGAGGATTAAGATCCCACACCCCTTTTTTGCATTCTGGGGCAGTTAAATGCTGTGAATAGGGGATTATTTGGTTCAAGATGACTTGGTCGGTGCTAGTTAGTCAGGTCTTCGTAATGCAGAAGATATGTGTTTGGTGAAGTTGTAAGTGGTCAATGATTGTATTGTTTTGTTTCTTACAAATCTGGCTTTGAGGATTTCAATGCTGGTTGTAGTGTGACGGGGCGGGTAGGCAGAGTGGGTATGTGCATGTAGGCTAGTAATGACTTGTATGAGCGAGGGGATCCATTTGTGGATTTTTCTGTTTGCTGTGTGCCGTGCTGGTTGGGAGCACAGTATGGGTAGTGGAGGTAGGAGGGTGGCGGTAACTGGAGTGGGGGAGGAGCATGTTTGGCATATGAACAGGTATAGGGGTAGAGGTATGCACAGAGGTAGTTGTGGATATGCATATTGAAGTCCAGTGCCTTTGGTTAGGTTGATAGTCCTGGGTGATGGGTTAGCGGTACTTGCATCCATCACAGCTGTTCCGGTGTAGCAGTCTTTCTTGAAGTTGGATGCTTGTGCTCGGGACTATATTCAGTGGCTATGCAGTCTGTAGGGGTCTCCTTTCCTGGGGGTTGCCGTTAGTGCCCTTCTTTTCTTGTAGAGGTGGTGTTGCAATAGGTCTAGATAAGTTGTGCAATTTGAGTTGCGGTCCAAGCCTAAGGGCCGCACATTGAGTGAGCCGGGTTTTAAATGGAAGGGGAGAGGACACAAAGCAATGATGTAAAGCATAGCAGGGAGGAGCTTACCTTCCCGCCGGTACTCTGCAGTCCTTCTCTCCCTCCTTTTGTTCAACAGTGCAAGTCTTTTCAGTGGGAATCATCGTTGGCAGTGGTCTCTGTAGGTTCTGAGTGTCCCCAGTGAGTGCATAGGGAAAGGAATGGCCAGCAGGAAGAAAGAGGTGATAGTATCTTTGTATCAGTCCTAGTGAGACCTCATGTGGAGTATTGTATTCAGTTCTGGTGACCATACCTTCAAAGTAATATAAACAGGATGGAGGCGGTGCAGAGAGCAGCTACTAAAATGGGGATAGACTTAAAGATCTCAGTATGTAGACTTTGGAGGAAAGGTGGGAGAAGGGAGATATGATAGCGACATTTAAATACCTCTGTGGCATAAATGCACAGGAGGTGGACTCTTTCAATTTGAAGGAAGCTCGGGAATGAAGGGTCAGAGGATGAAGGTAAAAGAGGATAGACTCTAGACTCAGGAGTAACCTGAGCAAATATTTTTTTATGGAAAGGGTGATGGATGTGTGGAACAGCCTTCAAGTGGAGGTGGTGGAAATGAGAACTGTATCTGAATTCAAGAAAGCATTGGATTACGGAGGATCTGAGGGAGAAGAAGGAATTATACAGTTTAGCAATTCATATAGATGGGCAGACTGGATAGACAGTATGTTTTTTTTCTGCTGCCATTTTCTATGCTTCTGTGTAAATAAAAACAAGAGGAAAAGGAAACTGGTATGGTTTTCCAAAGAAGTACCTGCAAAAATAAAGGCAAAACAGGCAGCATTCACAAAAGGCAGATCACAAAAAAGAGGAACCTAGCATGGGAATAATTTGGTCACGTGTCCCTCTCAGAAGTAAGTAGATGAGCTAAGAAATGTAGTAAAGGTTACTATGAGCTGGATCCTTGCCCTGCATTTTTATTTAGTCGAAAACCACAGGAGAAGAAGGTATCCGCAAGGCAAGCCAAACCAAGAGCGGATCACCAAGAACCAGGCCTACACGCAGGTGTGGTAATATGCAAACACAGTTTATTAAAGGACCCAACTAAAACGTTTCGGCCTGAGGCCTTCTTCAGGGGTCTAAAACGAAATAAGACATACATATTAAAATATACATTCATAAAAATACATTCTTAAAAGGTATGTCATATACAAAACATAAAAACTTTTTAATTAATTGTGAAAGAACACACATCATAAAAAAGAATACATTACCGCAAAGGGAAGCAACAACATGTAAAGAGGCAGAAAGCTCTCCTCAATCTGTATAAATTGGAGAGAAGCATAAAAAATGTTAAGATTAAAAGATATCATCCCTATTGTAGTAATAAACTTAACACATTACAAAATGAGGGAAATAAAAACATGTAGACTAAAGAACTGAAAAGTATGATTTACAATAGACTCATTCACGACATGGCATCTAGAGGAGTGGCCTAGTGGTTGGGGCAAGGTACTTCAGGCCGGAAGGTCGGGGTTCAAATCCCACTAGAGGACAGCAACCTTGGGCTGGAAGGACTGGGGTTTCTAGTCCTACAGGTGCTCCTTGTGGTCTTGGGCAAGCCACTTAACCCTCCATAGCCCATGTTCCCTGTAAAATAGTTATCTCCAAGTTATAATGCCCTGTTCAATGTAATTTCAGTTTGTTCAATGTAAACCGCACTGATGCAGAATAGCACAGTATATAAGAGAATGTAAATAAATAAATCTAAAAGCTGTGATCTAGCTTAATGGAGTGGAGGAGTAGCCCAGTGGTTAGAATATTGGCTTGGTAACCAAGCAACCAGGGTTCAATTCCCACTAGCATTCCTTGTGGCCTTGGGCAAGTCACTTAACCCTCCATTGCCTCAGAAGAAAGGCCTGGCAATCTACTTCCAGTGACACTGTCAAGAAAACCCAGGAGCTTCTGGGTCACCAGGAGTCAGGAACGACTCAAAGGCACACATTGCATTTTTGTTCTTTCACAATTAATTTTTACCTTGTTTTGTACTCTCATGCAATGTTGGCTTTTTTTTAAAAGGAAACCTTTTTGTTTTTGTTTTAATTCCATGTATGTGTATATCTAATTTGATTATTAAAAAGTTTTTATGTTTTGTATATGACATACCTTTTATGAATGTATTTTTATGAATGTATATTTTAATATGTATGTCTTATTTCGTTTTAGACCCCTGAAGAAGGCCTCAGGCTGAAACGTTTTAGTTGGGTCCTTTAATATACTGTGTTTGCTTATTACCACAACTGCGTGTAGGCCTGGTTCTTGGTGATCCGCTCTTGGTTTGGCTGCATTTTTATTTAAACAACTTCTGCATAGTGGTTTTATTTGGCTTACTCATTTTGCAAATCTGGCTTTGAGCAATGGTTGTTTCTTTGAAAGTCGGGAACATATTGTTCTCACCCCTATTCTAAAATCTTCTAATGCTGACAAGTCTTTATGTTGTGATTGCAGCCCTGTTAAGAGTACTCCTTGTCTCACCAAATTACTAGAGACAATAGTGGTGAAACAACTCCAAGAGGTTTTGTATCAATTTGGCCTCGTAGATTTGATGCAGTCGGTTTTCAGGTACTGTTACAGAACTGAGACTCTGTTAATAGCTTTGGTCAACCATTTGAGAAAAATAATGGATGCAGGTAAAAATGTGTTTCTCCTGCAATTATATTTTTCTGCAACGTTTAATACAATCAATACAATTGATGGAAATTGAGATTTCGGGTTCAGTCTTGAAGTGATTTCAGGCCTTCCTGAAATCTCATCTTTATAAGATGCAAAGAGATGGGGAGTACTTGCAAATATGGTTTCCAAAACGTGGAGTTCCACAGGGCTCCCCAACTCTCCATTTTTGTTTAATAGATTCTTGTTCCCTTTGAGTGAGGTTGTGAAAAATTTGGGATTCTCCTATTTTATTTACGCCGGTGATATTCAGATAGTAATTCCTGTTTCATCGTCATTACGCATTATGCATTACATATAAGTTGGTTACAATCTGTCTAGATATGGTGAAAACTTGGGGGTATGTTTACTAAAGGGTGTTAAGGGAGAAAGTGTGCCGTTAATGCCCGTTATCGGCACCCTTGTGCCCTTAACGCTGCGAAAAAGCTGCATTAACAGGCATTAAAGGCTCCTGCAGCATAAAGGGCACAGTAGGCGAAGAGTGGGTGTTAACGGGTCGAAGAGTGGGCGTTAACAGCAGGTGCTCCCTTAATGCCTGTTGCGCAATGTGTGTAAAAGCCCTTTAATGCTGGGAACTCTAACGCCAAGTAAAACCTCGCGGAAAGGTTAAATTAGACTTACCTGCTAATTGTTGTTCCTTGAGGAACTCAAGTCCAGTCCCGAACCTCTGAGGTTATGATCCTCCTCCAGCAGCTTGGAGACTGAGAAACGTCATTCTTGTGATGACACTGGTATATAACCACAGGATCTGCCTCCTCACTCCAGTAACCTATTGACAAAGCAAACTCCCCGGAGCAACAATTAAGTAGTAACCACTACCAAGAAACTGTGAACAAACTGAACCTGTAGTTAACTAAGGAACACAATTAACAGTCTTTTGTTGTGTTCCCTTACCAGACTAAAATGCCTTAGAAATGCTGAGGTCCTTCCTCCCCCCTTATGAAGGATGTTGATCCCAACTAGAATTCCCCTCCAGACCTTATGCCCCCCTGAACCAGACCCCTCAGGAAAAATGCTTCTTACCTTTAATAGATCTCCTGCTTCAGGCCATAGTCCAAGGATAACCGGGTGGGATATGGGACTGGACTTGAGTTCCTCAAGGAACAACAATTAGCAGGTATGTCTAATTTAACCTTCCTTATCGCCCCTCAAATCCAGTCCCGAACCTCTGGGGATGTAACAGAGCAGTACAAAGAAATCAACGGGAGGGACCTGCTAACCCCGCCTGAAGCACTGTGGAGCCAAAACAGGCATTCCTCTGTGCCTGAATATCCAGATGATAATGCTTGACAACCAAACTTACCGACGACCAAGTTGCTGCTCTACAAATTTCCACCACTGATACTGAACCGTACTCCGCCCAAGACGCCACTTGCGCTCTAGTGGAATGAGCTCTTAGTCCTTCAGGAACCGCCTTACGTTTTAAGAGATATGCCGACCCTATCGCTTCCTTAAGCCATCTAGCTATGGAAGCCTTTGACGCCATGTCACCTTTTCTAGATCCACCAAACAACACATTCTATCAGACTTTCAGAAAGTTGCAGTCTTACTTATATACTTCTTTAAAGCCCGACGGACATCCAACAGACGTAACTTCCCTGCCGAAGGCTCAACTGTATTGGCACTGAAAACTGGCAAGGAAACTACCTGATTCACATGAAAAGCCGAAACTACTTTGGGTAAAAAGGCTGGCACTGGACGCAATACCACCTTCGAATCATAAAAGGACAGAAAGGGTTCCCTACAGGATAAAGCCTGTAACTCGGAAATTCTTTGCGCAGAACAGATAGCCACCAGAAATACCACCTTGAGAGTGAGATCCTTCATTGTCGCTTGCGATAACGGCTCAAAGGGCTCTCGCACCAGCGCCTCCAGCACTATCTGTAGATCCCATGTTGGAACTACTTGCCTACACGGTGACCTCAACAAAATCACCGCTCTCAGGAAACGCTTTATATCCGGATGGTTTCCAAGCGCCTCTCCTTTTACTTTCCCCCTGTAACAGGACAACGCCACTAATTGTACCCAAAGGGACGCGGTCGCCAGGCCCTTCTGAAACCCATCTTGTAAGAATGCTAAAACTTGTGGTACAGAGGCCCGTAACAGCACCAGCTCCCTGTCAACACACCAAGCCTCAAAAATACGCCATACCCGGATATATGCTACCGAGGTAGACCTTCGCCACACATTCAACAAGGTTTCAATGACTGCCGCGGAGTAGCCCTTCGCTTTCAGCCTTGCCCTTTCAAGAGCCAAGCCGTAAGTGAGAATCAATCCACCTGAGGCATAACCAACGGTCCCTGAGCTAACAGATCCCTTTGACAGGGCAGACGCCATGGTTCCTCTACTAACAGTCTCATCAGATCCGCGTACCAAGGCCTCTTTGGCCAGTCCGGCGCTATCAACATCACCAGTCCTCTGTGACATTCTATGCACTGCAACACCCGTCCTATGAACACCCACGGTGGAAACACGTAGAGGAGTTGGTGTTCGGGCCAAGGCTGTATCAGAGCATCCAGCCCTTCTAACATCCTTTCTCGTCTTCTGCTGAAGAACCTTTCTACCTTTGCCGACTGGAACATGGCCATGAGATCCATTACTGGCGTGCCCCACCTTTGCACCAGCATCTTGAACACATCTTTACTCAACTCAAGAAGTCGGCCTCCACATTGTCTACTCCTGCTACATGTGCTGCCGATAGAGCTACTAGATGCGCCTTGGCCCAGTCGAGCAGCCCCCTGGCCTCGGTTTCCAGCGCGGCAGTGCTGGTACCTCCCTGACAGTTGATGTAAGCCACTGCCGTCGCATTGTCGGAAAACACCCGAATGGCCTTTCCTCGAAGAAAGGGCTGAATCTCTTGAAGTGCCAACGTTACCGACTGGAGTTCCAATCTGTTGATTGACCAACTTCGTTCCAGTATGGTCCACTGACCCTGGACGAAACAGTGTTGACAGTGAGCTCCCCAGCCTAGGAGACTGGCATCCGTCATCAGGGGGATCCATGCGGGAGCTTCCAAGGGCATTCCTTTTTCTAGATTTTCTGAACGCAGCCACCACTTCAGTGCCTGACACATCTCCGGCAGACAGGGCAACTTCTGCGACAACTGATCCTTTTGGTGCGACCACCGCCAGAGCAAGGCTCTTTGTAATGGCCTCATATGTGCTCGTGCCCACAGAACCAGCTCGAGAGTAGCCACCATGGTCCCAAGCAACTGAAAATAATGCCAAGCCATCGGCTTTGGCCTTTTTAGAAATTCCCGGACCAGACTCTGCAATGCTTGTGCGCGATGTCGAGGCAGAAAGATCCTCCCCACGCTCGTATCGAATCTCGCTCCCAGATATTCCAGGCACTGAGATGGTACCAATCGGCTCTTTTCCTGATTGACCACCCAACCAAGACTCTGCAGAAACACTACCACCTTGGCTGTAGCCATCTCGCTGTCTGCCCTGGACTTTGCCCTGATTAACCAATTGTCTAGATAAGGATGCACCAGCACCCCTTCCTTTCGCAACAACGCCGCTACATTACCTTGGTGAATGTTCGGGGTGCCGTTGCCAGCCCAAACGGCAATGCCCGAAACTGGAAATGCCCCATCAGAACCACAAACCTGAGGTATTTCTGATGTTCCTGACAGATCGGAAAGTGCAGGTATGCCTCTGAGAGATCTAGGGGCGTGAGAAACTCACCCGCTCTTACTGCCACTATGACCAACCTTAGAGTCTCCATACGAAAGTGAGACAAGCGGAGACATCGATTTACTCTTTTGAGATCCTAAATGGGCCGATAGCTCCTTCCTTCTTTGGGACCACGTAGTATGTGGAGTATCAACCGCACCCACATTGGTCCGTTGGTACAGGAACTATGGCCTCGAGAGCCAGAAGCATGAGCACTGTCTGCCATACTGCTGCGCACTTGAGATGTGCTTTGCACGGTGAGTGCACGAAAGAATCGGTCACCGGTCAGTGAAACTCTAAGGCATAACCCTCTCAAATGACCTCCAGCACCCTCTGATCCGACGTAATTTGGACCCAGGTAGGATAAAAATCTTGTAGCCGACCAATCCCACCTGGGTCCCCCTGACTTCATTGTGACTTTCTAAGATTCAAGGAGGAAGAGGCTGCAAAACCTCTATCCGCTCCCCAAAACCCCCGAAATCCTTGTGTCCGATAGGGAAAACGTCCTCTCTGACCTTGGCCGAAACTCGGGGAACGAAAAGACGAAACTCTCTCTGCTGCCCTTTAGACACAGGAGTGGGTCGCCCCTATTTCTGCTTGTCCTCCGGAAGCCTACCTCCTTTGGACTCCCCCAGATCCTTTACCAGCTTATCCAAATCTTCCCCAAAGAGCAGCTTTCCTCTAAAGGGGAGTTTACTCAGCCTGGCTTTGGACGATACATCTCCTGCCCAATTGTGCAGCCACAGATAACGCCGAGCCGCAATAACCGAGGCCATGCTCTTAGCTAAAACCCTTATCAGGTCGTAGTGAATGTCAGCCAAAGAAGCTGTTCCCCGACTCCAACCTGGTCGCTTCCCCGGTCGCCTCTTCTACCGGGCCCTCTTGAATTCTCTGTGAACAATGAAGACAAGCTCTCGCCACCCATGCTCCACAAATAGAAGCTTGTAAGGACAGCGCATTCACTTCAAACACCTGTTTCAATAAGACCTTGAGCTTCCGGTCCTAAGCATCCTTGAGGGCCGCATTCCCCTCCACCGGAATGGTAGTCTTCTTGGTAACGGCCGAGACAGCCACATCGACTAGCGGAGCTTTAAACAACTCCTGATCTTGATCAACCAGTGGATAAAGACGGGCCATAACCCTGGAACTTTAAGGGCCGCCTCGGGCATGTTCCACTCTTCCTGAATCATCTCTCATACTACCCTTTGGACTGGGAAAGCTCTTTTAGTCTTTCTAAATGCCTGTAATAGCGTGTCTTCCAGGGTCAAATCCTCTGCCGACTCCATCGCTGTCATATTCTATGTCTTTAGGGTCTCTGAGATGAGCACTGGTAATTCATCTCTATGAAATACGCGCACCACTTTCGCCTGATCCTCCTATTCTGTTATTTCTCCTTCCTCCAACTCATCGTCCAACTCCAAATCTGGCTCTCCTCCTTCGGAGTGAATACCCTTTGATGCTACTGAAGGCTCCAACAGATCCTTATCAACCCTGATCTTCTTTGCCAGGATCCCTGTCGCTCCAGCGCCCAAAGGCGTGCCAGGCCTCTTACCTCCCAGGTCCACTGCTGCGGGAGAAACCACCGGTCTCCCCGGAGCTCCCCCTAACGCCTGCTGTATAAGGGCGACAAATTCAGTTGAAAAAATGGCCACTAGGCCCCCTGACAAGGATGGCTGAGAGATTGGAACATCCGGAGAGGAAGAGGTCCCCACCACTGGCTCCTGAGGGGGCGTATCGGGAGGAACATGTTCCGTCAAGATCCCCAGTACACTCTTGCTCCCTTTACCAGCTGCTTCTAAGGCTTTGTCCATTGAGGCTGCCTCCTGAGTGAAATCCTTACACACTCCTGTGTCAGAAACTGCAACCTTTCTAGTACCGCACAGCAAGCAGTGCGGTCTGGAAGGCATCCCTGCTTTATGCCGTCAAACAGATCCTTTACTAAAGCCTTGTCTCAGTAAATCCCAACTCTTCTCTATTGACAATCACTGTAACTGAACTGACTAACTTTGAAAAAAACGTTTTTTTTTTTAAACTGACTTGGAAACCAGTTAAACCGCCCCGACTCAATCAAGGTCTTCAGAAAGCAAAATGAAGCTCTCCGACCCGGGCAGAAGTCCCGTTAGGTCTCCTCCGTAGAGCGGAGTTTCCCGTGCTTTGAACACGGCGCGTCCGGCTTCTTTCCTGCCGCCTCGCTCGCTGTCGAGATCAGCGCCGCCGAGCCCTTTTCTGATCTGCCTCTTGTGATCAACAATAGCGCTCCCTTACCTTCGCTTCTGCTTGTCCTTCTCCCCCAGAGCTTTTGATCTGCCACGGGCTTCTTCCACGCCGGGCTAGACCACCACACGGCCGAAACCAGTGGCAAGTCCCGGCTGATCACTCCCGCCTCCGGTCTCCAAACGCTAGCAGGCAAAAAACCTCTGCGTGCATTGGAGTTCCGGCGATACTGGTGCTGCCCAGCTGCCCTCTGGATCGGGGACAGGCTTTTTAAAAAACGGTCTCTGCCTACTTCCTAAGCCGCACAGCTACCCTCTCCCGAAGGAGGGGAGGAAAAAGGGAGGGTGTGTGGAAGGAGCACTTCAGCCAAAACTTTTAAAGAGATATCACTAATCTCCCAAGACAATAAAAATCCTATTTCTCTCCTAACTTTTACAATTTAACAGAACTTAAGCCAAAATTCCCTCCTCTAGCTCTCCTTAATGGTTCCTCAAGTGAGCCTCAAACCTCCAGGCTCACAATCCTCCAGCTGCTTGGAGACTGAGATAACTGGAGTGAGGAGGCGGATCCTGTGGTTATATATCAGTGCCATCACAAGAATGATGTTTCTCAGTCTCCAAGCTGCTGGAGGAGGATCACAACCTCAGATGTTCGGGACTGGAATTGAGGGACGATAAGGAAGGGTGTATTTTGAGGGGAGAGAGCCTATTTCACTGTCTGCAATGTGATCCACACACAGGGTAGCCCCAGATAGTGATAGTAGTGCTCCATTAGCAACAACCGCATACTGCTCAAGTATGAAAGTGCACTATGTTGATGGTACAAATGGGGCAAAGGAGACGGCATGTGAGTCAGGCAGTGGGGGTTGCTGGTGCACTAAGCAGACCAGGCAGCTCCCCCGGTGGCACATTTGTGATGTCTGTCCTGATCCCACAGTGACAGTGGTGGCACACAGACATGCTGCTGCTGCAGAAAGGTGATGTGCCACATGGGGCAGTCAAAGGTTTTTTGGCACCCTAGGCAGAAATCTCATCCAGCCCCTGCATCCCCTGCTGCTGCTGAAGGCAGCTCTGGAGGAAGAGGGCAATAATGCCATTATTTGCAGTGTGCCACAGGGAGCTGAAAAATGCAGGTACCTCGGGAAATACCACAGCTGCGGATGGGGTCCCAACAGAGGTGGCTGGTTGTGGGGGGGGGGCGGCGTGGCCATCAATGTGTGCTTCTGCTCCCCCCATCTGGACCTGGCTCCATAGGTGTTCACCAAAGGTGCATGGTGGATGGGCCTGGACTGCGCATCACCCCCACTAACAGTATGTTGGCATATCGGCATGGTGTAGAGATGATGGCAGCGGGTGCAGCAGTCCCCGGCTGCAGCAGACAAAAGTCATGTCCTGGCCCTATGTGTCCTCAACATCGCAACATTTGCCAAGGTCTACCTGATGGGGAACATTTCAGCGCCAGGGACGAGCACATGCTGATCCCACCTCACCAAGCTGGACATAGCATGACACGTGCCCACATCCGCAGTGAAGGGGGGCATGAGTGGCAGGGTGTGCACAGCTGCATGGGTGCAACATCAGTGAGGCCACCTGGAGCACTGAACCGGGTGGGTGGTCCACAATGGGAGGGAGGGCAGGATGGAGCGGGTGACAGGTCACCCACTCTATTGGCCCATACCACTGATCTAGGGAACCGTGTGGATCGCTTGGCCTATGGAATAGACTTAGGAAAACCCGTACACAGGCCCGCACTCACGCCATCCATGATCACAGCTCCACAGAGCTGAATAGCTCTGTGACTCAACACACAAAGCCAGAGTGTATATGAACAGATAGTCAGAGGTTCAAGATGTGGGTGTGGATCATGTAGTGCATGTCCCTGTGGGTAAACTTTATCCTGAAGTACAGTACAGCACCAGCATGTGCAATCCCAAATGAATTGGCCAGCAAGGGTACAAACACCCATCAGCCACATAGAAAGACTCCACTAACCATAGCTGGATGGAAAGGCAGCCTGATAGCACCAGCACACTGAATGGACATTAATGTCAGAGCACGCTACTAGAGCCTGCACAATGAGCACACATAAACTATGCTTGAGCTGATATGGAGACCAAAGTGGCAGGCAGGAATGCCAACCATCCTCACTTTTGCACAGCGTGGCGATGTGAGTGTGTGTGTGTATGTCTCTCCAGAGTTCTGTGGCCTTCTGCACTGCACTGTGCCTCGCATTGCCCAGGCTGATTCCAGCGTTAGTCTGCAAATGTGCATGATGAGGAGCAGAGGATTGTGGGCATGGTCTGAAACAGAGCGGATTGGCCAGGATGTATCTGCATTGGAGGTAGGGTCAATGGCTGAGACATCGTAGTGCCCATCTGCTACATGCATGGACTGGGTGGCCACAGCATATCATGCTGAGAGAGCACTCTCACTCTGACTGAGCAGTGACCATGTCACGGTTATGTAGCCATATAGTACTATACAGTATTGGCATCAGTAATGTGGATGCAATTTCTGTCCTGGAAACCCAATCACTGAGCCAAATGCTGGGTGTCCATGCCATTTATCCAAAGCCAGGTCACTGTGTGCACATGCATTGTGTGCTGACCAGCAGAATAACTGCAGTTGTTATATGCATGGCTGAAACACCCCCAGTGGTGGGCCCTGACCATGCTAGTTGTGGGGGCCTGTTAGTCCTAGATGATTGCAACAGCAGTTGCTCCTGGCATATTCACTGTGGCAATGGTAGGACCAGCAGGATTGTAGCAATAGCCCCATGCAAGCCTAGAAGCCCCCACTGCAGTTGGCATTCATGGCATCAGTGATTTGGCACTGACATACACTGCTGTCCGACAGGGATAGGATACAAGGCCCAGATATGACTGGTGCCTACAGCACACTGCAATTATGCAAGGAAACAAGGCAACTAGGTAAACACATAGGCAATGATATGGATATACAGCACAGCAAGCAAAGCTGACCTCTAGCAGGGCAAGTTCTGGGGACCAGAAGCTGGGTGCCCATCCTCACCCTCAGGGTGACTACTGAAACTGTGCAGTGGCATGGTGTGTAGCTGTTATGTACTTGTAACATACACTGTCAGTGCGTTTTACTGGGCTGATGTGATGAATTAGTGAATTCTACATTTGGTGATCACCTGCAGACTGCTGTTCCATGTGTGCAGTGCCTCATGGGTACTGGAGGGGCTAACCTATACCTGCACACACAGCAGACAGTTTAAGCAGAGACCTGCAAGCTCTTTAAATCCAGGAATTGCTCTGTGGAGGTGTAGCCTACTGGTTAGTGCAATGCTTCCATAGGTAGGAGACTATAGGTTCATTTCCTACTTGCTCATTTTCTGACTGTGTGCTACTCAGGTCATTTCTCTGCCTGTAACAGTCCAGCCTCTGCTGTGACTTGCAGACAGTCATCCTTCTATTTTGTTATGCGTTCTGGCCACACTTTGGGTCAGCTAGCATGCTATTCCCCATCATGCCCTTCTGAGAGCATGGTTTTATTGGCTCTGCTGCAGGGGGTCAGACATGTTCACTCCGCAGATGTCAGGTCCCTGCTTGGAAGCGTGGCATAATGGTCATGGCAATGGCTTGGGGGACAGGATACCGGGACTTGAGGCGCACTGCTACTCCTTATGTGACATTTTGGAATGTGTTACTGTGTATTTTATGTCTGCCTTCATGGACTGACAACACCTCCTTGTGACCTTGAGCAGGTCACTTAACCCACCAATGGCTCAGCTGACTTCAGATCCTTACAATCTCTGTATATCATCAGACATTACCAATTCATCGGTAAGATGTACCACGTCATGACTGCACTGATACAGCGGTATACTAACAGGCAGTTACATGCATACAGCTGTAACCTACATGTGAGACATGAGTCATGTACGAGGGTTATTTTTAAAGTAAGGTCTGATTGGCTGTAGCTTTGTAAATTTTTTCCTCCTGTAGAAACAAGCATGCGTGCCAGCTCCCAGCTTGCCTTGTGCAAAAGCAGATGCCATTTGCAATTGTAGCATCACTTTGTACGGTTTATACTGAGACGTTAAAATGTTTAAGACAATTGAGCAGCTCTCCAACTGTGAATTACGGTCTGTGATTCAGTTTTTGAAAGCAAGGGCTGTGTCATCAGCAGACATTCATTGCCAGATATGTGAGGTGTATGGCCCCAATGCGATGAGTGACAGCAAAGTGCGTAAATGGGTGAGATTGTTCAAGGACGGGCGGGACAATGTCCATGATGAACCGCGATCGGGTTGACCTTCAGTAATCACAGAAGATTTGGTGCGCACAGTTGACGCAAAAATTCATGAAGAACGGCAATTCACGATTTCCACTTTGTCACTGAAATTTCCGCAAGTTTCAAGGTCAGTGCTATACAAAATCGTTCCTGAAAAATTGCAGTTCAGAAAACTGTGCTCGCGATGGGTTCCCAGACTGCTTTCCGAGGAAACTTATTAATGTATATAAAATGTAAATAGTTTTGACAATTAATGCACAGTTATTTGTATAAAGTTACAATGTTATAAATCTCTGTTAACAACTATTATCTGTATAAAGTTAAAAAATCTCTGTTTCATGTAATGTATACATTAGTATACAAATTTGTTTACTTGTTCCATGTAAACCGCCCCTGATCTCTGGAAGGGGCGGTATAGAAGAAATAGCTAAATAAATAAATAAATAAATAAAATAAATAAACACAGCTGCCATAATCTTGCGTGTTGAGATTGTCTGTTTGGCTTTCACTTTGATTGGAGATGACGTGTGTCTCCATTCCATCGACTGCCACTTTGATTCTGGAGTGATGTGAGAAACCCATGTCTCGTCCCCTGTGACAATGTGATCCAAAAGTTCATCTCCTTCCTCATTGTATCGGATCAAAAATGTCAAAGCACTAGCCATTCTCCTTTTTTAGTGTTCCTCGGAAAGCAGCCTGGGAACTCATCGTGAGCACAGTTTGTCCCGCCCGTCCTTGAACAATCTCACCTATTTACACACTTTGCTGTCACTCATCGCATTGGGGCCGTACACCTCACATATCTGGTGATGAATGTCCACTGATGACACGGGCCTTGCTGTCAAAAACCGAATCGCAGACCGTATTTCACAGTTGGAGGGCCACTCAATTGTCTTAAACATTTTAACATCTCAGTATAAACTGCACAAAGTGACGCTACGACTGCAAATGGCATCTGCTTTTGCACAAGGCATGCCGGGAGCCGGCACGCATGCTTGTTTCTACAGGGGAAAAAAAGCTACAGCCAATCGGACTTTACTTTAAAAATAACCCTCGTATTTATCCGTCATCAGCACCATAATTCAAAGGCATCGATTTTCTTCCTGTCTACCATTTTTCATTGTACCGCGCTCTTTAAAATCAGTGCGGTTTACAAATAACATTTTTTGTACAAAGCAGGAGGAACCCGCTTCGTACTTACATTGAACGGGTATTGTAACTTGGATTTGGAACTGGGGTAACTATATACAATCTGAGCAGAGTATCGCTGAGCTGTTATAGCGACCATCATGTGCTCTAATAACTATGTACAGGATTGAAGTTATTTACAGGACTGTCAGCTATTTACACTTAGATGGTTGGACTGATGAGTGCGGTTGCCTTGACATGATTAGGGTGTGTTGGTGGTGTTGTCAAGGTGGGTGGGGGTATGGTGGGTGGAGTTGTATCAACTGCATGGGGCATTACCAGGGGAGGTCCTGCAGATACTGCGGAGGTTTGGATTTCCCATGGAGACCCCAGCTGCCTTGACAGATACTGTGTTGAAGGTCTCTGTGGTAAAGCCATGAAGAGTACTGGCAGTGAGTGAGTACACAGAGCTATCGGTAGCTCTGTGCACCGGATCGCTGCCATGCCTCGCCCTCCTCCCCCCAATATTGTTGGTGCTGCAGTGCTGCGTATCGGATCCCTCCTGCCCCTTCTTACCCTAAACCACCATGGATTTGAAGTTTAACAGGGGAGAAGGCCCAGGGGGGTCATGGCCCCCCCTTGCCAGCTAGCAAGCTGGGATTTACCTTTTTGTAAGGGAAAATGGGAGGAGGAGGATGGGTTATCTCAGGACCTCCTCAACTTTTTACATTGTCATATGGGGGAAAGACAGGACACTTAGCCGACTGGCTAGCTGGGACATTTTATACATCAAGAGTTGCACCAATATGTTCTGGGTAGCTCCCGATGTGGATCGGGAGCTATCCAGGGTGGATCGGTGCTTAAGGGGTCACACAGCACCGCAGTATCGACAATAGATTTGGGGGGAAGCCCGATTGCCTGCAAGGCATAGCCTCCTGGCAGATAACGCCACCTCTCAAGCTAATGTAACTGCTAATGACTACATTTATTCACATTTTCACGCTTGCGCTAGTATTTTATAAAGTCAAGTAGAATATTTATTTATTTAACCAGTTTTGTATACCACCTTATCCTTCAATCAACGTGGTTGACAAGACAACAAAGGGTTTACATGTTATGAGTAAGGGAAGACAAATACAATACATCACAATACAATGCCATATAATAGAATTAAATAAGAGGAACAATTCATACTATATCAAGTAATGCTAATTAAAATCAAATTGATTGTCCATAAGTTTCTATAAACAGGTGAGTCTTGAGGGACTTACGGAAGCCCTTAAGGTCATTCTGTGCTCTTAAGTCTTCAGGGAGAGAATTCCACAACTCTGGTGCCAGGAGTGAAAAAGCTCTCTTAGATGTCATCTGCTTTGATCTATTGAAACTAGAAGGAATGCTGAGCCTATTAACTCTTTGAGTTCATCTAGGTTTAAAGTTCAAGTCCTTAGATATTAAGGACTGTAGAATGTTTGCTGATAAATGATGGATAGTTCTAAAAATGATCATTAGATTTTCAAATCTTGTTCTTGCAATAATAGGAAGCCAATGTAATTGTTGGAGCACAGGAGTAATGTGCTCACATTTTGCAGAGCCTGTGATGATGCGTGCAGCAGTATTCTGCACTAACTGGAGTGGATGGATGGTGTGCTTGGGAAGACTTTGATATAGTGTGTTTCCATAGTCAAGCAATGGGGTGATGACTGTTTGACATACCGTACGGAAATGATCTTTGCTTAAGATTGGTTTGAGTCTCCTAATAACCTTTAGTCGTTGATAAGCTTTAGCCGCAGTCTTGCTTATGTGAGACTGTAAATTCAGGTACCTGTCTAAGGTTATACCTAGGTATGTCACCTCATCCTGGATTTTTATTGATTTATTTAAGATGTTAATTTCTTGTGGTGGTTTGAAAGTCTGAGTTCTAGAAATGAACATTGTTTCTGTTTTATCAGAGTTTATTTTTAAATTGTTATTAGCAAGCCAATTATTCATATTATCAAGACAATTAGTAAGTACTATTGTATCAAGTGCATTCTGGTCAATTGAGGTATAAACTACGATATCATCAGCGTATAAGTGGTAATTCACTCCATATTGTTTAATGATTTTACATATGGGCTGAATGTAAATATTGAAAAGTATTGAGGATAGGGCTGAGCCTTGAGGTATTCCTTGTGTGATTGCAAATTGAGAGGATTTCTTCTCTCCACATTTTACTAACTGTGTACGATTGCTTAAGTAGGAGGTGAACCAATTTAATGTGGTATTATGCAAACCAATATCCTGTAAACGTTGCAGCAGTATTGAGTGTGATACCGTGTCAAATGCAGCTGAGATATCAATGAAAATTAATAGAAATCCTTTATTCTTATCGTCTAGACCCGTTATGAGATTATTGAAGAGGGAGATGAGCAGAGTTTCTACATTATGATAAGGTTTGAAACCATGCTGATGGACATCCAGCAGAGCATGTAGATCAATGTGATCTTGTAATTGTCTTTGTACAACTTTTTATATAATTTTTGTAATCAAAGGTAAACTCGAAATAGGGCGGTATGATTTCGGGTCAGAAGTGCTCAACAGTTTGCCTTATGGACTGGTCGTATTATAGCTTGCTTAAGTATTTGCGGTAGGTATCTTTGTTTGAGGGAATCTTTCACAAATTTGATAAGGTGATGACCATTGTTTTTTGGTATTTTTAATCCATTCTACTGGACATGGGTTAGCTGGTGAAGTTGTTGTGTTAAGGGTGTCTATTATATTTTCTATCTGCTTCGTTGTTGGTATGGAGAAATCATTCCATGTTTGGAAGGATCTGGTGCAGCTTTCCATCTTTATTTGATTGTAATCAGAAGTGAGTATGGTGTTTGTTGGATTTGTGTTCTTGTTTATTATGTAATTAGCAAATACTTGGGGGTCTATTTGATGGGCATTGTGTGGAGGGGTGATTTTAGTGAGCTGTTGTACAATGCTGAACAGTTCCCTTGGTTTATTAGCTAATTTCAAGATTAGATTAATGTGGTGTCGTTGTTTATGGTCGCTGATCATGTTGTTGTATTCAAGTTATTTAACATAGAGGAATGCTGCATCTTGAGACTTGGTTTGTCTCCATTTTCGCTCGAGTCGTCTGAGAGTGCGTTTTGCTTCTCTAATTTCATTTGAGTACCATGGTGCATTGGTTTTCCTGCGTACGTGTAGTTTGTCTTTCTTTGGAGCTAAAGCAGCATTAGATATGACTTAATAACATAGGCTTAAAATAATCATGTCAAAACACGCATTAAGTAGGTGTGACTTTATAAGATTACCCTTAAGGCAGTTTCTCCAAATGGGTTAATTTTGTGCATACCATGACAGTCATGAACCTCACTCCTAAGCCAGAGTATGATCTCAATCTCTTAGATTTACTGCTAATACTTGGCGTAGTACTTGCATTGTGCCAAAGAGAGCTTCCTGCTGGAGTTCATAAGATGTAACATGTATGGATAATTTATCAAGGAAATTCCTCTTTATCAAGCCTAAGGCATCTAACATGATGGGAAATAACTCTGCATTCTTTTGCCACATTTTCTTGGTCTCGGACTGTATTTCTTGGTACATGAAGATCTTCTCCCTCTCAATGCAATTCACAAAATAGTTGCATGGGGCTGACACCTCTATAATGTCATTCTGTTATATCCAGCTTCCTCACATCCAGCTTTTTATCAGTCAGAATGGGAGTATCCTTGCTGATCATAACCTCTTCATTCTCTGTAATTCTCTTAGGGTCATGATCCCAGTGCTTGTCTTGGATTATGATGTTTATTTATTTATTTAACAGTATTTCTATACCGCCTTATCATACAATCAAAGCGGTGTAATAACAATACAAACAAAAATAGTAGTAATGTAATTCATGCAGTGAAAGAGGTATTATAATTTGTGTGTGAGTGGATAGTGTGTTAGATTATGGTGAACTATGTACATTGTGTGCTATAGTACAGCATGTGCTAAAATACAAGGCTATATGCAAATAGGGCTTAAGATATAACATGAGTCGTTGCACAATTCTTAATATGTTTGTAAGGTGTGAGTACGTAGTTCTTGTTAATTAAGTGACAGGTCCGTAGTGTTCTATGAACAGCATAGTTTTCAGCTGTTTGCGGAAGTCTTTGAGGTCCGCTGTCGATCTCAGTTCGTCTGGGAGGGAGTTCCAAATTGTTGGGGCAGCCAGGGAGAGTGCTCTCTCTGTTGTGTCTTTTCTTGTTTTTCTGTAATCACTCGAAGTGTTGACTCTGTTGGAAGTTCCTTTTCTTCTTGGGCGATTGCTGATGTCTGGATGAATGAGGGTGTGTAGGCTGTTGGCTGAAATGTGGTGTTTGATTTTGAATATGTTTATTATTGTTTTGTATTTGATGCGTGAGAGTATAGGGAGCCAGTGTAGGTCTTTCAAAACTGGAGTAATGTGATCATGTCTAGTTGAACCAGATATAGAAACATAGAAACATGATGACAGAAAAAGACCACATGGCCTATCTAGTCTGTCCTTCCATAACAACAACTACAACAGTCCACTTTTTACCTTTAGAGATCCTCTGTGTTGGTCCCATGCTTTTTTGAATTCAGTTACTGTCCTCATCTCTACCACCTCCACTGGGAGACTATTCCACGGATCCACTACTCTTTCCGTAAAGAAATATTTCCACATATCACTCCTGAATCTGTCTCCCTTCACCCTCATCCCATGTCCCCTCGTAGCAGAACTTGCTTTCAATTGAAAGAGGCTCTCTCCCTGAACATTTATGCCACGGAGGTATTTAAACATCTCAATCATATCACCTCTATCCCGCCTTTCCTCTAAAGTGTACATATTAAGATCCTGAAGTCTGTCCTCATATGCTTTATAATGAAGCCCATTAATCATTTTAGTAGCAACCCTCTGCACCGACTCCATCCTGTTCACATCCTTTTGAAGGTGCGGTCTCCAAAATTGCACACCATACTCCAAATGAGGTCGCACCAAAGACTTATACAGAGGCATTATCACCTCCTTTTTTCTGCTAGCCATTCCTCTCCGTATGCACCCAAGCATCCTTCTAGCTTTTGCCGTCACCTTTTCTACCTCTTTAGCTACTTTAAGATCATCAGACACAACCACGCCTAGGTCCCGCTCTTCTTTAGTGGACAAAAGTACTTCACCTCCTATACTGTATTGCTCCCTTGGATTGCTGCAGCCCAAATGCATGACCTTACATTTTTTAACATTAAATCCCAGCTGCCAAATTCTAGACCATTCTTCAAGCTTAGCTAGATCCCTCCTCATGTTATCTACACCTTCCTGGGTGTCTACTCTATTGCAGATTTTGGTATCATCCGCAAAGGGGCAAACCTTACCCGACAGCCCTTCCGCTATATCACTAACAAAGATGTTAAAAAGAATCGGACCAAGGACAGATCCCTGGGGCCCACCACTGGTAACATCCTTCTCCTCAGAGTGAGCTCCATTTACTTGTACTCTTTGTCGCCTCCCACCCAACCAATTTCTAACCCAAGCAGTAACTTTAGGGTCCATCCCTAGGGTGCTCAGTTTGTTTATAGGTCGCCTGTGAGGAACAGTGTCAAAGGCTTTACTGAAATCTAAATACACCACATCTAGAGCTCTCCCTCGGTCCAACTCCCTGGTCACCCAGTCAAAGAAATCAATCAGATTTGTCTGACAAGACCTGCCTCTGGTGAATCCATGCTGCCTCAGATCCTGTAATCCGCTGGACTCCAGAAACCTCACTATTTTCTCTTTCAGCAGCGTTTCCAATAATTTACTCACCACTGAAGTTAAACTAACCGGCCTGTAGTTTTCAACCACATCCTTACTTCCGCTTTTGTTTAAAGGCACCACATGAGCCTCTCTCCAGTCCTTTGGCACCACTCCCGACTCCAATGAGGCATTGAAAAGGTCAGTCAGTGGAGTTGCTAGAACATCCCCAAGTTCCCTCAGTATTCTAGGGTGTATCCCATCCGGTCCCATCGCTTTGTCTACTTTAAGTTGAGCTAGTTTCTCACGAACACAGTCTTCTGAAAATTGTTCAAGATGTCCCTCGCTTCTGTTCTTTTTTTTTTTTTTTTTTTTTAAAGATATCTTTATTAATTTTCAGTCAGAACTACACAGTGACACAATCAACAATACAAACACAGTAACAATAATCATCAATCTGGATATAACCAGTGGCTCACAGGAAGGTACAGGAAACTCGCAATGATCCCCTAAAACATAACCCCCCCTCCACCCCCCACCTACTACCTCTGCCCCCCCCCCACCCTCCCCAGCCGCCCCAGGAAATTATCAGCATTTCCAATAAAAATAATAAAAAACCTGCTACTAACTTACTACTAAAAGCGTGCCTGCGCTACGTACTCCTCCAATAGTTGCCACTTATTAACAGCTTGCGGGTCAAAACCCTCTCTGGGGCGCCTGGTCCTCTGCAGCCCACAATGCGGGCTCCCCTGCCAAACCTCCCGGTCATGGCGTTTCTCGAAACTAACATAAAGACATGTTAAAGCCCACCAAAGATGGGCATCCAGCTTGGACATGTCTTTCCAATTGGAAATAATCACTTTCAATGCAACCGCCATCAGGAAGTTAAACAAAAAATGACTACCCTTGGGAAGTTGCAGGGAAGCCGCATATGAGCGGAGAATAACTATATCCCACGTCAGAGGAACCGACACTCCTATAATGCGCTCAATCTTGCTCCATATGCCACGCCAAAATCCCTGAACATAAGGGCAATCGAACAGCATATGCCGATAAGTACCCAAATCTGTACTGCAGGACCAACATTTACTAGAGGCCACAGTGTCCCACTTTGAGACTTTAACAGGGGTTAGGTACGCTCTCCACATTAGGAAATATAGGGATTGAGTAATCGATGCCGCATGGGACACTCTATTAACCTTGTTCCAGATAAGGGGCCAAAGGCGCGGGGGAATGGTACATCCCAAATCAAGCTCCCAGCTCCGCCCCACCCCAAGCCCAGGCCTCCGTATTTTATCCCGAATGGTGGCATAGATATGAGACATTCGGCCACCGGCAATCCTCAGTTCTTCCACCCGAATTTGTAACCCCCAATCAGCACATATTGCCTGTGCCCCTCCTACCACCCCACTCAAGCAATGTCTCAATTGCAGCCAGCGGAACCTCTGCTGCTCGGTCAACCCATATTCCACCCTAAGATCCTCAAAACTCTTCCACCCTGAGCCATCCACCAATTGTCCTACAGTCCATATTCCAGCAGCTTGCCAGGGCTTCCAGGCAAACGTCTTGCGCCCTATTTTAAGCAAAGGGTTGGTCCAGATGGGGTGGTGAAGGGAAACTCTCTGCTCGCAGCAAGTGACTTTTTCCAAAAAACCAAAGGCTCGCTGAGTAGACTGTATTACCCGAAGTCTTTTACCCAGGCCACCTACCTGCGTTCCCATCAGCAAGGACATGGGGACTGGGGCCGTCAATCCTTGTTCGACCGCGACCCACACAGGGCACTCTTCCGGGGCGCCATCCGACCCCCACAGCAGACCTTGTTTCAGCAAGAGCGCATGGTGATACCACTCAAAATCTGGGAACTGCACCCCGCCCTCACACCTACTTGCCTTAAGCTTCCAAGCCGCTATCCGGGGAGGCTTACCTCGCCACAAAAAGGCCAGAAGCAGGCGTTCCACTTCCCTGTAGAAGGCCCTCGGAAATAGGATGGGAACCATTTCCAGAATATAATTGATCTTAGGCGCTAGGACCATCTTTATGGAGTTCAGCCTACCCCACCACGACAGATGCAAGGGAGACCATTTCCAAGCTAAGGTCTGAACCATTTCCTTAATACGCTGTATGTTGATCTGCACCGTCTCCTCATTCGAGGAACTGTAACTGACCCCCAAATATTTAATCTTTGAGGCTTCCCACTTAAAGTTATACCCCTGGACTGCCGAGGAGAAGGTAAAGTGATTCATCGGAAAAGCAGTGGACTTGGCCCAATTAATTTTGTAACCGGACAATTTGGCGTATGCATCAATAACCTCCAGGACCTTTCCTATCGCCGGGGGTTGCAGGAACAGCAACAAATCATCAGCGTATGCTGAAAGTTTCACTTGCCGTCCCGCAACCTCCAACCCATGTATATCCTTGGTCTGCCTTATGAGAATGGCCAGGGGTTCCAACGCAAGGTTGAATAGCAGCGGGGAAAGGGGGCACCCCTGTCTCGTCCCTCGCCGTAGCGAAAACTGCCGGGAGCACGTCCCATTAACCAAAATCCTGGCTGACGGAGCCGTATAGAGGAGATGGATCATTCGCCGAAAACTACCACCAAAACCGAACCATTCCAGGGCTTGGTCTAAGAAGCCCCACTCCAGCCTATCAAAAGCCTTTTCCGCATCCACGGATAGCCCCACCACCGGCTCTTGCAAGGCTTCCGCTGCAGAAAACAAATTCAAAAGGAGTCTGCCATTATCCGCTGTAGAGCGGCCAGGAATAAATCCACACTGATCGGGGTGTATCAGACAAGGCACCACCCTAACTAGTCTATGCGCCATGGTGGTGGAAAGTAATTTATAGTCCGCATTTAATAATGAAATCGGACGGTAATTGTCCACCTTAAGCGGGTCTCTCCCTGGTTTTTCCAACACTACAATAGTCGCTTCACTAAGGGCCCCTACCTCGGGAACTTGCTCCAACAACACCTGGAAATAAAGCAAGAGATATGGGAGAAGGTCATCTGCAAACACTTGATAGAATTCAATCGGTAGTGCATCTGGGCCTGCAGCCTTACCTTGTTTCATACCCAGGAGCCCCTCGCGGAGTTCTTTAACCGTCAGGGGGGCCTCTAAGTCATCCCGTTGCGAAGCTGATAATTCCGGATGTGCCACCTTGCCGAACAGGTCTCGGAAGGCTCTCGGATCAGTCTCCGAGTCAGAGCTATATAAGTCGGAATAGAATTCTCGAAACGCCTCCGCCATATCTCCCTCCTTACATAACAGGCCCCTCTGCTCGTGCTGGATGGCCGCTATTTTAACGCGCGGCGGCCTGGGGGTTAGCGTGCGCGCCAGTATACGACCAGCTTTATTACCCTCGTTATACCACACGCCCTGAGCTCGACAGCCGAGCGCCTGTGCTTCCATACTAAGGCCAGCATTGTATTGAAATCTTAATTTTTGCAGCCGGAGTAAGACGCATGGGTCAGTCCCAGCGACCAGCAGTCGCTCCCCCGCCCGGATTTGATCCTCCAGCGCTTGCATCTCTCTTTTCCGCTCCCGATGGACTCTAATCTTATAACTCGTAGTGGCGGCCCGAGCAACCGCCTTGAAAGCCTCCCACCATGCCCACCCCGACGTGTCTCCGAGCAAGTTGACGGCAAAATAACTCTCTATGACTCCCCGCATCTCAACACAGTAACCTGGGTCCCTCAACAAGTCCCTGGGGAAGAACCAGGTCGCCGCCCCTTTACCCACATCCGCCAGGTGTACCTCCAAAGTGATATGCGCGAGGTCTGATACATGCGATTCCCCAATCTGGGCTTGTTCCACGGCACAGAGAAGCGACTTGGAAATGAAAAAATAGTCGATCCGCGAGTGAGTCCCATGAGGGAAGGAGTAAAAGGTGTACTCTTTCTCTGCCGGATGCAACAGTCGCCATACATCCACTAAGCCCTCCACCTGCAACAAAGAACGAAGGGCGACGTCTGCTCTACCCTGCCTATGGGGGCGATAAGGGTGCCGGTCGACCAATGGGTCGACAACTAAATTAAAGTCTCCCCCTAAAATCCATGCATACCCCGCCCATTCATGCACTTCTTCGGAGAGCCTTTGAAAGAAAGCCACATCATCAATGTTGGGCCCGTATATATTCATCAGGGCCAACTTGACGCTTCCCATCTGGACCAACACCTTAACCCACCTGCCCTCCCCATCAGCTTTGGCAGAAAGCACCCGCACCCCCAACTGCCGCGCAGCCAAAATTGCCACTCCATTCTTTTTCCGCGGGGCTGCGGAGTACCCTATTAGAAGGTACTTGTCTGATCCCAATTTTTTAGTTTCTGAGGAGGACAGGTGCGTCTCTTGCAATAGGACTACATCCGCCGCCTGTTTCTTACAGAAAAGAAGGATCTTTTTCCGTTTAAGGGGGTTTAGGACTCCCTTAACGTTCAGGGAGAGTATTCTAAGTGGCTTCATGGAGCAAGACTGAAGTACGCAACAGTAACCCTGAACCAAGAACGCAGCGCAGACACCACACCATATAGCATGCAAAACCCCTTATTTCCCAGGGGGGCCACCCTCTCGTTCAACCACCCCACCCCAAGGGACCCACCTTGGGAGAGCTATCATGGCAATTAGCCCACAACGTCCCGCTCATGCCCCAATCCCAGCCCATCATATCTGGAAAGCAATACCAGGGAATCATACCCCCCAATTGCAGGATACAAGACTACAATTAAATACAAAACGAGACCCATACCCATTCATACATCCCGCCCCCCCGCCCCCCCTCCCCCCCTCCCGCACCCCCCTTACGATATATACAGAACATGGCAACAGGTACTAAACACTAGGGTTAACAGTTCACACACCTTAACTGAGAAAACCCATACAGACCCCTCCAAACTGGAGCCCAACACGCTATCCCCCTCAAGGGATGCTCAGTCCCGGCCGTGCATACGGCAAAACTTTAGGAGCCCCGAAACTCCTTCGCAAAAGGGCAAAGAGAAAATCTCAGTCCCACCAGGAGGTTGACACGCTCACCGCATGAAAGCAGCTTCCTTCTCCTCCAGAAACTGTTGCAGAGCTGCAGGGTCCTCAAAGGAACGGGTCTGATTATGCAAGGTAATTCTCATCCTGGCCGGGTAGAAAAGGCCATATCTGGCCTGCAGTTGTTGAAGCCTGGGTCGGAACGCCAGAAGTTGCTTGCGCTTGTCCACAGTAGCTTTACTAAAATCCGGGAAAATCGCAATAGTATGTTCTGCATATTTGATGGGAGCTCTCACCTTGGCTGCCGACATAATCTCTGCAACTTGTGCATAACGGAGGACCCGCAGGATCATCGGGCGAGGCTGCCTTACATGGGGACCAGCATGGGTGGGAATCCGATGCGCACGGTCTATCTCGAAGGCCTGAGAAAACTTCAAATTCAGCATGGCCGGTAAGGTCTTTTCCAGGAATTCAACCGCGTTTGTCCCTTCCACCCCCTCAGGCAGCCCCACCAGCCGTATGTTATTCCTCCGTGCCCTATTACTCTGATCTTCCAGAGTTCTTTCCAGGGCCTCAACTCTCTTGTTAAGTTTTGCAACATGTTGCAGTTTCTCTTCCTGTACCGCCATTTTGCTTTCCACCTCCCCAACTCTACCCTCGAGGGTAGCCAGCTGCACTTTCAGCTCCTTTAACTCTGAAATTTCGGCTTGCACTACTGCCAGGGTCTCTTCTCTCCGTTCGCAGCCACCATTCCTCTAACCGCCTTAATTTCAGCTAGCACTTCTTGGAGCCCTGCCATCCCGTCTGGGGACCCGGCAGACTTATGCGGTGAGGGCGGATCGGGTTTCTGTCTCTTCACGCCCGTGTTCGTTGCACCTCCAAATTCGAGCCGCGTAGCTTTGCCAGTAGCCATTCCGATCAGGGGGAATGCCACGGGAAGAGGGGGAAGCGCGGGTTCGACCCCGTTTGGGCCCAGGATTATTCAGGATCTTGCGGAGAGCAAGATTATGCGGCCATCTTTGCCAGAGACCAAGCTCCGCCCCCCCTTTCCCCCTCGCTTCTGTTCTTATTTGTGGGTGTTTTCTGAGGTCCTGCTCCTGGTTCTTCATCTGTGAACACAGAACAAAAATATTTGTTAAGCAATTCCGCTTTATCCTTATCAGCTTTTACATATTCCCCCCCTACACCCTTGAGTCTGACAATACCACTTTTGCCCTTCCTCTTCTCACTAATATATATGAAAAATGTCTTATCCCCCCATTTTATTGCATTGGCTATTTCCTCCTCCTTTTGAATCTTTGCCTTCTTGACTACTTTGCTAGCTTCTCTAAGTTTTTCCAAATACAGATGCCTGTCTTCCTCTCTCGGTGATCTCTTGTATTTCATGAAGGCCTCCCTCTTTTTCTTCACTTTTTCAGCTACTTCCTTCGAAAACCATAGCGGTCTCCTGTTCCTTTTGCCTTTATTTACCATTTTAACAAAAAGGTTGGTTGCCTTTAAAATACCCCCTTTCAGTTTTGCCCACTGTTTTTCTACATCCCCCAGCTGTTCCCATCCCACTAACGACTCCCTGAGGTATTGGCCCATCTTCGCAAAGTTAGTCTTCCTAAAGTCTAAGATCTTTACCTTGGAATGGATTCTAACAGCCCTAGTCCTAATACTGAACCACACCATCTGGTGATCACTGGATGCAAAATGATCTCCTACTACAACATCAGAAACACTTTCACCATTGGTAAGTACCAAGTCCAGTATGGCCCCTTCACGTGTGGGGTCTGTTACCAATTGCCTGAATAGTTCTCCCTGTAGAGAATCCAGGATCTCCTTACTTCTAGATGATACTGCAGCAGGAATGTGCCAATCAACATCTGGCATATTGAAATCTCCTAGCAGTAGCACTTCCCCTTTCCTAGCAATGCTGCGTATGTCTTCAATTAACTCTCTGTCCACCTCTTCCTCTTGTGAGGGAGGTCTGTATATCACACCAATGCAAATAGATTTCTCTTTCCCTCTTTCTAGTTTTACCCACAATGCCTCCTCTCTCCCTTTTAAGCTCTGTAATTCCAAAGCTTTAATATTAGTTTTTACATATAGTGCCACTCCTCCTCCCCTTCTTCCTACCCTGTCCTTTCTGAATAAAGTATAGCCAGGTATAGTTACATCCCAGTCATGGTTTTCTGTGAACCATGTTTCTGTAACTGCCACTAAATCCAAGTCAGCCACTCCCACCAAAGCTTCAACTTCAGGGATCTTATTTCCCATGCTACGGGCATTAATACACACTGCTTTCCATATGTTACCCCTGTTACCCATTTCCATAAAGGTATTTAATGTATCACCTACCTGGGGGCTTTCACTTACCTGGGGGCTTTCTTCACCCATCCCCGACGAGTCTAGTTTAAAGATATAATGCGGGCTGCAGTGTTTTGAGCTAGTTGAAGAGGTTTGAGTGTTTGTTTTGCTAGCTCAAGGAAGATGGGGTTGCAGAAGTTCAGTAACGGCGTGATAAGCGCTTGGCATACGGTTCGGAAATGATCTGTGGCAAGGAGGGGTTTAAGTCTCCTGATGATTCTCATCCTGTGATATGCAATCTTGATTGTTTTGTTTATGTGTGTCTTGAGATTCAGTTCTCTGTCTAGAGTTACTCCAAGGTATTTTACTTCCGCTTTCATTGGTATGGTTGTGTGTTCACAGAGTTGCAATGAGGCGTACTACTTTTTTGTTCCTTTCAGTATGCCTCTATGTAGGTACAAACTCACACATGCTTGTATACATATATTCCATACTTAAAAAAAAAAATTGTCGGATAGTTTGTGCGGAGGACTTAACCTCACTTTACGAATGTTCCATTTTAATAAGTTTATTCGTGAAGTAAAAGTTCAAAAAGCCCCGTTAAAGCTACAATGAGGTATTGACATCTGAGATCCAAAGATGAAAGGGATGAGGCAATCAGTCCAATCTCAATGCAGTACTGCGTTTCGAACCAACTACTTGGTAAGATTCTGCATCAAGTAGTCACATATTTTATAAAATATACCTGTACATCACAATTCCATCTGTGCATCCCCCAAACTGTGTTCCTGGAAATGTCTATGCAGATCATGTAAACGTGTGGCATGGTAATGAGAGAATAAACTTGGAGGCTCTTGTTTCAGTTCCACTACCTGCAATTACCAGCATGCCACAATCTCCCTGCACAGGTCACACTCAACTTTCATTGTAAGTTCTTCTGACGAGGGCACTGTGACCATTTGAAGTCACTTTTAACCTTCTGCCTACACTGCTAACACTATATAAATAATGCATGTTATCAGTAAAGGACAGAATGTTACTCACTGTTCAAATATGTCATTTCTTGTTAAATATATTTAACCCTTTAGGAAAATGAACGAAATGCTAGTCTTCTGCACAGGCAGGAAGAAAACATCCTCGGTACAATATTGTTCAGCAAGATAGTATCTATGAGTGCTAGACCTCTTTATTTTGAGTTCTGTGCCTTCGAGGCATTACTTTTCAATGCACTCTCATTTTAATGTTAAATCTGTGTCCGTAGATGCAATAGTGAGGAATCTTAAAATCCAATACCCTAGCATTAGCATCAACAGCATGAATACATGACGCCTTTAAGACTGGCACTAGATGGGGCTATTTTTAAGTAAGCTCTTGGGGCTCAGGACCTTTAGTGCTCTTTTCTTGAAGGGAATGGACCTTAAGCAAGGCGGAGCGTAACTAATGTTCGGTAACATTTTGTGAAAAATAGCTTCTAACCTGGGTTAGTACATTGATGTCCATATGAGGTCAATTAGAAGTTTTTCCAGAAAATGGATTACAGCCCAGGGGCCATGATTTTTTTTTCCAGATGAGAATTTCCATTTATTGAATGTTTAAATAAATGGTGCTGTACTGTAACCAGACGTTTTACTTCTGAGGTGACTGTATACATGCTTCTGAAGTATTACAAAAACATAGCAGGTGATGGAAATCTGTTTTGATGATGAAAAAGAATGTATTAAGACAAATTATTATTGATGTGCAACCTTATTATTTTGGACTGTTTGGTACGTAGTGGGACTCCTGATGGGCCATGTATCTGCTGCTCCAGACTCTACAGACGTGGAGAGGAGACCTCTCCATACCCATTTTTTCCAAGTCCTGAGGATGGGAGGAAGAATTATCTTCAAGGCCCTGGTGTTAGATGACCAATCGGTCTCTCAGGGGCATGTTTACTAAACAGGCGGGGCCGCGGTAGTGTGCCTGTGCCATATAAGGAGTGGGCGGTTCAGGCCGAAAAAGGAAAAAAAAAGACCGTATGTGTGCGCGTCGCGTTAATGTGCGGGGCCCACATTAGCGCGTGGGAAGGCTAAGTGGGGCGCAGCTGGGCACATATAGGAACAGAGCCGTAGCACAATGGTGAAGACAATAACCAAAGGTGCAGAGGCCACAGGTTCAATCCCCCAGTGTGTGCAGTCCAAAAAAAGGCTGGCTGAGGCACCACCTTGAATGTAGAAATGTGTGTTAGGAGGCAAAATAATTTTGGGGCGGCATAAGGCGGCGCACTGTTCATTTTGGGGCGGCATAAGGCGGCGCACTGTTCATTGTGGGGCGGCATAAGGCGGCGCACTGTTCATATTGGGGCAGCATAAGGCGGCGCACTGTTCATTGTGGGGCGGCATAAGGCGGCACACTGTTCATTGTGGGCAGCAGGATGCGGCGCACTGTTAATTGTGGGCAGCAGGATGCGGCGCGCTGATGGCCACAAGGCGGCGCACTGATGCTAAAGCAAAGGAACACAGCCACAGCACAATGGTTAAGACACTGACCAATGATGCAGGGACCAGGGGTTCAATCCCTCACAATGCCCATTGAAAAAGGCTAGTTGAGGCAGTATATTTTATGTTGTGGAGTGCTTTAGGAGGCTTTTTAATTCTATTTTGTGATAACTACTAGCAAACGCACTCTCACAGCATGTTAACATAAGGCGGACCATAAGGCACATGTTACAGTGCACCGTCCGCCAAGGCACCCTAGAATGTCCCCTATAGGGCAGCATGTATGTTGCGACACAGGATAATGTATAGTGCACCCTATATGGATGCCAACCATAAAGTGCCCTATAGGGCGCCCAATAAAGCACCCTCAGAGGCACCTTATGGGTACAGTACGCTGAGGGTGTTATTGCAGGCATCAACATATGTACAGTAAATGTAAAAAATGCTATGGAAAACCCTATCACAGAACCCCACCGTGGGTATGAACCCATGACCTCAGCTATACAGGCAGTGGCGTATCCATTGGGCTACACCTCTATAGCTGTAAGCAAGCTCCTGCCTGGCTGCAGATAGCCTGCACGTCACATCACAGACAGTCTGCTGGTGTAAACAGGATAGGGTTAGGCCACCCGTACCCATGATGCACTGCACATGCAAATCAGCTGTCCACAGATGCACACAAGATGGGAACTGCACCCCTAAAGCTACCCGGCCTGGTAGGGGGAGGTGTCCTTGTGCACCCACACAGCACCTCGGCCTGGTAGGGTGTCCTGAGTGGGTGGACAAACGGCAAAGAGTAGCTAAACACCATCACATTGTGCGGTTACTATGCCCACCCTGAGTGTGTGATGATGCGCCCAGGACCAGGTGCACAACACCTTGCATGGCTGAATGTGGCCATGCCAGAGCTCCAAAGCAACAATAACCTGTGAAATAGGTAGGTGCTGCATAAACATCTTGGAGATCACTGTCTGCCACAGTTAGGCACACGTGCGCACGCACACACACACACACACACATGGTCTCCCATCAACAGATCCCCATGCTATCTTCTTCTCCTCCTCCTTTCCCCTCTCCCTGCACTGATGGCAGTAGAGTCAACCATCAACTCCAGTCCTGCTGGGGAAGTAGACCCCCCCCCCCCAAGGGCAGTCCAAGCAGCTCCACACACATCCATAACACAATATCAGACAGACGTTAGGCCTGGATATTCATAGATGCACCCCACCACTATCTGATATTCTCCTGCAGCAAGTCATCAGCCACTGCACCCTGCAAGGCACTCCATCAAGACACATACCATCTGTGCTCAGTCTGCTGGTTGGTCCTGATGGAAATGCATGCACCCACAACTGGGTTGGCAGCACACACAAGCAGATAAGTCAGTGAAAAGGCCCCAACAGGAAACCCATATATATCACATGAGAGAAACACAATACAGCACTATGGGTGTGCCTAGCCATGCTGCCATCACTGCACACTCAGGGTGAGAGTGATCCCCCAGCAGCACATACAGAGGTCCCCCTGTCTGTGTAGGTGGTGGCCGGGCACTACCATGTCCCTGCCAGTGCCCTATGCCCTGTGCAGCTGCATCCTGGTCAGCCCACCCTGTCTGAGTTATACCCATGGTCCCTTGCTACTCATTATGCACATTAGCAGGCCAATACTGGCAACAGTGCTGGCAGTGTGGGCTGTGGAAGGGGCTTGCAGCCAGCACCCACTGTATAGACAGACACACACTTCCACACCTATGCCAGCATGGTGCTACTATTGAGGAGGTAATTAGCCTTGGCCACCAAACCTGTCCTAGGCACGGCAAGGCATGGATATGGTACGCAGTACTGCTGGGGGTCACTCCCCAGGGTGGTAAACACCGTCAGAGGCCAGTCCTGGAGCACGCCCCGCAAACACCTAACAGATTGTTCTGATGGGGTCAACTAGCAGTATGTGCGTAACGTATGGATATCTATCTGCCAGTACTCCTAGCAAACGTCTCAGAGCTGTGTACCGTATACCTCAGGTGTAGGGTGACATTGCTAAGGTATGCAGGTGCTAGTATTGGGAGATGCACGCAGGGTCCACTGTTCTGCCTCTCCAGGAGACATTGGCCAATGGGGCCTGTGGGTGTGAGTGTGTCTGCCCCTGTTGGCTGCTGCTTTACGGCAGAGATTCCCAACCCCAGTCCAGGTCTGCATCACACTGTTCGTGTTTTCCTGCTGTCCCTCATGAATATGCATGAGCTACATCTACATGCCATGGGGGTGGTGCATAGATATACAGCACATGCATTTGTATGAGTGGCAGCATGGAACCTGACTGGTGTGTGGCACACCAGGAATGCATTTGGGAGAGTCTGCTCTAGGTACTGCCCCTGTTCATGGTGTCTGTGCTCAGTGGGGTAAAAGATAGACGTATTACCATTGCATATGTCCTCGACACGAAAGGTGTGTCCTTACTATCACTGTGTAGGTGTGGGAAAAATATGTGGCTAGGATTGGTGGAAGCCCCAGCTGGGCTTTGAACCTGTGAATTTCTGTTCTTGCATGCACTGTCTGTGTGCACTGCACCACCATGTAGCCACAGATTGGCTGGTTTCCCTGGAATGTCCATGACTGTGGATCCGGCAGGGCCTGTCTGTTGCAGTGGACTGTGCCAGCCTGCACATGGCTAGGCCTCTGTCTTCTGTGGCTAGCAGCCACTGCCCCCTACACCACATGTACTCGTCCGCCAACATGCTGGCATGAGCTTCTCTCAGAAACAGCAGATGACCAGATTGCAATGTGGCAGTACGGGACTGCATTTGGGGGATTTGGCTGTAGGTAATGCCCATTGTTGTTGTGTTTTTGCAGTGTTGTGTAAAATATGGGTGTTTTCCCCATGCTTATGTTCCCTGCAATACAGGGGTGTCTGCGCTATCTTTGTTTAGTGGTGGGTAAAATATGGGGGCTGGGCTGGCATGTGCCCCAGCTGGGATTTGAACCTCTGACCCTCTGGTCCTAGAGGTACTGGCTCTGTCCGCTGCACCACACTATGGCCACGGAGACAATGCAGCCCCTGGAGGTAGTAAACCTGGCAGGATGGAGTCACAAACCCTGCTCTACGCATTTTTACTGTGGGCACATGCACTCTGTCTGGTGACAAACGTGCACATAAACCCCGGAAATGACCACAGACACTGGGGGACAATATACCACGCTGGGCAAAAGTGATATTAATGGGCAACCATAGCAAACACTCCCAGGAAAGCTCCAAAAAGGACATTTGTTTTGGATGAGTCTCCGCTCCGTAGACCCTTCCAATATTCATTTCTTCTTTCTGGAGCTTTCCTGGGTGTGTTTTCTATATTTGCTCATTACTATAACTCTTCCCCAGCTGCATTACTATTTGTGATATTTTTGTTGTGGTCACTTTCTATTTTTATTTTTACTTTTGTGCTGTGCACATGTATCACACTGCTCACGTTTTTCAGGTTTCCCCGATTTTGCTGTACATTGCTGACGGAAATGGTTTCTCTTCCCTTTAAATGCCCTCTACCGCGAGTGTTTCACTCGCGGTAGTTTTGCTTTGGGATTCGGCCCCGATAATGTGCGGGGAGCCTCTCCCCTCCCCTTCCCCGCCCATTAAACCCGTCTCTCCGCCCCTCAGGAACCTTCCTCCGCCCTCCGTTAGCCGTTCCACGCCTCTATCGGACATTTGCGGGCCCGTACTTGTGCGGGGCCCGTTATTGTGCCGCGCACCTGTGCGGGGGTGACACGCACGATTGCTGGGCGTTTAAGCGCTCTTAAGTACCGCTTTTAGTGCGCTATTTTGCGGCGCGCAAATTAGCGGTTTTTAGTAAACATGCCCCTCAGTGTCTTTTAGTCTTCCTCTGAGACACTCATTTACTTCAACAATGCTGCTTTTCATACCATTGCTACAAGGCATATGAGAGATGGTCCCTGCTCGATAGAGTTCACAATCTATGCAAAGCAGACAAATACAACAAACAGATGGCTAGGGTAGAACTAAGGAGAAATGGTTATAACACCCATGGCTGGTAAACAGGAGAATAAGGGTGTCAGGATCCAAAGGCAGCCTCAAAGAGCCTGGCTTTGAATAGGGCCAGAGATGAAACCTGATGTACTGACTCAGGCATACAGTTCAGCAAGGTGGAACGAGCAAAGTCTGGAGTTGGCAGTGGTAGAGAAGGGCAGAGATAGAAGGGATCTGCCGGAAAAGCGGAGTTCCCGGGGAGGAGTGTAGGGAGAAATAAGAGAGGAAAGGTAGTGCGGAGCAGCAGAATGAATGCACTTGTAGGTCAGCAGGAGAAGTTGAACTGGATGAGGAAAAGGAGAGGGACTTGGTGTTAGTGAAGTGACTTGAGAAGAGGGGTTTACATGAGCACAGCAACACCGGTGGCAGGTTAGCCATGAGGCTGTGCTCTGAATGGGAGAATAAAGTTAATATATAATTTACTGGGCGAATCAGGAAACAAAATATTTCATCTGTTATTCTCACTCATTATAAGCAAAGAATAAGCATACAAAACATAAAAATAGACACTAGGTTTTAGTCTCATGAAATCTCTCAATTCTTCTCTTCCTTTAAACCAACACTCTAGACCCACCTCAGTGGTTCTCCACTGTTCAGACTTTCTTCTCTTTCTCCACTTCCACACACTTCACCCTAAACCCAGGGGATCCTCCTATTTGTAATTCTTCCCAGATCTCTCCAGCTGGTCCTAGGGCTTCTGCATAAACCCTTTAAGCTGCCAAATCAGGGCCGGTGCTTCAATTAGGTAAACTAGGAGGTTGCCTAGAGAGCTAACTTTCAGAGGGCTATAAATGAAAACTATTGCTCCAATAAAATCTCCAGAACTCTAATCCATACTATGTTCCCAGTCATTAAATAAGTAATTCAAACATTGTTGTTAAAAGCAACGGGTCTCAGACTTCTAAGAGCTACGGTCTTCATATGGCATCGACCAAACGCTCTATTTTGCATCAATGACCCCTATTGTTGCTTGCTAGTCAACTTATAACTTCAAAAAGGAGCTTATAACTTCAAAAAGAAAAGGATATGTGCTTATCTTAAATATGCCCAACGCCAGTCTCAGCGCTGCTACGTTTCACTGCCACGCTGTTTCGTCAGGGGCTGAGGTTCCTGAACACATCCTCACTTTACTTATTCCAAATGTCGAATTCTCATCCTCACTTTACTTATTCCAAATATCGAATTCGTCTCCAAATGTTCTCAAATTCTTTACGCGTGAACTTCATTGCAGGTCTCGTTCCATCTTCAAACTGTTTAGTTCTGACAATGCCGCGCTGGGAGCAATAGTTTTCATTTATAGCTCAACAGATATTTTGCTCTATTGAATTGGCCATAAAATTGTTTTGTGGATAACTTTCAGAGGGCGGCAAACAACCAGCACCATTAAGCAAACATTTTCCCAGTGCTTCAGCTTCAACCCCTGTCCATACCCCACCCTGTTGCTGGCAGAAAGAAAGGTCAGTTTTCTTTGCTTTGCAGGGTCAATCTCGTGAAAGGGTCCTGAGCTCTCCAAATTATCTCACGAGATTGTTCCTGCACCGCAAAGGATATCAATGTGCTCTAAAGCACCTTTCCGCCTGCTTGGGATTGGGTGAGGTAGAACTGCAAGGCACACCGTGGGAAATGCAAACAGTGTTGCGTGAGACTTTCACATAGTGCGGCACTGACACTGCAACCTAGCTTGACTGGGGGCGGCTATGATTACAGAGCTACAGCCAGTAGGTAGGTATGTAGTGGACGGGAGGGGGGGCACTAGAATAAAGGTTCTCTGAATGCACTTAATGTCCTTGCACCACTCCTTCACCCAGTTCTCCCAACTGCTCAGAGACACTGGTCAGTCCTTCCCTCAAATTTCCTTATAAGTGAAAGAAGGCAAAATCCTTAGAAACCCCTCTTTACTTTGTCTGGAGCCTTCGTCAGCACCCAGGACTCCAGTGACTCAGAAGCTTAACCTTTATACAGTCACTCAACAGAAAAGAGATACAAGGCATGTTTTCTTTTTACAAAATATCTCTCCATTACATCCCACACTCCAACTTTGGCGCCTTCCAGTGGGGACGACAATGAGAACCATCCTCCCGAATGACCCCCTTCAACTGCTGCTAGGAAACACGATAAACCTGGATTCCATTCAATATGCACAAAATATTGACCAAAGATGAGAGTATTGAGGTATAGCGCTGGAATGCTACCTTGAGAGCACAGGGGTCACAGGTGGATGAACAACCCATAATGCATTATATACATAAACGTAACAAAACTAATAATGGACAGGGCTGGGGCGGGGGGACAATATCCAAAGCATGAGTGTATAGCAATAAAATAAATTAATAAAACACATAAAACAAAAATGCCGAGAGATCATGCGGACCTCCGGAACCGAAGTAAGGCCAGAGACTTATCAGCCCCTCCCCCTTCGTATTTGACCATTTACGTCAGTATTCTAAAAAGGAAAGTAGGCACTTACTTATCTTTATAAAATAGGCTTGGCATAGGCATTTAAAAACGTGCATTAAGTAGGTGGGACTTTGTAAAATTACCCTCTTTATGTGGAAGAAAAGGTTTATAAAATGACCTTCATAGTGTGGTGCTGTGCAAGGGCGGGGGGCAGCCCAGGCGGGTCCTCCATCTTGCCGCTCCTCTCTGGGGGCCAACAGTGCTGGCAATGGCTAGGAAACCACAGCGCAGCGCTAACCTTAGCTCTCTGGCATTCTTATGGTTTTGGTCTTTTACTATCTGCCACTTCTTTTCCCCGTTGAAAGGGGGCAGAAACAGCAGATTGTAAAAGACCAAACCCGCGGCACAGCACTGGAGACTTAAGGTGCAGACCCCAGAGAGGGGTAACAGCGGCAGCAATAGGCACCCCGGAGGACCACCGCTCTAAGCAACCGCCTAGTTTGTCTAATGGCTGCACCAGCCCTGTGTGCATAATATGTTCAATCTTAACTGTAATTTCCTTGGGACCAAAAAGGCAATGTCATTTAACAGAGAATGATCTCTTCTAGCTGGTTCTTCCCACTGGGAGGTGCCAAGCAAGGAGTATATAGGGGCATCTGCTGGTGGCCTGCTGATGTAAATAAAATCTGCAGGAATATGTCCTCTCCGCCTCCGAGTCTGTCCTTTGTAAGGTCCAGGAGTTTGCAGGCCAGTAGAATAGGGACAGATGTCAGTCCAGGCCTTTAAAAGAACAGACGCAGGCAGGATGCACCGCTGCCGCAGTTTGTCTACAGTAATTACAGGCGTTGTTCATGCAGGGATGAGACCGGGGCATGGAGCCCTAAAGCTGGAGACTGGAGCATCCTTAAGGTTAAGGGGGAAGGTGGGAGAGAGAATCTGAGGAGAGGAACAGGGAGAGGATCTTCATGCCCGGGCTGATGTCTGGCCACAATCCATCCCTGGGAGCATAAGATGTCATGGAATTAGTAAATGAGAAGTTTTGGAGGGAAAATTGCCTTTTTCTTCCTTTCCACCATGCTGACTGGATGGAGCGCTGGACTCCTGAATCAATAGAATCCTGGGTGCTGGCCTAGCCTTGCAGAAAGTAAAGCAGGAATCAAACCTTTCCCCTTTTTGACCCTACTAAAAGTGAGGGGAAGACTATGCAGAGTTTATAACCAGTTGGGAAAACAGTGTGTGTGTTGGGGGGGGGGGGGGGGGCACGGTTGGGGGAGAGGGAAGGGGAACTGGCAGCCAAAGTTGGTTTGCTGAAGTCCTGTGAAAAACTGGAAAGAGCTGGGGAAGACCGAAGGCTCTTGTGCCGATGAGCTTATGAATCTCAGGACAACAGTTCCAAATGGGTTAATTTTGTATATATCATAAGGACAATGATCTTCACTACTGTGCCAGATCTCAGTCTGTCAGACTCATTGCTAAGGCTGGCCTCAGCATTTCCACTGTTCCAAAGACTTCTGCAGTTTATGAAGTGCAATGTGGACAGGCCACAGATCTGATGCTAGCGCCTCGGTCTTTGTAGAGTGTTGCTCCTTTATGTTGGAATCACTTTCCCCTTTATTTACTTTCAGAGTGTTCTTATATTTTATTTGGTAAATTGTTAAAAGCTTGACTATTTGCAAATATTTTGATCAAAAATAACAGTATTGTTTAAATTGTTATGTAGTTTTAGCCTCTATTCGATTGTACTGATTGTTCAAATTTCTCTTGTAATCCACTTTGAGCCTTTTTACTTATCAGCAGAATATAAATGTTGCATTATGATTATTTAAACCGAGCAGTGGTGTTCAGTTCAATTGGGATAATTTCTGTATCTTTCCAGTGAAGGAGGAATTAGTTCCATATACCTGCATTCTATTCCGAGTCTCTTCATGGTGGAAGAAGTGTAGTTTTGGACTGGAGCCAAAGGAATGGATGCAAATCCCAAGAAACTGCATCCGAGGTGCTTATGGAGAAAGGTCAGCAGGAGCTCATCTACCTTGTGTCAGGAGGAATTTTCATAGAAGAATCCATAGCCTGCTTGTAAATGGAGTCTGTGCCAAGCTTACAGGTAACACTCTAGGCCTCTCCACAGAGTGCCTGCGCATGATGAAGAAATCCCTAGGGGCTTGTATACTAAACCGCATTAGGCTTTTGCAACTAACACGTCAAAGAAGTGCAGATAATGCCACGATAGCTGCAAATGCTGTGCATTAACTGTTAGGGGCGTGCACCGCATTTCCTCAGCAGACAATGCAGCGCAACCACAGAGAACACCATCGGGCAGCATCTTGGATGTTGCTAACGCCACCTATTAACGGTTACCATGCATTGTCGCAGACAAGCCCACTTTCTATCCTAATCCCACCCACTCCTGCAGATAATGTGCTTTCTGTAAACAGGGCAGAAATTTGCCATGTTATCTGCAGTCATCCCACTGCTACTGCAGCCAGATAGCATGTACCTTAGTGTGCACAGAAATTTCCAGTGACCATTTTTCTGGATTTTTGGACTTTTTTGCTTTTTTTTATTTACTATGAACTTGATTCCATAAGGTGCACGTCCGGCCCATGGACACGTCTAAATTGAAAACGGGCCCGTTTGAACCTAATTCCGCATCCATGGGTCTGGACATGCCCACGGAGTTGGAATCAGGGAGATAGACGTGTTCAGTGGGCACACCTTGGACGCGGGTAAACGATTTGGACATCGCTGCGGCCACCTTATTCTGAAACGTTACACGTTTTGGATCTTGCAGTTCCCTGTGATATACCCGCGGGTGCTATGCCGCTCGGGAAAAACATGCAGCTCCTAAGCTGCTAATCACAGACTGTAGTTTGCTGATGCACACTAGACATAAATACTAATGAGAAATGACAGTTGCTGCAACCAAGACCATGTACCAGTCCCCCGCATGCCCTGAAAAGCGCTGGGTAAGCCCAGTGCACCCCAATATGGTATAGAAGAATGTACATAGAAACATAGAAATATGATGACAGCTATTTCACTAACAAAGATGTTAAAAAGAATCGGACCAAGGACAGATCCCTGGGGCACACCACTGGTAACCTCCTTCTCCTCAGAGTGAGCTCTATTTACTTGTACTCTTTGTCGCCTCCCACCCAACCAATTTCTAACCCAAGCAGTAACTTTAGGGTCCAGCCCTAGGGTTCTCAGGTTGTTTATAAATCGCCTGTGAGGAACAGTGTCAAAGGCTTTACTGAAATCTAAATACACCACATCTAGAGCTCTCCCTCGGTCCAACTCCCTGGTCACCCAGTCAAAGAAATCAATCAGATTTGTCTGACAAGACCTGTCTCTGGTGAATCCATGCTGCCTCAGATCCTGCAATCCGCTGGACTCCAGAAACCTCACTATTTTCTCTTTCAGCAACGTTTCCAATAATTTACTCACCACCAAAGTTAAACTAACCGGCCTGTAGTTTTCAACCACATCCTTACTTCCGCTTTTGTGTAAAGGCACCACATGAGCCTCTCTCCAGTACTTTGGTACCACTCTCGACTCCAACGAGGCATTGAAATGGTTAGTCAGTGGAGCTGCTAGAACGTCCCCAAGTTCCCTCAGTATTCTAGGGTGTATCCCATCCAGTCCCATCACTTTGTCTACTTTAAGTTGAGCTAGTTTCTCACGAACACAGTCTTCTGAAAATTGTTCAAGATGTCTTATGCTTTTGTTCCTGTTTGTGGGTGTTTTCTGAGGTCCTGCTCCTGGTTCTTCATTTGTGAACACAGATCAGAAATATTTGTTAAGCAAGTCCGCTTTATCCTTATCAGCTTCTACATATTCCTCCTCTGCACCCTTGAGTCTGAAAATACCACTTTTGCCCTTCCTCTTCTCACTAATATATCTGAAAAATGTCTTATCCCCCCATTTTATTGCATTGGCTATTTCCTCCTCCGTTTGAATCTTTGCCTTCCTGACTACTTTGCTAGCTTCTCTAAGTTTTTCCAAATACAGATGCCTGTCTTCCTCTCTCTGTGATCTCTTGTATTTCATGAAGGCTTCACTCTTTTTCTTCACTTTTCAGCTACTTCTTTCGAAAGCCATAGCGGTCTCCTTTTCCTTTTACCTTTATTTACCATTTTAACAAAAAAGGTTGGTTGCCATTAAAATATCCCCTTTCAGTTTTGCCCACTGTTTTTCTACATCCCCCAGCTGTTCCCATCCCACTAACGACTCCCTGAGGTATTGGCCCATCTTGGCAAAGTTAGTCTTCCTAAAGTCTAAGATCCTCGCCTTTGAATGAATTCTAACAGCCCTAGTCCTAATACTGAACCACACCATCTGGTGATCACTGGATGCAAAATGATCTCCCACTACAACATCAGAAACATTTTCACCATTGGTAAGCACCAAGTCCAGTATGGCCCCTTCACGTGTGGGGTCTGTTACCAATTGCCTGAATAGTTCTCCCTGTAGAGAATCCAGAATCTCCTTACTTCTAGATGATACTGCAGCAGGAATGTGCCAATCAACATCTGGCATATTGAAATCTCCTATCAGTAGCACATCCCCTTTCATAGCATGTATGTCAGGACGTATCTTGCATCAAATGGTATGTGGCATTAGGAACCAGTCCCAGTGATTCCTGCCTTGGTCATCTTTACAAACACACCTTAGACTGTTAGGGATGGACCCTCACCGAGTCCACAAAATCCTGAATTAACCTTGCAGGTTCCCAAAGGATGCATAATATTGCTGAGCAAAAATGTATGCCCCTTCCGTGCCTCAGGCCCAGAACTGCACTCATTCTGCACCATCATCCCCCTCTTATCCCTCCCTACCCATCCCCGTGAACACCGTTCTTCATTCAGATTGCTTATATCTGTGTCCTCCCCTTCTACTGCCAAATCCAGACATTGCTCCCTTCACCTTGCTGCTCCGTATGCCTGGAATAAACCACATGAGTCTGTACGTCATGTTTCGACCCTGGCCCCTCTCAAATCCAGGCTTTGCGCTCACCCCAACGGTGTCACTGTTGGATCAGATCTGACTAAGCTCCCTTGCATTTCCTGATCATTCCCCCTGGATGTATCTTGTACACAGTTGCTGTGTTGTCTCTCCTGACTAGATTGTAAGCTCTGCTGAGCAGGAACCATCTGTTATGTGTTTCTGTGCAGCACTGCGTAAGTCTTGTGGCGGTATACAAATGATTGGTAATAGTTGCTGCAGTTGTAGTAGGGCCTTCTGGCTATGGCATCTGAGGCCCACCTATCTGGGTACTGGTATTTCTCATTTGTGGCACTGCTCCTCTGGTCAGGGCTGTGTGGGCATGGGAGGGGAGACCCTCTGTGCCATCACACCACATAGCCAGACTCCAGATATAGTACCACTCTCACAGCTCTCATTGATCCCGGCCTGGGTAGGGCTGTGGGCTGCATGGGACAATCCGGAGGATGCTGGCACTACATCAGCAGATATATGGCTGCTCTAATGGAAGTGCAAACAGCACTAATACATGCTCAACAGCAACACTATTGGTCCCACAAAATGTGCATTTTGTGCATGCATTAGTGCTGTTTGCACTGTTGAGTGCCCTTATTCTGAGGGCCCCTTATTATTGAGAGGGATATGTTTTGACATTTAACTATAGTGAACCCTTTCTGAGTTTGACTGCTTAATTACACTGGCATCTGGTGATGCTGCAGTCATCCATACGGTGCAGGTACTGGCAGGCTTTCATGCCCCCCCCCCCCCCGAATCGCAGAGGAGTGCACCAGATCCCCCCCCATGCACCCCTCAAACCACACAGACACACACACTCTCTTTCTGTCACAGAAACATGATTCTGCCCAAAAGATGCCCTGGAGCTATACATGACAGCTATGACATAACATAATCGCACGGGGTACCAGGATCCGTTTCTCAACCAAAAAGGAATCCTTTCCCTGCTCACACTCATACTATCCCTATATCAGTAACAGGGAATTGTTAGGGTGCCATAGATTGGCTCCTTTACCTGAATAAAGAGTATTGCTCTTAGAATTTCTGTAAGGGTGTTTATAACTGTTTCTTTACCTTACGGTATTCCCTCATCTCTGCTCCCTGTACCTTACGCAGTCACACCAGTTCAAAACATACTTGTCACAACCATTTTTCTCTATATAGGATGCATTGCAGAGCACAGCAGACTATTTTCTAAGCCCTAGCTCTATACCACGTTTCAACAGGACTAATGTGGACATTTCCAGGTAACACTTAACACGTACATGGGCCTTTCCTGAATATACTTTCTTTCTCCTAGGACAAGCAGGATGAGTCAGCCACACCTGGTGACGTCATCCGACGGCGCTGAGACGGAAGTCCTCTCTATAGCCCAGAAGGGCTTTTAGCCCTTCTGAGCATGAGCCCCAGTAGCCCAACCCCCGGACCGCCCCTAGCTGGTCAGTTTTTTCAATCTTCCGCCTTGCTACAAGACGGACTTCACCTCTCTCTAACAAGATTTGATACTTCAATCAAGATTTCTACTAGTACTATGCCCAAACCGGGTTTTAAAAAATGCACGAACTGCTCAAGAAAGATGAGCAATGCGGACACTCACTTTTACTGCCTCCGTTGTTTAGGCAGAGACCACCAGGTTGAAGATTGCCCCCTCTGTGCTCGGATGTCTCCCAGAGCACTAAAATCTCAGGGGCACGCTCTCAAGGACTTCCTGGCCTCCAGCGCGACGGGAACAGTGACTTCCATCAGAGAACACAGCCGGAAAGAGGACTCGCATCGGAGCAGCGACGGCAGAAGAAAAGGTACTGCGGTTCAAAAAAAGGCTGCTGATAAATCCTCCAGCGCGGTGAGCATTAAAGCCACTGGAAAGGACTCTGCAGCAGCCCGGGACGCGCCCGCTGTGGCCTCCGTCCCCAGCAGTCTCTCCTTGCCGTCCCTGCAGGCTGAGGCTTCCTGCACACGTGGAGTCAACCCTGGAGGCAGCCATCTTGCCTCCTGCATGCCTTCTACTTCGGCTGCTCCCATTGGCCGGACGGCGTCACCTGATAGACCCACCTCCTCAAGAACAATTGGCTCAGCCGCCGGCTCCGCCCACTTGATTCCGATTGGGCCTGACCGGATCGATGACTCCTCCCCTCCAGCCGCGATTGGCTCCCCCCACAGCTCTCATGGCTCAGCCTCCTGCTCTCCACGGCACCGGCACAGGAGTTCCCTGCACTGACGGCCCAAGCATCGGCACCGATCCCGATCTCGGGGCAGCCCTAGGCACAGACACCGCTCCAGATCTCGGAGCCGACGCCATTCCAGCTATCAGGGCCAACGCCGTGCTAACTCTCGGCGCAGACGCCGTTCCAGCTCTTGGCGCCGACGCTCTCACAGGCGCAGCAGAAATCAACGAAGAAGCTCGTCTAGTAGCCAGCATTACAATAGACACCATCGGGACCGGAGCAACAGCAGCAGCAGCAGATCCAACTCTGCAAGATCCAGCTGCACTCCCTCCTCGGTAAGATCAGGCTCTATTGCCTCAAATCCTTTGCAGCGAAATTTGTCCTTTGAGAGAGAGGAACCTTTGCCAGAATCACAGCAGCAGGACCCCTTATCCTCTGGTACACCTCCTGAAGTACCCAATGACCTGCTCCAGCTACTCACTGACTGCTTCAAACAGTGGTCAGCTAAGCAAATGGTACACTCCTCTGAAAATTCTGCAGAGAAACACCTGGAGCCCCCTCCGGACCTAGAAAATTGCTGCTCGCTCCCAGATCTCAGCTCAGGTTCGGGGAATCAGGAAGCACAAGTGGAGGAGCTCACACAGGAAGCCTCCGCCACCACAATACCGGAGGCGCCTGCTACCAATCCGGAAGACTTAACCTATTTCAAATTCATTCAAAAGGTCTCCTCAGCCCTGGGGATTACCACAGTCCTACCAGCAGACCTCCGACCAGAGACACAAGCAGCATTGAAGTTCCTGGAGGCACCCAAGACCACGGCACTCCTCACAGTCCACCCTTTGCTGAGTGAAAACATGCTAAAATTATGGCAGAACCCGGCCACGGGACCTGCCGCACCCCGGAAATTGGACCTTAAGTACCAAGTCCAGCCAACATTGGGATTTGATAAAACACAATTACCACACGCCTCCATTGTTGTGGAATCCGCCCTCAAGCGTGTGAAAACTGCTCGTACGAACATCAATAGTCCCCCTACCCAGGACCTCAAGCTCCTTGACGACATGGGTAAGAGATCCTTCCAAGGGGCCATGCTCTCATCCAGAGTAGCCGCGAATCAACTTCAGCAAGCCCTCTACTAAGACGTGCTCATGAATAAAATCAAGAGCACACTTTGCCCTGAGGCGCTGGCCACCATCTCAGCACCCCTAACTGACCTTCAGGAATGCACGAAACATCAGGTCAGAGGTGCTTTCGATGCCTTCGAGACGGCAGCCCGCACCGCCGACTCAGCAATAGCAGCATGGTGTATGGCCTGGCTAAGGGCTTCCGGCCTCAGAGAAGACACACACGACTGTCTGGTGGATGCACCATGCACGGGGGACTCCCTCTTCGGGGAGAAGGTAAAGGACACTGTCAATGACATGAAAGACCGATGCAACACGCTGCAGACCCTGGCAGAGGAAGGACTTGAACTAAAACCTTCCTCCTCAAAGAGGTCTTACAGCCACCACCAAAAATTCCCAAAACATAATTCCTACAGCTCCTACCGTAAGTGGCAAGCACCGCACTACAAACGCCAGTTCAACAATAGCTCTTATCGCTCTAAACCACGCCAAAGAGACAGGAAACCTCAGAAGAACACATCGTCCAACGCAGGGAAAACCAACCCTCCCTTTTGACGGGAACTCCACAGTCAGCCTTCCCACTGGGGGACGCCTGACTGCTTTCATACATATTTGGAAAACTGTCACTACGGACAAGTGGGTCTTGTTGATCATCAAAGAAGGATACAGATTGAGATTTACTTGTTCCCCGAAGCAACACAAAATCCCTTGCAGTGCAATCCCACCATCCTCACTCCTCCCCAACCTGAAGACCCTAGCTCTTACTGCATGGAAACTGAAAGGGTAACTCTGGCGCACTTCAACCTCACCAATGATGTTCAGCAGGTGGTCCTCCAGGCAAGGCGCCCGGCGACCCGAAAATCCTATGGCTTAAAATGGAAGCGCTTCACCCTCTGGTGCTCATGACACCAACTCAATGCCTTCTCGTGTCCAGTGGCCAGGGTCCTCCAATATCTCAATTCCCTGTTCCACAGTGGCCTGAAAGTTGCCTCTATCCGTGTGCACCTAGCGGCAATTGCCGCTTTCCACAACCAGACAGAGGTTGGCTCCATCGCCAAGAAGCCCCTGGTAGATCGCTTCATGAAAGGTTTGGCAAACCTGCGGCCCCCGGTAAAAGAGCCCATGCCTCAATGGGATCTGGGCGTCATTTTACATCAGTTAACGCTGCCACCCTTTGAACCCCTTGAATCGGTGGAACTTAAATACGCATCATGGAAGGCCTTGTTTCTAATAGAAATCACCTCAGCCAGGAGGATCAGTGAACTGCAGGCCCTGGTGTCACAACCACCCTATACACTCGTCACCCAGGACAGAGCAATCCTTCGGACCCACCCGCGGTTCATGCCTAAAGTGCCTTCCGCCTTCCACATCAACCAGACAATTGAGCTTCCCTGCTTTCATCCAGAACCTCACTCCTCAGCGGAAGAACAGCGCCTGCACACCCTTGACTGTGTCAGGGCCTTACGCACCTACCTACAACGAACTGCTTCCCTACGGAAGGCAACCCAGCTTTTCGTATCCTATGACCCCAACAAGCCGGGCCAGCCTGTCAGCAAACAAACTCTCTCAGGATGGATTAAGTCCTGCATTGCCTACTGCCTGCAGCTCGCAGGCTCACGAAACTTGCCAAGGATACATGCCCACCAGCTCAGGGCATTGGCAACAACCATTGCCAACCTCCGCGCCATACCAGCGCAAGACATCTGCAAGGCCGCAACTTGGGCCTCACCACACACATTCCAAAAGCATTACTGCCTTGACAAGATATCAGGATGCGATGCTTCATTTGGCCAAGCAGTTCTGTCTGCCGCCGAACCAATCCAGACTGGACAGTCAGACTCGTGAGGGGCAAAAGCCGTGGTATGACTACCATCATGTCCCCACCATCTTGTTGGAATCCAATCAGTTGTTGTGCTAGTAATGGCGAACACAATTGTTATGTATTCCATAATATTGCACATGTGTTATGTATTCCATAATATTGCACGTCAGTTGCACCATGATATTGCACATGTCGGTTTGCACATTTGAAAGTTTTGCACATGCTTGTTTGCACTGTTAAAAGTTTTGCACATGAATGTTCTCGCATGGTTATTTTGCACATGACTTAATAAATCTTGATTAAAATCCTGGCATCAACTGTATTATACTTTCACATGCCAGGACGCCCCTCCACAGTAGTGCAAAGCTCGGGAGTCACCAGGTGTGGCTGACTCATCCTGCTTGTCCTAGGAGAAAACTATGTTACTTACCTGTAACTGGAGTTCTCCGAGGACAGCAGGATTAGTCAGCCACACCATCCCACCCTTCCTCCCCTATCAGAGGCCGCCCTGGCCTCCACCGTACCGCTCCCTAGCACGACATCTCAGCTAGTGACAAACTGACCAGCTAGGGGCGGTCCGGGGGTTGGGCTACTGGGGCTCATGCTCAGAAGGGCTAATAGCCCTTCTGGGCTATAGAGAGGACCTCCGTCTCGGCGCCGTTGGATGACGTCACCAGGTGTGGCTGACTAATCCTGCTGTCCCCGGAGAACTCCAGTTACAGGTAAATAACATCGTTTTGTCTCCGTGGCTGACCACACCCTGTTCCGCCCTCTCCCACCCACGTTCTGAGATCCCTATGCTAGCACCATGGCCATGCATGTCTGCAATGCTTCAGAATACCTCTGGGGACTTTTGCGGCACATAAACACCCCTGCCGCTTATACAAACCCTTATCTGTGTTCTGGAACGACCCGACCCCCTATATGGATTGGGCCATAAAAGCACTGTATTCATTGGCCTCAAGCACCCCAGTAAAAGGATTTATTTTGGAACAACTCCAAACTAGTGTGCGGTGTCTTTTATTCAGCTGGGACATTGTAGAGAAATATTCCACATGGCTTTTCTCTTCTCCAATCAGAAATAACCCAGGGAGCATGGGATATCCACTTGCTCCACTGATTCTGAATGTACCCCTAAGTTCTGCTAGCCCCAGAAACACGGAGGATTCAATATACTTCTTAAAATCCGGTATGCAGTTCTTCCGGAAGTACTGAGTGACTAGCTTCTTTGTAAAGTACAGAGTTGAAATCAGGACAGTAAAGTGTTAATGGCCTGAGGCAGTGTGCAGGGCTCAGGTGTGGCTCTTGCTGACTTGTGTACAGAGAAGTCAAAGCTGCAGATGGTAAGAGTCAGCAGCACAGTTACTGAAGGAGTTCCTGGAAAATGGCTGACAGTCAAACCTCTTCCACCCTTCTTCCTATACCCTCCAGTTTTGAAGATGCACCAGCTTGTGCCACCCTGTCCTGCAAAGAGCGGATCTCCCTAGGCAGCAGCCAAGAACAGAAAAGCAAGGAGAAAAGTGACAGCCACAGTACTGAATGCAAAGCAACCTCAGAGCCCGGCTCCATGACACATTCTGCCCCCGCTGTAAACGGAACAGGGGAAAGTGATGGGAAAACAAATAGCACCGAGCTGGAGACAGCTCCCCAGCATGCCCCCAACGAGACTGAGGAAGTCCTGTGCGATTTCTGCCTTGCAGAAAAGGTGAAAGCGGTGAAGTCCTGCCTCACCTGCACGGTGAGTTACTGCCAGGCTCATCTGAAGCCCCACCTCGAAAACCCCAAACTGCAGAACCACCAACTCCTGGAGCCAGTGAAAGACTTTGACCTGCGGACGTGTAATATCCATGGGAAGCACTTGGAGTGGTTCTGCCAGACCGACCTCAAGTGCATCTGTGAGGACTGTGTGGCTGAGGAGCACGGCGAACACAATACAATCACATGCACAGAAGCACGGAGAGACAGAGAGGTAACAACTGAATTCAAACATGTTTGTGTACAGTATGACTGATATGTTGCGCTGATCTGATAAATGAAGCACAGTTCACAATAGCTGGCCATAAAGGTGAAAACGTTAGTTCAGAACAGAAATACCACCTACACCCAATTTGTTGACAATGCAACTTTATATCTAAGAGTAAAATGTAAGAAGTTTCATAGATCATGAATTCTTATTTTCCATAAACCCCCAATAATCTTATTGCTATGTTTCAGATGCTGAAATTGGTCAAATTAGATTAGTTGGCATTTTATGAAAAACAGATTTTGTTAGACAATGATGCTTTCTTTTTTTTTAAATGAAAGCATTTGGCTTACATTTGCAATATAGCAAATCCTCGGCTATGAGAGACTTTAAGACAAGAAAGAACATGCTTTGCTTCCAGTATACCTGCGCCTAAAAAGCAATGATGACGCAGCGGGACTATATGATCTCAGAACAGGCTGCACCGAGAGGGAGGTAGGGAGAAGTAATTAGGGAGGATCAAGACAGAAAATAAGTTGGCATGGTTGCCAGACTTTTTAGTTCTTTGCTGGGTTCAAAGGGAAAGACTTGCCCAGTTCCTTCCTTACTAATCCACATCTAGCTGGTTTACCTTTATTGTGACTGGGAGTGCCTTCCTGCAGTGCACAGTGCCAGGACTATTTTGGTAAGGGCGGGCACAGCATCTCATCCCTAAATCTGACTAGCAGTCAAGGTAATGCATTTCTACGGCTGATGGGTATCAAACCATGAAGATCACATTCCCCTGTGTATCATATGTGTTTGGGTGTATTTTTAAACCAGTCTCTGTTTAACCAGTAAAATGAATGGGGGTGGGGGGCATATTCAGTGGCGATGGCTAGACAATTTAAAGCGCCCAGCCACCATCACTTTTTTTAAACGCTGGAACCTATCCAGTTTCTGCCAATGAACATCTGGGCTTGCCGGTCAGCAGCATCACAATCAGTTAGCGGCGATGATCAGCTGCTAACCGGGTAGGGAAATCCAGTTAAAGTTGGGACCGCTCGTATTCAGATGTCCTGTTAAGTTACCCAGTTACCTCATGAGTACTTCCCTAATCATGTAGAACTGTCACCGATCCACCTACAGGCTGCCCTGGTTTTAATTGGGCGGTTTTTATGAGGTCTGTGGGGATATTCCGCGGTAGCCTGAGTGCGTTTTAATGCTTCAAATATTCCCCCAAAGTAAATTAACCTCTGTCCACAACCTCTACCAAATTGTTTGTGGTATCACATTTAGAAACAGACGGAGGCGGTTTTTACTTTCAGTACAATGTATCGGTATATTGTAGTATATATAATCTTAGATTTGTAATTTAGGTTCTCTTTGTGCCAGGTATAGCAATCACTGGAGCATCATAACGCTTGCATTTTTAGCCCACTTTTCCAGACAACGCTCAAGGCAGCTGGCAGCATTATTAGAATTCAGACACAATACATCCCTTCCTCAAAGAGCTTACAAGCTAAGTAAGTACCTAAAGCAACAGAAGATAAAATCAAGTGTCCAAGGTCATGAGGAGCGTCATTTGGGAAAGTGAAATCTGAACTCTGTTTTCCTTGCCCATTGCTCTTATGCAAGGATATCAAACATATGGCCTATGGGTCATTTCCAGCCTGCCGAGTCCCTTGATCCAATTTTCTTCCTTTGTCCCTGGCCCAGGTCTTCTGCAGTGGCATTGCTACAGGGTGACAAGTGTCTCCCTCCAAATTAAACCTACTTTCCCTCCATTGCAGAGATGTAGGAGGAGCCGCCAGATAGAGTAAAATGGCTGACGAGGATCCCTAGGACACACCATCCGATGAGAGGAGTGGCAGCCTGCTCCTCTCCTCCCCACCACTCTCTCTTCTCCATCCTGCTACCAGCATCGTAGGCATTGTTCTAGAATGACAAACTGTTTATTCTTATTGTTCTAAACTCTCGAGAGCCACAATAGGAAGTATTCTGTGGGTTTGGAATGGCGCCGGCACCAGGAGGTAGAGTGGTATAGAGCAGAGCGTCAAGCTTCTGTTACCTACCTGATCCCAGTAGGCAAAAATGCAAGGATAGGGGCTAGGGGAGGGAGTAGGAGAACCGGGAGCTTGCCCTCCTCCCTCTCTGGAGCACCATGGGTTATGGATTACCCCCTGACTCTGCAGCACAGGTCTGTGTGAATGGATATTTGTGAAACTTGAGGGAGGAGTGGCCAAGTGGTTAGGACACAGTACCTCAGGCTGGCGGACTGGGGGTTCAAGTCCCAACTGGGGACAGCAATCTCAGGCTGGAGGGACTGGGGTTTCTAGTCCTATAGGCACTCCTTGAGGCCTTGGGCAAGCCACTTAACCCTCTGTTGCCTCAGGTACACATAGATTGTGAGCCCTTTGGGGACAAGGGAGTATACCCAGTACCTGTCTGTAGTGATTACATAATGTAAACCGCTTTGATTGAAGGATAAGGTGGTATAGAAAACTGGTTATTTAAATAAATAAACCTGTGGGAAGGGAGGTAGGCAGATGCTGAAGTAGGGAGGTGAGGGAGATGCAGGTAGAGGGATTGGATGTTGGCAGGGGGAGGGGAGAGGTAGGTAGATGCGGAATGAGGGGTAAGGGAGGAGCAGTGGCAGATGTTGGGGAGGCAAGGTGGTTGCCTTGGAGGGAGCAAGAGCAAATGAGGGCATTGGGTGGGGCATTGTGGCGTGCGAGTGAGGAGATTCATCCTGGAGAAAAAGTGAAGGTATCAGAGGTACTGTAAGGCTGAGGGACTGTTTCTTTCTCCTCTCTAATCCCCTCTCTTCCCTCATTGACTCCTCAATCCTCCCCTCTATCCTCTGGTCCTTCTGCCCAAGAATCTTTTTCATTTCCCTCCTCTGAGATCCTCTGTCTTTTCCTATTCCTCAGATCCCATCCCCATTCTCCAACCAGTATCTTCCTCCCACCTTCCCAGCAAAAGACAAAACAAATTAACATGACACACAAGAAATGCCAGAAATTGTTTTATAAAGCAAAATACAATTTGCGTCATTTAATATTCAATATATGCTAATGTAGCCGGATGCCAAAATGTCTCTTGCATTGGATAACATGAGGAGGTCTAAATAATGGAATCAAACAGTGAGAGTTAATAAATTTTGGAGGAAAGAATTAAAAAGGATGAAGGGAGCGTCAGAGTGTCTTCCCCACAGAAGAACAAAAAGATGGAGGAGGTGGAAGCCTGGCCTTCTTCAATAGAGGAGGAGACCCTGTGGCGCTAACCTAAACCTCCAACACTGTGGGGCTGTTTGTGATTCTGCCACCTCCAATGCCCGATGCCAACTTCCTGTGCATGGGGGCGGAAATGGCTAATCAGTCTCACAACGCCGGAGTTTAGGTAAGCGCTGCAGGGCTGTTTGAAGCCATTGCCGTCAATGCAGGTCCCGAAGAGGAGCCGCAGTGATGGCAACAGGGACCATGTGTCTCTTGATGACATATGTTGCTGCCGAGTCCTCCAGAGACATTGCAAGATACTTAAAAGATTCTGCTCCATAGACCCTCCCACCACGATTTTAACAGAATTAATTCTCTCCCCCAAGATACATAAAAATTAAACTTGAATCAATACTCGCATTCTGGTGCCACCTCAGTACCAACATCGTTAACATCTTCCACTTCCAGGCACTCCGTGACAAAATATTAAACTTACAAAAAAGTTACTCAGGACCTATAGGGCAAATTGACACTAGCTCCCAGAGCTCACACAAAAAAGGCCCTACCTCTATAAAGACAATACTTCAAACATTAAGCCAGGCCCTAGAATACCAATACATCGCCTGTTAGGAATACTGAATAAGCAGAACTGTAACTGACCCTCAACCCCATATACAGAAATTAAATGATAGCAAAATACCTCACTTCACCTCAGTCACACATGACGTAGAACATGGAGAGACTCTCACCATATATGACGCAATGACGCCTAGCTAACCCCACCAAAGTAACTACATAATACTTCTAGAGCTTTACATAACGCCTATTTGTAGATATTTCATGTAAATAGTTCACCCATGTTATCCAAGTTTGTACACCTGGTTCTCTGCAAAACCGAACAGCCTGTTCTGGTCTTTTGTTTTAATGTAAATCGCGCTGATGGCAAATAGTGCGGTATATAAGAAATTGTAATAAATAATAAATAAATAAATATATGCTGGTCCTAAAATGTGTACATCAGTCCGTTCTTCAACAGCAAGCTAAACCAGTTCAACATTCAAAGAAAAGACCTAGTCTCTTAATTTCTACCTGTTCATTACAGTAAGCTGAAGAAGGCAATTGCCGTGATAGTTGAAACGGAGAGACTGGACAGCCTATAATTCAAAATGGAGGATGGGTCTATCTATACTAACTGCTTCAGTTCCACTGTAAGTCCATTGCTGCTCCCTGTGCCTACTTGGATGTCCCTGCACTGGAGACGTCTCTGAACATCATTTGTGGAATGGCTACGGAGACGTGTCTGTGATGTTGATGTCCACATCACAACTAAACCTTTAAAATGACCCTCTGTGAGTTAGGCAGGTCATTTAACTACCTGTCCTTCATTTCCAAACCTGTAAGTTTAGTCACCTTCAGGGGAAATATCACCTAGCACAGATAAACTAGACTGCCCGGCACTGCTAGTCCTCCTGGACAATTTGCACTTTATTCCTCACCTCTTGCGGTAACAGGTCCTGGTTCTGCCTGTGCCCATGTGATCGTAGGCAGTTATTTGAACTCTCTCTGCCTTACTGTATGCAATTACAATTGGGAAAAAGAATTGTTTCCTTTCTTACACACTTTTACAAGCTATCTTGCATCTGTGGAGCATTTAGTCCAGGGGTGGCTACATATATATTTCTCAAACATTACAGTGGCTATAAAGCCTTTGGAAATCCGAGCTGAATGGAATGTGCTGTATAACAAAGCAAAGCTGAATGAGGTGCTGCTGTTCCAAGGACATGCCTGAAGCACTCTTATTATCTCAGAGTGTAGCAGAAGTGACAGTAATATCTTGGAAATCTGCCCTTGGGGAAGAAGACCCCTCTTTTTTGTTTTGGCACTGAAGTGCTTTCTTAAAGCCTCTTGTTAAAATGGGATGAGATTTCCCTCATTACACATTCTAATATTCCTTAGAGCAACTGATGCATGGCGTCTGAGTCATCTCTCGGGCAGATGGTTCTATCCAGATTCATATTTGAATGGCTTTTCTTAGAAAAACTTCTTTCCATTGACATCATTCGCTTTGCACCTAAGGGGATGCAGGTAAATTATGCCTTACTACTATGCTAGTTCATCACACAGGGAAAGGCATGGTGCTGCCTTTTGACACATAGATGGATCCAGCCTGCTGTTTGCTTTGTGCAGGGCTGACTTAAGCATTAGGCAGCAACTGGGGACGGGGAACGGAATGGGGGTTTGGGGTGGGGTGGGGTGGGGGGGGGAGAACAACAAGGAACAGCAGGAGTGATGGCAAAACAATAGGACCCGACTGCTTTTAATTAAATTCTGGCATTTTTATTCCATTATCCCTTGAAAAAAAGAGGTTCAAGACAAAGCACAGATAGCGAAAACAAATTTTCTCAAGTATACACTATAAAATCACCAAAGAGAAACACAACCCTTAATATTAACAAAAAATCTACAAGCTATGTATACAATTTTTCAGCCTTTATTCACTTTGAGGCCATTTCCATGCATACATGTCCAGCCCTCTGTACGGCCTGGCAGAATCGGGTGTGCAAAGTTAGACCCGATTTTGATCCCGCAGCTCCCATGGGATCAGAATCGGGTCTAGCACCTGGACACACAGGCCTGGACCCGATTCTGTCCGGCCGTACATCCCAGCAACGTCCCGACTAACTCAGCAGGTCCCATGAATGGAGTCGCGGTGTCATGGCATCCCGAAACCATGGCACTGTGGCTCCATTCGCAAGCCGCGATCCTGGCCTGCCGAACCCGGATGCCTGGTCCCCACAGCCCGACCCCCACAATTCGGCCTTCCAAGGCCTGGGTTGGACTGCGGGGAACCCCCTGCACCTTCTCACCTGGGTCCCATGCTGCAATCCCCCTCCATCCAGGGGGACTTATTCCACATTTTCGTTGCCTTCCTCTGAACCGTTTCCAGTCTTTTTATATCCTTTGTTCCAAAACTGAACACAATATTCCAAGTGAGACCTCACCAGTGACTTGTACAGTGGCATTAGTACCTCCTTTCTGCTGGTATGCAATCCAGCATCCTTCTGGCTTTTGCTACCGCCTTGTCACACTGTTTTGCCACTGAGATCCTCAGCAACAATCACTCCGAGGTCCTTCTCCTGGTCCGTGCACACCAACTTCTCGCCCCCCATCACATACATTTCCCTTGAATTAACTGCCAAGCATTAGACCATTCTTCCAGCGTTTGTAGATCTTTCCTCATGTTATCTGCTTCCTCAGGGGAGTCCACTCTGTTGCAAATTTTCATGTCATCTGCAAAAAGATAGGTTTTTCCATTCAGTCCTTCAGCAATATCACTCACAAATACATTGAACAGTACCGGTCCCAAGACTGATCCCTGGGGCATGTCGCTAATCACCTTCCTTTCATCTGAGTGAGTTCCGTTTACTATCACCTTCTGTATTCTGTAACTTAACCAATTTCTGATCCAGTTCACCAACTTGGGACCCATCCCCAGGCTGTTCAGTTTATTGATAAGCCTCCTGTGAGGAACAGTATCAAAAGCTTTGCTGAAATCTAAGTAGATCACATCCATCGCATACCCTTGATCTAGTTCTCTGGTCACCCAGTCAAAGAACTCAATCAGATTTGTTTGGCCACCAAGATAAGGCTTACTGGCCTGTAGTTTGTCACTTCTTCCCTATTACTGCTTTTGTGAAGAGGTACCACATCAGTCCTTTTCCAGTCCTGTGGAACTTCCCCTGTCTCCAAGGATTTATAAAAATATCCTTTAAAGGCCCTGCCAGAACCTCTCTGAGCTCTTTCAGTATCCTGGGATGTATCCCATCTGGTCCCATAGACTTGTCCACTTTCAGTTTTGAAAGTTGTTCAAACACATCATCTTCTGTGAGTGGTGTTGTATCTACTCCATTTCTATCTGTATATTTGTCAATTACAGGTAGTCTTTCTCCAGGATTTTATTTAGTAAAAACAGAACAGAAGTATTTGTTTAGCATTTTTGCTTTTTCAATATCACTTTCCACAAATCCGTTCTCGGCACTTTTAAGTCTTGCAATTCCACCTCTGATCTTCCTCTTCTCTCGAATATACCTGAAAAAGTTTTGCTTTAGATTAGCCATCTTTTCTTCTACCTTTGATTTTACTATCCTTATTTCTTTTTTGTCTCTTTTAGCTTTATCCTGTATTCTGTTCTGTGTTTCTCTGTTTGTGAAAGCTGTGTTTTTGTCTTAATTTGGGCAACTATTTCTTTGGAGAACCAAATAGCTTTGTTTCCTCTTATTTTTATTTACTTTCCTCACATATGTATCTGTTGCCCCTTTGATTGCCCCCTTTAGTTTAGCCCATTGCAATTCCACTTCCCTTATCCCCTCTCGCCCTGCCAACTCCTCCTTTAGGTACTTGGCCATTTTACTGAAGTCAGCGTTTTAAAGTCTAGGATTTAGAGCTCGCTGTGAATGGACTCTGCCTTGATTTCTATGTCAGTCCACACCATGTGTTGATCACTGCTGCTCACATGGGCACCCACCCAGACATTCGACACACTATCTCCGTTGGTGAGTACTAAATCCAGCATCAAACTTTCCCTAGTCGGTTCCATCACCATTTGTCTTAGCAATGCATCTTGGAAAGCATCCACAATTTTTTCACTTCTTTCCAGATTGTATCTGTACAGGGCTAGGGTGCCTAGTATGTGTGCATGTGTGTGTGCTGCGGGAGTGAGTGTGTGTGGGGCAGTGGTAGGATTCTTCTTTGTATCTGTGTTGCAGGGAGGGGTGCCTGTGTTTGTTATGAGGTGTGGTGCCTGAGTGTGTGTGGGTGTGTATGGTGCGAGACTGGGATGCTTCTGTGTATTTGTGTTTGTGAATACAGTGCAAAGTTGGAGAGCCTATTTGTGAGTTTCTGTGTGGTGTGAGGTGCCTATTTGTGATGGGGGTATGGGCCCCTGTGTGTGTGATGTGGGGGTAAAGTGCCTATGTGTGTCTTTGGAGAGGGGGGTTGTGCTTTTTAGCATATACACATTGTAGCCTTTTGTCCCCATGCATTCGTCTCTTCAACCTCCAGCCCTTTGCATTCTTCCCTCCCAGCCTCCGTCCTGCTGCCCCCATTCTGTTCCTCTTCCCAGGCTCTCTCCCTTTCTCCCTCTCCCATCCACTCTCACCCCCTGCCCTCCATTCCCCTTCTTCTTCCTTTCCCAAGTACACCACCCCTTTAAACGTCTCCTGTCTGACCCGCCCTGCTTTCCTCTTCCTGCAGCCGATTTGGCATGTTTATGTCCCTGCTCATCTCTCAAACTGCAGCATTCTTTGCCGCCCCTACTAACTACCTCTGTCCGCGAGAGATGCTGCTTTATGGGCAAATCGCAGCACTCTTAGTCTGCGGCCTCTTCACTCTGCTGTCTGTCTGTCTGATCCGAATCCATAGGGTTCTTTGTGCAAGTGCATAGAACCCCGTGTGTACGGACAGACAAAACAAATCCTCAACAGTAGGTGTTATCGCTTATCCGAAATGCACCTAATAAGCAGTGCCGGCAGCTGCTGTTGATCTAAGAAGAGAGTAAGGCGGGGTTGGTACCACTTGCTCATCCTGCTATGGGGCCGCATGGAAAAAGCCAAGGCAGAGGGGAAGTGACTGCCTAGGTCTGTGGCTCTGAAGTTGATTCTGACTCCCCTGCTTGAAGGTGTGACTCGACTCTGAACTGGAGCAGTAGCCGTATGACTGAGTCCCTGAGAGTCTGGAACATCAACCTGTAGTAACAACAAGAAGCAACAAAGTATCTGTAGGATACGTAGGAACAGAAGAACAGATACCAAGACTGGCAGAATATTCAGGTTTTACAAACCCCTTTTATTGACCCCTACGTGTTTCGGCCATTGGCCTTCCTCAGGGGGATATTAAATGAGGGAGCAAACCTTTTTGTAAATACTTTCTTTCAAATAAAAGACATAAGCCACGCAACAGCGTGAACCTCCATACACGGGCACTGCCACTGTTTCATCGCTAATAGGGCAACCTGGATTTTCAGTGGCAGGACCCAGAAATGGCTCCAGCATAGAATATCCGGTTCTAATGTTCAGCAGTGGCGGCTGGCTGCTTTACCAGTGCTAGCCACCACCTCTGAATATCAGACCCACTGTCTTGCAACTGCCCTGCCAATTCACCAAATTTTGCCACCACAAAACATATACCCTTACACAACTGCCTCACGACCCTTTAAACTGCCTCAGCTTAAAAACTACACCTCAACTGTCCCAGCACACTGCAATGCTCCACCTCAATAAACCACTTTCCACAACTGCCCCACCATCCCACAAACTGATCCCAACCAAAAAGCTGCACCCCACAACTGCATCATCACTCCAAAAACTGCAATGCTGCAATTGCCCCACTACTCTGAAACTATCCTTGCCTTCAAACCATCTCCCACTGTCAGCAACTCCCCAAACTACATCCTCTGGAAATGCCCCACCACAAGCTAGGAACCTTACCTGGGGTCCAACCTTGTCAGATGTGCTACTATTGATCATTTGTATAGTGCTACAAGATGTATGCAGCACAGTACAGAGCCGTGTTAAGAGACAGTCCCTGCTCAACAGAGCTTACAATCGTGCTCAGTATTTGGAAGGTTAGGACTGATAACGTTCTGGCTTTTTTCATGATTTTACTGATTTTTACATTAATGCTCAGAAGCTAGAAGGAAGACTAACATATCTGGACAATTTTCAGAATTTAAAAATTCTATTTGCAGTTTTCTAAACCTCCTTCCCTCCCCTCCCCCCCCCCCCAAATATGAGCAACCTACCCTGTTTACTTCCAGTGTAATTAGTTACAGAGATTGTGTATAGGATCCAGACAATGGGAAGGCTGTGGGGGCGGAGCACTGGAATGCTGCTCTAGTCACAGACTGTGGGTAGGGTCCAGCCAATGGGAAGGCTCGGGGGGCGGAGCACTGGAATGCTGCTCTAGTCACAGACTATGGGTAGGATCCAGACAATAGAAAGGCTGCGGGGGCGGAGCACTGGAATGCTGCTCTAGTCACAGACTGTGGGTAGGGTCGAGCCAATGGGAAGGCTCGGGGGCGGAGCACTGGAATGCTGCTCTAGTCACAGATTGTGGGTAGGATCCAGCCAATGGGAAGGCTCGGGGGTGGAGCACTGGAATGCTGCTCTAGTCACAGATTGTGGGTAGGATCCAGCCAATGGGAAGGCTCAGGGGGCGGAACACTGGAATGCTGCTCTAGTCACAGACTGTGGGTAGGATCCAGACAATGGGAAGGCTTGGGGGGCGGAGCATTGGAATGCTGCTCTAGTCACAGACTGTGGGTAGGGTCCAGCCAATGGGAAGGCTCAGGGGGGGGGGGCGGAGCACTGGAATGCTGCTCTAGTCACAGACTGTGGGTAGGTTCCAGCCAATGGGAAGGCTCGGGGGGGGGGGGGGGGGCGGAGCACTGGAATGCTGCTCTAGTCACAGGAAGGGAGGAGAGGAGCTGAGGGAAGTTCCTGTACTGCTGTATGAGTTTAGTTTCTGCATGTTATGGGAGATGGATGAGGAATGATGATCCCCACCCTCAAAACATGTCTCAATGCATTTCTATTAGGAAAAACATTTCTATGAGCTGCAGCATGGAAACACGGATTCACAGTAACATAGTAATAATGGAATAGCACTTGTCAAACAATCCGCCCCTTTCATCTTCTCTCTCAATTACAGACAACAAAAGAGTAGTTACTCACTTGTAACAGGTGTTCTCCAGGAGCAGCAGGAATCAGTCCTCACATATGGGTGACATTGACGTCGATGGAGCCCCTTGCGGAGCATTTCCCCAGCTTTCTATGAAAGCCTTTGGGAATACTGCACGCATGCGCGGTCCCCTTCCCGCCTAAAGGTGCCATCTTGCTCAGTCTGATGACATAGCTAAAAGACAGCACAAAAACCCCCAAAATGAACTATATACAACTGCAACTCCCAGGGGAGGAGGGAGGGTTGTGAGGACTGATTCCTGCTGCTCCTGGAGAACACCTGTTACAGGTGAGTAACTACTCTTTCTCCAGGACCAAGCAGGAAGTCAGTCCTCACATATGGGTGACTCCCTAGATCTGGGCTACCAGGAACCCAGGCTGAACAAGAGAACTCCCTCTAGTCCCAGCATCAAAGAAAGGCTTTTCACTGAAAAAACCTCCACCGGTAGCCCAACGGAGGGCTGGAGGGCAGGAGTTGCCTAAACCTCAAAGAGATTCTGGAGTACTGCCTGGCCAAAAGCACTGTCCCTACGGGACTCCCTCTCCAGGCAGTAATGGGCCGCAAAAGTCTGGCTTGAGGACCAAGTTGCAGCCCTGCAGATGTCTGCCAATGGTACAGAGCGGAAATGAGCTACTGAGGCAGCCATAGCCCTGACACAGTGGGACGTGACCCGACTTTGCAAGGGAAGGTCAGCCGCCCTGTAAGCCCAGGTGATACAGTCAGCCACCCAGATGGACAAGGTACGCTTGGACACAGCTAACCCCAAATTATTAGGGTCAAAAGATATGAAGAACTGAGTAGCCCTTCAATGCCCCTGCATACGGTCAAGGTAGAAGGATAAGGCCCTTCTACAGTCCAGGGTATGCAGGACCGCTTCAGCCTGGCTTGCATGAGGCCTAGGGAAGAATGTCGGAAGAACCACCTCCTGGTTGAGGTGGAAAGAGGAGACAACCTTCGGGAGGAACTTTGGATGAGTCCTAAGGACTACCCTGTTCCTACAGAAGCGAGTGTAAGGCCTGTCACAGACCAGGGCCTGAAGTTCACTCACTCGTCTGGCTGAGGTTAGGGCTACCAGGAAGAGTGTCTTCCAGGAAAGGAAACGGAGAGGACAAGTAGCCATCTGCTCAAATGTGGGCAAGTCAGTTGTTGCAAGACCACATTCAACTCCCACTCAGGGGCTGGAGGACGGACAGGAGGCTTGAGCAAGAGCAAACCTCTGAGGAACCGGGACACCAAGGGGTGAACCGACAAAGAGTGTCCTTCCACCAGTGAGTGGTGAGCTGCTAGAGCTGAGAGGAGGACCCGAACAGAATTGGACTTGAGTCCCTGATTGCATAAGTGCAGCAGGTACTGAAGCATCACTGGTACAGAACAGGAGAAAGGATCTTCTGTACGCAGCTGACACCACACAGAAAACCTCTTCCATTTCAGGGCATAGGTTTTTCTGGTGGACTGCTTCCTAGAGGCCAAGACGACCTCTTCAACCTCCTGAGGTAGGCCCCAGGGAGCCAAAACTACCCTTGCAGCGTTCAGGCCATCAAATTGAGAGATTTGAGATTGGGGTGCAGAAGAGAACCTTGATCTGAGAGAGAAGGTCGGGCTGCAACCCCAGAGGCAGTGAGGTGTCCACTGCCAGTTGAAGCAGAAGTGGGAACCAAGGCTGCCTCGGCCACCTGGGAGCTACCAGAAGAACCGAGGCCTTGTCCCGCAGAATCTTGAACAGGGTTCGGGCCACCAGAGGCGTGGGAGGAAACGCATATAGGAGGCCCTGAGACCAGGAAATCAGAAAAGCATCTGCTGCTAGCCGCAGAGGATGCGGTTGCCTGGAGCAGAACCTGGGCAACTGTCTGTTCAGGGGACTGGCAAATAGATCTATGGATGGAAGTCCCCATTTCAGGAAAATTTTCTGAACCACTAATGGGTGGAGCTGCCATTCGTGGGGCTGCAGAATCCTGCTCAACCGGTCTGCCAGGCAGTTCTCCTGGCCAGGGAGATAAACAGCTCTGAGAAACATGTTGTGCCTGAGCGCAAACAAGCAAAGGTCCTGTGCCTCCTGACAAAGGAGCCTGGACCCAGTGCTGCCCTGCTTGTTCACATAAAACATGGCTACTTGGTTGTCTGTTTGTACTAAGACAGACTGGTGAGCCAGGGTTTGAGAGAAAGTCTTGAGGGCTAAGCGAATAGCCCGTAGTTCCAGTAGGTTGATCTGTTGCGTGGCCTCCCAGGGAGACCACAGGCCCTGGGTGCACTTGTCCAGACAATGTGCCCTCCAGCCCTGCAGGGAGGCACTGGTGGTTAACACCACTGTGAACCCAGGTATCTGAAAAGGCACCCCTTGCAGTAAACTTGGGGGGTGCAGCCACCAGCGTATGGAGTTCAGGAATGATCTGGGCACCTGTACTCTGTCTCTGAGGCTTCCTGTAGCCTGTGTCCACTGAGTTCTGAGGCACCACTGTGCAGGCCTCATATGGAGCCGGGCATTGGGAGTCACATGTACTGTCGAAGCCATGTGGCCCAGAAGCCTCAGCCAGAGTCTGTCGGAAACCAGTGGCCTGCTGAGAAACTGGTTTGCCAAGTCTATCAGTCTTTGGGCTCTGTCTCCTGGCAAGAAAGCCTTTGCCTGAAGAGAGTCTAGCCTCGCCCCTATGAACTCCAAGTTCTGGGAGGGGAGCAAAGTGGACTTTGCGAAGTTTATGAAAAAACCCAGGTGTTGAAGGAGAGAAATAGTTCGGAGGGTGGCTTGCCTGGCCTCCTGGCACGTCTGACCCCTGTTGAGCCAGTCATAAGAAAGGGGAAGACAAAGATACCCTGATTTCTCAAGTAGGCCACCACCACTGCCAGGCATTTGGTAAAGACCCTGGGGTCGGAGGTGAGGCCGAAAGGCAGCACTCTGTACTGATAATGGTTTCCTCCCACAATGAACCTTAGGTACTTTCTGTGGTCTGGATGAATGAGGATGTGAGTCTACGCATCCTTTAAATCTAAAGAGCATAGCCAATCTCCCTGCTGGAGGTAGGGCAGAAGTGTTCCAAGAGTAAGCATCTTGAACTTTTCTTTCTCTAGGAACTTGTTGAGATTTCTGAGGTCGAGAATAGGCCTGAGGCCTTTGGTTCTCTTTGGTACGAGGAAGTACCTGGAGTAGAAACCGTGACCTTGTAAGTGGGGAGGCACAGGCTCCACCGCCTTGTCTCGCAACAGACCCTGAAGCTCTTGAAGGAGGAGGTCTGTATGGAGAGGAGGCCTTGGAGGCTCTCCTGGGAAGTAAGGAGGAGGGAAGTGATGGAAATGAAGCATAGCCCTTGTGGACTATGCTTAAGACCCAACTGTCCCCTGTAATGGGTGGCCACCTGTGGGCAAACAGGGCTAGTCGACCTCCTGTGCAGGGATGGGACAGCAGAGACGGAGAGGCTATGCCTTGGGAGTCAAAAACCCCCACCCTGCTGAGTGGGAGCAGGAGACGGAGGCTTGGGGGCCTTCTGCCTACGGGGCCCATGTCCCTGCCCCTTGGCCTGCTGACCCTGTGGGGGAGCTGGGGAGGCCTGGTAAGGTGGGAACTGTTTGTAGGCAGACACCTTCCTCGAGTAAAAGGACTACTTACCCGAGCCCTTCTTTTTATGAGAAGGGGCAGAAGTTTTTCTGGACAGCCTTGTCCTCGTGAGGTGCTCGGTCTCGAGCTGTGCAGCCTTCTCGGCCATGGGCTTGCCAAAAAGGTTCTCACCTCGGCAAGGGACATCGACCAACTTGTCTTGTACCCATGGCTCGAGATCCGATGACTGCAGCCATGCCTGGCATCGAGCCGCGATGCCGGCTGCCGCAACACGGGCCGAGGCCTCGAAGCCATTGTAGGCTGCTCGGGACATGAACTTAGAGCATTCCCGGATCCTCGAAGACAAGGACTTGAACCTCTGCAAAGGTTCCCCGGAGAGACCAGCAGAGAACCCGGCAAGTTCCTTTGCCAGGTCCCACAAGTACATGCCCATGTACAGCTGGTAGGACTAGACACGGCAAGCAAGCATCGAGCCCTGGAAGCACTTTCTACCAAACGCATCCAGGTTCCGAGCCTCCCTGCCGGGGGGCATCGCGGAGTGCATCTTCTGGCTTTTCAGACGATGCATGGCCGATTCCACCACCATGGAATGGTGTGGTAGCTGCGCCTTTTGAAAGCCAGGGCTCTTACGGAGTCGGTAAATGGAATCGACCCGCTTTCTCAGAACCGGCGCCGAGGCCGGTGCCTCCCACACCCGGAAGAGGAGCCGTTCCAGCATCGGAGGAACCGGCAAAGTAAAGGCCTCCTTCGGAGGAGAGTCATACTGGAGGGCCTCGAGCTCTTCGGCTCGAGGCTCCTCCTCGGGGTCCGCGGGGATCGCCAACGCTGTGGCCATATCCCAAACGAACTCCGAGAACCGGGTATCCTCTGGGGGGGATCTACTCCGGGGCTCGGACTGCGGTGAGTCCGACGGGACGCACCGAGTCCTGAAGGTATCGGGGGACTCCTCGTCCTCCGTCTCCCAGGCGGGCTCGTCCGAAGAGGAGTCAGGCTCCGACCGCGTGGGTCCCGGCAGCACCCGCCCCGACGCCGAAGGCACCGGCGTCGACGCCCTCGGTCTCGACCGGGAGATCGAGGGTGACCGCAACCGAGGACGACCTCGAGCCTTCATGGTCTCAAGTATCGGCTAGGTCTCCGGGGTCGACTTCGACGTCGATGTCCCGGTGGTCGTGGCAGATGCGCCAGCAAGGCTGGCCATCAGCACCCGCTGCTGATCCATGAAGGCAGACAGTCTGCACTCCAAGGCTGTCAGCCTGAGTCCAAGCTCAGGGGACTCAGCAGCCACCGACTCGGGCCCCGGCAGCGCCGGGCCCAACGTCGGCTCCCTGGGAGGAGAGTCCTCGAGGACAACGGGACTTACGTGTCCAGCAGACTCCAGCTCCACACGAGGCATTTTGGATGGCTTCTCCTGTTCCAAGGGCCTGGGACGGCGGTCGGGGGTCCGAGACCTAGCCCTCGAGGAGCCAGGGACCTCCTCCGACGCTACCCTCGCGAGCCGCTTCTTCCTCTTTCGCTCCCGATCGGGAGACCCCCTGTCTGAGGAACCCCGATGATGCTCGGGGTCAGACTCCCGAGACGTCGAGGCCTCAGACGAGGTCCGGGCCCGGCCGGAGGCCGAATCAGAAAAAAGCCTTTCCTTTTGATGCTGTCGACTTCGCAGTGCATTTTACCACACGGCCCACAGATCTTAGGATCATGATCGGGACCAAGGCACCGAAGGCAGCAGTCGTGTGTGTCGGTGAGAGACATCAGTTTCTTGCACCGATCACACTTTTTGAAACCACTGGAAGCCATCGGGGAAAAAAGAGTCCCCGCGAGGTCAAAGGACCGTCCTTCCAGGGAAAAAGAAAAAAGGGCGCGAATGCCAGCCACTAAGGGCAAAAACCGAAAAAACAGAAGACGGGCTTGATACCGGTGTACCGAACCCGGCGGGAAGGGGAACTGGCGTCGAACCGGACAAGAACCGCTATGAAATCGCAAGAAAAATCTAACTTTTCTCTGGGTGACTAGGACGGACGTCCGTCGGGCTCCTCGGAAAAAGAAAGACTGAGCAAGATGGCACCTTTAGGCGGGAAGGGAACCGCGCATGCGTGCAGTATTCCCAAAGGCTTTCATAGAAAGCTGGGGAAATGCTCCGCAAGGGGCTCCATCGACATCTATGTCACCCATATGTGAGGACTGACTTCCTGCTTGGTCCTGGAGAAATATAAGTACACACACAGTAATATGTCTACACAAATGCAGTACATACAGACTGACACACGTAGACATACAGTACAGACACACATACAGGACTGGCCCTTACACTAGGCGAGCTAGGCTGCTGCCTAGGGTGGCTGGCCTGGAAGGGCAGCGGCAGCAGCACACATGGGCACCCCCCCCCCCCAGCTGCCACCGATTCCGTGGCGGGGGGGAGGCGGGCAACGGCAATATTTCCAAAAGAGATGAAATTGGCAGCAGCTGGAGGGAGTGCAGCAAGGCCAGGGTTTCTGCTTAGGACGACAGAAACCCTTGGCCAGCCCTGCACACACACAAACATACATACACACACATAGAGGGGTTGGAAACAATTAATTTCCAAAATTCTTGAATGTGCAGTTCTCCACCTCAGCCTCAAATTTCTCTCTTCTCAAGTCCTCCTTGATTCACTTCAGTCTGGTTTTCGTCCCTTTGATTCTACTGAAGCGGCTTTTGCCAAAGTCTCCAGTCACTTGTTCCCAACTAAATCCAAGGGCCTTTACTCAGTTCTCATTCTTCTCGACCTTTCTGTTGCTTTTGATACAGTTGACCACCTCCTCGACACGTTATCCTCTCTTAGTTTTAGGGGCTCTGTGCTGTCCTGGTTCTCTTCTTATCTCTCCAACCGCTCTTTCAGTGTTTGTTTATGTTTATGTTTATTAGATTTTTGATATACCGCCCTTCATATAATAACAGAGCGGTGTACAACTACAAAAAGTCAAAAGCACGGCCAATGGCCAGGGAAAAAAGAAAGGAAGTTACAATGTAAACAAGACAGTGAGGAGCAGGCCATACGTACCAGACAGAAGGAACAGAGACACTGAGGGGCAATGGGAAGAGAGCACACAGGAGGTGTAGGAAGGTCAAAGGCAGAGGAGAACAAGTGAGTCTTCAGGCGTGCTTTAAAGGTGCAGTGGTTCTGTTCAAGTCGGAGAGAAGAAGGAGTGAGTTCCAGAGTGCGGGGCCAATGAAGAAAAAAGCTGAGGTGCGAGTAGAATGCAGGTGGGCTCAAGAGGAGGAAGGGAGATGAAGACGGTTTATGTAAATTGACCGGAGAGCACGATTGGGAGTGTGAGCTTGAATGAGGTCTGCCAGATACTGAGGGGTGTGCGTGTAGAGGACCTGGTGCACAAGGGTAAGGAGCTTGTAGCAAATACGGTGGTCAACAGGCAGCCAGTGGAGGTGCAGAAAGAGAGAAGTAACGTGGTCAGAATGTGTGGAGTGGGTGAGCAAGCGGGCAGCCGTGTTCTGAATGCGTTGAAGCCTATAAAGCTGAGATTGAGGGATACCAGCAAAGACAGAGTTACAGAATCGAGGAGAGAAATGACAAGGGAAAGTACAAGAGTGGTGAGGGCTTGGGCAATAAGAAAGGGGCCACTCTCAGGTGGTGTACCCCAAGGGTCTGTTCTAGGCCCTCTCCTTTCTCTATACCCAATCCATTGGTGCCCTCATCTCCACGGCTTTCAGTATCATTTTTATGCTGTTGACTCTCAGATCTATCTATCTACACCTGACATTTTTCTTACACTCCAAGTCCATATCTCTGCCTACTTATTTGACATCGCTGCCTAGATGTTTCGCCACCGTCTAAAATTGAACATGGCCAAAACTGAACTTCTTATCTTCCCCCTAAACCCTCCTCTTCCTCCTTTCTCTATCTCTGTTGATAACACTCTTCTACTTCCTGTTTCGTCAGGCCCCGACTTTGGGGTTATCTTTGACTCCTCCTTCTCCACATATATTCAACAGATAGCTAAAACTCTTATTCACTCTTTAGTCATTTCATATCTCGACTACTGCAACCTCTTCCTTGCTGGTCTTCCTCAGTGTCGACTCTCTCCTCTTCAGTCTGTTAAGAATTCTGCTGTGCGGCTAATCTTTCACCAGCCCCTATACACCGTATAACCCCTCTTCTTAAATCACATCATTGGCTCCCCTTTCGTTTCCATATCCAATTCAAACTTCTCCTTCTGACCTATAAGTGCATTCACTCTACTGCACCTAACTATCTTTCCTCCCTCCTCCCTCCCTATACCTCTTCCTCTGATTTGCTTCTCTCTATGCCCTTTTCTTCAACAGCCAATTCCAGACTTCAATCCTTTCACTTTGTTGCTCCTTATGCCTAGAACAAACTACCTGAGACTGTACGTCAGGTTTCATCTCTGCCCCTTTTCAAATCCTTGTGAACTCCGCTCCTCCTCTGGCTTTCTTCTCTCTGTGCCCTTTTCTTCCACCGCCAAGTCCAGACTGATCTTTTCACCTTGCTGCTCCTTATGCCTGGAACAAATTTCCTAAATCTTTATGTCAAGCCTCTTCTCTCTCCCTTTTCAAATCCATGCTTTAAGATTACCTCTTTGAGGCTGCTTTTGGATCCTAGTCCCTCGTTCTCCTTGTGCCTCCTTCCCTATTTGAACCCCTGGTTTTTCTTGTATTGCAGTGTCTGTCTTGATTAGATTGTAAGCTCTACGAGCAGGGACTGTCTTCTATATGTGTTTGTACAGCACGGTGTACGCCTTGAAGCATGTTATAAATGATTAATAGTAATAGTAGTAGTATTAATGCCATGAGTCATGCTCTGCATACAGAGTTACCAAATTACTCAGTTCCAGGAGTGAGATTTTATGACAGTCCTGGCTTTCAGACAATCTCATCCTGATGCACTATGGGACATGCAGCACTGATTCGAATGGGTAAAATCAGGGACTGCAAATCCCATACTGCATTGCAATGCAAATTTAAAACCAGAACTGGCAAAAGATCTCATTCCCGGAAGTGGGCAACTTGGCAACTCTGTGCATGCTTTCTCCACTCGTCCCTCATTTCAAGTTGTATGACAGTATATTGCTTCCTTTAAGTACAGATGTTTGATATAGTGCAGGGTCTGGTATTTCTCATTATACTGTATTATATATACCAGGCATGTCCAACAGGTAGATCGCGATCTACCTGTAGATCGCGGAGGGGTCAGAGGTAGATCACCAGCCCCACTTGGCTCCATCTCTCCAGCAGCTCGCCCCGTCGCTAGGAGAGAGCTCGTGCCAGCAGGTTGTCTGCCGAGGGCTTGCCGCCACTGCTGATCCTTTGCCTGTCTTTTTTCCCTGCCTGCGGGTGTATTGGGGCGCTTGTTGTTTTCGTACCAAAGGTTTGTGGGTACCCCAGGGGGCCGCTGCCCACACCCCGCGACGAGACGCCACAGGCCCGGCATCATACCTGGTCTCCTGCCTCTCAGAATCACCCATTCCTGCCCCCGCCCCAACACCCCTTAGAAGTGTGTTATATACCAGGTGATATCCATTCGCCCGGGCTTTACCTGAATACATTTACCATATTAGTTGTGTCGTGTGCTGGTCATTGGTCGCTTTATAGTTGGCTTTCATTAAACATTTTCGGGCAGACACAACAAAGTGTCAAGAATTTGGTGATTTTGGCGGGCTTTTCCAATTTTGTTCTAACTTGCCTATGCCTTGCCTTCAAATTGGTTCAAACCACTGTGACTTTTGCTTGCCTCTGCAATTTTATTTTGCCTTGCCTTTGAGTTGATTCTACACTGTGTGCAGAATTTATTGAATTGTGTAACTCCTTGTTTATTGTAAACCGCGCTGATGCTGAATAGTGCGGTATATAAGAGACTATAAATAAATTTATTAAATCGCATGTGGTGGTATTTGAACTTGTTTGGCGGTATTTGAATTTATCTGGTTTGCTGGACGGGTGTTTGAGTTTTTTTGATGATTGTTTGGTGGTATTTGATTATTGGTGCCAGTATGATGAATTCTTATTTTTACTTTTAGAACTGCATGTGTGGTTTTGGCATCTCCAGTCCTTGTATTGCACATCATCCAGAGATCTTCATTTCCTGTTGATCTTTAATACTTTGGGACAGTGACAGTTTTGGATCAGATTCAGCCACTGTTTATACTAACGTAGCAGATTGGTTTTCTTACATCCAGCCACCCCAGTATAACGAAGATGAGTGTTCCAAAGACGAGCAAAACCTACCACTTTCATGGTGAATGGGAAATGGACTACTTTTTCATCATGGTGAAAGACAAGTGTTGTTGTCTAATTTGTAATGCCCCAGTATCCTTGCCCAAAAAGGGTAATCTGGAACATCATTATAAGGCTCTGTATAGCAATATGTTTGATGCTGATTTTCCACCCAAAAGTGAAAGTCGTAAACTGAAGCTCAAAGAACTTAAATCGAAATTGGCTACTCAGCAACAGTTGATGGCGAAGCCAAAGTCACATTCGGTGAATGCAACCATAGCATCCTTCAAGGTCAGCAAGCTGATCGCAAAGAAATGCAAACCTTTCACTGAAGGGGAATTTGTAAAAGATTGTTTTCTTGAAGAAGCTGACAACCTTTTGAAGGATTTAAAAATAAGAAAGAGATCATAGCTTCTATTCAAGATGTACAATTGTCAAGAAACACCATCGTGCAGCGAATAGAAAAGATGTGTGGAGACACAACTGAACAATTGTTGGAGGATGTTTCAAATTGTGTTGCTTTCTCACTCCAACTGGATGAATCTACAGACATAAGAGACATAGCCCAGTTACTAGTCTTTATCCGGATGGTTTTTGAAGACGTCAGTGTTAAAGAAGAACTACTTGGAATGATTTCTTTAAAAGGGAGAACTACCGGTCAGGAAATATTCAGTTCTTTCCATTCTTTTGTGACAAAGTGTAATCTTCCATTGCATAAACTTGTTTCCATCACTACTGATGGAGCAAGAGCAATGACAGGTGAGGTTAACGGTTTCATAGCCCTCTGTAGACAGCATGACGACTTCCCAGATTTCCTTTCTTACCACTGCATCATTCACCAGCAAGTTTTGGCAAGCAAGAGACTCAATACAAAGACTGTTATGGACATTACTTTCAAAAGTAAATTCAGTTCGTGGAAGATCACTTCAAAGACGGCTTTTCAATCTTACTCTTGATGAAGGGGCAGCGGAAATCATTTTGCACACAGATGTAAGGCGGCTAAGTAGGCACAAATTTCTGCAAAGATTTTGTGATTTGCTGAATGAAATAAAGAGCTTTTTGAAGGAGAGGGGAGATGACCAAGCAGAGTTGGAAGATGAGGAGTGGTTATGTGATCTGGCATTTCTCGCTGACTTTACAGGCGAACTAAGTGTTATGAACCTTGAACTACAAGGTAAAAACAAATGCATTGGCGAGATTATGAGTACAGTTTCATCCTACACGAGCAAAGTTGAGCTAATGATGACTGACCTTGCAAACAACACTTTTGATCATTTTCCTAATACGCAGGACCATCTGGGACAATACCCAAATTTTGTTTTTCAGAACGAGAAGTATGTGACAGAAATCTGTTCTGTTATCCAGAAATTTGAAAATAGATTCTGTGACTTCCAAAAAATTGGAACAGTTGTGGAGTACTTGTCATACCCATTCAAAGTAGACATGGACATTAAAGAAACTGCAGCTGCTATCAGTAAAAATGACTCATTGAACAAGCCATCTCTTGAAAACAAAATAGTAACCCTTAAAAATGACATTTTTCTCAAGACCCATGCTGAGCAAGGATCATTTTGGAAGCTAGTGTCTAGAGATAAATTTCCCAACTTGAGAAGATGCAGTGAAGCTGTACACTCCTGTTTCGGTTCAACTTATTTGTGTGAATTTGCGTTTTCCCAACTGAAAATGACAAAGAGTACACAACGTTCCAACATGACAGATGAACACCTCCAGGAATCCCTGGGACTGTCCCTCACGCAATATTCACCCAACATCAAAAAGCTGGTGGATGAAATGTAGGCTCAGACGTCTCACTAATGAGCAAGAGCGAAATATTAAAGATTGTGCAAGATCAGCCTGGATCAATACTCGATCTAAATTTAACACAAATTACTCAATAAAAGTTAAAGAAAGTTATTACGACAGTTAAAGAAAGTTATTACTCAATAAAACTTTAAGAAAAAATGTACTTTCCATTTCCCCTCGCAGTTCTTACTGGATCTTCGTTTCTCTGTTTTGTTTTTGCTTAATTTGCTTAACAGCTGATCACATCCAAGTAAATGACAGAAGGTTCATTAAAAATGGGGTGGGGTGAATCCTCCAACTTTCTTGGGTTAAAATTTAATTTGAAACTAATTTGAAACTTAATTTTCATGGTGGTAGATCACCGGCACTTTTGGCCGAAAAAAGTAGATCACGACCTGTTCGAAGTTGGACATGCCTGATATATACTATATGCAAACTAAAGCTTAATATGTAAAAGTATGATGTTTCAATTACGTTTTTACAGTTAAATGGTGGAGTAGTAATGATGGTTGAGTTTAATTATTAGAATCTCGGGTGGGAGCTATGATGCTGAAAGTTAACTGGGGTGGGTATGCAAGGCTGAAAGTTCACCTAGAGTGCTTAATACCCTGCAACCGTCCCTGTTTTGTGTTACAGAAGGAACTTCAGCAGACCACAGCAGAGTATGACTGGAAGCTGAAATCAGCAGAGAACGCTATTGTTAAGCTGCAAGCAAACACGACCTCCATACAAGTAAGAAATGAAACAAGATGGCTCCGAGGTTTTGACTTTGGTGCTTGAAGGGCAAAATTATTGCAGTGATTGAAAAAACATTATGGGCCCGAGATTCCTCTGGGCAGGCTATGCTCCACTATGGCACATAGTCCTTCCCACCGACCCTTAACCCTGGATATTCAATGCCGGGGTCATATGTAGCCCTGGCACTGAATATCTGGGGATCGCAGCACATGCAGGAAGTCATATTGAGTAACCAGGCAGCAGCGATCTTGCACGCTGCCTGGTTAGCTCCTGCGCTGAAAGATAGGCGAGGGTTTTCCTCACCTATCTTTTCGGTGCAGATCACTACCGGGCAGCGTGCAATATCGCTGCTTCCCAGTTATCGCTTCTCACTACCTCCGCTCTGTCCCAGAATGCCCCGACACAGCCTGATGCTAACGGGATAGCATGGGGCGGAAAGGGGAGTTAGAAGGGGATATTCAACGGCACGGTTTATTGGGCTGTGAACCATGTAAAAGCCCTTCGAAAATTGGGCTCTATAGTCTCATGACTTTCAGTAAAATAAATGCAAGCATAATAAAACACAGTAGTTTATTGATTTGCTATACCGCCAATCAAACCGTATAACTAGCCCACCTCTTCTGAAGTCAGCACCAGGACTTTTATGGCTTTAACACTGATCATCTGCAGAACAAAACATGGAGCGTTTTTACTCAAAGGCGCTGGGATGTTGCATTTATCCCTCCAATATCACACAAATCCATGGTGTGTTTGGGGCAACCCCACACAACCTCCAGACCTGCCCTGACAGCGTTCTTTAGTAAAAGGGCCCCCATAATGTGCCACAGAATTTTTAATGTACAATTTTTAATAACGTTAAAGTGCATATTAAAAATGGGATTTAAGATGCATAAAACAATATTATAGCAATCAGAAAAAAGATATTTCCATCCCCTGCAGAGTAGAAGAAATTAATACCTCCCCTCCCCACCTCCCACAGCTGGAATCCCTTTCAAGCACCCACCACCCTCAGTAGTCAGCCCCTGTGATACACTCCCAGTTATTCATTTTTTGGCTTTAGGTGTAATTTTATAGCAGAGATTTTACACATATTATGTGCATAAAAGGCCTTTTATAAAATTACCCCAGGGATTATATAAAAGTATGTGTGTAATTTTATTTATTTAACAATTCTTATATACCGAGCTATTTGTTATCAGTGTGGTTTACATTCAAGAACGAGAGCTCAGTGCAGTCAAGACTGTTTGAGTTTACATTATAACAGGGTTAGAACTTGGACAATACAGGGTAACTATTTACATGTTGCGATATCTTTAAATGATATAAATACAGATTAACTATATACATGCTGAGAATGGACAGAATAGATGGAGAGTACATGGAAAGTATATACAGGTTGACATGGAATACTAAATATTACGTGGTGTGAATAGATGTGAAGTGTTTATGGGTATGAGTGTGATTGCTTAAAGCCTGAGTGTTATGTTGTGAGTGAGGTGTTTGTGGGGGGTGGAGGGAGATTTCTCTTGGACGGGGAAGCTGATTGAGCAAAATGAAGCAGAAAGAGATGGTGCTTTATTGCCTTCCGAAACTGTAGGAGGTCTTTGATTGTTCTTATTTCTGGTGGGAGGTCATTCCAGCATTTCGGTGCGTAGTGTGCAAAAGCTCTTCTCCTGGTTGTTTGGGTGCACTTTGTGGCGTCTTTAGGGAAGGTCAATGTGTTGGCTATTGCTGTCCTTCTAGATCTGATTTGTGGAGTTGGTGTAATAAGGTTCTTGAGAGAATTGGGGGCTATGTTGTTGTTTATCTTAAATGTTATCAGTAGGATCTTGTATGTTAGCCTGCAGTATATCGGTAACCAGTGGAGCTCTTGAAGTATTGGCGTGATATGGTCTGATCTGGATAGACCACAGAGGAAGCGGTCAGCAGTGTTCATAGCTAGTTGAAGGGGGTTGAGGGTGTTCTTTGGCAGACCATATAGAATTACGTTTGCATAGTCGAAATGTGGTAGTATGAGGCCCTGGAAGATAGTGCGAAAGTCCTTAGGGGGTAGCCTGGGTTTGAGGTGTCGCAGTGTTCTGATTTTGTTGTAGATTGATCTGGTTATAATTTTGATGTGCTCCTTAAAGTCAAGGTGCTGGTCCAGTGTGATTCCGAGATATCGTATGGTACTTCGAATGGGAAGTTCTGCATCTCTTACTCTTAGGATGGGTGGAGGGGAGAAATTCTTTTTCCTTGATATAAATAGAACTTCAGTTTTCTTGAAATTTATGTAGAGGTTTTGGGTGAATAGCCAGTCTGCATGCTGTTATTTTCTGGGACAGCATTTAGGTGGATATGTGTGGAGTTAGAAAGTACCTGCATAGATTATACAGTAAAATCCACACCCACATGCATACTTCAGCTGTGTATATTTACGCTAGTTTGAGAATAGGTGTACATGTACAAGGCTTCATTATAGCTGCAATTCCTGCAGAATTTGTGCTAGGAATTTATAAAGACATATAGAGCCCGATTCTGGAAGTGGGCCGTCCGGGCCATCCGCATATTCCCGCTGAAGATGGGGCCATTAGGACCTGATTCTGGTCCGCGGGAACAAAACGTTCCTGTGGGAGCCAGAATCGGGCCCAAGGAAGGCCTGGCGGGCACCTCTGGCCTGTGGGGACGTCCTCCTCGCAGGTGCCCCAGACTGCCACGGCTCTAGACTCCAAGATCCCCGCTAATCAATCCACGGTTGGCCTCCCGCAGCCTGGATTGGGCTGTGGAGACCCCCCACACCCGGCCCCGGTGGTGGCTGCCGTGCCCCGATATGCCAAAAAAACCTGCTTATACCATCTCTGAGGTGGTATGAGCAGTGTGGCCCAGTAGGCCCAGGCAGCATGCCGCTACTCTGCCCCCCATCTCACCCCCTCCCGCTCCTCGCCGGCTTTACCCATCTCTGTAGGGACAGCCAGTGGGGGAATAGGGTTCAGGTGGATTGTGGGGCTGCACGTCCCGGCGGGCCATACAGCCCTACAACCCATGTTATAGAACGAGGCCATAGGCTTCAATGTGTCTTTATAAACTAGGCTCCTACTTGGCCATCACATATAAACGATCAGTTATAAAATGACCCTCATAGTAACATAGTATAGTAAATGACGGCAGATAAAGACCAGCATGGTCCATCTAGTCTGCCCAGCAATATGGCAGGAGTAGGTGCACCTCTACCCATGTCTTTGCTTAGTGGTGCACCCACCAGGAGCAGGTGCACCTCTCCCCATATCTTTGTTTCTTTGTTTAGAGGTGAACCCACCGCTCCTCCTCCCATTGCTCCATGTAGGACACCCCTATTTGTTGAGAAATTAGATGGTTCAGTTTATTTTGATTTAATCTTGTTGCTGTAAAGTGATCCACTGTGTCTGTCCCAGACCACTTTGAATTCCGTCACTGTGTTTGCCCCCACTACTTCCATTGGGAGGGCATTCCAAGCATCCACCACCCTCTCAGTAAAAACGTATTTCCTGACATTGCCTTTCAATTTACCACCTTGCAGCTTCATGTTATGCCCTCTAGTTTTACAGCTTCCCCGTCTTTGGAAGAGGTTTGTTTGTTCATTATTTCTCTTTAAGTATTTAAAGGTATGAATCACATCTCCCCTATCCCTCCTCTCCTCCAAAGTGTACATATTTAGGTCTTCAAGTCTCTCCTCATAAGGCTTCTGACACAGGCTCCAAATCATTTTAGTCGCCTTCCTCTGAACAGTTTCCATTCTTTTTACATCCTTTGCAAGATACGATCTCCAAAACTGAACACAGTATTCTAAGTGAGGCCTCACCAGAGACTTATACAGTGGCACTAGTACCCCTTCCTTTCTGCTGGTAATTCCTCTTCGAATGCAGCCCAACATCCTCCTGGCTTTTGCCACCGCCTTGTCGCACTGTTTTGCTACCTTGAGATCTACAGAAATAATCACATCGAGGTCTTTCTCTTGCTCTGTGCACACCAACCTCTCACCCGCTATTGCGTACATTTCCTTTGGATTTCTGCTACCCAAGTGCATGACACTGCACTTCTTCACATTAAATCTCAATTGCCAAGCATCAGACCATTCTTCCTGCTTTTGCAGATCCCTCCTCATGTTCAGCACTCCCTCGGGGGAGTCCACTCTGTTGCAAATTTTCATGTCATGTGCAAAAAGACAGACTTTTCCATTCAGTCCTTCAGCAATATCACTTACAAATACATTGAACAGTGCCGGGCCCAGGACCGAACCCTGCGGCACCCTGCTAATCACCTTCCTTTCATCCGCGTGAGCTCCATTTACCATCACCTTCTGTCGTCTGTCAGTCAACCAATTTCTGATCCAGTTTACCACCTTGGGACCCATCCCCAAACTACTGAGTTTATTGATAAGCCTCCTATGAGGGACAGTATCAAAGGCTTTGCTGAAATCCAGGTAAATGACATCCATCGTGCGTCCTTGATCCAGTTCTCTGGTCACCCAGTCAAAGAACTCAATCAGATTTGTCTGGCAAGATCGTCCCTCGGTAAAACCATGTTGCCTCGGATCTTGCAACCTGTTGGTTTTGAGAAAGTTCACTATTCGCTCTTTCAGGAGTGCCTCCATTACTTTTCCTGCCACCAAGGTAAGGCTCACGGGTCTGTAGTTTGACACTTCTTCCCTGTCACCCCTTTTGTGTAGAGGTACGATGTCAGTCATTCTCCAGTCCTGAGGAACCTCTCCTGTTTCCAAGGATCTGTTGAAAACATCCTTTAACGGCCATGAAAGAACCTCTTTGAGCTCTTTCAGTATCCTGTGATGTATCCCATCCGGTCCCATGGCCTTGTCCACTTTCAGTTTTGCAAGTTGTTCTAACACCTCATCCTCTCCGAATGGTGTGGTATCTACCTCATTCCCATTTTTATATTTGGGAGTCACAGGTGGTCCTTCTCCAGGATTTTCTTTTAGTAAAAACAGAGCAGAAGTATTTGTTTAGTAATTTCGTTTTATCAATGTCATTTTCCACTAGTCCGTTCCCAGCACTTCTGAGCCCTGCAGTTCCACCTCTGATCTTCTTCCTTTCCCAAATATACCTGAAGAAAGTTTTGTCACCACACTTAACATCTTTAGCCATCTTTTCCTCTGCCTTTGATTTTTCTATCCTTATTTCTCTTGTTGTCTCCTTGAGTTTGGTCCTGTAATCATTTCTGTGTTTTTCTGTTTGCAAGCTTTTGAATTTTGCGAAAGCTGTTTTTTTTGCCCTTATTTGAGCAGCCACTTCTTTGGAAAACCAAATAGGTTTCCTTCTCCTCTTGTTTTTATTTACTTTTCTTACATATTTATCTGTTGCCCCTTTTATTGCCTCTTTTAGTTTAGCCCATTGCAATTCCACTTCCCTTATCCCCTTCCACCCTGTCAGCCCCTCCTTTAGGTACTTGGCCATTTTGTTGAAGTCAGTGTTTTTGAAGTTTAGGACTTTGAGCTTGCTATGATTGGACTGCACCTTGGCTTTTATCTCAAACCACATTGTGTGATGATCACTGTTGCTCACAGGGGCACTCACCCAGACATTTGACACGCTATCAATGTTGGTGAGCACCAAATCCAGCGTTGAGCTTTCCCTGGTTGGTTCCATCACCATTTGTCTAAGTAACACATCTTGGATAGCGTCCACAATTTTTTTGCTTCTTTCCAGATTTGCAGAAGACGTAATCCAATCCACATTGGGTAGATTAAAGTCACCCAATATGATCGCTTCCCCCTTTGTTGCTATCTTGGCAATATCTATAATCAATTCGTTATCTCTCTCTTCAATTTGAGTCAGAGGTCTGTAGATTATAGCATTATGGATGACAGTGCCATCTCCTCTTTCCAAACACTATGCAGAACGCTTCTTCTTTTTCCCCATGCACCCTGCATTTCAGTAGCTTTGATATTGCTTTTGACATATAAGGCTACTCCTCCCCCTTTTCCATTTTCTCTGTCTCTTCTGAATAGATTATAGCCAGGTATGGCTATATCCCAATCATGCGATTCATTAAACCATGTTTCTGTAATGGCCACAATGTCCAAGTCCAATGAGCATTTGTGCTCATTGCTTTCCAGTATTTAACTGGTTTGTGTGTATTTCACATTGATTTTATTCTACCCACTTCTTCCCAGTTGCTTTTGATGTGTTGTTTAAAAGTGTGGCTGTTTCTGTTATTCTGCTTTTGCAGGGGGTGATGTCCAGAACTTGACCTTCCCCGTCCGTCGCCCCTTTCTTCTAGTTTAAATGGAAATCGACATACTGCCTGAATTTTTCAAGTAGGATTCTTTTCCCTGCGACAGAGAGGTGGAGTCCATCAGCACAGTATAGTTTCTTGTTGGTCCATGTGTTTTCCCAGTTGCCAATAAATCTGAATCCTTCTCATTTGCACCAGGTCTGGAGCCATGTATTAAAGCTGTTAATGCGATGCAGCCTTTTTGCCCCCTTACCCAGAACAGGTAGAACTTCTGAGAATGCTACAGTGTTAACAATGGGCTTGAGTTTTTCTCCCAGAGATTGGAAGTCCTTTTGGACTGTAGAGGCACTATTTCTAGCCAGGTCATTTGTACCCAAGTGGATGACAAAATCAAGTTTGGAGTGTTTGCTTTCCGTGCTAAGTACATCAATAATTTGGTTTGTATTCCTGCCGGCTGAGGAGTCTGAGAGGCATTTGACTATCTTCTGTCCTTTGAACTGTGTTCCCAAGTTGGTGTCTCTGATGATGGAATCTCCAAATAGTAGTAGTTTTCTGTTTGGTGAGTTTTTCTTCATATTTGGTGCTTTAGCAGGAGATTGGGCATTGACTGACTCCTCTGAGGGCCGTTCAGTTTCTTTGGATTGGACATCCTTATTAACCAAGGCAGAGAATGCATTATGCAGGGATATCTCTTGGTGTATAGGATGCCTCTGTGTCACAGATCGCAATCTACTCGAACCCACTGTGATCCATTTGTTCCTGGGGTGTTTGACTCTTTGTGGGAGCAGTGGTGGACATTGTTCAGTCTGTATCCTAGAAGATGTGCGCTTCATTGCAGCCAGTTCTTCCCTCAGTAGAGGCAATTCTTTATGCATGGCAGCTAGGTCTTCTCTTAGTAGAGTCAATTCGTTATGCATGGCCAATGACCTTCGGCACATAGGGCATGCTCTTAGGCTCCAAATGATTCTTCTTGGAATGAAAGTACCGCAGGTACTGAATATAAGACATACTGGTTGAGAGAATGTGGGCGAATCCCAAGCTTTTGGCCACTATATAGGCAATGTAGCCCCAGGGGTGGGTGGGGTGAGGGGTAGGGTGGGGGGGAACCCAAGTGTCCCTGCCCCAGTAGGCTTATGCCTGAACTGAGGGCACACTCAAAAAAACTGTTAAGGCTACACAAGGAAATCAAGCAGTTTGACTATCCCCAAACGTATTGTAGGACCAGCAATTAGCAATTTTCCAAATACCTAAGGTTTAACCCACAGCTAATATTCTATATTTGCAATAAAAAAACCCAGCAGAGATAGAAAGCTTAGTCTTATCTGTGTCTTGGGCAGCTCTGGCCTTTCAGACTGGCAGGCTATGACCGGAATGAGAAGCTAGGTGTCATGAAAGCGCATTTTAGATTGAGACATCGAGGTCAGGAGATACTCAGTTTTGATGGTATTTTAGGAACAACTCTGCTAAACATGGAGCCTTTTCTAAAATACACATCTACGTGCAGTTAAAGGAGCCGTTTCAGAAATATGGAAAAAATCGGCAGGTGGGAAGCCAGCAACTTACACATTTAAGAACATAAGAACTGCCATACTATCAGACTAGAGGTCCATCAAACTCAGTATCCTGCTTGCAACAGCGGCCAATTCAGGCCGCAAGTACCTGTCAGATCCCAAAAGTAGCAAGCTCCATGCTACTTATCCCTAGGGATGAGCAATGGTTTTCTCTTGAACTACATTAATAACTATTTTACAACTTTTCATACAGGAATTTGTACAATCCTGTTTTTATACCCAGCTACACTACCTGCTGTTATCACACCCCCTAGCAATGAGTTCCAAAGACTATGGGCGGTAGGGCTTTGCACCTACTTTGGGTATTCCTCAGGAAGGAAACGTGCGGTAGGTGAACAGACTGTGCAGTAAATGTGGGAGGGCATGCCCTGCATTTAGCGCACAGGGCTGCTAAATATCTCACGGGCCTGCGAATCCTGTTCTGGCTGGGAGCATGGGATGGATCACTCGCTGTCCCTGGTAGGGAACACTTGTGGTCTGTGCCAAAGCAAGATACACAGACCCCCAGGTGGATCTGCTCCCCCAATGATTGCTCTCCATGATCAACCCTCCTCCAATGTGCCCCACTGCTGTGTCCCCTCCAACATCTTCTTCCCCCGATTGGGACCCCTTTTTGGGACCCCTGGTGGAGATGCCACAACACTAGTACAGGGTGACCCCCAGTGCCAATTTGAAGATTGCCAGAGCCAGGGCAGGAGCAGAAGAGGATCAGCTCCTGCCCGATCACTCCTAGACCACTAGGGATCTATTTGTTTTTTTTTTATTTTAAAGCAGTTTTTAGGCCCAGTTGGGCATCGGGTAAGTGCCAGATGAGGAGATAGGGTGTGGGAGTGTTTTGGGGAAGGGCGGTCTTGCTTCCCAGCAGTCAGTGGGCCTCATTTCAGGCCTCCATGGCTGGAAAGCTTTCCAGCCATGGTGGTCCGAGAGGTCCCGATCGGGGAAGGGGGATGTCCGGGGGGGAGGGGCACAGTTAGCAGGGGTGATCATTGGGAGGGGGGACTGATCTGCAGCAGGGCCCTGGCTGCAGCTGTGCTACTGTGCTGCCGGTGCTGTGGCTGCATTTATCACCACCTCTTTGGGTTATGGTAACTGCAACCGTGCTATCGATAGTCGTGACAGCTAGCATGTGCCATTGTGGAGCATGCTAGCTGTCACTGGCTAACATGCACCCTTTGGACTCTGATCTTGCCTCGATCCCGCCCACCTTCAGCAAGTGCAGATAGCGCTGTTTTTGACCTGTGCTGTCTGCACGCGTCCTGTGGTAGCATTTACTGCGGGGGTTTACTACGTTAAACCCGTGGTTACTGCTTACTGCAGCTTAGTAAAAGTTCCTCTATATGTTGGAAGAAAAAATATATTTTCCCACCTGTTTTAATATGCTACTTTGTAGCTTCAAGATGTGTCCTCTAGTCCTTGTATTTTCTGAAAGCCTAAACAATTCGCTTCGACCTGCTTCACTCAGTCAGGATTTTATAGACCTCTATCATATCTCCGCTCAACTTTCTCTTTTCCAAGCTGAAGAGCCCTAACCTCTTTAGCCTTTCCACATAGGAGAGTCCTTCCATCCCCTTAATCGTTTTGGTCGACCTTCTTTGTACCTTATCTAATGTCGCTTATCTTTTTTGAGATACAGAAACCAGAAGTGTACACAGTTCTCAAGATGCGGTCGCATCATGGAGCAGTACAGAGGCATTATAGTATCCTTTGTTTTATTTTGTATTCCTTTTCTAATGATTCCTAACATCCTGTTTGCTTTTTCAGCACTTTCCCATACTGAATAGAAGTTGTCAATGTCTTGCCTACAATCGAAACTAGATCCTTTTCATGGCTGGCGATTCCTAACTTTGAACTTAGCATTGTGCACCTATAGTTTGGACTGGGGTATTCTGGGGGAGGGTGGGGTATAGTGCTGGAATCTGCATCAGAGGGAGGCAGAAGAGGCAGGTCATAGAGGACGGGAACCATGACGCCGTGCAGGAGAGTTTAGGTAAACGCTGCATTGTGGTTTCAATACCATTGCCTCTGCTGCAGATCCCACAGAGGGGCAACAGCGGCGGGAATGGGGCAGGGGCGCAGAAGAATTAAGGACCTGCCTAGGGCACCTCTAATCCTTGCACCAGCCCTTAGAGTACACGTGTAGATTTTTGTCCCACCCAGGGCATGTTCCTGACACGCCCCTGTCTACTTTTGACATGGTGCAGTCAGCCAAGTGTAAACTTCAGCTTCAAAAACAATAATTTACAGATGGATTTACATGTGTATATGGCTGTTTATACATGTTCAAAGCACAAACAGAGCTTCTAAAATAACGCCCGTGGAGCCCGATCCCATAAGGGCACATCCGGGCCATCTGGACGCCTCCAAACAGGACAGCCCAGTTAGTACCCAATTCTGCATCATGGGAGCTAGATGTTCCCGCGGGTGCAGAATCGAGCATTGAGAGAGCCCGGCATGCCCATGCTACCCTGCAGGAGATGTTCTCCCCGCATCATGGTCAGCCCACCACAGTGCTGACCCCCGTTTTTCTGCCACACGGCCCTTGGCTGGAGCAGCCAGGGCCCAGATCGGGCGTCAGGGACTCACCTGCCCCTCCGCTGGTCGTGTGGTGAGTTTGAGCGGGCTGCCAGCTGCTGCCCCAAGGGATTATCCCACCTCTGAGGTGGTATAAACCCCACATCCTAAATGCAGCCATTGGACGTACAGGGCCATGATCTGAATCAGCCCTGCATGTCCGGGTGCCTGTCCCTCCCCTGGCCTGCCCACTCTCCACCCCCGTGCCACCCCATCCAGATCTCCCCACACTGAGGCTGTGTGCATGAGGGGAGATCATCTTCTTGAATATGGGCCAGTCAGATAGCGGGGCTGCACGTCCCACCAGGATGTACAACCCCGCTAGTCGTGTTTCTGGATCGGCCCCTTAATGTCTCCAAATATACCTCTGTTTGTAAGGCATACCTTGCAAAGGCTGCAGAGTGTAAAAAATCTAATTTCAGTGTCTAGAACATGGATTCTGGGATAGGAGATATTTATGACTCAAGGTCCTAAGGGGATCACTCACACAGACTCTCCACACACTGAGATCCAAAAAATCTGATAAAGCATTCTACGAAGTCATAAAAATACAAGAGAATATTCTGTACAATTTACATAGTCCATTCTTCACAAAAAAAAAAGTTGAAGGAAAAATAAAAGAAGAACCCAGACACTCTGTTCTCATGCCCTTTGAACATTATAGAAGTAAAATAGAGAATCCCCTTGGCTTCTTTTGGGGCCTAAATCTTTCTAGAGCCCTTCATGAAACCCCAAGAATCCTCTTCTCCTTTTTATAGGTTTTAGATATTGCTTGGTGTTCTTTGCTCCTAGATGGATCTAATATTCCAGAAACTTGGGATAGCCCCTCCATAACACAGTAGACTGCTGAGTCCCTCCTTCTAATTCTTAACCAGTCCAGGAAGAGGAAGTAAGTCCTTCCCTGCAGCTTGAGAGTAGAGCTCTTAGCTGCCCCTAAGCTCCTTGGAAAGGAACCCCAGAGAGCTGCGGCATCTTACCGCCTCTCCAGCGCCCTGAACATCTACAACTCCCTGTGACTACTGATCCATGGAATCCACCTTTCAGAATGGACTAAAACATCACTCAAAAATGATCTCAATATTTGGGCAACCTCTCTGGTCCAAAAACGTCTTCATTTTACTCTATGGATACACCTCTCTCTATAGTAGAAGGGTTATCAGATGTCCCTGATTTTCAGCGACTGTCCCCGATTTTAGAGCTTTGTCCCCGATTCCCACCCGTTTGGCAGCCTCCTGTCCCCGATTCCAGCAATGGGGACAGAGGGGATAGAAAAAAAATTTAATTTTCAATTTAGTGATTTGAATATGTCAATTTTTGGAATTTACATCTATTATCTTTATATTTTGCACAGTACAGGGGAAACACATCACTGTTTCTATTTCACTTTCGATTTCTCTGCTTGGACGTGATATTGTTGCTGTCATGCGATGGATTTGGGGGAGGGGGGCGAGGTAATGACTTTTCTTCCCTCCTCCATCCTTTGTTGTTGAAACCTAGAACTAACGTGCCCCTTCCTCTGCACATTGTCGAAGTGGCTACTGTGGAAATGGATTTTCTCAGCCGGCACTCACCACACATTGGATAAGTGTCCCAGATTTGTCTGTAAAAAATATAGTAACCTTAATAGTAGACACCTAGAGGGCTGTACAAATTTGTAAAGAGAAGATATCACGCTATTTACTGTGCACACGTGATTATGAACATATGATACTCCTTCATTTACATACATGTAATTTAGCACTAATTTCGCATTCTTATGTTCTGAAGAAATTATCATAATGTGAATGTCCAGGCCTTATTGCATTCCTTGTTATTTGCAGAGTGCAGAAAACGCAGTAACTGTGAATGTTAAGCTGTATTGCATGGGACTTACAGAATGCTAATGCAGAGCCCAGATCTGGAGCTAGGATTTTGTTATGGTCGGAGGGTCTCTACCGCCTTCTGATCCATAGCTTGCAGCTTTATTGATCTTGATGGCTGTTTTAGTGTTTTCCCCGTGTGACCTACAATTATGGCAAAATATGAAATTAAAAATGCAATAAGACTCTCAGACGTCATTACTGGTGCATGTCAAAAGGAAAACAATCTGAATCAAATCAAGCTAAAGCATCACTTCAATATAACATTTTATATCGCTTTAGCCAGAAGCCTGGTTCGAGGCGGTGTGCAAATTACAATTCATTACAGTTTACCTTTACATGACACAGTCTATCTAAAACAGCATAAAGACAACAGTAAAATCTTACTTAAAATCCCCTATAACATCCCATCTTGTTTTTTCTCTCATCAAAATATCAATTAACTATGTTTTTAAGTTATTTGCAAAACTCCATATAAGTGCACTCATTTTTAAGATCTGAGGGTAAAGAGTTCCACCTAACAAGGACTCATCCTTCAGTCATGCAATTTTAAATAGCCAACAGTCTGTTTGCCTTAACTATTTAAAATTTTAGATGACAATCTGATTGTGAGTGCAGAGATCTTGTTGGGAAATATCTTTGTTAAGTAATAAACTGACAAACCTATAAAGAAATTATGTTCTCCAATAACATATTTTTATTGGACTATAGATTGAGGTTACTATATTAAGCTTCCTCCGTGCAGTTCTTTTTATTCTTTTTTAAATGACCATGCATTATAAAAGCTGCCTAAAATAAGCTAACATGTTTCGGATGTAGATCGATTGTTTATTTCATTAAAATATAGAAAGACTAGGGGACATGCAATGAAGTTACAGGGTAACCTATTTAAGGCTAATAAGAGAGAATATTTTTCACTCAACGTGTAATCAAACTCTGAAATTCATTACTGGAAGATGTAGTAAAAGCTGTTAATGTAGCTGGGTTTAAAAAAGGTTTGGACAAGTTCCTGGAGGAAAGGTCCATAAACTATTATTAAAAGGGATCCAGGATATCACTGCTTGCCCCAATACAAGCTTTGTGGAACCTGTGTCTTCTGGGGAAGCTGCTAGGTACTTATTACCTACAGTAGATTGGCCACTGTTAGAGACAGGATACTGGGCTTGGTGGACCTTGGTCTGACCCAGGATGGCATATCTTATGTTGTTATGTAAAGTAATATGGCAGTCTGACCCCACCCAATGCTTCCCAGGATGCACTAAGCGGGACCAGGCGCTGCCATTTTTCAGGGTGGCGGACCCAGAGTGGGAGCGCGTAGGTAGTGCTCCCACTTATTTTAAGGTATTGGGGGGAGTAGATTTAGAGGCCACTAGACCATCAGGTTATTTTAGTTTAGTTTATTTTACTTTGGGGTGAGTGTGGGGGGTATGGGGGCTGCTAGACCACCAGGTTATTTTATTTTATTTTGGGGTGGAATGGGGGTTACAGGGGCCTCTAGACCACCAAGTAGTTACTTTCTGTCGGGGCACTGACCCCCGACAGTGTTTTGATGGCATCTGGGGCTTTTCCCAATGCCGCAATCGTCCCCAATGCCATCAAAATACTGTCAGGGGGATTGAGGCCGCCGGGCCATCAGGGATTCTCTTATATATATATATATATATATATATATATACACACAAGATCAACAAAACTCATTCTGCTATTCTTGTTATGTTGTATCCTGCTCTGGGTAAAGTAGATAAGCCAAATGTCCAAGCACGCGTGATTTAGCAAAGGCTCATTTTCTGTCAGAACTCTGTTGCAGAGGCAAAAGGTGCAATAAATGCACAGTTTGATGTCCTGCTAGAAGCTGTCAAGAAAGCCCAGGCGCATGTCCTGGAGTTCTTAGAGGAGAAAGAACGTGCTGCATTGAACCAGTCCAACGGGATCAAAACTCATCTGGAGCACAAGTGCACTGAGCTGAAGAGAAATAAAGACAAGATGGAAGACTTGGAGAAGCACAGGAACGAAATCTATTTCCTGCAGGTATGTCCAGGTTGCTGTAAATGTAAGAACCAGGAACAGGATGCTCGCATGCTTTTTATCATGATAAACTTGTGCTTCTGCTACGAAGAGGCTTTGGAACAAAAGGCAGGCAGGAGCTGAAGTTCAGATTATAGAACATGTGGCTATGTCCTTCATTCAAGGGACATGTGACCAAAGGAAGCCCTCACTGACATTCCCCAGATGTTGACTGAGCTGTTGATGAGTATTAATGAACCAGTTCAACATGCTTAAAATCATTTCAGGGCTATTGCCCACAGATGCAGAGACTGTTATCCCATCTGGTTCTAAATGTTTAATAGTAACAGTAGTAGTTAAATAGTCTCCTATTGTTCACACTGACTATAGAGCGACCGCCTCTCTGCAGGGTGTGAGAAAGAAACAAGCGAACCATGCCTGGGGCTTTGAATTCTGCTTTCAAATATTTTACATTAAAAGCACTATGAAAATTCTTTGCAATGAGAGTTGTGGGCAGTATGTAATGTGATGTAATGTACCAACTTATTACACGGTTCAGCAATTACTGTAGTATGAAATATAGCACAAAAACTCCATACATACATACACAGATTGCATTGCAATCCTCAGCGGGTCAGTGTGTTTTAAAATGTCTGACTGAAGAGGTTGAAAGTGAAAGTGGATAGTCAGCACCGGAGACTAGCCGGCATCCAGCTTCACCACCAAACAGATTTGCTATCCGCTTAGCCATTGACCTGTCCCTAACTTTATGGGATTTAGCAGCTGAATTTCGCTGCTCCCCCGTATAGCTGTCGGGACCCCCAAACTCTGCCCACAGACTGCCCCAGAATTAACTAATCATCTTTACTGAGCTCTGGATAGAGCTGCTGGATATCGGAATCACTGGGATTTATGTGGTTTGCAGGTGCTGCAGACCGTATAAACTGAATATTGATCCTATAAAACATGTGCGGTCATTTTAATAAAATCAAAATGTGTACATAGTAGCATTGACATGTCTAGATTGCATAGAAGTCCAAACAGTGGTTTTAGAAAGCTTATTATATCCTAAATCGGGCCTTGACAAATTTTCTTGCAAACTAGGAGCCAGCCTAAAACATCTAGGAGCCAGCTGCAGAATCCTAAATCACAGTGCATGCCCCTACCCTCCTCCCCCCCCTAAAAAGGGTATTGCAGTTGCTTTTTTAAGTTTTAGGGCCTAATTTACTAAGACTGTTTTCCTATTTTCTATGGGAAATAGCTTAATAAATCAGGCTGTTAATCGACCACTGCTCAGTGCCAACGGAAGGCAGTGGCCCCACTCCTCTTCTTTCCTCTCTCGCCATCTCCACTGACCCTTTAAGCTACTCCTGTGTGGTGTGGAGGTGCGGTGCCTGCTTGTTAGTGTGTGTGTGTGTTTGTGGTGTGCCTTTACTGCCTATGCATTATCTCTTTATCTTCATCCTCTTGTGCTCATCCCGCTCCCCCCACTCCAGTCCCTCTCTTGCTGTCCCTCCCCCACCTCCCAACTCTGTTTCCCTTCCCAGACTTTCTCCTCTTCTCACTCTCCCCTTGCACTCACCCCCTGCCCTCCATTCACCTCATCAAGTGCTGCAAAAGGTTGCAATTGTGGCCAGGACTGGCACTGTCTGCCCCATCCTGCAAAAAAAAAGATTTTGCAGGTTGGGAAAGACAGCACCAGACAGCACTTCTGCCTGCAGGAGATGGGATCCCCATGGGCACACAGGGCCGGTCTGAGCTCCAGGCAGGACCGTATCCAGCCCTGTGCGAGCGGTGTGGCCACACAGGGCGCAAAGGCTTAAGGGGCGCATTTCAGCTGTCTGCCGTTGCCTGCCGCCACCACTTTTTCTTCACTCAGCAGCGGCAGGCAATGGCAGACAGCTGAAATGCGCCCCTTAAGCCTTCTCGTGGCATGCTAAGCAGGTCTGGTCCCTCCCTCCTCTAACGCAACATCAGAGCAGGGAGGGAAGATCTGCTTAGAGTGCCGGCGACTGCACATTGGGCGTGCCTCTTCTCTCCCGCCAACGTTCAGAAAGCGGCTGGATGGAGGTGCGGGGGGAGGGAGGGAGGGGGTGCCTGATGTGAAAGTCACATAGGGCGCGATTCACACTTGGTTCAGCCATGGCTCCAAGCGCCAGATCTGATTTTTTAGTCACCATGATGACTTGGTGTCTAAGGTTTGTTAAGCCCTGTTCTAAATAAAACCTACCAACATCTATATTATCTATAACCTATGACCTACAGCAGGATGATTATCTGAACCGAGTAAACCAGGGATTAGAGTGAAAAGGCAGACCCATGTCAAGATTCTGCATTTTTATTGTTTACTGCAGGAATACTGTGCATTTAAGAAGAGCGCTGGGGATGACACACTGCCCAGTGTCTACATTGGACTTAAGGATAAGATGTCGACTATCCGAGATGTTGTTTTAGAGTCAACTAAAAACTTAGTACAGATTTTAGAATCCTCATACAAGGACAAGCTACAGGAGTTTGCAAAGGAAGGTGAGCTCATCCAGCAATGTGGTTGATCTGGATCAATTAAGCTCAGAGTTTGCTTAAGTACTTTCACTTTGAGAGCTCTAGACTCTACAGAAAACATTTTAGGACTGTGGAAATTCTTATTACTGTAGCGTACTAACCATTGCTTTGTGGCTCTGAATGGCTATAGAAGGGGGGAATAAATTTGTTTGTGGGTCCTGAGGGACAGAAGGAAAGAAGCTCCTTCAAGGCCTTAGTCTACAGATGACTTTTCACCTCATATATGTTTCCCAACAGTCTACTTCAAAAGAAACAGATCATTCCAGTAATTGTGAATGAAAATGATAGTTTGCTGGGTGAATCAAAACTCAGGCCTAGCTCACCACTAGGCATGACTGGGCGGTCATCTAGAGCAGTGGTCCCCAACCCAGTCCTATGGGGCCCACCAGCCAGTCAAGTTTTCAGGATATCCCTAATGACTATGCATGAGATATATATGCATTAGAGATATCCTGCCAACCTGACTGGTTTGTGGCCCTCCAGGGCTGGATTGGGAGACCCCTGCCTTACACATCCGTCATTTAAGATTGTGAGTGGGCAAGGTGCAGATGTCCAAGACATCAAAAAGGTTAGATAGAATTTGTCACAGTCCTCCTCACTTCTCACCACCACCAAAAAATTGTCTATTAGACAACTTTTTGGTGGTGGTGAGAATCGAGGAGGAATGTGACACATTCTATATACCCTTTCGATGTCTAGGACATCTGTACCTTGCCCACTCACAATCTTAAATGACAGAGGTGTAAGGCAGGGGTCTCCAAATCCAGCCCTGGAGGGCCACAAACCAGTCAGGTTGGCAGGATATCTCTAATGCATATATATCTCATGCATAGTCATTAGGGATATCCCGAAAACCTGACTGGCTGGTGGGCCCCATAGGACTGGGTTGGGGACCACTGATCTAGGGGACAGCAAAGAGCAGCAGTAGTCAAAGCAAAACAGTAGAGCCTGCCAACCACACATAGTCAGAAAGCCATCAGCATTCTTTATCTGCAGGGAGAGCAGGCGCGTACATACCTTCATACAAACCTCAGTTCAATATTTAAAAGCATGATTTTTACAGGCTTGCTGTGAGAAGAGTGGTGTTGGGCTGGTCATGATAGCTGAGTTTCATTATCAACATCTCAGAGTGGAGGGAGGTAAAGCTGCTGGGCCTGATTCCAAGTTGCAGGGGCACAGTCCATTCAGCACACCCATGACTATGCCCCTGAGCCTGACAAGTGTTGCTACTGAGGGATGACTAGGACTTCCTTCCTGCAGTTCCTGTGAATATTGGCTCTATAGAATCCCCATTCCTCCTGTAAGGCTACCCAAAGTTTCAAACGGCCTTCGCACCAACACGCTCAACACCAACTGCAGATCCCACCGAGGGACGACCTGCCTGCACGGTGGTCTCAAAAGTAATACCGCCCTTAAGAATCTCTTAATACCTGGATAAGCGCCCAGCGCTTGCCCCTTGATCTTCCCTCTATATCAGGAGAGTGCTGCCAGCTGCACTCTTAAGGACGCGGCTGCCAAACCTTTTTTGGAAACCATCTTGCAAGAATGCCAAAACTTGTGGCACCGACGCTCGTAAGGCTTCACAATGTCTGTCCATACACCAGGCCTCGAAGATGCGCCAAACGCAAACATACGCCAAAGAAGTTGATCTCCTTCTAGCCCCTAACAAGGTAGAAATCACTGCTGCCGAGGATCCTTTAGCCCTTAACCTTTCCCTCTCAAGAGCCAAGCCATAAGCGAGAATTGATCCACTTGGGGCATCAATAATGGACCCTGCGACAAAAGATCCTTCCTGACTGGTAGACGCCACGGCCTGTCCACTACCAGCCTCTGCAGATCTGCATACCAAGGACTCCTGGGCCAATCTGGAGCAATCAAAATCACCAATCCTCTGTGACGTTCGATGCGCTGTACTATGCGGCCTATTAACACCCATGGAGGAAACACATACAGGAGACACTCTACTGGCCAATGCTGTATGAGCGCATCCAGACCCTCCGACATTCTCTCCTTCCTTCTGCTGAAGAATCGACTGACCTTTGCCGAAAGAAAGGTCGCCATGAGATCCATTACCGGCGACCCCCAGCGCCACACCACCATCTCGAAAACTTCCGGATGGAGAGACCACTCTCCTGGATCTACTCTTACTCGGCTCAAAAAATCAGCCTCCACATTGTCCACTCCTGCCACATGCACTGCCGATAGAGCATGAAGGTTTTGCTCGACCCATTCAAACAACTATTCTGCCTCGGCCTCCAAGGGAGCACTGCTGGGGCCTCCCTGCATGTTAATGTAGCCCACTGCGGTCACGTTGTTGGAAAACACTCTGATCGCTCTTCCCTGCAGATACAGCTGAAACTTCACCAACGCCCGTAGCACTGCTCGCAACTCCAACCTGTTGATCGACCATGCCTTTTCCTGTCCGGTCCACTCTCCTTGCGCGAACCTTCCTTGAAAGTGCACCTCCCAGCCTACCAGACTTGCATCCGTAGTCAGGGGAAGCCATTCTGGCGCCTCCAAGGACATGCCCTTTTTCAGAGATTCCGGAAGCAACCACCACTGCAACGCCCTTCGCGTTGCTTCTAGGCAGGGTAGCCTCCGGGACAGCGGATCGTGCTGGTGAGACCACCTCCGAAGTAATGCTCTTTGCAACGGCCTCATATGTGCTCTTGCCCAGGGTACCAAATCGAGCGTCGCCGCCATCGTACCGAGGACCTGTAAGTAATGCCATGCTGTTGGATGCGACCTGCACAGAAATTGCCAAATCAATTTTCTCAATCCGAGCGCTCGATGCTGCGGCAGAAACACCTTGCCCTCCGCTGTATCGAAATGCGCCCCTAGGTATTTCAGATTCTGAGCTGGCCTCAAACTGCTTTTGGCCATATTGACCACCCAACCTAAACTCTGCAGGCAGTCAAGAACTCTTGTCGTAGACTCTTCGCTCTCTGCTCTCGACTTTGCTCGAATTAGCCAGTCGTCCAGATATGGGTGAATGAGAACACCTTCCTTCCTCAGCGCCGCCGCTACCACTACCATAACCTTGGTAAACGTCCATGGCGCCGTGGCCAGCCCGAACATTAATGCCCGAAATTGAAAATGACCCATTGGAACTGCAAACCGGAGAAACTTGGTGCTCTTGCTGAATCGGAATGTGCAAGCACGCTTCTGACAGATCCAGGAACGTGAGAAATTCGCCTTTCCTGACTGCTACAGTGACCGACCTTAGAGTCTCCATATGAAAATGAGATACTCGGAGGCACCAATTCACCCATTTAAAATCCAGAATTGGTCGATAAGCCCCTTCTTTCTTCTGAACTACGAAATAAATGGAGTATCGACTGAAACCGCATTGGTCTGAAGGAACCGGTACTACCGCCTTGAGAGCTAACAGTCTCGCTAATGTCTGCTTGATCGCCTGACCTTTTTGAAGCGCTCTGCTCGGGGACTGAACGAACGCATCAGTCACCAGCCTCTGAAACTCTAAAGCATATCCTTCTCGAATCACCTCCAGCTCCCACCGATCTGAGGTTATTTGGACCCAGGCAGGGTAAAAATCCTGTAACCAACCTCCTACAGGTAGCTCAGAGGCTTTGCGGCTTTCTGAGACTCAACGAGGAGGCCACAAAGCCTCTGCCCGCTCCCCTAAATCCCTGAAACCCCTGGTTCCTATAGGGAAAACGTCCTCTTTATCCCTGACTAAACCTTGTAACACGAAAACGAAGTCCCTCTGAGGCATTCGCAACGCTGTTCATAGAACACTATGGACACGTCACTTGATCTATCTACCAGGAACTACCAACATACCCCCCTCCGACCCCCTGATAAGAAAATGTATAATGGCACATGATGTATCTTAACACTCAATGTATAGAAGAATGTATTATAGCACATGCTGTATCACAGCGCACAATGTACATAGTTCAACCTAATCAAACACACTATAACATCTTACACACAAATCGTGATATATCCCTCACTGCATGAAAAACACGTTCACTACTTTTGATTGTTTTGCTGTGATACCGCCTTGATTGTAGGATAAGGCGGTATAGAAATACTGTTAAATAAATAAATAAATAAATTCTAGCCACCGACGGTAATCGTCCTTGCTTTTGCTTGTCCTCCAGAAGCCTACCGCCTTTGGACTCCCCCAGATCTTTCACCATTTTGTCCAAATCTTCTCCAAAAAGCAGCGTCCCCTTAAATGGAAGCTTACTTAACCTTCCTTTGGAAGGTGCATCTGCTGCCCAATTACGCAGCCAAAGGTATCTTCATGCTGCTATCACGGAAGCCATACTGTTCGATAACCCCCAAATAAGGTCATAATGAATATCCGCTAGATAAGCCGTTAGACGCGCTGCTTCCCCTGTCGCCTCCGGTGTCTGCTCACCCTGGACACGCTGCACCCAGCGCAGACAGGCTCTTGCTACCCACGCTCCACAGTTGGAAGCTTAGATGGAAAGAACATTAACCTCAAACACTTGCTTTAACAAAGCCTCTAGCTTCCTGTCCTGAGAATCCTTGAGGGCCACACTACCTTGGTTACCGCAGCCACTGCGGCATCCACTCTTGGTGATCTAAACAGTTCCTTATTTTGATCTACTAGCGGATAAAGCCGAGACATAACTCTAGCTCCCTTTAGTGTAGCCTCCGGCATCTCCCATTCAACCTGAATCATTTCTCTCACTACTCTTTGCATGGGAAACGCTCTCTGTGTCTTCCGAAAGGCTTGCAACAACGGATCTTCCAATGTAGCATCCTCCGCCAGCTCGATCGCCGGCATATTGAGCGCTTTAAGCGTCTCTGAAATAAGCGTGGGCAACGCCTCTCTCTGAAAAATTTGGACTACCCGAGCCTGGTCCTCCTGTTCTGTGATCTCCCCTTCTTCCAACTCCTCTTCTATCTCCATATCCTGCTCACCATCCTCAGTGTGCAGGTCCTCCGAAAACACAGACTGATCCTGTTTTTCTTTCTCTATCCTAGCTTTCTTTGCCAATACCCCCGCCGTTCCCACAGTTAAGGGGGTCCCTGGCCTTTTTTCTCCTAAATCCAAACCAAGGGAACCAGGCAAAGACATTCTGAGATTGCCCCCAAAGGCCTGTTGCATAAGAGCCACAAACTCTGGTGAAAAGAATGAAGATAAACTCCTAGATAAGGACGGCTGATTAGGTGGAACATCTGGAGCACTAGAAGGCCCCGCTATGGGCTCTGGAAGATCTAAGGTGGAAGACAGAGATCCCTGTAGGCCTACCTCCTGATCCTCCTTCCCCGTATCCAACTCTTGTTCCACTGTGGTAGAACTTTGAATGCAGCTCTTTCATATCCCCGTGTCAGATACTGCAGACTTCTTCACCCCGCAGAGCAAACACAAAGTCTTTGCAGGCATTTCAGCCACCAGCCCAGTGGCCCCAGAGCCTGAGTCACCACTGCCCAATCCCAACGGCCCTCTGCAGAGTCAGTACCAAATCGCCCCCTGAGAAGCCGCAAAAATATTGCGTCTTTTTTTTTTTTTACAATAGAAACATGCAGGAGACAAACTGTGAAGAAACCAACTGAAAATGAAGCTTTGCCGCCGAGATAGAGGCCTTTGTTCCCCCACAGCAGCTACCGGTGCTTCCCACATGAAAACACGCGGCTCAAGCTAACTGCTGGATCGCGACCCCGAAAAAAACCACCACACACTTCTGAGGACCTGGTACCTTACCTTTTGCTTTGAATCAGCCTCCCAGTGATCTCCCAGCTGAAACAACTTGAAGCACTGTGCTGACGGCTGGCTGCCTCCCGCAGGCCTGCTGTTCCCCGGCGATAACCAGAGCCACCGACACAGACTGCCATGAGGCAGCTGAGGCACCCCTCTGGATCGGCACCTGAGCGCTTACAGGCAACACTTCTGTGCTGCGCTCGGAATGACTTAGATCTCGGTTGCTAAGCTCTTCGAGTTAACCGGCTTGTTAACCAGAGCCTGCTTCTCTCCCCCCTGAAGCTCGCACCGACAGGCTAGAGAGACGGAGGGGGAGGGGGAGGGAAGGGAAGGGAAGGACAGCGAGCTCTCTAGCAGCCAAAAATTTTTTAAAGGTACAGAAACCTTCTAACTCAATGGTAATTAGAAGTAACAATAAAACTTTTTCCTTAAAACAAAAAACAAGTTCTAAAACGAATATAATCTAACTGTCCTTAATTGCTCCTCTAGTGAGCCTGGACCTCCAGGCTCACAACCCTCCAGCTGCTTGGAGACTGAGATAACTGGAGTGAGGAGGCGGTGCCTGTGTCCTTATACCAGTGCCATCAAAAGAATGACCTTTCTCAGTCTCCAAGCTGCTGGAAGAGAAGCACAACCCCAGATGTTCCGGGACTAGACTGGAGGGACGCTAAGGAATAGAAAATGTTCCCCATACTGTGTAAAGTATAAAGTTAATGGATATCTATTCTAAAAACTGACATATTCAAATTACTAAATTGAAAATACATTTTTTTCCTACTCCCTCTGTCCCCATTACTGGGATCAGGGACAGGAGGCTGCCAAAGAGGGAGAGTCGGGGACATAGCTCTAAAATTGGGGACAATTCCCAAAAATTGGGGACATCTGGTAATTTTACCTTGTTGCCCCAGGAAGCAGAAACCTACCCCGGGAATTCAGTCCCAGTCTTGTGCATACTAGTATGCAGTGTTTACCACTGAGCCAATACCCTGGCCAAAAGTTGCAAGAATCTTAAATACTGTAACCATATCATTTCTCTTATAGTAGGCGCAGTGATATATACTAAACATGTTCTTATAATTTGTATAATAATAGTCTAAACGAGTTTTCAAGATAACCAAATGGAATTGAAACAAATCTCAATAAATCAGGAAGATGTAATACAGCTAATTGATTAGCTAAAGAGCAGCAAATCACCAGGACCGGATGGCATACATCCCAGGATGCTAAAAGACCTTAAATATGAGATCGTGAACTACTATTAGTAATCTGTGATCTATCATTAAAATAATTTGTAGTACCCAAAGATTGGAGAGTGGGCAATGTAGCGCCAATTTTTAAGAAGGGTTCCAGGGATGAGCCGGAAAACTATAGACCAATGACCCTGACATCAATACCAGGCAAAATAGTAGAAACCATTATAAAAAACAAAATTACTTAACATGTAGGTAGTCAACGTTTACTTGTACAAAGCCAGCACGGATTTAGCCAAGGAAAGTCTTGTCTCATCAATCACATATTTTTTTGAAGGTGTGAATAAACAGGTAGATAAAGGTGAGCAGGTTGATATAGTGTATCTCAATTTTCATAAAACCTTTGACAAAGTCCCTCATGTGAGACTCTTGGGGAAATTAAAAAGTTATGGGATAGGAAACAATGTACTCTTGTGGATTAGGAGCTGGTTAAAAAATATAAAATTGAGAGTAGAGCTAAATGGTCAATTTTCCCAATGGAGAAAGGTGAACAAAGGAGGATCCCCAGGGATCTGTGCTGAACTATATGCTCTATAACATATTTATAAATGACCTGGAAATGGCAATAAAGAGACGGCTGAGGGGAGAAATGATAAAGGTCTATAAAATGATGAATAGAGTAGAACAGATACATGTAGATTGGCTGTTTGCCCCTTCAAAAATTAGAAAGATTAGGGGCACACAATGAAGTTATAATGTAGCACATTTCAGACTAATCAGAGAAAATATTTTTTCACTCAACGTGTAATCAAACTCTGGAATTTGTTACCAGAGGATGTAGTATAGCTGGATTTAAAAGAGATTTCACAAGTTTCTGGAGGAAAAGTCCAGAAACTATTATTAAAGAGCACTGGGGAAATCCACTGCTTATCCATTGGACAACCAGCATTGAATCTGTACCTTTTGGGAACCTGACAGGTACTTGTGACCTGGATTGGCCACTGTTAGAAACAGGATACTGGGCTTGGTGCACCTTGGTCTGACCCAATATGGTGTATCTTATGTTCTTATGTTCAAATATGAAAATTAACTTATTTCTAAGACCTGTTTTATGCAAATATATTTAGTTTGGAAAGTCTGAAAACTAAACCTGTTTGCAGAATTTGAGTACTAGGGATGGGGAGTAATGAGATTAGGATTAGAAAATGGTGGTCTACTAGTCATAAACTCCTCTTGGGTCATTGCTGATATTTGTCAAAAGTCTATTTATTTTTTTTCTAATTATAAGAGATGTTCCTTCTTGAACATTATATTGGAAGATGTAAGTATGTTCTCTTTTGTGCATTATCATCATTGATTTATTGTTTGCATTTACAGAGGACTATGGGATCAAAACAATGGTTTCTGCCATTGTTCCAGCCAAATACCGTATATCAGCTCCGGATCCCAAGACCAGGAATGATTTCTTAAAATGTGAGTAGTTTCATTGCTGTGCAGAATCAAAATGTCAAAGCTATGTTTGCTAGCTGTGAGGCTATACAGTACAGCTGCTTATACGTTTATTTTTTTAATGGGAGTCTTTAACTTTATTTTTCTTGGTGTGCAAAATGGAATAAGACAAGCTGGTTCCAGCCCTCTTTGTGTCTCCTCCAAGGACTCCTCCAGCCACAACTGACTAGAAATGTGGGATTATTCTGTGAATTACCCATGAAACCAAAAAAATGCAGTGCTTGTAAATCCACAGTAATACATTTACATTAGCCTGTAGGTACTTTTTCCATCAATGTCCTTTCAAGCTCCACAGATACTAATAGATAACGATCTTGGTTTCCTAAATCCTGAAGTTAAAATCAGAGGAATCATTGTTGATCCCTAGCCATCAATGGAGTCTCAGGCGGGGCAGTGAAAGTTTCTTTTTTCCACTTGTAATACATCTGCAACTTATATCTCCTTCTAGATAATAGAATAGTGTATACATAGTCCACTAAGTGGCAGGGGTATGTGAGTGAGTAAAGCAGAGTGGTAGAAGTATGAGTGTGTGTGTGTGTGTGTATGTGTGTGTGTCTGTCCGGTATATGTGTGTGCGTGTCTTGTGTGTATGAGTGAAGTAAATAGCAGGCGTATGTGTGTGTGTCTGATGTGTGTGAATGCGGCAGAGGTACGTGTGTGTGTGTGTGTGTGTTACAGCAGAGTGGAAAGGTTACATATATGTGAGCAGGGCCATAGCAAGCTATAATTGCACCCTGTACCACTTGCACACCTGGTGCCCCCCACTCCCATATCTCACTCATGCCTCCATCCTGCCGGCTGCCTGCCCTTGCCCCGCTGCCACCACTTTTGATTTTCGTGGTGGCACCGGCAGCAGCAGAGCAGACCTGACTTCAAATTAAATAACAAAACAAAACAAAAAACATGCGGGTCTTTCCTCTGCGCTTGTACGCGGATCTTCGGCTCTTATCCCTCCCTGCTCTGAAGTAGGTTTGCGTCAGAGGAGAGAGGGATCAGACCAGCCATTCAAATGTTGGTCTTTGCAATTCCACCTTGAATGGCTGCCTGGTCCCTCCCTGCTCTGACGCGACCTACATCAGAGAAGGGAGGGAGGGATCAGATCTTCGTATAAGGCGTAGGAAAGACCCGTGTGTTATTTTTTAAATTTGAAATCAGATCTGCTCCGCTGCTGCCTGTGCCGCCGCATCTGAGAAAACAAAAGTGGTGGTGGCAGGACAACAGCAGGCAGCATGAGGGGGAGCTGAGACCGGCATACCAAAATGCGCCCCTAATCTTTTAAGCCCTATGCGGCTGCACCGCTCGCACAGGGCTAAGTATGGCACTATGAGGTATGTTACTAAACTGCGGTAATGTCATCCGCGTTAGGTTCTGCAGTAATGGTACAGATGCCCATATAAAGGCGTGGGCGATGCTTGTTAAGGCAAGCTGTACTGGCTAATGCGCATTACAAGGCGCCTTAGACTAACACCTTAGACTGAAGACTGTTAGTGTAGCTGGGTTTAAAAAAGGTTTGGACAAGTTCCTGGAGGAAAGGTCCATAAACCATTATTAAGCAGGGACCCAGGATATCAATGCTTGACCCAATACAAGCATTGTGGAACCTGTGTCTTTTGGGGAAACTGCTAGGTATGTATGACCTAGATTGGCCACTGTTGGAAACAGGATACTGGGCTTGATGGACATTGGTCTGACCCAGTATGGCATATCTTATGTTCTTAATGGGCGTTACAAGGTGTCTTATAAGGCATCTTACTTATAAGGCACATTACAAGGCACCTTGTAAGGTGCCTTATAAGGTGCCCTGTTAGGTGCCTTATAAGGTGCCTTGTTAGGTGCCTTATAAGGTGCCTTGTTAGGTGCCATATAAGGTGCTTTGTAAGGTGCCCCATAGGCGCTTTGTAAGGTGCCCCATAAGGCGCTTTGTAAGGCGCCCTATAGGGCTCCTTAGGCTAAGCGCTGTATTAGGCACCCCTGGACAAGGCATCTTAGAAGGTACCCTGGGTTACGGAACCATAGGTTAAGGTGGCCTAACAAGGTTATGGTGCCCTAGGTTAGTGTGCCCTAAGGGCTGCAAGGTGCTTCAGGATGACATGCATGACCTGTGAGGAACAGAGACAGATGTAGCAATAACACTAGATAGAGCACTCAGGAAAGGCAATGAACAGGTGACTGAAGGAGGGAGAGCTGGGAGCTACTGGACCTGCCATATCTGCGGGCATCCCATGTGGCTGCCAGTACTGATGACAAACATGGTGGGGGCAACTGTACCGCAGCACAGGGTGTTGGCAATGTAAAGTACTGGAAAGACAGTGGGTGGCGGACGATGGGAATACGTGTTCCCCAGTGGAGGCAGAGGTGGCAGGATAGTTACAATGATGGGTGGACAGAGGAGTGGTGGTGCCATGCAGATCAGGCACAGGTGAGGCAAGCATGAAGAGGTGCAATGCAGGAAAGGGTAGCAGTGCAGGACATGGGCTAGCAGCCTGCACATAAAGACAGGACGCTACACAGCCGCCAGACACAGATAGATGGACAGAAGGATGGTTGACAACTGTGATGGGGGTATCATGTGCTGGCAGCACAGATCTGCAGAGATATGTCTGTTACAGGAATGACAAGTTGTTGTGTAGGACAGGCATAAAAAAGGAGAACAAAGAGGAATTGAACCCATGACCTCTGCCTAGGAAGTCATTGTATAAACCAGTGGGCTACATCTCTATAGTTCTTATCATAGCAATGGCTTGCTACAGAAAGACTGCAGGTCACTGCACAAAATGTCTGCTGTGGTTACCAGGATGGGGTAAACCCACCAGTACCCATGATGCAATGCACATGCAGAACAGCAGTCTACACCAGATGGGGTATGCGCCTCTACAGCACCTCAGCTTTGTAGGGGGAACTGACCATGTGTGTTACTGCCACAGAGTAGCTACAGACCATGCCGTTGTGTGGAATCTGTGCTCACCCTGAGGGTGAGGTGGGGTGCCCAGCACTAGGTCCACAGTACCCGGGCTGGTTGAGATAAGCCTTGCTGCAGGTCCCCATTAGTACCAGTGTGTGATAGGTATACCTTGCAGGCACACCTAGGATAATCCTGTGTCCATCTGTATTTCCCCAGTCACGTCTAGCCCTTGTGGACCATGATGCACCTAGAATAGTGCATATCCACTGTGGTTGCCATGGTCACCTGTTGGGAGGGAGGGAGGGCGGGCAGGGGGGTAAGGTGTCATCTGGACTCACATGTGGATTATGTAGCACCATCTACCAAACCACCCCCTCTGGGTTAAGGTGGTGGACAGGATCTGGCACCAACAGACCCACGCTCTACATCTTTGCAAGGGAGGCAGTAGAGAGACATGATGAAGGGCTGTGGGACCAAGAACCCCAATCCTGCTGGCAAAAGGGCACCATCTAGTGCAGTTGATGCAGATCTGTACCTATCACAAGGGCACTGGCAGAAGGCCTGGGAAAGCTCAGCTTTCCCCCACCATGATCTGACATTTACCAGCAGAAGGCATGGTCAGTCTGCACCTCCTGCACAGTGTTCCAGCCATACACATGCTAACTGCAGACAGTCCGCTAGACAGTCCATAGCGCATGTTCCCAGAGGAACTATTTGCACCCAGAGGTGGGTTGTAAGCACAAACACCAAACAGGTATCTCAGTGATTAGGCCCCAAAACAGGAAATACACGGATATCACTTGAGAGGATCACTGTATAGCACTATGTGGGAACCTAGACATGCCATGGTCACTGCTCAGTCAGAGTGCGAGTGACCTCTCAGCATGACATGCTGTGGCCACCCTGTCCATGCAGGTGGTGGTCAGGTACTACAATGTCCCAGCCATTCCCCCACACCCTGTGCAGATGCATCCTGCCCAGTCCGCCCTGTCCGGCCCATACCCACAATACCTTGCTCCTCATTATAAACATTGGCAGGCTAACGCTGGAAACAGTGTAAGCATTGTGGATCCAGTGAGGAGTTGGCAGCCACAAAACAATGGATAGACATACACACACTCCCACTCCTATTTCAGCATTGTGCAAAGATAGGGATGGTTGGCAGCTCTGCCCGCCACACTAGTCCTGAGCACAGTGCAGGCATTGCTAAGGTATGCAGGTGCTAGTAGTAGTGCATTGGTGGTAACTGCTTCTCCATGCCGGGCCCAACAGCCTGACTCTCCATGAGGCTTTGGCTAGTGGAGCATGTGGGTATGGGTGTTTGTGCCCCTGTTGGCCGATATGCTAGGGAGTGCACATGTTTATGTTATGTGCAATATGGGGTAAAATGTAGGGACATGGTCTGCAGGAGCCACAGCTGGGACTTGAACCTGTGACCTTCTGCCCCAGGACACACTGGCTGTGTGTACTGCACCATACTGTTGCCACAGAGGCAGGTTAGTCCCTGTGGATACCATGACTGTTCATCAGACAGACCTTGTCTTGCACTGCACGCCACCCACCTGAACAGGGCTTGGCCTTGGTCCACTGTGGGCAGTTGCCTCTGCCCCCTCCACCACCAGCACCCCTCCCCCACATTGCTGACATACCCATACGCTGGTGGTGTGCAGTCCCAGGCCATCCAGTGTGCAGGTAGGCGGCTGCCTAAGTTGTGGGGTCTAGGGTAGGGGTGCCTACATAGCAATCCATGCTTTCCCCCGGCACCACCTGCCAATGTTATGTGCCCTTTGGGGTACCTGCTGGGTATTGTCCCCTGGATGATACACTGTGGGACACAGACTTCTGGGCATGTTTGACCTTGGTCAGTTGCTGTCTTGCTGATCTCCAGTGTCTGCGTTCCTATCTGCCTAGTCCACCCTGTGCCCCAGCTGCCCCACTGCATGTCCAGCCTGCGGCCCCCTATGCCCCATTTGCAGCATCACCATAGTGGCCTTTCCTACTTGGGCACTATGCTGTTGCTGCACATGTAGCACCACTATCACCTTTCTGGGGCTCCCTGCCTATGCTGTACATTGCTGACACTGAAATGGTTTCTCTCTCCTTCAAATATGCATCTAATGCCAGGTTTTCACGCACGGTGATGTTCAGCCCTTCAGTTCTCTGCCTTAGTGTAGCAGGAGCCTCTCCCCGCCCACTCCCCGCCCATTGACCCCTTCTCTCCGCCCTCTCTCCACCCTCTGCGGGACTTACCGCGGCCGGTGACGGTAATGAGCGTTAAGTAATGTTAACACGCGTTAACGTTACATTAGCGTGCGTTAACGTTACTTAACGCTCATTAACATTACTTAACGCTCGTTACCGTAGCCGCTGTTATGTTACTGCAGTTTAGTAAACATACCCCTATATATGAGTATGTGTCTCTGGTGTGTGTGAATGCAGCAGAGTGGTAGAGGTATGTGTGTGTTTGTGCATGGTGTGTTTGAGTCCAGCATCTTCCTTTCCTTTCCATGACCCCCTCCAGTGTCCAGCATGTCTCTTTCCCTGTCCTCACCCCCCCAACTCCACCACCACCCCCTGCGGTATCCAACATCGTGTCTCCCACCTCACCCCTCGCTGCCCAGCATCATGCCATCACCCTTCCTCTTGCTGCTCTTGCCCCTGCCGCTGGAACCCCCCCCCCCCTCCTCTCAAGTGACACTGCATGTAAAGCAAATTCAGCGCTGCACTGAGCCCTAGAGGCTTGGGTGTACTCAAGGCTTGCAGCATCCACACCCCTCGCCCCCAAACTTCCTGTCAGAGGGGCAGGGATTGGGCAGTCCTGGAGTATATGCAAGTGCTCTAAGACCTGCAGCCGCCCTGAATCTAGTTTAGGTGTAGCATGGCTTAAGAGAAGGAGGGAAGTGGGGTTCTTTTATTTTTTATTTATGTTTAATATGTTTATTTCATTTACCAAATACATTATACAAAAGAGAAAATAGGAAAACCAACTGCCATCAAGAAATATGCCCAACAGAAATGAAATAAAACCTAAAACATACAATATAGCAATGGACTAGCCCACATCAAGGGGCTGCACAGGAGAAAATCACAAACAATATAAACAGGAAACAAAGGCAAAAATACATGCCATTACTGAGAAGCACTCATTTCCCCACTCCGAGCTAACCTTTATTTCTGCCTATCCAAGAGAAAGCTTTCCAGATGAGATACATCCATAAAATCATAATTTTGTCCATGTAGAGTCTCTCCCAAAGTAAAACTCTGGGCTTTAATTGAAGGAATTGTTTCCTACAAGCCTGAGTGGCTCAACTTACATTATGAAATAACTTCAAGGTTATAACAAAAAGGTACATATTTACATCTAAAGAAAAATTTAAGAATTTTAATTTTAACTGATTCTGAAGAAAAAGTAACTAACAATGTATTTCTTTTCTCAATATTATCTGTGGAATCTTCTAAAAATTGATTCAAATTTTGACTGGCAGTAGAGCCCAGAGAGTCAAATCTACCCTCCCCTTGTGAGGAAGATGGGATATTAACCGGTAAATAATAAGCATGAACAACCTCAAGAGACTCAACCAACTTTAAAATATTTCTGTAGCAAAATTTCAGCAGATAACAAATGTGTACAGGGGAAATTCAACATACGTAAATTTCTTGCCCTTGAGACATTCTCCAATGCCTCTGCTTTAGCATGTAAAACCGTAAAATCCTTAATATAACCAGAAAAACAGGATTGCATTTGAGAAGTCAACTGGGCAATAGATTGATCAATAACCAAAATTTTAGTATCCTAATCTACCAGTTTAGCAATTGCTCCCTGAGTAAACTGACAGAGAGCACTCACTGTGCTAGTCAACCTGGAATCCATAGATTTAATTGCCCCCCAAATATCTTTTAAAATAATCTCAAACTCCTCAGGCCCACCTGCTGGCACAGTATCCCCTGCAAAGACTGACACAGAAACCGGTTTTGGAACCGGCACCACAGAAAGAGAAACATTCACCTCAGATAACTCCTCAGATACAAAAGTAGAGGACAGTGGAGGAAAGGGATGTGGGGCAGGGTTCTAACCCCGGAGCTTAACAACGCTCCATCAGAGGTTACCTACCTGCGGCAATGGAAAAAACATTTCTTATCAATAGGTCCAACTGTTGTAACAGCCAAAGAGGCAGCCAGATCTTCCTTCGATGGGCCTTTATTCCTTCTCTTCCCCATAACGATGGGCAGAGTTCACCAATGTAACTTTTTGCCTCCGAACACCTCTGGTACACTGAAGGGGCACCAAAGGTGCATGTTCAGCCCCTTTGGCCATGCCCCTTCGGATTGTGACACGCAGCCACGAATAGCAACCATGGATTTTAAAGGAAGTCAGTCCTTCCACCGAGGGGAAGCTGTTCACCCAAATGCCTGCAAACACCACAGGCAGCAGCGGCAGGCTCACGCGGCAGTCAGATTTGGGGACAGCTGGGAAACCCCAATCTCCTTCTCCTCACTCCTCTGACAGCACCTGGGAAGTGGGGTTCTAATTTCAGGTGGGAGGGAAGCACATTGGGGAGGGGTCTGATGCTGGACCTCATAGAGCAGGGTTTTGCAGGAGAAATGCTGGACACTTCCAGCGGAGAAGGAAAGGAAGGGAAGGAAAGATGCCGCTCTGAGGCAGCCTGACTTCATGCTAGCGGAGCTCGAAGAGTCTCGCCGGCAATTTCTGCTCTTCATGCCAACAGGACCAGGACTCCTGCGGGCTCTTCATCCCGGACAGACAAACTCTCTAACAAAACAAGTGAATGAAGCCTCCTCAGAAGGTGCTATTGCTTATGAGCAAAGGGCCTAAAATGAAAAAAAAAATCTGAATGTGCACTCCTAATTAGTCTAAATGTACAGGAATATACTTCATACTTGCTGTTGGATGTCCTGAAAATCAGACGTGTTTAGTATTTTCAGAGAACAGATTTGGAAAATTCTGTAGTTGCATGTCATAACTTGCAACAAGGACCTGATTTTACTTCATTCTTAGGAGTGACTCTGGGAGTTGAATCAATAGGATTATCTGGAGTGTCTTCAGTAATTGCTTTCAGGATCTTAGCATTTAGTCATTTGCTTTTCTTAGTCCTAGAAGAAGGTGTTGAGTCATGAACACACCTACAAATCTAGGTTATGCTTCTCTCCTGTCCTCCAGCCCCTCCCAGTTGACCTATTTAGAGACGGCAGTGGATTAATTGGATATCATTATGAATGTAATTTCGAATTCTGTTGGATTTTCCAAGTTAATAAGACTATAAATTATTCTACGCCTTCATGTTGGCATTAAGCTTTTTCTGACATTTCTCAGCATGTTGGTTATGAATTCCATGAACATTTTTACTGTTCAATTTAATATATGGGAGAAGGAAAGGAAGAGGTCAGTATTGAAAAGCACTTAGGATTAGTAGTTAGGCTGTCCCCATCAGTGCTTTAGTTTTTTAATTCAGGCTACCTGAATGAATAATTTTAGAGGCTTAAATTGCTACATGACCAATATTATCTGTCTGAAAAGGGGACAAGATTTGAGGCAGTTTGGGGCGGCGCCACTTAGAATTATTAATTAGACATCTACGCGGTAATAGTCTGCTACTAAGCATGTTAGTTAAATAGCCGTCTGCTTCCCTGAGCTCCTTTTCCTCTGTCTTTGCTAGTTTCTAGTTTCCTTCCCCTTTATCATTCACTTCTTGCCTTAGGTTATCACTTGTCCCATCTCACTGCACGACCACCATTCTGTCCAAGTGACCTGCCTTATTAGACTTGTGTATTTCTCTTACCATTGCTTTTTATACGTGTACAAAATGCACATGGGGCCTATTTACTAAACCATATCTGATGCCTAATGCTGCTTTTAATGTATGCTAACAGGGTGGCGCTGTGTTAATGGTAACATATGCTAACTGCCATGTTAAATATCTAGGGGGTTATTCTGTGTTACGGATAGCAGGGATGGATGGCCCGACGGGACGTTCATCCCCGCTCTTCGTGTCGGAGCCTGCCCCCGACTAACTTCCCTGCCTGTTGTACAGGGAAGTTAGACGTGGGCGGGGAATGAGTAGCCCGTGGGTGGAGTCAGGGTGGGCAATGGGCGGTCACTGGCCCTGGATATATAGAACCGATTCTAATGTCGGCCCTGTACATCCAGGGCCAGTGAAATGTCCGGGGAAGTTATTTCACCTCTGAGGTGGAATAACTTCCCTGGACGTGATTTTTTTGCACAGTCCAGGGCGTGGATGGGGCAGGGGGGCCAGGGTTTATTCCCCACAGCCCAACCCTGGCCTTAGGAGGCCAGATCCGAGGTCAGGCTGAGGGGAAAACCCCCTTTTTCAGGCAGCCATTATTGCGGCTTTTAAATGGAGCCACGGTGCCATGGCAACATGATGCCATGGCGCCGTGGCTCCATTTAAAAGCCCTGGCTGAGTTAGCCGGGCTTGTCATGAACATGCAGGATGGACTGAATTGCAGTCCCTGCCTGCACGTACATGACTGTTTGCAATTCTGATCCCATGGGGCTACACATGCCCCATGGGATCAGAATCACGATCCTCTCTGTGCATCCAGTTCAGACCAGACGCACAGAGGGGATCTACGTGTGGGACGGAATCGGGCCCCTAATGTGCAAATTCCTATTAAGGGGCGTGTCATGGTGGAGAATGGCAAGGACTGCACTGTGAAGATAATGTGGAATCAATGCCACGCTGTAACTGTTAACATGACATATAACGCATTCCGTGTTAGTGGCCTTTGGTCTACGTTATCTTCATTACTCTCCGCAAAGTGCTGTGAACATCTCCAACAGTTACTACAGAGGTGTAACTAAGACATGCTAGGTAGATAACCTTAATGAGGGTTAATGAATAGGTCCCATTTCTAACCAGCAGAGTAATAGGGTCCTCCAAATTTGTCCCTTTCAGTGCCACCTCTTCAGTGCCTTTCAGTGCCATTTCCCAATAAGAGACAACCTTGCTGAATGAAATGACCAGTTTAAACACGATAGGCAGATAAATAAATACTGTAAATACAGCATGCCTTATGCAATGTAGCATGGAAACCAGATGGCATGACCAGGACTGACTTTGTAGTAACTTTTATTTTTCTCTTTTAAATATCTTTAGATACTTGCGCACTAACACTTGACCCAGTAACAGCCCATCGATTTCTCAGGCTTCTAGATAACAATCGTAAGGTGACCAACAGTTCTCCCTGGCAGCATCCATACCCAGATCACCCGGAGAGGTTTGAACACTGGCGCCAGGTGCTGTGCACTGACAGCCTATATATGGGCCGCCATTACTTTGAGGTTGAAATTAAAGGGGAAAATGTTCATGTAGGCATGACATATAAATGCATCGACAGGAAGGGGTCAGAAAGCAACAGCACCATCACAGGCAATGATTTCTCCTGGAGTCTCAAATGGAGCGGCAAGGAATTCTCTGCCTGGCACAGTGATGTTGAAATACCACTCAAAGCAGATAAATTCACCAGAATAGGCGTCTATCTCAATTATCCAAGAGGGAGTTTGTCATTTTATGGAGTTGCCAATGACACAATAACTTTGCTACACAAGTTTGAAAATGAATTCACCGAGCCTCTCTATGTAGCTTTCTGGCTTCCGAAGAAAGAAAATTCTGCATGGTTTATTGACCCAGTTGGAGAAGCGGAGAAGAGCCAGCTACCACCATCAGTAGCCCCCACCTCTTCAGTGCAAGCAGCACCGGTTACTGCAATTTCATCAGAGAGATCTGCTATATCAAGCACCCCTCCAACTCCCCCAACAGAGATCCTTGTCAATACTACAGTGAAAACTGTGAAAGTGGAAACGACCATCACTCAAGGATCAGGAATATCCACTAATAGCTTTTTATCTTCAGTAAGTGGCTCAACAAAGATAGTCGAATCTTTGAGCTTTTCATCCAGTGTCTCGGAAAAAATGGCATCCCTCCCAGAGGACAGACCTTGTGGCTCCACAGTTACTACTGTTTAGGACAAGTTGCGTTTTTTTGTTATTCTTTGAGAGTACTCTTTCCACAGAAGTCCATGTGTGCAGATAAATCAATCATTATGCAAGCTGCAGATGTGAATTTTCTAGGGGATATTCAAGGTGGCCTTGTAGAGAAAAATAATCATTACAATGAATTACAAAGCTTAGACTAATTCTTTCAGCAGCTGACATCATAAGATAACAGACTGATCATTGTACTTTGATAGCAACTACTGGAAGGATAATCCCAAAACCTAGTACATTTTTGTGATTTATGGTTTATTACAGTGGTTCACAAAAAAGGGGGGAGAAGGAAACTCCATATACAACACAGTCCAGCCTAGGAGTGAAGAAAGACCACGGCCATACTAGGTATATCTTCACAAAACAACAAATTTATTGAGAGGACCCGACTTGGCCAAGTATTGGCACTGAGGCCTACATCAGGGGTCAGTCACATATACCGGAATTGTCCAATTTGCAGAGCAAATAATAAGTAATCAAGTGTAAAATACAGCCTTGATCCAACACAAAGTATGGGTACATTTTTACCAGTGCATTGTGTTGGATCACTAATATATGTGACTGATCCCTGATATAAGCCTCAGTGCCGAAACGTGGTCAAGTCAGGTCCTCTCAATAAATTTGTTGGTTTGTGAAGATATACCTGGTGTGGCCATGGTCTTTCTCCACTTCTAGGCTGGATTATTCTAGTGGTTCCGCTGAGGCTTTATGAGACCATTACAGGGGGTCCACAGAACACTGATGAAATAGGGGTCCCTGAATTTTTTGGAGATTAATAAGGCGCCCACACAACCAAAAATGTTGAGAACCTCTGGTTTATAAGATTCTTGTTATAGCACCTTTCGGGGATCAGCAAAGCCTAGTATACAAATATATTATGCTTGAGCAGTAAGGACAGCAATATTTAAAGTAAGTAAGTTAAAAAAGTGCTTATTTAATTAAACTAACTTTTATTACCAAGTTCTATGGCTACATGTCTGCCTGTGGAGCTTTTTAGGGGCCCAGAACCAAAGGGAAGTGCATTTAAAAGATAACCAGAGTCATTATCTAGCCACACAGCTCATTACCATTTTTGGACATTGTGATTTAGTTTTTAAAAATTGTTTTTAGAGAGATAATTTGTAGATACTTACCAAGTGAAAAGTTCATTTTCTAAGTACCTTGAAAAATGAGAGGATATAGTGTTTTCTTTACCTATGGGGAAAGAAGGTTCAACAAACAAGTTAAAGGTGTTAGCTTTGCATTAGACTAACTTAGTACATCTGTGACATGTTTTTGAGAGAGTATGAAAATGTATCGAATATTACTGTTTTTGCTGGCTCTTATTTCCACATATCTGAGGGGACTAACATGGCAACCACAATTCTTTGCTTAATCATGAAACACAAGGTGCAATGTCTCCGAATGGATTCATTTTGTGGTTATCATGACAGGAATGAACCTCAGTCATAAACCAGGGTATGTTGGGTACAATCTCATCTCTTAGGGGTATGTTTACTAAACCGTCTTAATGTGCGCTCTGACACGTTATCGCGCGATAAGGTACCTTATCGCGCAATAATGCCGCTTTATCGGGCGCAGAGGTACCTTAGCGCGCGATAACGCATGCAGCGGCGCAAACGAGCACTGAAGGCGGGGAAAGGCTCCCGGAGGGCGGAGTAAGGCTCCCCAGGGGAGGAGAGAGAGGGTCAATGGGCGGAGAGTGGGAGGGGAGAGGCTCCCTGCACACTAACGCTGTGAAATTCGAGGCTGAAAACTAACGCCAGTGAAACCCTGGCGTTAGAACTGATTTAAAGGGAAAATAAACCATTTCCGTCAGCAATGTACAGCAGAACCAGGGAAACCTACAAAAAGTGATAAGTGTGATACATCTGCACGGAACAAAAGGGCAAATAAACAGTGAAAATAACCTGAACACAAATGAAAAAAAACATAACCAAGATGGGCAATAGTGATATTAATGGAAAACATCAAAATCCCCCCCCTGAGAAAGCTCAAAAAAAAGATATGAATTTTGGAAGGGTCTGTGCTCCGTCCCCATACAAGGTGAATGAGCCCACAGTGAAATTGTGCTGATCAGGGTTTTCCTCTCCATTGGACAGGTTTCCTATGGCATGCACATGTTCCGCAACAGCAGGGCAGGCATGTCGGAACGGGCAACTGGACAGATGCTTGAAAAGGGGACACAGAGGGCTGCAGGCAGCACATGCTGTGGTGCAGCTGGGCCACAGTGCGGACTAGGGTGATGCCTAGCTTGCCCATAGGAATGCTGAAACAGTAGTGCAGCCAGACAGCAACTGATGAGGGCCCAACATGGGCACGAGTGTGCTTCCCACAGTGTCACAGGGGATAGTACCCAGCAGGTACCCCGAAGGGCACGGAACATTGGCAGGCGGTGCTGGGGAGAAGCGTGGACAGCTATGCAGGCACCCCTACCCCAGAACCCGCACCATAGGAAGCCGTCTACCCACATACTGGATGACCTGAGACTGCGCTCCACCAGCACCACCAGCAGAAGGGCATGTCAGCAGGGTGGCAGAGGGGTATTGGTGGGGGAGAGGGCAGTGGCAGCTGCCCAGAGCAGACCATGGCCTAGCCCTGTGTAGGTGGGTGCCATGCACTGCAACAGACAGGCCCTGTCTGACGAACAGTCATGGTATCACCAGGGAATGCGCCATCTCTGTGGCAACAAGGTGGTGCAGTGTACACAGCCAGTGTGCTCAGAAGCAGAAGGTCACAAGTTCAAATCCCAGCTGTGGTTCCTGCCAACCCAGTCCCCATATTTTACCCATTACTGAAACGTGCTAATACAGACAGAACCTTTATTTCAGATGACGTAAACATGCCCAAAACACCTACAGTTTACGCTACAGAGCACAGACAACATAAACATGTGCATTACCTAGAGCAGAGTCTCCCAAATGCAGTCCTGGAGGGCCAAACACCATTCAGGTTCCATGCTGCCTCTAATAAATATGTCTGTGCTGCATTTCTATGCACCACCCCCGTGGTATGCAGATGTATCTCATGCATATTCATTAGGGACAGCATGAAAACCCGAACAGTGTGTGGCCCTCCAGGACTGGAGTTGGGAACCTCTGCCCTAGAGCAGCAGCCAACAGGGGCAGACACACACGCACCCACAGGCTCCATTATCCGAAGCCGCCTGGAGAGGCAGGATGTTGGGCCCTGCGTGCATCTCCCAATACTAGCACTTGCATACCTTAGCAATGCCACCCTAAACATGGGAAAACTGTACACAGATATCAAAAGGTTGCTATGATAACTGGCAGATAGCAATTCCTACGTTAAGCACAATTGGCTGATTGAGCTGCATCATAGCAACTTTTCTGATGTCTGTGGAGTGTGCCTCAGGTCTGGTGTCTGACAGAGTGACCCATAAGAACATAAGATATGCCATACTGGGTCAGACCAAGGTCCATCAAGCCCAGTATTCTGTTTCCAACAGTGGCCAATCTAGGTCATATGTACCTAGCAGTTTCCCCAAGAGACACCAACAGTATTGTGTACCATAGCCATGCCTGTACTGTGCCCAGGACTGGTGTGGTGGCCAGGGCTGCCAAACACCTCTATAGTTGCACAATGCTGGCATAGGTGTGGGGAGTGTGTGTCTGTCTATCCAGTGTGTGGTGGCTGCTGACACCTTCCTCAGCCCACACTGCTAGCACTGTTGCTAGTATTGGCCTGCCAATGTGCATAATGAGGAGCAAGGTACTGTGGGAATAGCCTGGATAGGGTGGCCTGGCCTGGATTCATCTGTACAGAGCATAGGGCAATGGCTCGGACATTGTAGTGCCCGGCCACCACCTGTACGGACAGGGTGGCCACAGCATGTCCTGCTGGGAGGTCACTCTCACCCTGACTGAGCAGTGACCACGGCATGGCTAGGTTCCCCCATAGTGCTATGTAAGATTTATTTCATGTGTTTTTTATGGGTTCTCTTTTAGGGCCCAATCACTGACTTATCTGCTTGGTGTGTATGCTGACATTCCAGTTCTGGGTTTATGCATCTTCTCCAGGACTATGGACTAGTTAGCAGACTGTCTGCAGCTAGTATGTGTCTTGCTGGAACACCCTGCAGGGTGTAGCAGCTGGAGGCTTGCTGCTGGAGAATGTCAGATAGTGGTGGGGGGGCAGCTGAGCATTTCCAGGCCTACTGTCTGTCTGCTATTGCTTTATGGATGTGTACAGGTCTGCATTGCCTGCCCTGTAGGGTGTCTGTTACCCAGCAGGACTGGGGTTGATGGTCCCCTCTACTGCCTCCATTGCAGGGAGGTAGAATGTGGATCTAATGGTGGGTGATCCTGTTTCCCACCCTGAGCCCCAGAGGGTGGGTTGTGTGGTGGTACATAATCTGCCTATGGGTCCAAACACCCCCCCCCCCCTTTCACCTACATCATGTAACCATGGCACCAACACAGGATATGCACTATTCTGGGTACATCATAACCCATAAGGGCTAGACATGACTGAGAAATACAGAAGGACACAGCTGTAACCTAGGTGTATCTGCAGGAACTACCTATCACACACAGTAACACCGATGGGGACCTGCAGCATGGTATATTTCAGCCTTGAAAGGTGCTGTGGACCTGGTGCTGGGAGCCCCACCTCACCCTCAGGGTGGCACAGTACCCACACAATGTGACGGTCTGTGGCTACTCTGTGCCAGTACCACACACGGTCAGTTCCCCCTACCAGGCCGAGGCTGTAGGGGTGCATACCCCATCTTGTGCCCATCTGTCGACTGCTGATTTGCATGTGCAGTGCATCATGGGTACAGGTGGGTTAACCCTATCCTGGTAACCACAGCAGACAGTTTGTGTGATGACGTGCAGTCCTTCTGCAGCCAGCCAGGGGGTCGTTAGCAGTTATAGAGCTGTAACCCACTGGTTACTTCACTGCCTGTGAAGCCAGAGATCATGTGTTCAAACCCATGGTGGGGTTCTTTGATAGGGCTGTCTGAGGTATTGTCTATTTTTAATGTACATTAGTGCTGCCAGCAAAAGCACCCGCAGAGTACTGTAACCTTAAGGTGCCTCATAATGCGCCCCATAGGGCGCCCTATCAAGCACCTTATAAGGTGTCCTATTGGGGACATTATGGGGTGCCTTGGTGGACAGTGTACTTTATAATGTGCCCAATGGAGTGCGTTATGGGGTGCCTTATGTGGCACCTTAGGTTATGCCACCGTGAGGGTGTGTTTGCTGGCAGCACTAATTAAAATAAAAGTAAAATGCCTCCAAAAGCACTACTTAAATGCACAGGGTGATGCCTCAGTCAGCCTTATGCATTAGTACACTGGGGGATCAAACTCAAGACCCCTGTACCATCAGTCAGTGTATTAACCATTGTGCTGCACCTCTGCTTCTCTGTTTGCATGTCTGCGCGCCTACTTAAGATTATCGCGTGTTAACGTGCTTAGCGGCATTTCGCCCAATAATGTGCGCAGTGCATGTTATCGCGTGATAATCCCATTTTGCTACATTAAGACTGAAACGCCCACTCCTTTTATGACATCCTGCACACTTTCGCCGGGCGCACGTTAAGACGGTTTAGTAAACATACCCCTTAGATTTCTTACTAGTTCATAGTTTATTGTGTAATTATAGTGATAATGCTGTAACTTAAATTATAATAACAAAAAGGGGAAAGAGGCGTCTTATATACTATGAGTTTGCTTGATAGCAGGAATCATGAGCAGATCAGTTTTATGTGCTTCAGACCTGCCTGAAGTACTTTTGGATATAGATAAGGTATAATACAACTCAAAAGAAAGGATATCCAATTGATTGTGGAAATTATCACACAATCACTCTGATTCCACATGCCAGTAAGATTCTACTGAAGATTATTCAGCAGAGACTACAACTATAACTGGAACAAGAACTGCCTGAAGTGTCTCATTCAGAAAAGGGCAAGGAAGAAGAGACATCATCACAGATGTGAGATGGATCCTTGAAAACACAAAAGAATACCAAAAAGATATCTATATGTGTTTTATTGACTACAGCAAGGCTTTTGACTGTGTAAACCATGAGAAACTCTGGTCCACATTAAGAAGCATGGGTATACCAGAACACCTGATAGTTCTCTTGCACAACCTTTACGTTGATCAAGAAGCAACAGTTTGAATGGAACAAGTAGAAACAGAATGGTTTGAAATCAGCAAAGGTGTTCAACAAGGCTGCATACTTTCCCCCTATCTGTTTAATTTATATGCAGAACAAATCATCAGAGAAGCAGGACTGTATGAAGACCACTGAGGTGTTAAGACTGGTGGAAGACTCATCAACAACCTTCGCTATGCTAATGATATCACATTACTGGCTGAAAGTGAAGATGATCTGAAATATTTGCTTCTCAAGATCAAGGAATGTAGTCTTAAAATGGGCCTGCACCTTAATGTAAAGAAGACAAAGATCCTGACAACTGGCAAAATCAATAAGTTCATCAATGATGGAGAAGAAATTGAAAGAGTGGACAACTTTACCTACTTGATCAATTATCAATAAAGAAACAACAAGCAGTCAAGAAATCCGACGACGCATTGCTCTTGGCAGAATGGCTATGAAGGACCTAAACAAGATTCTCAAGAGCAGAGATGTCTCTCTCCATACAAAGATTTGACTTGTTCAAGCCATAGTATTTTCAATAACGTCATATGGATGCAAAAGTTGGACAGTGAAAAAGACAAACAGGAAGAAAATCGATGCTTTTGAATTATGGTGCTCACGATGAATACTGTGTATACCATGGACTGCCCGAAGAACAAACCAATTAACACTAGAGGAGATTAAACCTAAGCTTTCTTTAGAAGCTCAAATAACAAGACTTCTACTTTCATACTTTAGACACATCATGCGAAGAGAGATTGTTAGAGAAAGACATCATGCTTGGCAAGGTAGAAGGTCAACGCAAGAGAGAAAGGCCAGCAATGAGATGGATCGATACAATAACAGCAGCTATGGGTGCCACTCTGACTAAAGACTGAACACAGTTTAGGACAACTATCCAGAGGATTGCCTTGAGTCGACACCGACTTGACGGCACTTAACAACAACAATATACTGCAACTCTTATTTAACTTGACCAACACATGCATCTAAATCAGTTTTAAAAGCATAATGCTACCATCTTAAAGCTGCTCTCAATCTGCAGGTGGTCCTCCTGGCATTTGAACAAGTTGTTATGGTAACTCACGGATACTTTATTGACCCTCAAAGGTCTGGCACAGTATTTGAAGATGACTGAAGTCCTCCGTTTTCAGTTTCAAACTAATTTTAAACTCAGGTGAAGAAGCTAAATACATGATGATAAATAGCGCGGTATATAAGAGACTTTAAATAAATAAATAAATAAATAAAACACATTACACAAGTGCCGCATGTGGCAAGTTTAAGGCCCTGCACTGCCTCGTCTAGCACGTTCAGGTTTCGCCCTTTGTGGCATAAGTTATTACTGACAGTGCACTTACACATTTATCAGTGCCAAAAAACTTTGCTCAGATGAGAGTTGTGTTCTTTTGTAATCTTTCTTTGTGCTTTTGTTACTGATCTGTGTTATGAAAGTTAAACAATACCTTAAGGAAGCCCCAGGTCATTACATTCAAACTACTCAGCAATGCTTTGTATTGCTTCTGCATACATTTTTAATTTTCAGTATCAGGGTGATGTATTATGATTAGAGCTTCTGATTTTAGGTTTTTATTAATAAATTCTGATAAAACACCCCCAATGCAGGAAAAATAAAATAGGCATTTATTGGATAAGCCCTTCCCTAGGACTTTGTCACCCCTCTCTTTGCATTCCTGGGTTTCCCACTCTTGTTTTTATTTGGTGTTTGCACTGGCAAATTCTCAGCTATACAAATCTATGGGGTAACTTTACCAAGGACTGTTAAGGGCGCAGGATTTACGAGTGCTAAAGGACACATAAAGGGTCCCAACATGCATTACAGGCTTGGGCGGGGAATAGGGGTTCCTGCAATAAGGGTGCTAGCGGCCGTTTAGCAGGCATGAACACGCCATTGGACGGTAAGGATGCCAAGTGTTCACATTAACACCCGATAGGGCCGGATACCATAACGAGGGATAAGGGAGCCTCACTGCAATTCACATATCAGGTGCTGGATAGAAACAAAGGTAATAGCTGATGGACATGTCACAGCCACATGTCCCTTATGTGTTTGACAGTGAGTGGCAAGATAATGCGGGAGGCAGGTAGATGTCATCAGTGAGAGATGCTCTGCTTATTTGGGGTGATGTCAGAGAGTGTCTGAGAAGTGGGGATATATGTGCCAGTGAGGACTTGCAGTGACTGAGCATGAGTAGTGTCCTGCACATCCTCTGCAGGTGATGTACGTGCGATATGTCCTAGGCAGCCAAGTGCCATTGTGTGGGCCTGTTATGAGAAGACATGAGTAATCTTGAACCTCTATGGAGATGGATGTGGAGAACAATGCATGGAGGTGGAAGAGTGTTGCATGGGCCTGCTAACCCAATGCACCCCTGCTGCAATTCTGCACCTAAAATTGTGCCTAGTAACATTTGTGGGACAAAGAAATCAGTCATGTGTGGTTTGGTAAGCATTACATTGAAAACACTGGTAGTGTCATTGTGACTAACTGAGCATGCATCACTCAGGTCTGTGACATTCAGGGAGAAATGGAGAATTGCATGGTTATCTCATTAAGGATGGTCTTTAATCTGGGCCTGACAGATGCAGCAGGCCATGATACAAAGTGCAGGCTGTACTTGGAATAGCTGGGTAGTCACCTGTATACCAAGGGCCATGTCAGCAAGTATGGCCCACAATTCTCTGAAAATAACATGTGGGCTGGCAGGATGCACCTCAGTATGGATACCTATAGTAGCACCATGGTCATTAAAGGGAAGATTTTGAATCCCAGAAAAAGCTCTGTGTAGACCCCGCAGGTGACATCAGTGGATACTGCTGCTGTTGCTGATTGTGCAGTGGTGGTATATGGTAGTGCTGCCACTTTTGATGGCTTCATTGTGGTGGACATATAGCCATTCATCCATCAAGGGCAACAGGTAGGCTAAGGGGGGAGCTGAGAAGTCACACATCCCATTCTAAGCACTGGTCCTGTACAAACAGGATCACATGCTAGTAGTAGGGGAGGAAGTACAGCCAAGGGTGGTATAGGATTTATTTATATCCCACTTTTCACCAGGTCAAAACAGTTGGGGGGATATGAGACACATACACTAACATGGAACATGGGTAGTGGAGGGTTAAGTGGCTTGCCCAAGGCCACAGGGAGCACCTGTGGGACTAGAAACCCCAGTCCTTCTGGCCCAAAGTTGCTGTCCTCTAGGGGGATTTGAACCACCAACCTTCTAGCCTGTGGTACCTTGCTCCAACCACTAGGCCACTCCTCCCTCATGGATGGCCTGAAATGATATGCAGAACTCCAGCAAAAGCTCTAATATGGACAAGGAACTGCATGCTACAGGGCCACTTTGTGAATGCTGCACCCAATGGTAAATGCACAGACTGTTCTCAGAATCATGGCACATGTATGTCTGCAAGGTCACAACGAACACAAATGAGCCATCCTCCAACAATACCTGCTCCTAGGCACACCAGGCCCTTCCCATGCCAGGGGTAATCTTGCCATGTCCCCATAGCTGCTGCGATGTCTTTCAATATGATAGTCATGTCTAGTGAAGAGCTCCCAAGCAATTGTAGTAACACAGTGATAATATCAGCACACCATACATGAGAGGCTGAGCGTTTCAAGACCCACCAGTGCCCATTTCAATAATAAGTAAGATTACTAGATATCAGGCAATAGATCCCCAACCTCTCACTTGTGTGGAATAGAACAGAGACCCCTGTGTCTTTTGCAAACCCATCAAATCATGTATCCTGAAAGTGCCAGATGTTACAAATACCTTGCAGGTTGAGGAAGAAAAGTAAGTAGCCAAAGACATGGAAAACTTGGACAGAATGATATTATCAAGTTTCAGGATAGAACCTGGTATTAACATGTCTGACCACAAAGGCTGCTACAATTTGTTGCACATCTCTTGAATGGATGCATGCAACTCACAGTGCGCATAAGGAGACCTCACAGTGTCTACACCTCTGAAACAAAGCAGAGCCCTAGTCCCTTTGCATCACAGCTCTGCCCTGCTCAGGTGTCTCTGATATGATTCCCCAAATGCAGATGACCTTGTTGTAGTGTCTGTGATAAATAGTTGCAGTGCCAACGTAAACGTCAAAGAACATCTATATTGGTTTCACAGGTCTCTCATCTGCCATAATGAATCAACAGTCATCCTGACACATATGCATATAGCAACTAGACAAGTAATGTGTCTATGATCCAAGGACATAATAGCAACACATCTCTCCAAGCTGCATGCATACTCGGACATATAAGGCCATGGCAACAGTGTGGAGGTGCCCCTGACAGGTCCACAGTCAGACTATAAAGTGGAACAAAGTCCTTCATATGACATAACACACCTGTCATCCACTCATTGTACTGAACAGATGTAGTTCTCATATTGCCTATATGGAGCATGTATTAAAGTGTGATGACATGTGCAGGTACGCAGGCCATGAGAGTAACTTGGCCTCATGCAATGCATAGAATATGTGATGGATCCATGGATGTGCATGTAATGTTATCAGTACATCTTACAGTTCAGAAATATTGGGTGTAGCTGTCAATATTGGTACGTGTGCATGGCTATTCAGATAGGGGTCACTAACTCCCAATGGAGCATGTCACCATGTCTGTACTTGAATAGCAGAGACTGCTGGAACTGGCAATATGCAGCCAGCAATTGCAAGGCATGTTGACGAGCCACCAGGAGGTGTGTGTGAAATTAGTACATATGTGTCTCCCATGTGGCACGGAAGTAATGTCTAGACTACTACACAAATAACACTCATGTGAGTCAGAATAACTAGAACCAAAATATGTATTTTTAACTATTTACACTCGGGTCGCCATGAGTCGACTCCGACTCGACGGCACTTAACAACAACAACACACTCTCCACATGGCTTCACATCAAAATATATACAGTGATGGAATTCACATTGGCATGGGACAGATACAGTGGATCCCTTTATAGCCACAGAAATAGATCAACAACGTAACTAGTGCTTTAAGGCAATGGTTCTCAAACCAGTCCTCTCAGGTTTTCAGGATATCCACAATGAATATCCATGAGATAGATCTACATGCACTGCTTCCATTGTATGCAGATCTATCTTATGCATATTCATTGTGGATATCCTGAAAACCTGGCTGGCCTGGGGGTCCCAGAGGACTGGGTTGAGAACCACTGCTTTAAGACAATAAACAGAGGTGGGTTGACCTGGATGGAGCAGCAGGTACAACCCTAAACACAGGCACAGAGGGGGTTGACCTGCCTGGAATGGCTTTTACAACCATACTAGCCACCTTACTGGGCAGACTAGATGGACCATACTGATCTTTATCAGCTGTCATAAATTATGTACAGTTGTGGTCAACATTATTAGCAGCCATGTAGTTCAACCCCTCAATGTCCAATATCTCAAAAAAAAAAAGAGGCCAGTGATATGGCTTTGGACTATATATGTGCACATATCTCACTCATTAAAGCATCTGATAAAACAAGACCAATGAAAACAGGAAATAATAGGAGCAGTGCATAAAATTGGACATTGCTAGGAACCACATTCCCATTGCAGTAAAATGAGAGGCATCTGTGATCAATCGTCAGTACTCACATGACTAATCAAACAATGAATGATGGCTCAAATGTGTAAAATTGACACATTCGCTCCCTATTCCATTTCACAATGTTGAAGACAACAGAGCTGCCTGAGGCTGTGAGAAAAACCATCATCATCTAACATCTAATGTCAATTCGACATAAGGCCACCTCCAAAGACCTTTGGATCCCCGTGTCTGTAGGTCGCATTGTTATTAAGCAGTCCTGTGAACACAGAACTGTCATGAACCAACCAGGACATGGTGGGAAGAGGCCAATCTATGCAAGAAGTCTCTGAAGGCTAGTGTCAACTGGTTGCCCAACACTGCGTACAATATCCAAACAGTTTAATGCTGACATAGAGCAAACATGCATAGTGGTGTGAACCCAGACCGTGCGCCACACACTGAACAAAGATGGACCTCATGGGCAAAGGCTAAGGAGGACCTCATTGCTCAAAGACAGACAGAAATAGGAATGCCTGATCTTTGCCCAAAGCCACCTTGAGAGACACATCCCTTTGAGAAAAATGTATTCGGGACAAATGAAAACCAACCGGAGATCTCTGAGAATGCAGACCACAGGCGCATATATAGTCAAAGAAATGAAGCATATAATGACAGGTAGTCATTATGATGTTTGGTCAAGGAAGGGGTGGGGGAACAGAAGAGGGTAGGCAATAGGACTGAATCTCTGGTTGGAGAGGACCCTCAGGGAGACTCCTCCACACTCTAGGGCAATGTTGTCCAGCGACCTCAGAGGTGATACCTCAGATGTTGCTTCTCATCCTTCATCAACTCGATGTCCCTTGTTAACCTTGTATTTGAGGCCATCTGAAGCTCCATGTTCTCCTCCAGGGTGGTCAGTCGCTGTACCAGTAGATACACTGCATCAGCCAAGTCACACAGCTGGTGCTCCCCATGTGCCAGCAAAATGGGGTTTGGAAACCAACCAATAAGTGTGATCTGGCTAGTGCTGAAGGTCCCAGAACATTGGACGCTTCTGAAGCAGCTGAGGGCCCTCCAGTTAGGGGTTCAAGGGGAGGTGGGAGAGGGGGGAATGGTAGATCCTCCAGAGAAGCATCTGCTGATTCAAGGGGAGGTGGCAGAGGAGATATAAGGAGGTCCTCCTCTGGAGTGCACACCACTACAGAAAACTAGCACATCCTGTACTGTAGCACAGCAGTATGTCCAGTATCTGGGGGGTTAAGAGGGTTCCCTTGGGGAAGCCCTGAGGGAGGGAAGAGGGTGATATGTGGGGCTGGCAGCTCAACACAGCCCTGCCATTATCAGGGACTCCCCTGCCCCCCATCCAACAGGCAGCCCACACCCTCTCCACATAGACAGCTATGTGCTGCCCTCACACCCACAGTTAACTTGTGATAAATGTGGCTGGGTCACCCACCCATCCACACACCATATGGGTACAGCCAGAAGCATAACACACACTGCTTATGCAGATAGCATGGAGATACAGCAGCTGTTCCAGTGACAGCCCAGCCCAAACTGGGCTTGGGCTGTGTCACAGCAGTCTCAAAGAGCATTGCTATGTGGATGCTTTGGTTACCATATGTCCACAAATCTATCAGAGTCATTGCTGTCTTGCAGCTCTCAGATCAAATCAGGATAAGCCCCTATGCAAACACTATGTACATGCCACAGCTGTGTCCCTAACCCCCACATCATGTACAGCATGTGCAGAGTGCTAGTTTATGTAACAACCCATAATGCCCTGCACTGTCACTGATGTCATATTTTCCTTCTACATCAGAACAGCTACAGAGGTTAGTGGAGCAGGGAGACTAGCATCAGTGACATGCAGCTTGGGGCTGTAGCCTACCAATTACAAACATCTATTGCAGTCCAGGGTGCCCTGACACCTTCAACTGCTCAGTCCAACTACAAATGATCAACTGTTTGTCACTCCAAGGTGTATACAGTGCTGTATTGACACCTGTAAGCAGTATGCAGAGGCCCCAGCTGTGTCTCTCCCCTCCCCCCATGTGCATTCTGTGCAATGTGCTTTGGAGCCATTCCCAGTTCAAAACCCCTTCATAAGCTCATATGAAGAGGACTCCACCACCTGCAGAGGGCAAGGCGGCAGCACCAACACCTGGGCTATATTGTTTAGAGTGGTCCCTGCACATCCCCCAGGTGCTTATTTCTCCTGTTTGGAATGATTAGTGCAAAGTAAGCGTGTGCAGATACTATCAGGAGCTGGTTGGGATTGGGGTCAGATCTCTTGGGGTCATGAAAAATAAATCACTCCCCCTACCCCAACTACTTATACATATGTGGCATTAACTTAATATTCCCCATGGCCCCAAGCGAAATGGTCATCCCTTGCAGCTCCTGAAGCTCACAGCACACACACATATTGCGCTATCCATCCTACACTGGCTGCTGGTGTGACTACTCAGTGCTTGGGGGATATCTGTACACCAAGGAGACCAACATAGGCCAGGTGGAGGTGCAGCAGCCATGTCCTCTGCAAGCATAGGCATTCTGTGGGGATCAGTGTGTGAGGAGGTTTTCCAATTTGTAGCTATTGGAGACAAGGAACAGTGTACAGAGTCCTCTCACATCGAGCAAGGGGACAGTGTCATAAGTCTTTCCTTCGTGTGCTGAATATGGGGGGGGGGGGGGAATGCTCACTACAATGTCCCCCTGGTGTCTATGAGAGATCTGTGCCCACTGGCACTCTCTGTAAATAAACTCTCCTCACAAAATTATGCCTTCAGGAGGTCACCACCTGCAGAAGGCCAACCCGCCACCCCAGACAATATCATGAAACCCCTGCAGTGTAAGACCACATCTCCCAGAGCAGGTTATGTGATGGCCCAGACCCATATGCTGGTTTCACAGACAGACTCACTATGCTGCTGCCCAAAATTTGCTTTGGTAAGCAGAGGAGTAGCCTAATGGTTAGAGCACAGGCTTAAAACGCTAAGAATGTGAGTTTGATTCCCAAAGGTGCTACCTGTGGCCTCAGGCAAATCACATAACCCTCTTTTGTGACATAAAAAAATCCCTGTAATTATTATCCATATGTAATGTACTTTTCCAAGTTGACCTTGCTAGTATATTGCATGAGTGTGTGATCAAATATATCCTCCACAGGAAGGACTGCTACATCTCCCTCACCCAGCTAGAGGTTTCCATTGAGCAAAGGCTCCCTGGCTAGGTGTCTACCCACTATTGGTGCTACTTCATTGGTTTGGGGTACTGTTATGTGATGATGATGTGGAGAAAGAAGTGTAACACACATTTGGGTATAGCTGGATGAGCTCTGATAGCACCACTACTAGGTAAGGGTGTTGGTGTGAGGCAAGATGCATGAGGCAAGAGGGACTGTGTGGGGCCATGTGGATGCAAGTAGTCACAGAGACATAGCTTTTTCCCTAGTTGCTGGCCCAGTCCTTCCACTTGCATTTTTTTATCCATGCTTCACTGCACAGCTCCCATGTTGACAGGTGGAGGTTGTCCATGGCTAAATGTTGGACAACTCAGATCCACATATAGTATGAGGGGGACCAAGAGGCAGCTGTTAGCGTGGTGACACAGTATTCAGGAGAAAAGGAAGGTATAGGTGTGTACAACATGGCGCATTTATGGGAGTGTAAGGAGCGGGGCCATAACCACATCAGAAGATATTGGAGCCAGGACTGCCATGGTGGACAGTCATAGCTGGGATGCAACACACGAGAAATGGGTACAGGAGGATGGGGCTCCATTAGCACTCCACTTTAAGACATTTCTGGGCTCTGTACTCATGCTCTGCCTAGGTAACCCCACTTCACATCAGCAACCCATGGCCACATGGATATTTCCAGCCATGCAATCTGTCTTCAGACCTCTGCCTCTTCCCATTGTCAACAGCACTGGGCATACTGGGGACTTCACATTGCTCTAGATCACTATGAACTGTCACCTAGCATGTGGTTGTCTGTCATCGTTTAGCATTCGAGAGGTTTGTAAAATGTTACTAGAGTCCGGCCAAGTGTTTCTCCACCATTTTTACAGCTCTCACTCAGACCATGACATGCATTGAGCAGATGCTGGAGGGCATAGAAAACGCTGTGAGGAATAGATTTGCTACCATAAATCAGAGGCTGGAGGGCACAGAAGATGCTGTGAATTGGGGATTTGCTACCTTAAACCATAATCTGCAGGGCCTCACAGCAGCCATGCTCCAGCTGGCCCAGCAACATCAACAGCCTGCAGAAGCACCAGGCCCTAGCTCCCAGCAGCCACCAGATGTCCCACCAAGGCCAAGGAAGCAACGCGGAAGACCCTGAAAGACATAAGGCACTATGGAAGTTGGGGGTCAACATTATGGGCACCCTCACATGTCTACACATTGATGTCCACTCTCGGGATGAATGGAGTGGTCTGTGCACTGCATTTTGACAGTACATGCACATAAATGTGACACATAGAAGATTCACATCTAACCCAACCTATTGATATAGGATATCCTCAAATATAGTCTCAGAACTAGTCCCTTGCCATGAAATGCTAATGCCATCCTGGGAAGTAAACCATGTACTTTTGTAACAAATACCCACACTTCGATTTCTGTCACATGTGATGCCACAGTCATCTACTGTCAGTAATCACATGACTTGGATCACACAATGATTGATGGCTTGCATGTTTTGAAATGACCACATTCACATCCTGTTCCCCTTTCACACTGGTGAGGATAGGAGACCACCGAAGGGACCATCAGAACAGCCATTCTCCCAAGATATCCAAGCTGAAGTGGGTTCAAGGGCATCTGCAGAGACTTTGGGATTCCTTGGCAATGTTCTGAAGATGTTTTCTTCTGATGGAACTGTCCAAAACCTCCCAAGCCATGATGGGAAGAGATGATTTACTGCAAACCATCCTCCAGTCATAGCCCTCATCCTTGCCAAACACCATGTACAACATCTCAGGAGTTGCTGGCTGAACTGCAGCCATGTGGATTGTGGGTTTCAAAACACCATGTGCTTCACGTGACTGTGGAAAGGATTAATAGGAGACAGCCAAAGAGTAGCCCTTTGCTCACAGACATAGATGAAATATGAACCGTGATCTTTGTCCCAACCTATCATATGAAACAGGGAGCCCAAAGGGAATATGTTGCATGGACAGATGGTACTATCTTGTTGTCTCCCCCCCCCCCCCTCGATGTAGTCCCTCTGTTGTCTTGTTGACCACTTTGATTGAAGGATAAGGTGGTATATAAAACTGATTAAATAAATAAATACATGAGCATTTTTGCAATACACACTACTGATACACTGGCAGCCAATGGAGATACGCAGATTGGAAGCCATACTTTCTACAGTTCATTATGGTGGTGGATCCATGACATTCTCAACCTGTTTGACTGCCTTCCACACTTCAGGTCTGGGACTTCTCAAAGGAATAATGCGTTCAGGGAACAATGGGGGTACTTTAGAGTAGGATTTGCTACCTTCCATCAGACAGCTCATTCTGGATCAGTGGTCAGGTGTCCTCCAGGAAGACAATGACCCCAAACATACATCCAAAGTCACATCTCTTTTTGAAGGCATTCGGAGAAAACATACTGTTTAGAAATGACCATCAATAAGTACAGATCTACATCCAATGGCGCAGATTTGGACAGAGCTGAACTCTGCCACTGTTAAGAGCAATCATGACATCGTGAATTAATTGCAAGACATCACTGTAGCAAAGTTTGAGACACATCCAGCAGACAGCTGTGTGCTACATATACATGGAAACATGAAATGTTTGAGGCTATCATCACTGTCAAGGGTTGTGCAAACAATTAGTCATGATGGTTATCATTGAGGACGCCCATAACTTTTGCCTAATTTGTAGCACCTGTAAAACAGCACAGTTGCACCAACACTGTCTTTTTTGTTTACCTTGGAACATATCCTTCACATATAATTATGACATACGTGTGGCATCCTCAAAATGGGCTTTCACAATGTTGTTCACAACATCCCAAGACCTGCACTGATGCTGACCAATACTTCCATGGTGAGGCCTGCCGGTTCTCCTATGCCGCTCATGGACTGTTTATGTTGCCTATTGTATACATGTCATTTGTAGATCTTGGTTTTGGGGACCTTGTCATATTCAATAAACATATGACATGGACATCCAGTTGGTATATTTCCATGTCTTTCACGGATGTTGCCCACAACATCCCAAGACCTGCAAAGGTGCCACTCATGCTGACTACTACTGCCTTGGTGAGGGCTGCTGGTCCTCCCTTGCTGCTCATGGACTATTTATATTGCCTGACTGTATATATGCCATTTGAAGATCTTGTTGGTGTTGGAGACCTTGTCATATGCAATAGACATATGACATGGACATCCAGTTGGTATATTTCCATGTCTTTCACAAGATGTTGTACACAGGATACCTCTTTTCTTCTGGTGGACATCATGTTTACTACGTGTTTCACCCTAGAATAAATGCTGCAAACTCAGACACATGTTGTCTGTTTTGTATGGTGACATAAGCTGTGGCCAATGGCCTGTGTGCTCAATGGTGTGACATGTGAGACTCAAGATGTGTATGCATGAGATGTGATAATTCTTTCTGGGTCCTTTGTGAGCAACCCCTCCTTGTTCTGCAGCATTTCCCACTTGTCCATTGCTATATATTACATCACAAAGCTGTCACATAGTGTTAGTGCAAAGTGGTCTTACTTTTCCATTGACATACCACTAGTGACAGCATAGCTTGATGGCAGCACAACAGCATGGTCTTCTTCTCTATCTAGTTGAGTACCACACTTCATGGCCATATGGTCCTTGTCACACCACAGTTTTTCATGTTGCCTTGGTGGCAGCAGCGCTGGCATCAGCAGACTGGATCTCCAAATCTGGAAGGACCTAAGTGGATCTTTCCATCTCAGCACTAGCAACCCTCATCTCATACCTACATCCACTGATGTATGCTCAAATCAGAGAGAGGAGTGATCAGAGCAGCCCTACAAGTGCAGATTATGGAGCAACCTATTGTTTATTGGTGCATGGGGCTACCCTCCAATGACACCACCATTGGGGGAAGCTTGAATGCACCAACCGAGTGGGGGCAGGCGTGGTTGGGGTTAGGCTAGATCAGCAGTTTCCCCTCAGGTGACTCCTCCTGTTTAGTGCCCTGTGTATCTGCAACACTCGCACATGGTTAGTTACAGCAATGGCTTTTTGACAATTGCAGCCATCTCTGTAATCCCCTAAGGCAATCCCATTCTGCAGCCAAATGCCTAATATTGCAGATAGTTCACACTTCCATCCACTGATCACTCCACCACTATCCAGATAGCATCATGTCGGTGGGGGAACTGTTGAATGGCAGTATCTGGATAGTGCAACAATATATACAGTTTAGCGGGATATACATTTTTATAGGGCCCTGATAACCATCTAGATCCTTAGGATTGTTGGAGCCTATATATATTACTAAACGGATGGAACACTCAAAGGCACATTGGGCTTACAGTGTTTATTATTACACATTTTTTAATGAGACAATGAGGATAATCACTTGTACTGACATACTGAGCTGGAATCACAACCCATCAAGGACATGAACAATGAATATGGAGATCTTCCCTTCACATTTCCACAAACAAACCAAGTATACCATAGACGGATACAGTTCCAAAAGATGCTCCAGTGAGCTATAACATAGTCCAGACAAACTCAGCAGCAATGTTTGCACTAGTCACACACCTTAATCAATGACGTTCAATTGTTTCATATAGGCGCCATAGGTGGTTCAACCAAAATTTTATATGACCCAAAAATCTAAATTAAATGTAAAGTTTAGGGAAACATCCATATGTCATAAACGCATATTGATTTTTGTACTTCCATGGAGATGTAAAATACAACAGTGCCCCCCCCCCCCTCTTGTCTTACTACAGGTGTCACTGCCTTTTTGAGTCTATTTACAGATGTCTGTGACATGCCTAACTTGGGAGGTAAGAAGAAATCTATCACATTTCTGTCAGGAAAACCTTAGTGGCCCATCCTTCTTTGAGATTACATGCAACGTTACTATCATGGTAGTAAATGTCCCAGTTTCCAAAGAAGAGTGTTCCGATAAGACAGAGCCATCTAGGAAATCCATTTCTGTGGAAAAGTGGCCTAGTGGTTGGGGCAAGGTACTTCAACCTGGAAGGTCAGGGGTTCAAATCCCACTAGAGGACAGCAACCTTGGGCCAGAAGGACTGGGGTGTCTAGTCCCACAGGTGCTCCTTGTGGTCTTGGGCAAGCCACTTAACCCTCCATTGCCCATGTTCCTTGTAAATATTAGTGTATGTGTCTCATATCCCCTCATGTTAAATGTATCCCCCAATTGTATTGCGACCACTTTGATTGAAGGATAAGGTGGTATACAAAACTGTATAAATAAATTTTGAGATGGCCTGGCCAGTGGTATTCATTGCCCATGCTTCTTACTCATGGGTAGATGGTACATCATGAGTTATAGATGGAGAATGAGACAGTTCATTTTCGATAACTGATGTGTAGTAAGTATTATGCATTTCTTATGAAGATATGGCTGTCGACTGAGGGGAATTCAATGATCATAAAGTAGTGTTCCTCACACAGTTCTCCAATGCTTCAAGCTTAGTTCATCAGCTTACATGTTCCTTCCTCTCAACAGCTGGTGTGGCCTGCATAGTAGCCACAATTTCTACCCCTGTTTACACTGAGCAAATGCTACAGATGTGTCAACATCTTAGCCTACAGCTTTGTAACAGAATGTGCAGAATGGGTTACTGCACAGGCAGTTCCACAAACACTGAGGGATGTTTATGTTGAGTGTCAGGCAAAAGGCTTAATACATGCTCATCCCTCTCGGGCTCATGCCACTACACTCTTATTGTGGTTTTTGATGCTTGTTTTTGCATTTACCTGTGCTGGTCAAACCTCATCTCTTCTCCCTGCATTCATACTGATGAGCTCATCATATGAGGCCATTGCAGTCACAGCAAGCAATGAAATACAATATCCAGTCTGCAGGGATACTTTGTGCTCTCATGTCCACACATATGGACATATTCTGATCAGAGACACCACTGTGTTCACAAAGTTCATTCAGCACCCAGCAACAGACTCCTGTCCACATGATGCAAGTGAGGTTTCAGATATAACATGTTGTCCATAAATGTTTTGCATTCTCTGAACTGACTGACATGATTTCACCATCCAGATGCAGCTAATGCCTTGATTCGAACCTCTGTTTCCAAATGGATACAGGGTATGGCAGCTGTGCCATTTGACATTCAGGCATTATTGGTCTCTATGACATGATACAGACTACACGTGAGCATCCAAAAATATGTTTTTGTACAATGGTTTGCATGATCAGACTTGGCTTAGGTATCCGTTTACATAGGGCACACTTACAGGCATATAACATTGGAATCTACACAGGGTTGAACAACCAAACTCTGCACACATATCCTGCTTCATATGAGGGGAGAGAATATGATGGTGTTATATACATTGCATATGTAGGCAGTTGAAGCCATACTGCCTATGAGTATCAAAAAGACAGAAGTACTATTCACCTCAAGAAACCCTAATTTCACCCCCCCCCCCCATCAGTTATCAAGCTTCAGAACTTAACCCTCCCAGTGAAGAAGGAGATAAAATACTTAGGCATCACCCTTGACAAGACTCTTAGGGGCATGTTTACTAAAGTGCGGTAAACGTGACTAACGCGCGTTATACGACGTTAACGACCGTAAGTGCCGTATAACGCGCGTACCGACGCGCTAACGACCGTTAACGTCATACTACGCGCGTTAACTGTAGTTAACGATCGTAAAGCTCCGCGGCGCGTTAAAACAGCGCAGAAGGTGGAGAGTGGGCGGAGAGAAGGGGTCAATGGGCGGAGAGTGGGCGTGGAGAGGCTCCCCTCACACTAACGCGCTGAAATGCAGAGCTCAATTCCAACGCGAATGAAAACCTGCCGTTAAAGGGGAGAGAAACCATTTAGCTGTCAGCAATGTACAGCAAAACCTGGGAAACCAACAAAACGTGAGCAGTGTGAAACATGTGCACAGAACAAACTCTCAAATAAAACCTCAAAATGACCACAAGAAACAGTGTAAAACGTACAATTAAGCTGGGAAACTGTGATAGCAATGGGCAACAATACAAACACTCCCAGGAAAGCTCCAAAAAGAAGGAATGATGTTTGGAAGGGTCCACGCTCCGTACACCCTTTCAAAAAGCATTTCATTTCATCGGAGCTTTCCTGGGAGTGGTTTCTAATGTTGCCCAATGATATCATTGCTGCCCAGCTCGGGTATGGGGGTGTGCCCCCTTTCTCTGAGGGTTACGTGCACCTTTGTCCCCATACAAGGAAAATGAGGCCATAGTAAAATTGTGCAGAGCAGGGTTTCTGACTCGTCAGGCCAGGTTTTCTATCTCCAGGGACTGCACTGTCTCTGTGGCCACAGTGTGGTGCAACGGACACAGCCAGTGCCTGTAAGACAGAGGGTCACAGGTTCAAATCCCAGCTGGGGCCCCTACCAACCCAGTCCCCATAGTTTTACCCACCACTAAACAGTGATAGTAAAGACACCCCATTATTGCAGAGAACATACAAATGGTTACAATGCCTATATTTTACCACACCAAACACAGACACCAGAAGCAGAGTCTCGCAAATGCAGTCCTGGAGGGCCTCACACCATTCAGGTTCCATGCTGCTGCCACTAAAGATGCCAGTGCTACATATCTATGCACCACCCCCATGGTATGCAGATGTAGCTCATGCATATTTATGAGGGACAGCATGAAAACCCGGACAGTGTTTGGAACACCAGGAGTGGAGTTGGGGAACTCTGCCGTAAAGCAGCAGCCAACAGGGCCAGACACACCCACACACCCACCCACAGGCCCCATTGGCCAATGCCTCCTGGAGAGGCAGGACATTGGGCCCTGCCTGTACCCCCCAATACTAGCACTTGCATACCTTAGCAATGCTACCCTACACCTGGGTATATGGTACACAGCTATCAAATGTTTCCTATGATAACTGGCAGATATCAATTCCTACGTTAAGCACACTTTGCTCAATGAGCTCCACCATAACAATCAGTCTGATGTCTGCGGTGTGCGCTGCAGGTCTGGTCTCTGACAGTGTTTACCACCCTGGGGAGTGACCCCCAAGAGTATTGCGTACCATATCCATGCATGTACCGTGCCCATGACTGGTGTGGTGGGTATGGCTGCAGAACCCCTCTATAGTATCACAATACTGGCATAGGTGTGGGGGTGGCTGTCTGTCTATCCATTTTGTGGTGGCTGCAAACACCTTCCACAGCCCACACTGCCAGCACTGTTGCCAGTATTGGGCTGAGAGGGGGCAGGGAGAGGCTCCCCCTCACTAATGCGCTGTAATTCTGAGCCCAATTCCAACGCGAATGAAAACCTGTCGTTAAAGGCATATTAAAGGGAAGAGAAAACATTTCCGTCAGCAATGTACAGCAAAACTGGGGAAACCTACAAAACGTGAGCAGTGTGATACATGTGCACAGGACAAAACCTCAAATACAACCATAAAATGACCACAAGAAAAATTGTACAAATCATAATTCAGCTGGGCAACAGTGATAGCACTGGGCAACAATAAAAAAAAACACTGCCAGGAAAGCACCAAAAAAAAGATATGATATTTGTAAGGGCCTACGCTCCGTAGACCCTTTCAAAACTCATATCGTTTTAATGGAGCTGACCTGGGAGTGTTTGGTATTGTGTCCCGATGATATCATTGTTGCCCAGCTTGGTTATGGGTGTTTGCCCCTTTCTGCAAGGTCAATTGTGAGGTTACGTGCACCTTTGTCTCCATACAAGGTATATGGGCACACAGTAAAATGTTGCAAAGCAGGGTTTCCGACTCGTCAGGCCAGGTTTCCTATCTCCAGGGACTGCACTGTCTCTGTGGCCACAGTGTGGTGCAACAGACACAGCCAGTGCCTCTAAGACCAGAGGGTCACAGGTTCAAATCCCAGCTGGGGCTACTGCCAATCCTGTCCACATATTTTTCCCACAACTAAACCGTGCTACTATGGACAAACCTTTATTGATGAGAAAATACACATGGTTAAGACGCCTATATTTTACCACACCAAACACACACACCATAAACAGGCGCATTACCTAGAGCTGAGTCTCCCAAATGCAGTCCTGGAGGACCCCACACCATTCAGGTTCCATGCTGCCTCTAATAAAAATGCCTGTGCTGCATATCTATGCACCGCCCCATGGTATGCAGATGTAGCTCATGCATATGTATGAGGGACAGCATGAAAACCCGAACAGTGTTTGGAACACCAGGACTGTATTTGGGAAACTGCTATAAAGCAGCGGCCAACAGGGCCAGACACACACCCACAGGCCCCATTGGCCAGAGCCTCCTGGAGAGGCAGGACAATGGGCCCTGCCTGTATCCCCCAATACTAGCAGTTGCATACCTTCGCAATGCCACCCTACACCTGGGTATATGGTACACAGCTATCAAACGTTTCCTATGATAACTGGCAGATAACAATTCCTACGTTAAGCACATTTTGCTCATTGACCTCCACCATAACAATCATTCCGATGTCTGCGGTGTGTGCTGTAGGTCTGGTCTCTGATAGTGTTTACCACCCTGGGGAGTGACCCCCAACAGTATTGCGTACCATATCCATGCCTGTGCTGTGCCCAGGACGGGTGTGGTGGGCATGGCTGCTGAACACCTCTATAGTAGCACAATACTGGCATAGGTGTGGGGGGGGGGGGCTGTCAGTCTATCCAGTGTGTGCTGGCTGCAAACCCCTTCCACAGCCCACACTGCCAGCAATGTTGCCAGTATTGGGCTGCCAATGTGCATAATGAGGAGCAAGGTACCATGGGTATAGGCCGGACAGGGTGGCCTGGTCAGGGTGCATCTGCACAGAGCATAGGGCACTGACTGGGAAATATTAGTGTCCGGCCACCACCTACACTGACAGGGCGACTGCTGTATGTCCTGCAGGGACATCAATCTCACCCTGACTGTGCGGTGACCACAGCATGGCTAGGCATCCCCATAGTGCTATATGTTATTTCCCTCATGTGATAGATATGGGTTTCCTTTTGGGGCCCAGCCACTGATGTATCTGCTGGCTGTGTATGCTGGCATCCCAGTTAGGGGTGCATGTATTTCCCCTGGGCACATGCACCATGGCCTAACTAGCAGACTGTTTGCAGCTGGTATGTGTCCTGATGGAGTGCCTTGCAGGGTGCAGCAGCTGAAGGCCTGCTGCAGGAGAATGTCAGATGGTGGTGGGGTGTAGCTCACCCTGTCCATGCCTAAGGTCTGTCTGCTATTGTGTTATGGATGTGTAAAGAGCTGCAGTGGTAGCCCCCTGGGGTGTCTGCTCCTCAGCAGGACCGGGTTGATGTCTTCCCCCCTACTGCCACCTTTGCAGGGGGGGGGTAGAATGTGGATCCACTGATGGAAGACCCTGTTTGCCATGCCTGGCCCAGGGGGGGGCGGATGCAACACCAGACTGATGCAGACAGAGATATCCTGCTTTGGATGGGGGCCACACCAGACTGACACGGACAGAGATATCCTGCTTTGGACCTGCGCCATAGCCTCACTCAGCCATGGACGTTGCTGTGGACCTGGTGCTGGGCGCCTCACTGCACCCTCAGGGTGAGCACAGTACCCGCACAATGTGACAGCCACTCTGTGCCTGTGCAACACACGGTCAGTCCCCCCTACCAGGCCGAGGTGCTGTGGGGGTGCACACAGTCAGTCCCCCCTACCAGGCTGTGGTTCTGTGGGGGTGCATCCCCCATGGTGTATATCTGTGGACAGCTAATTTGCATGTGCAGTGCATCATGGGTGTGCCAGGCACAATCCAACCCTGGGAATCACCTGCACCTACACACAGGCTCAGATGCTCAGGCTCAGGAGTGGAGGAGTGGCCAAGTGGTTGGGGCAAGGTACTTCAGACTGGAAGGTCGGGGGGGGGTTCCAATCCCACTAGAGGACAGCAACCTTGGGCCGGAAGGACTGGGTTTTGTAGTCCCACAGGTGCTCCTTGTGGTCTTGGGCAAGCCACTTAACCCTCCATAGCCCATGTTCCCTGTATAATAGTTATCTCCAAGTTATAATGCCCTGTTCAATGTAATTTCAATTTGTTCGATGTAAACCGCACTGATGCAGAATAGCGCAGGATATAAGAGAATGTAATAAATAATAAATAAAAAAAGATGCACCATAGGCCATCACACGTACATCTGTTAGCATACTGCATAGGTGCAGGACACCCTGAACAGTCTGTAATATTAGGTGGCCACGCTGGTAAAACACACGTACCAACGCACGTTCATACGCACGCACCAATGCTCGTAGCTACGCACGGGACAGCGCACGTGACCCCGCGCGCAGCTCACGCACGCGCACCAACCACTGCTCAGTTCCAGAAAGTAAACCTCACAACACCCCCACAGGTCCCCCAAAGTGATCCCTACATCTGCTTAAACTGTAAACAGGTCTGTGGCCCTGTCACCACACATCACCCTCAACACATTCAAAGAGATGGAACAGCACAAATATCTGCACAATGCAACGCCCCGTGGCAACGCACGTGGCAAGGCATATCTCATTCCACAGAGATGGCAGCAAGGTCAAGGAAGCCATCCTTTACCCAGAGGGAGCTGTATCTCCTGACGGAGCTCGTCTGCCTCAGGCAGAGGCGCCTATTCCCCGGATCCTCGAGGAGGCAGGACCTGGGAAGGGTGAGGAGAGCCTGGGAGCGCCTCACCATTCGCTATAACCGCAGCGCAGACTACCCACGTGAGGTAAGTCCATGGCAGCAGGCACCACAACAAAGCAGGTGCATAGGAACACCATGCAACCAGGGCAGCAAACACATATGGACCAAGAGGGACTGCAAGGTGTGTCCATATCCAGCTCTGAGTGAGGCCTGCCCCCCCCCCCCCCATACAACCACCAGCCCCACCTCAGGGGCACAAACCCATCCTGCTGCTCTGGTAGCTGTCCCTGTCTGTGCATACAGGGATGGACTATAGCCCAGGGAGGAGGAGGGCCCAAATGAGGCCAAATCACAGTCCCTGTGCTCTGTTATCTGTCCCTGTCTGTGCATACAGGGATGGACTATAGCCCAGGGAGGAGGAGGGCCCAAATGATGCCAAATCACAGTCCCTGTGCTCTGTTATCTGTCCCTGTCTGTGCATACAGGGATGGACTATAGCCCAGGGAGGAGGAGGGCCCAAATGAGGCTAAATCACAGCCCCTGTGCTCTGGTATCTGTCCCTGTCTGTGCATACAGGGATGGACTATAGCCCAGGGAGGAGGAGGGCCCAAATGAGGCCAAATCACAGTCCCTGTGCTCTGTTATCTGTCCCTGTCTGTGCATACAGGGATGGACTATAGACCAGGGAGGAGGAGGGCCCAAATGAGGCTAAATCACAGCCCCTGTGCTCTGGTATCTATCCCTGTCTGTGCATACAGGGATGGACTATAGCCCAGGGAGGAGGAGGGCCCAAATGAGGCCAAATCACAGTCCCTGTGCTCTGTTATCTGTCCCTGTCTGTGCATACAGGGATGGACTATGGCCCAGGGAGGAGGAGGGCCCAAATGAGGCTAAATCACAGCCCCTGTGCTCTGGTATCTGTCCCTGTCTGTGCATACAGGGATGGACTATAGCCCAGGGAGGAGGAGGGCCCAAATGATGCCAAATCACAGTCCCTGTGCTCTGTTATCTGTCCCTGTCTGTGCATACAGGGATGGACTATAGCCCAGGGAGGAGGAGGGCCCAAATGAGGCCAAATCACAGCCCCTGTGCTCTGGTATCTGTCCCTGTCTGTGCATACAGGGATGGACTATAGCCCAGGGAGGAGGAGGGCCCAAATGAGGCCAAATCACAGTCCCTGTGCTCTGTTATCTGTCCCTGTCTGTGCATACAGGGATGGACTATAGCCCAGGGAGGAGGAGGGCCCAAATGAGGCTAAATCACAGCCCCTGTGCTCTGGTATCTGTCCCTGTCTGTGCATACAGGGATGGACTATAGCCCAGGGAGGAGGAGGGCCCAAATGAGGCCAAATCACAGTCCCTGTGCTCTGTTATCTGTCCCTGTCTGTGCATACAGGGATGGACTATAGCCCAGGGAGGAGGAGGGCCCAAATGAGGCCAAATCACAGTCCCTGTGCTCTGTTATCTGTCCCTGTCTGTGCATACAGGGATGGACTATAGCCCAGGGAGGAGGAGGGCCCAAATGAGGCCAAATCACAGTCCCTGTGCTCTGTTATCTGTCCCTCTCTGTGCATACAGGGATGGACTATGGCCCAGGGAGGAGGAAGGCCCAAATGAGGCTAAATCACAGCCCCTGTGCTCTGTTATCTGTCCCTGTCTGTGCATACAGGGATGGACTATAGCCCAGGGAGCAGGAGGGCCCAAATGAGGCCAAATTACAGTCCCTGTGCCCTGGTATCTGTCCCTGTTGATGGGCAGGGGAAACAGCCCACAGTCCCAGGATGCAGTAGGCCGTCCCCCAGAGCCCCACCCAGCATCCTGGTGCTGTGCTGAATGCCCCAGTCTGTCATCAGAGGGCCTAGCTATGTTGCACACTGTGAAACAGATATGTGCCCCGTTAGTGCCCACGAAAGGGTATCTGTCCCCTAATGTCAATATGTGTTTTTCAAACAATAGGTCGAGGATCTCCGTAAGAAGGCGCGGGAGCTGAGAGCGAGGTACCCCCGTTTTGTCGAACGGGTCCGGAGGGAGCGGTTGGCCCAACGGGACGGTGCGTGAGGTGACATGGCCCTGTGGGGCACCTGCTGTCCTGAACACAGGATGTATGTGCATACTGTGGCTGCTGTGTGACAATGGCTATAACACCTCCTCCCCTTTCCCACAGCGGATGAACGTGCTGAACAGGAGCCCATGGAGCAGGATGCGGGCCAGGGTGAGCCCGAGGAAACAGAGGGGCTGGAGCAGGCGGCGAGCCCAGGGGAGATGCCAAGTGTCAGCCCGCAACACCCTGATGAGCCTGCTGAAGACGACGCTGGGGGGGGGGATGCCGAGGGTCTGGGGGGGCGGGAGGAGGGGGAAGGTGAGCAGATACGGGTGGCTGTGGAGGGGGAGGTGGGGGGGAGGCGGAGAGGGCAGAGCGTGCTGGGGGGCAGGGGGGATGGCACAGGTGGGGGGGGAGGGGCCCTGCTGTGGGGGGAGTGGACCTGGAGGGTGTAGTCCATGGGTTGGCGGAGCAGGAGGGGGATGGGGCGGGTGCGGGGAGGGGCCAGCTGGGTGGGCCATGTGCCCATCCACAAGGGTTGTCACAGGGCAACGGGGGCGCCAGCCACCTGGACCAGGGTGAGGGCGATGCGCTGCGCCTGGACCTGGACATGGCACACATAGCCGCTGACATGCGTGCTGTGGATGCAGCCACACAGACACGGGGAGACCTGTGTCTGTGTGGCTGCATGTGCGGCCTGCGTGTGGCAGTGGCTATGCGTGCGCATGCACGCGCCCAGAGCCAGCACGCGCTCATCATGGGGCAGGTTCTGGCAACCCTGACCATGGTGGCTGACCGGCTGCGCTCGCTGGAGGAGCGCGTGGGAGGGGGTGCGCCGGAGCAGCCACCATGTGACAGGGGTCCCCGGGGTGTGTAGCGCGTGGATACGCAATGCACACCTGCCCTGTGACAGCCCATGTACAGGCCAAACCCACCCTGTGCTCTGTAGGGTGGTATATAGGCATATACGGCATGTTACTGTTATCTGCAAAAGGGTTTCCGACGTTGTAAGATACCATGGTTTAGTACTGGAGAATATATGGGGACATGGCCTGCAGGAGCCACAGCAGGGGCTATAACCTGTGACCCTCTGCCCTTTTACACAGTGGCTGGGTGTACTGCCCTGAACCGTTGCCACAGAGGCAGGTCAGTCCCTGGGGATAACCTCACTGTTCATTTGACTGTTAAAATAAATATTAGATATGTTTTTCATAACACCCTGCTGTCCATATCTCATTCTTTGCGATGGGTCTGTGTTGTGTGTGCAACACACGTGGGCACACACATGTCTGTAGGTGTACGATAGGAAGGGTGTGCGCCAGGGCCGGATCCACCCTGAGTGAGGCCTTACGCCAACAAACATTGTGGGCCCCCAGCAGGGGCGGGCCAAGAGGGGGGCGGGGCCTCATATGCATAAGGGGCCTCATTTGCAGATATATTCGCATAATGGTACCATATACAAACGTTCAGTAAACGTGCCTCTTAATGAGTGCATGGATAAGGAAAGACTAAAAGATATCTACATTTCCATAATCCTGCACCAACTGCCAGACACATTAGGAACTACTACAAACACTGCCCATTTAGAACCCATAGTAAACCCGCCGTATCCTAACAGCACTACCCGGACCCACAAAGCACCATACACTACCAATCAAAAGGCAACAATACAAATATTACACCAATACATTTCAGAGAACAACAATACATGACCTACTGGGGAAAGAGAACAAGTGGCAATGTCACATAGGGATTATATAAACAGAACACCACAGCTCAGTTACACATGCCGAACATGGACCATCACCAAACAAGTAATCACAATTTACAAACAGGACGACAATGATCAAACTGGTAATCCCAAAAGGCAAACATGGAATGTCCAACACTGTAGAAATGATACCATACATTAATTTGCTCTTGTACTACACAACCCGCAGACGTTAATGATGCACATTTACCAGAGCTGACATATTCCAATTAATAAATTCAAAATAAAGATAGCTGTTCTACCTTTTGTGCATTTTTCTCAGCTGCAATTGCACCAGCCACTGTCTGCTGGATTTGTCGTGTCGACTGCGAACTCTCCATCATCTGCTGTCCATTTGTCCTGTCTTCTCTCTTCTAGATCTTTCCCCATTCTCTCTCTACATCTGCTTTAACATACTGATCTTTCTCCTTTCTCCTTTTGCTCTCTCCTCATTCCTATTTCATCCACTCATATTTTACCCCTCCATCCTCAATCCCCACGTACCCTCCCAATACCCGGCCTATTGTAGTTTTTTATCACTACCACACAAACTATTCATCCCTCCTCCATGTTACTCGTCCAGCCCCATCCCATTCTAATCCACCCCCAACGTCAGCTCCCTTCTAGTTCCAGCCTCAACCAACATCCATTCCCTTACAGTCCATGCATCAGCCCATTTCCAGTCCTAGCCACCCATCAGCCCATTTCCAGTCCCAGCAACCCCCCAACCCAATACCAGTCCTAGCCCCCCATCAATCCACCTACAGTCCTAACCCACATCACCCCATCCTCAGTTTATGCCCCCCCTATGACCCATTAACAGTCCTAACCCCCATCAGCCCACCTCCAGTCCTAACCCCATCATCCCATTTCCAGTCAGCACCCCCTAGCCCACTGCCAGTCCTAACCCCCCCAACAGCCCACAGTCCATTACCAGTCCTAACCCCATCAGCCCACCTCTAGCCTTATCCCCCCCCAGCCCATTCCCAGCCACAGCCCCAGCCCCCCCATAGCCCATTACCAGTCCTACTCGACCCCCATAGCCCATCACCGGTCCGACCCCCCCCCGGGCCGAAGGGAACCGCGAATTTGAAAAACAAACCAGCGGGCGGCCACCGCGGGGACCCCCCTGCGGCCGCGGCAGCACAGACTGACCTGCGGGGGGCCCCCTCTGCAAGCTGCCTCCGTCGGTCCGTAGATCCCTCCCTCCCTCCGTGCACGCTGTGAGAGGCGCGGAGGGAGAGGGTCACCCTCGCGTCTCTGTTAAGCCCGCAGGGGCTGATGGGAAATATCCCATCAGCCCCTGCGGGCTAACAGCGACGCGAGGAGACACTCTCCATTCCCGTCTCTCACAGCCTGCAGCCTGCACGGAGGGAGGGAGGGACGAACCGACGGCCTCAGCTTGCCGAGGGGGCCCCCGCGGGTCAGTCGGTGCTGCCGCGGCAGTAGAGGGGGCCCCACGGCGGCAGACAGCAGGTTGTATTTCTTTACCTTTATTCAACAAAATAAATGCCCTGTTCCTCTTTTGTGGGCCCCTGCCAGCTGTGTGCCCTACGCCATGGCGTACTGGTAAATCCGGCCCTGGTGTGCGCAGGTTACTGCATACGTGTCAGGCAGCTAGCATAAATACGGACAGTACATGTGGCCATGCCACACATGTCCCAGGGAACACACATGTGACAGTGCCCAGGGACCAGCAGTGGTGGGATGTGCAACATCTGTGCTTGGTGCAGGCCAGGGTGGGGTATGGCATGGGGAACACAGGTGGCATAATGGGCACTGAGCGTTGATGTGCACAGAGCTATGGGTGGACAGAGTGGGCATGGCCCTAGGGTGGCATGGGCTGTGCCACATGTTGTGCTCCGTGATCGTGTGTGTCATGGTGTGGGGGGACATATTGCAAGTGCTGCACATGGGGGCTCCTCCGCAGAAGCTGTGACACGTGGCATTAGTCTATATATGGTAGGTGGTATGGCACACGACACAGGTATGCAGCACGGACAGTGCCCTTGCAACCACATGGCCTGTCCCTCCACACATGTGCCTGTGGGGCATCCGAGGTGGGTCTGGAAAGTATGCTATGTGCACGATGGTAGTGGCCCGGGGGGTTGTGGGGTGGGGATGTGAATGTCATGCCAAAAAGTAGACAGGAAGCACATGTCACCATCATTGTCCAGCTGTGTGTGTCTTTATTTAGACCTCCCCCTGCCACCTTTCTGGCGTCCCCGCCCACCCCGTGGCGCTTGCCGCCCCCTTGCTGCTGTTGCTGCTGCAGGTGGTGTTGTCCCCTGTGGCTGCTGGACAAGAAGGCTTCCTGCCCCCATCCCTGCTGCCATGCGCGCATGTGCGGCAGCCATCTCTTCACATGCCGCGGCAATGCGGCCTGCATGTCCCACGAGGGCCGTCATGGTACGCTGTAGGCGCCTCTGCATTCGCAGTTGGCGCCGTTGTGTCCGTGACACCGTGCGCAAGGCATGCCGTATACCTGGGGGGAGAGGACATAGCACAATATGAGATGTTTTACACAGCGACACCTGCTCGGGTCCATATATACCATGGCAGTATAGGGCACTCACCCTCAGCATCTCTGTGGGCTGCGTCAGTGTTGGCCTGCATCTGTGCGATAACCTCAACCACAGCAGCGAGTGCCGCATTCCGGTGTTGCCCACACACATCCGCAGGCACATCCCCAGTGTCCTCTGTGGTGATTGGTGCGTCCACATCCAGGATGTCTGGAACCTCTATCTCCTTATCACCAAGGGGTGCATCCTGGCCCTCCGCACACACATTGCCTGCCTCCGCACCAGTGTCAACGGGGCTTGGTGGTGCCACGTCTGCCACTGCCTGTGGCTCCTCCTCCTGGTCGATGGCGCGGTGATCACCTGGGTGCCACAGGGATACATACGTTAGAGGGTGCTCTTTGCTGTTTGACATCCCCATCACATACCCCCTCAGGCACACGTGGGTTACTGATCCACGTGTGTCTGAGCCATGGCTGTAGTAGCACCCTACTATGTTTGTGCACTCCCCATGCAAGTGCCCCCTGTGGTCCGCCCCCTGAGGCCCCCCACAACACCTCTGTGTGCAGGCGCACACCCCAGCCAGGGCCATCATCACTCACAACCTGACCGCACCCAGCATTTCCCCCGAGGATGCAGTGTATCGTCGCGTAGGACACCCCCTTACACGTGTGGCCCTAGTGGTCCCGCCAGCTGTGCGCCCGTTTTTCACCAACTAGACCACAACCTAATAATACTACTATGTACCTGCAATGATCAGATCCAAAATGTCAGTACAGGTACAATGACAGTCTCTGTTTATTAGATAACTGATGATCAGATACAGGTGGGAAATTGGGGAAACGAGTTCTATCGGGCACTGGGCACCTCATGACAGCATATCCCCCCCAGAATATGAGCTGCATACTATATAAAGATATGTCTCCTGCTTCCGTTTCTTTCTACATGCAGTCCTCAGAACTAGTCCTGTGTGTCCTCTCCCCCCTCCCTCTTATTTCCTATTATTGCCTGTTTTGTACCCCTTCTTTCATGTTGTACAATCCCTCGTGGCCCCCCTCCCATACTCACCAACTATGGTGCAGCTATCTACGTTTCTGCAGAGCCCAGGCCTAGCATACATGTTGGTAACCTGTGGTTTCCTGTGTATGTTTTCCTGTGCACATAGACATTACAGGCCTTTATCTGATATCCCCTTGTCGGCCCATGTCTAGACTCTCCAGGCCACACTGGCACCTTACAAGGCCCATGATATCCCCTTACATGGGTATATCTGGTGCTGGATCTCTTCTTGCTAAGGCCTGTATTCTGGCCCACATGTTGTAGCCGCGTGGCTGTTACCAAACTATTCTGTGAGATTCAGGGCAGCCACTAAGTGATTATGAACCTGGAACATTAGTAACCCTTAGCACCTACAACTCTGAGGCAAATCTATACTACATAACCCCAACGCAGTCATACGTAACCTCTACCAGTACTTCAACCCTACACAGCCCATCCATGTGTGGCATGCAACATGTGGTCAGCCTCTGCTGTCGTTGTGTGGCGGTCACCCATGCACAGTATCACATTCACTGCATGTTGCCACCAACTGCCACCCATACACAGGCCCCCCACCACCCATCATTGCTCCTGAATGGGTGGTCACACTGTGTCTCATTTGTCCCGCTCGCCCTGGACATCCACTTACTGGCCCCCCTCTTCCTAGTCTCGCACCATGTGACTGTGCTACATCCCCACCTTGGTCTGCATTCCCCCCTTACCTGCTTGTGGGTGGGCCGTGTCCAATGCTGCAGGCAGTCCGTGGACATACATTGTCCCGAGCCTATCAGCCAGCCGTTTCTCCAGCTCGCTGAGTTTGGGCACATATGCTGGTCCCCCTCCAGTGCCTTGGGCCCCACGTCGCTCACGTACGAGCTCAGCCCTCACCTGCCTCTTGATGTCACAGTATCTTTTCCTTAGATTTTCTAAATCGCGGTGTGGTCCCCCAGCTGCTGCAACCGCTGACTGTACCTCTGACCACGCCCGTGCCCGCATGGCAATGGTGAGTGTGGCACTCTGGCGCCCAAAAAGGAGGTCGTAGCGCTCAAGTACGTTGGACAGCAGGAGCTCATTCTCCTGCTGGCTGAAACGTATGGCTCTGCGCCTTGTTTCATCAGGGACAGGGACCCTTGCCTGGCGTGGCCTGCCACCTCTATGCACACCTGCAGCCTGCTGAATCCCAGATGGTCCAGCAACGGCCTCCTGTGGAGATGTGGCTGGTGCTGCTGGATGTGGGGGCTGGTCCTGGGGATGGTCCTGGTCCTGGGTCTGTGGATGATCCATAATGTCCATTATGTTTCTGCACGGGGGTTCGCCACACAGTGGCAAGCCTATATATAGGCTGTCATGGGGTGTGGCTCGTGGGGCATGGGGTACACGGCCACGTGTGCCGTGAGCCGCGTTCTGTCGCGCCTCGCTACGCGCCTCGCTACGCGTTCCGCTGCGCGCCGGAAGTGACATCATATATGTGAGTGTCGGCAGTACCGGCCGTATCACCGATCCCCCCTACACATCCCTTCTGGGGCAGTTTGTTTTGTATAGTGCTGGTGCACATGTACCCTCCTTTGTTAGGGCTCTGTTTATCTGCGCCGTAGTGTAAGTATAGGCTGATGCAGCACTACGTGATACATACGCGACCGCACTCTGACGTTGCACGCGTTGTAAGGCGCGTCGCAACGCGACTTCCGTCGCCTGCACATGGGCACATGCATTTTACGTCACCCCTGCATTGGTGTCTGGGTGTGGGATAAAGTGTGATACGCAGTTTATATACACCCTACGGCATCGCTCGGACTCACCTACAGCAGTATGATACGTGGATGAATCCCCTCGGCTGCATTATGTGACCGCGCGGAGCAGCGCGCGCTGCACTTTCCTACCGGTACAGCGTTTGATTACTGGAATCTGGAACATTCTGTCTCCCCAGGTGAGTGGCAATCATGTGGTGTCCATCCCCACCCACACCACTATTTCTAGCCCTGCTACCCTCCTAACTGTGTCTATCATGGCTCACACATCACATGCAGGTGGTGCAGTGTTTGCATTGGTTGGGCTGGCAGACCTGCTTGGCCAGGAGGAGGGGGATGTTGTTCCTGGGGCCGCTGCCCTGGGCATCGGTGCACTGCCACTGCAACTCAGGCCTGCAGCTGTGGGGCCTGCACAGGAGGGTGTTGTTGACCAACGGCGCCATAGGCGTGCTGAGGTACAACAACGCCTGCGGCGTCTCTACAGGCCCAGGGTCTTGCTCCAGGACCTGCGAGAGGGCCAGGTACTCTCCCTCTACCGGCTGGACACAGGAGCCATTAGGGAGCTCTATCAGGACCTCAGACCTGACCTTGAGCCCCTGAATGCCCGGTCACATGCTATACCGGGTATGACCAAGCTCCTGGCTGCCCTACATTTCTTTGCCTCTGGCTGTTTCCAATCCTCGGTGGCAGCAGTGGATGGGATGAGTAGGCCCACCTTCTCCCGCTGTCTCCATCAGGTACTGCGTGCCATGGTCAGCCGGGTTGGGAATTACATAGCAATTCCCAATGGTAGGCAACAGTGGGCGGCCCTGGCACTGGCATTCCATAGGTTTGCTGGAATCCCACACGTGATGGGCGCTATAGATTGCACACATGTTGCCCTTGTCCCGCCACGCGACAGGGAGGTAGTGTACCGGAACCGGAAACACTTCCATTCCCTCAATGTGCAGGTTGTCTGTGATGCAGGTATGCGTATCCTGAATGTGGTTCCGCGGTTCCCAGGGTCGGCCCATGACTCCTATATCCTGCAGAACTCGGCAGTGTTTGACCAGTTTGAGACTGGTCAGTTTGGTGACTACGTCCTGCTGGGTGGGTATTCCACGTATTTGACATGCGCCCACTGTAGGGGGGTGTATCTGCTGCATTGCCAGCATTCTCCACAGTTTGACTGACATTGCAGCGTTAGTTCTGGGAGTGCACTGTTGGGTGTGGCTCACAACCTCATGCCGTGTCACTGGTGTCCTGGTCTTAGACATATGTTTCGCCACAGCCATCTCTCTGTCTAGGATGTGTGTTGGTTTGCTCGCACATGTGTGTCCCAGAGGGCCAGTGTGGTGTCTGTTTCTCCGTGCCCATGCCCTCGTTTTTCAGATGAACTGTGTCCATGTGCGACAGGGCAGCATATGCTGTGTCCCCCCCCATGCCTGTGGGCTACACATGTATCCAGGCCATCGCCTCCGCACCCGCACCACGGGCATACAGCGCTGGCAGTTGTACCCATGTCTCCCAGTGGAGTCAGTCACTTGGCTAGCCCATCCTTTGCATGGATTTCGGTGAGGCAGCCTGGTGGGGGGGGGGGGCCTGGGCCCACCCTCATGGGGCTCATTCTGTGTGCGCGGACCAATCTTTCTGGCCCTGTTTTTTGCTCGACAGGAGATGTGCTGGTGACCATTTGACTATCACACGTGTCTGCTGCATGTCTGGGCACCATGTTCGGGGTCCCCGTCACCACCGCCGTTTGCTTCACCCCCGACACCCATGATATGTATCCCAGTGGCTGGTGCTGTGTATGCGGCGGATCGTGCCAGCCACCCACTTGCACACCTGTGCCACCCTGCCCCCCCCCGTTGCTATTTGACAATGTCCAGCACCTTGCCTCACAGCTCACGCAGATGTTTTTGCTGAACCAGTTCTTGCACATGTCACGTGTCACGGTTACACGGGTGTGCACTGCCACTCTCAGCATGTCATGGTCGTTTCCCACTGGCCTCAACAGCCTCTGCTGTGCTACCACTGTGTGCACATCATTTGCCTCATATGTGTGTGCATGGCCTCTCGGCTGCCCAGTTCTGAATTGGTATGTCTGTTGTTCCATTATTGGCTCAGAACGCATGTGACTTTGCACCATTTCTCCCTGCAGGTGATGCAGGATATGGGTGTCGCACCTGGCTGCTCACCCCTGTGCGTCTCCCCCGGACAGGTGCAGAGCTACGGTACAATGAGGCCCATGCCTCCAGTCGCTCAGTGATTGAGCGCACCTTTGGCGTCCTCAAAAGTCGCTTCAGGTGTCTGGATAGGACTGGCGGGGCCTTACAGTACAAACCACTGACTGTGGCAAAGATCATCATAGCCTGTTGTATCCTCCACAACATTGCTCTCAGGCACAATGTTCCAGTCGACATTAATGAGGATCTCGGCCCGGATCCTATGTGCCCTCCTGCACCTGGCCATGGTGACACACGTGCAGGCATGGCAGCCAGGCAGCATCTAATCGAGAGGATCTTCACCTGTAAGTTATGGGTGTGCTGGGGACGTGTCTCTGGGTTTGCCATGTGTTAGGTGGTGTGAGGATTGTGCAACACTGCCATCTGATGCCTCCATATCTCTGTCCTGTTCTTGGCTCCACAGGATGAGCATCTGTGTTCCAGGCCCACCCGGACTGCCTTGTAATGCTGCATGTGGCTGTGCTGCATGGGGGGGGGGGAGGGTGTTCATATATGCAGCCTTCATGTTGGCTTGGGTGAGTTGCAGGGTAGTGGGGATTGCATGTCATTCGTCACGTCTGGTCACATATATGTTGTTTTCTCTCCACTGCTCCTATGGTGCTGCACATTTATTTGGACCACTGCTCCTTCCCCCTTCGCCTCCATGGGTCACAGAGGTGGCCTTTACTTGTTCACATCTTGGGGTTCTGCATGTTCTATCTTGCACACATCTTGAGCGGCTGTGTGTGTACTCTTGCACAGGTCAGTGTATACTGGTTTGCTAGGTTGATCAGCCACTGGCAATGGGTCATTTGGCAGATATGTGCCACTCATGCATGTGATGTGCTGTGTGTCTCCATTTGACGTTCAGTTTTGGGGGGCAGGACATCTTGGCTTTCTGCATGTGTACTTTATCACACTGTGTATGTTCCTGATTGTTAGTGACCTTTCCACCTGGCCATTCCTCATGCGCCACCCTGCCTATGTGTGTTGTAGGGATGTATTTTGCGCCCTCTCCGATTATGTTCCCTCATCCATTTGTTACGTTCCACTGGTGGGCAACTGTACATTGTGCACAGGTGTCATATATGTTCCTCAGATGGGTCACAGTTCCGATGGTGATGCAATGTACATCAACATTGTGTTTCCGCAGGACACACTGCACCGTGGACATGTTGCTCTCACAGCTACCCATGCAGACGTCGTGCTGTCCGCCATCCATCGGTGTCTGGATCCGCTATTGTGTCTCTGTGTGCTTTTGGCTGACAATCACTGTTCCCTCTGAGCTGTGCGCATGTGTGCACGCACACACCTCGCCAGGGGAGCGCACATACTTTGCAACAGAGCGCACAAACGTTGCAGCTCTGATTCCGCTAGGGAGCAACACAGACATCTTACACCTTTAAAGTCAGGGTTGTAATTACTAGACATTTCCTGCTTCATTTATTAGTCGTCTATTTGCAGTTAATTTGATTAAAATCAATGTGGTGTACATACTATATTCTGACGTGTAGTCAACATTTTAATGTTATAACTCTGCCTGTCATTATGTTGCACACAGACATGTCACCTTCCTTCCAAAGCTGCACAGAGCTGATATTTTACGCGCACACAGCCTACAGACGATTAGGGGGAACATTGCTGACAGTAACATTCACATCCAGGACACTGGTGTACCTTTCAGGTGGCCCTCACCTTCCATACTCTGTGACATACACTGCCTGCTTATTCTGCTTTTTGCCTATTGCTCTCAGCCTGTCGTTAGTTGTTCTCTAGGTATGCCACCGCTGCTGCACATGCTCTTGTCCCCTGCGGTGTATGCGTGTCATGTGCATGTTCTTGATGATATTGGGATGGTGCCGTAGTCTTCACTGTCATCTACGTCTGTGGTGCATGTGCAGTGTGCTCAGTGTTGTGGACACATCATGTGTTGCTATCTATGCATTCTGTGTGTGGCTGGTTTTATGTGTGTGTCTCCTTTCTGTCCTGCAGGTGTCATGGGTGTGTGTCCGTCCCTTACCTGATATCTGCTTCTTTTCACACAGGACACAGGCAACACTGTTGGTCTGGTTGGTGATTGGCATGCCCCTCTTTTAGTCCGGTGGCCCTTTCCACAGCCGATCCAAATGGGCCTCCATTGGGCTATCCAATTACACCCCTCATGTGTCACTTCCCTGATCACTTGCATGTTGTTTACAGTACATTATATCTCCTGCTGTGGGTGTGGGTGTGTGCCTCTTAATTTGTGTGTTCCATCCCACCTGTCGACTGTGTTGTGGGCTGTGGACCCCTCCTCCACATGTGTACTGCATTTTGCCTACGCTCTGTGGTTCTATCACCTGGCACGCAGCTGTGGTCTTTGCTGTTGGCATGATGTGGTCCTGTCTGCATCCATTTCTGTGTGCCTCAGTGTTTATTTTAGGTCATCTATGTTCTCCAGTGCTTTCCATCAGAGTGGTCATAGCTTTGCGCTCTTTCTGTTCCTCTTTTCCTCGGCCTTTCCTGCGCTGATGCTTATTGTCGCTGTAACAGTGGTCTCCGGGCTTCTGCTACCTGTCTGGTCATATTAGCGTTGTCACATTTGCTGTCCATCCTTTGGTCCATGTATTTGCATCATGGTGTGGTGAGGTGTCATGTATGCTGCTGTGGACTCTTGCCCCGTACCCTACCCTGCTGCCATTGTCTACTTAGCATCTCCTTTTGCTTGTTTGTCCTGTGCCTGCTTGGCGTGTCCTGCTCACCTCTCGGGCGACCTCACCCTCCACTGGGGGGCACCTATTCCCCTCAGCTGCCACACACCTTCTTTCCGGTACACCAGGGTGCCTGGAACCTTTGCTGTGATGCTGTTGCTCCCAGCATGTTTGTCTGCGCTGCTGCCATACACGTGTGCTGCTGTCATGTGTGAGGGTCCGTGAACTCCCTGCTTGCCCTCCAACAGTCACCTGTTCATTGTCGTTACTGTGGGCTCTAGGTGGTGTTTGTGCTACATCTATCTCTGTTCCACACAGGTCCTGCTGGCCCTCCAGGCACACCTTGTGGCCTCTAGGACACACTGACCTTTGCAAACATACCATTTGTGATGCACCATGCCATATTGTTCAATGGGCCACAGGTCTGTCAGCACTCTCCTATACCGCTTAGCCGCATATTTGGGTTCAGTTTGCACACCTGTCTTCACACTGTACTGGTACACCTTTTCTGCTTGTTCTTGGCCACACTGTTGGCCTACTGTCGTTTGGTGCTCTATGGCAGGGGCGCACATATTCTTATCTCCCTTCCGGCCCAGGCGCTGTGGGGGCGCCTACCCCCTCCTATGGTCATCTCTGGACTGCTGCTGGGCATCTGCAGTGCACCATGGGTACTGTTGCATACTCCCATATCCTTAGCAGCCCAGCAGGCACCTTGGGTGACGACATGGCGCCCCTCGGTCCACAGTCAGGGGATTTGGTTTCAGGTGTTACGGACATCTTCATTTTCTTGCGCACAGTCACCATAGTGTGTTTCTCCCTGCTTTTGCTTTTGCCAGTGACATTCCATGTTGCAAAGCGGTCTGTGATGTTATTGGGCCTTCTATATTTGGTAATGATCATGACCTTGGTCTTGCTTGTGTTTGCCATATGCCCTTGTTTGCTGAGACCGTGCTTTGTTTCTTAGTCAGGCATCCCTTGCATGTACATGGTGCGTCTTCTGTGAGTTTGTTTCGGGGGCTTGGGTCATCTGGCAGTTCTGCTCCAGGGGCTGCCCACCTCATTATTGTGACTTTGTTATGTGCACTGGCAATATGGGCATGGGGTTGCTTCCATGCTTGTGGGTGGGGCCCTGGGTCATGGGCTTGAACACACAGTGGGTCATTGTGAGCACCTTGGGGGGCGTATTCCTATCTTGCTTTACATTGGTGCTAACAACAGCAACGCCCTCACACTGCAGACTCCACACAGTGACTCCTCATGGGCCCTGTCACATGCCCTATGGGGTGCTTTGTGAAAAGCCCTGTCGGGTGCTGTGGAAGACAGTGCACAGTAGCCTTAGTTCTCTGGTGTGGCTTTCATGGGGTTATCCTATGTGACACCTTCCAGGTACATCCCTGTGGGTGGGTGTTTGCCAGCACAACTTGTGAGACATACAAACCAGACCTCCTATGATATTACTTGTCTGGTGTGGGAGTCATGACGCACACCCATCCACAGATATGCCAGCCTTGCAGGGACACAACCACTTGGTACACGGCCCATAGTTGTGGCACACATAGCATGTCCTGGTGCTGTTTGATGCTGAATTCCAATGGCAAGGCAATTGTGTTGTCCCCTGCATTGTTTCTGGTACAGTCTGACGTGGTCTTTCCTTTATTATATGGGTTGTGTATATCTTCACCTTTGTACATTTCAAGCACCCGGTTCTGGCTGCAGATTCACACTGTTTTCTACCTTTGGGTGCTGCACCTCTCGGGATTACACGGACACTCCCAGCAAGGGGTGGTGGGCATATTTTCCTCCCTCTCATGTTCTTTGTGTCCAACCAAACATTGGGGTTCTCATTGGTTTAGACAGGGGGCTGACTGGTTCAACATATGTGTGCCTACTGTTTGCGGAGGGTACTGTTGCAGGCAGCCTTGGTCTTTGGACACACAGGGGGGATTGAACTCACAGATCCTGCTCCACCAGGCAGCTTTTTACCCATTGTGCTTATGATCTGTCTGCCTTCACTGACACATTTTCTAGCTTCTTCTGGGGCACCCTGTTGGGATACTCTCTGTTGCTACTATGTTCAGTGACACACACAGTCATTTCACCATACCATACCAGGGGGCTATGTGGGTACGTACCCCTTCTTGTGTTCATCTGTGGACTGCTGGTCTGCATGTGCAGTGTGCACCATGGGAATCCCTGCATTGTTATGGATCCGGGACACTACAGCGGACAGTTGGGTGGTGTCCTGCCGCACTTCAGTGGACAGCCAGGGGGTGGTTACCAGCTATGGGGCTGCAGGCCAGTGGGTCACTCATTGCCTGTGGAGCCAGTAGTCATGGGTTGTGAGCCACAATGGACTCCTTTTATAGGGGTGTCTGCCGCATTATATGTTTTACATACGCAGGACTGCTACCAGCGACAGCCTCTCAAGCGTGATATTACCGTACTGAGCGTCATTGGGTGCACCATGTGTCACCTTATCTGGCTACCTTTAGGTTCCCTTATGGACTGCTCAATGGGGGACATCTTGTTGTGCCTCAGTGGACACTCTACTTTTTAGTGTGGCCTCTGTTGTGTGTTATGGGGTGCGTTCTGCAGCATCTTTGGATACACCACTGTGTGGGTGTGTTTGCTAGCAACCTTACAGCACATACAAAACAATGTACATGGCCCCTCACTCACTATATGATGTGTGGGTGTGTTTGCTAGCGCCCCTACAGACTATCGGCAACATATACATGCCCCCTCACTCACTATATAATGTGTGGGTGTGTTTACTTGCACCCCAACTGGAAGGAGAGCATAGACATGCCCCCTCACTCACTATCTGATGTGTGGGTGTGTTTGCTTGCACCCCTCCGAGACGTATAAAAATATATGCCCCCTCCCTCACTGTATCATGTTCGGGATGCTGCATCAGCCAGCCTTCTGCATCTGGCAGCCTGGGGACTCGAACCCATGCTGCCCGTATCAGTGGTCACTGTAGTAACCATTGTGCTACAGCTCTGTCTGGGGCAGGTATGTATGGTAACAACCATACAACACATACATAACAAATACATGCCCCCACACTCACTATGTAATGTTTGGGTGTGTTTTCTAGAGCCCCTAAAGTGTTGGGGGAGCATAGACATGCCCCCTCACTCACTATATACTGTGTGTGTGTGTTTACTTGCACCCCAAATGGTAGAGGAGCATAGACATGCCCCCTCACTCACTATCTGATGTGTGGGTGTGTTTGCTTGCACCCCTCCGAGACGTATAAAAATATATGCCCCCTCCCTCACTGTATCATGTTCGGGATGCTGCATCAGCCAGCCTTCTGCATCTGGCAGCCTGGGGACTCGAACCCATGCTGCCCGTATCAGTGGTCACTGCAGTAACCATTGTGCTACAGCTCTGTCTGGGTCAGGTATGTATGGTAACAACCATACAACACATACATAACATATACATGCCCCCACACTCACTATGTAATGTTTGGGTGTGTTTACTTGAGCCCCGAAAGGGGGGGGAGCATAGACATGCCCCCTCACTCACTATATACTGTGTGTGTGTGTTTACTTGCACCCCAAATGGTAGGGGAGCATAGACATGCCCCCTCACTCACTATCTGATGTGTGGGTGTGTTTGCTTGCACCCCTCCGAGACGTATAAAAATATATGCCCCCTCCCTCACTGTATCATGTTCAGGATGCTGCATCAGCCAGCCTTCTGCATCTGGCAGCCTGGGGACTCGAACCCATGCTGCCCGTATCAGTGGTCACTACAGTAACCATTGTGCTACAGCTCTATCTGGGTCAGGTATGTCTGCATGGCTTCTTATGCTTCATGCGCAGTAACGCGCGGCGACTCCTCTAACGCGCCACGTATCGCGCGTGAGCTCTGTTACGCGCGTTAGGTCTTCCGCTGTCCCGCCCATCTCCTTATTTGGGGGTTTGTGTTATTAACGCGGATACTTACGCGAACTGCACTAACGCGATTTAGTAAACATGCCCCTTAGTCTAACTTTGCACATAAAACAAACTACCAGAGCAATCTTCTTCAAACTCAGGACCTTATAGCAGTTAAGATCACTTTTAGACAAGGATGACTTCAGGACCGTGGCCCAAGCACTAATACCGCCTCATCTGGACTACTGCAACGGGATTCTCCAAGGCATAACCAAAAAAAACATTAACACACTCCAAATTGCTTAGAATGTTGCAGCTCGAATAATTGCCAAAGCCAGACTATCTGACCATATCTCTCCCATCCTCTACACCCTCCATTGGATTCCGGTTGCCATCAGGATCCAATATAAAACCATAGTGACTACCTTTAAATTAATCAACAGAATTGCACATCACATCTTTCTACCTTGATACAAAGTCTCCCGGAAAACAGAATAATAAGAAGAAGGAACCTCAATACCATCTTAGTACCCGACGCAATCAGAAAATCAAAACAGGTAACAAGTAAAAGTGCTTTCTCCTATGTTGCACCGATACAATGGAACAATCCTCCAGTCCAGCTAAGGGAGACTAAAGACCTCCAAGCTTTTCGAAAGGACCTGTACAAACATAGAACAGAGACAGTCCCTGTTCATCAGAGCTCACAATCTAATAAGACAGAAAACAAAATAAGTTACATAATACAAATAAAAAAATTTACAGGACAAAGTAAGCAAATGTTGATAGAGAGATCAAGATAGGGTAAGACAGGAACGGAAAGCAATAGTGAAGAGATGGGATTTTAGTCTGGACTTGAAAATGGCCAGGGAGGACGCTTGACGCACAGAGATAGGAAGACTATTCCAAGCAAAGGGTGCTGCCAGTTGGAAGGAGCGAAGTCTGGAATTGGCAGTACGAGTAAAGGGCACAGATAAACAAAGACTATTAGAAGAGCGAAGCAACCGAGAGGGGGTGTAAGGAGAGATGAGAGATGAAAGGTACTGGGGGGCAGAAGAGTGAATACATTTATAGGTCAGGAGTAGAAGTTTAAATTGGATACGGAGACAGATGGGAAGCCAATGAAGCGACATGAGGAGAAGAGTGATGTGGGAAAAACGAGACTGGCGGAAAATGAGTCGAGCAGTGGAGTGTTGAAATGACTGAAGAGGAAAGAGGTGGCTTGCAGGGAGGCTGGCAAGGAGAACATTACAATAATCAAGACGGGAGGTGATTAAGGAGTGGACAGTCAATTTAGTGGTGTCAATAGAGAGGAAGGGGAGAATATTTTATAGAAAGAAACGACAAGTTTTAGCAATGAGCTGGATATGTGAAGAGAAAGAGAGAGAGGAATCAAAGATAACACCAAGGTTATGTGCTGAAGAAACAGGGAGGAGTACAGAGTTATCAACAGAGAGAGAGAAAGGGGAAAGAGGAGAGGAAGCATTCGGGGGAAAGATAAGAAGCTCAGTTTTGGCCATGTTCAGTTTTATGTGGCGGTGGGACATCCAGGCAGCAATGTCAGAGAGGCAGAGTGAGATCTTAGACTGGATATCAGGAGAGATAACAGGTGCAGAAAGATAGATTTGAGAGTTGTCGGCATAGAGATCATAGTGAAAGCCATGGGAAGAGATAAGGGTGCCAAGTGATTGGGTATAGAGAGAGAAGAGGAGTGGACCTAAGACGGAACCCTGAGGAACTCCTACAGGTAGTGGGGTTGAAGAGGAGGAGGAACCATCGAAGCACACACTGAAAGAGCGATGGGATAGATAGGAAGAGAACCAAGATAGTACAGAGTCTTTGAATCCAAGTGAGGATAGGGTGATAAGAAGAAGGTTATGGTCAACAGTGTCGAAGGCAGCAGCGAGATCAAGAAGAATGAGGACAGAGTAAAAGCCTTTGGACTTTGCCAAGAACAAATCATTCGAGACCTTAGTAAGAGCAATTTCAGTGGAGTGTAGGGGACGGAAGCCGGATTGTAAAGGATCCAAGAGGGTATGAGAGGAGAGGAAATCAAGACACGGTGATAGACTGCATGCTCAAGTAGTTTAGAGACAAAAGGAAGGAGAGAGATGGGATGATAGTTAGAAGGACAAGTGGGATCAAGTGAAGTTTTTTTGAGGAGGGGTGTAACCACAGTATGCTTGAAAACAGAAGGGAAGGTTGCAGTGGAGAGAGAGGTTAAGAATATGATAAATAGAAGGGACGAGAGATGGAAAGATGGAGCTAAGGAGGTGGGTGGGGAAGGGGTCAGAAGAGCAGGTAGTAGGTTTGGAGGAAGAGAGAAGGAGCGACGTTTCCTCATCAGAGACCATAGGGAAGGAAGAAAGGGTGGCAGAAGTTTGGGGTGGGGAGAAATGAGAAATAGGGGGGAAGAGGGGGAGGAGGGGAACTGGAGGGTGATTGTGTGGATTTTGTCATGGAAGTAGTCAGCCAAGGTTTGGGCAGAAAGGGAGGGAGGAATCAGGGGTGGAGGCACACTGAGGAGAGAATTGAGTGTGCTAAAGAGATGACGAGGATTAGAGGAAAAAGAGTTAGTCAGACTGAGCAAGTAAATTTGTTTGAAAAGCGCAATGGCTGATTGGAAGGAGGAGAGCATGAATTTAAAGTGGAGAAAGTCAGGATAAGAGTGGGATTTGAGCCAGGCACGCTCAGCAGAGCGGGCACAAGAGTGCAGAAAGCGGGCAATAGGGGAAAGCCAGGGCTGAGGAGAAGAACGCCTAACAGGACGGGGGATGAGGGGGGCAAAAGTATCAAGAGTGGAGGAGAATGCAGTGTTATAAGAGGTTACAGCCTCATCAATAGAAATGGAAAGCAGAGTGGATGAAAGAGATAAGGAGAGAGAGGAGGAGAGAGCTAAAGGATCAATGGCAAGAAGGTTTCTAAATAGGTTAGTGCAGACAGGACGAGGCTGGTGTGGGGGATAATGAATAGTAAGGCTTAAAAGGTAAGGGAAGGACAGAGTTACAGAAATTGGAAGGTGAGCAGTAAGAGAAGAAAATTAAGTCAAGGCAGTGACCATGTCGGTGAGTGGGGGCAGTGGAACAGAGTTGAAGGTTATGTGAGGAGGTAAGGAAGAGAAGCTTTAAAGCAGGGGGATCAGAAGGGCTGTCAACATGAATGTTGAAGTTACCAAGAATAAGAGTGGCGAAGGAAAGGTGAAGAAAGGTAGAAAGCCAAGAATCAAAATCAGAAAGAAAAGTAGAGACGGAAATGTCAGGAGGACGATAGATAACAGCGACTCGTAGTGGAAGAGGAGAGAAGAGGCGGCTGGAGTGGAATTCAAAGGAGAGAGGGGACTGAGAGTGAGGTGTCATGAGGGTATGGAAGTGACAGGAGAGACAACAGAAACCCAGTACCCCCACCGTGACCAGTAGGACGAGGAATGTGGGAAAACTTATAGCCGCCATGACATAGAGCGGCAATGGATGCAGTGTCATCAGAAAGAAGCCAGGTCTCAGTTAGGGCAAAGAGGTGAAATGAGCGGGAAATAAAAAGGTCATGAACAAAAGCAAGTTTATTAGAGATAGAATGAACATTCCATATGGCACAAGAGAAGGGGAGGGCAGACGGGGAGAGAAGAGGAATCAGAACAAGGTTAGATAAGTTGCGAGAAGGCCTAGACCTAACGTGAGAGAAATAATTAGGGAGCGCAGGAAGCCTAAGAGAGCGAGAAGTAACATCTAGGGAGACCAGAACTAGGGAAGACATAGATAAGGTTTGCTAGATTACGTAAAGGCCTCATTATAACAATATAAGACTTGGGAGTAACGTACCCGAAATGAGGAAGAAAGGAGGAGCAGAGTACGAAAGAGAAAAGAAGGGCAAATTAAATGTAAATAAAGAATCAAATATAGGGATGGGAGCATATAGAATCAGCAGGTTAGGGAACACGAGAAAGTCACAAAGTAGAGAGAGCATAGTTCAAGTTGCCCAGCATACCAGTGGAAAAGATGTCGCTGGAAGCGGCTAAGGTCCTGCGCCTAAGGGCCACGCCAAAGGGCCCTTGGCATGGCCCTTAGGCGTGGGCCAGCCAGGCATGGGCGTGCCCTCTGGCGCTGCAGTTCAAAAGATACCGATCAGCTGGGCTGGGGGAGGAGACTCTCTTCTGGCTCCCGATCAGGCGATCAGCTGGTGTGCACTGATAGAGTGGGACACAAACCGCCCTCTGGCGCTGCAGTTCAAAGATGCCAATCAGCTGGGCTGGGGGAGGGGACTCTCTTCCGGCTCCCGATCAGGCAATCAGCTGGTGTGCACTGATAGAGTGGGATACAATCCGCCCTCTGGCGCTGCAGTTCAAAATATTCCAATCACAGTACTATTATAAAATAGACCATCCCGTCGAAAAAGCCACTCAGTCCCAGACTGACCACCCAGCCTAACACCCTACCTATAAAACCTTAGCCTTACCCTACTTCAGCTAAGACAATTGATTTCTCACTCATCACACATATGTATATACCTCTGTACCTTCTGGAGCCCCGATGCGGTGAGTCGAGCTGTAAATAGTTGCTATGCTCAGCCACAGTTAAGAGCATAAGAACATAAGATATGCCATACTGGGTCAGACCAAGGTCCATCAAGCCCAGTATTCTGTTTCCAACAGTGGCCAATCTAGGTCATATGTACCTAGCAGTTTCCCCAAGAGACACAGGTTCCACAATGCTTGTACTGGGTCAAGCATTGATATCCTGGGTCCCTTCTTAATAATGGTTTATGGACCTTTCCTCCAGGAGCTTGTCCAAACCTTTTTTAAACCCAGCTACACTAACAGCCTTTACTACATCCTCCGGTAACAAATTCCAGAGTTTGATTACACGTTGAGCGAAAAAATATTTTCTTTTATTAATCTTAAATAGTTTACCCTGTAGCTTCATTGCATGTCCCCTAGTCTTTCTATATTCTGATAAGGTAAACAATCGATCTACGTTTACCTGTTCCACTCCGTTCATTAATTTATAGACTTCTATCATATCTCTCCTCAGCCGTCTTTTTTCCAGGTTAAAGAGCCCTAACCTTTTTAGCCTTTCTTCATAGGAGTATCCTTCCATCTCCTTTACCATTTTGGTGGCTCTTCTCTGAACCTTTTCTAAAATTGCTATATCCTTTTTAAGATACGGCGACCAGAATTGCACACAATATTCAAGGTGCGGTCTCACCATGGAACGATATAGAGGCATTATAATATCTTTTGTTTTATTTTCCATTCCTTTCCTTATCATACCTAGCATTCTATTTGCTCTCTTGGCCACCGCTGCACACTGGGCCGAGGATTTTAACATGGTATCCACAATGACGCCTAAATCTTTTTCCTGGGTGGTGGTTCCTAATGTGGAACCTTGCATCGTGTAACCATAGTTTGGGTTGTTCTTCCCTAGGTGCATAACCTTGCACTTGTCCACATTAAATTTCATCTGCCATTTGATGCCCAGTCTTCCAATTTATCAAGATCCTCTTGCAAGTTTCCACAATCCTCTTGGGTTTTAACAACTTTAAATAGTTTTGTGTCATGTGCAAATTTGATAACCTCACTCGTTATTCCACTTTCCAGGTCATTTATGAATATGTCAAAAAGCAGCGGACCCAGCACAGATCCCTGGGGTACACCACTATTCACCTTTCTCCATTGGGAAAATTGGCCATTTAGCCCTACCCTCTGCTTTCTATCTTTTAACCATTCCTGATCCACAATAGTACACTTGCCACCTATCCCATGACTCTTTGTTTTGCCAACAGTCTCTGATGAGGGACCTTGTCAAAGGCTTTCTGAAAGTCCAGATACACAATCTCAACCGACTCACCTTTGTCCCCCTGTTTATTCACTCCTTCAAAAAAACATATTAGTCAGACAAGATCTTCCTTGTCTAAAGCCATGTTGGCTGTCTCCCATTAGATCATGACTATCTACATGCTGAGTAATTTTATTCTTTATGAAGGTTTCTACCATTTTTCCCGGTACTGATGTCAGGCTCTCCGGTCTGTAGTTTCCCGGATCACACCTGGAACCCTTTCTAAAAATTGGCGTTACGTTCTCCATCCTCCAATCTTCAGTATTACATATTATTTTAATGAGAGTTCACAGATTACTAATAGCAGGTCTGCAATCTCATATTTCAGTTTCTTTCAACACCCTTGTATGTATACCATCCGGCCCAGGTGATTTGCTAATCTTTAGTTTATCTAATAGTTGTAATACATCTTCCCGATGTACTGATATTTCCTTCAATTCTTCCGCACCTTTAAATACCACTTCAGTCATGGGTAACATCCCTACATCTTCCTCAGTAAAGACCGAAGCAAAGAATTCATTCAGTCTCTCCGCTATCGCCTTGTCGCCTCTTCGTGCTCCTTTAACCCCTTTATCATCTAATGGACCAACTGACTCTCTCACAGGTATTTTGCTACGAATGTACCTGAAAAGGTCTTTATTTCGCGATTTTGCTTCCGCAGCAAGCTTCTTCTCAAATTCTCCCTTTGCCTGCATTATCAATGCCTTGCATTTGACTTGCCAGTGTTTGTGCTGTTTCCAGGTTTCGTCGTTTGGCTCTTTTTTCCCATTTCCTGAAAGATGTTTTTTGGCAACAACAGCCTCTCTGACCTCACCTTTAAACCATGCTGGCAGTTTTTTGGACTTCCTTCCACTTTTCTTAAAGTGTGGAATACAGCTGGTCTGGGCTTCCAAGATAGTATTTTTCAACAACACCCAAGCTTGATGTACGTCTTTAACCTTTGCAACTGCTCCTTTTAGTTTTTTCTTAACTGTTTCCCTCATTTAATCATAGTCTCCCTTTCGAAAGTTAAAAGGTAGTACCGTGGATTTCCTTACTATCCCTCCTCCATTAATTAAATCAAAGGCGATCATGCTATGATCACTATTGCCAAGTGGGCCCCAACAACCTTATCTCTTGCACTAGATCTGGTGTTCCACTAAGGACTAGGTCTAATATGGCTTCCCTCTGGTCGGTTCACGAACCAGCTGCTCCAAGAAGCAGTCATTTATTTCATCTAGGAACTTTCTCTCCCTAGCATGTCCTGCCGTGACACTGACCCATCGATACCGGGATAATTTGAAATCAACCATTATTATTACTCCGCTGTAACTTTGTTAGCTTCCTTGATTTCTTTGAGCATCTCATCATCCATTTGGTCATTCTGGCCAGGCCCTCGATAGTACACCCCCACTGCCATTGCCTTCTCCCTTTTACATGGAATTTCAATCCATATAGATTCTACAGCAAATTTTGTTTCCTGCAAAACTTTAATCCTTTCTGACTCAATGCCGTCTCTAACATAGAGAGCAACTCCTCCACCAATTTGATCAGCTCTATCATTACGATATAGTTTGTACCCAGGTATCACAGTGTCCCACCTGGTTGTCCTCCTTCCACCATGTCTCTGATATTCACTCATATCGAACCTTTCATTTAGTGCTATATATTCTAACTCTCCCATCTTATTTTTTAGACTTCTAGAATTTGCATACAAGCATTTTAGAGAATGTATTTTATTCATAGTAATTTGGCTATTGTTAGACATGGGTAATTTGGGATCTTAAGCTCTGTCTGCTCCATAGCGTTGAGGGCATTTGGGCTACTTTAACCTCTTTTTGTGGAACCTCTCTGCTTTTGGTAGTATCCTTCAAGGATACATTCTTCCGACGCATCCTGCCTCCTTGGGCCGCGACTGTCGGCTTGCCCCTAATATCTTCTTTAAAAGCTGCTCTCGCTCCCTTTTTAAAGGGTAATCTAGCAGCCTGGTTCCATTCCCGTTTACGGTGAAGCCCATCCCGCCAGAAGCGGCCCCTCCTTTCCCCAGAATGTTCCCCAGTTCCTAAACAAAATCCAAACCCTCATCTCTTGCCACCATTTGTCTCAATCCACGCATTGAGACCTCCATAGCTCTGCCTGCCTTTTGGGGTCCCTGCGCGTGGAAACAGGAAGCATTTTGGAGAATGCTACCCTGGAAGTTCTGGTATTTCAAACTTCCGACCGAATCCGAAGGATTTTGCCTCCCAGAACCTCCCTACCCACATTTGCCTATGTCAATTGTACCGACATGTAACCAAGACAGCACCTCCTCCCCAGACACTATCTAGGTACCTCTATCTAGGGGGCGCGTGTAGGTCCGCTACGTTTGCACCAGGTCAGGCATGTTTACCCAGTCGATCCTTCAACGTCCACCAGCCACCCAGCTATCTACCATGGCCTAATTAATCGAGATCACCAACTTAAATGGCTGTCCTAAACCTTCCCTCATTGGCACATGGCCCTGGATAAACTTTTCCTTGGTGCTGAGAGGGTTTTACAGCACCGTGGAGAAACAGGTGCTAGTTACAGGGATCACTTCCTGCCACACCAGGGTAAATGCTCTCCTGATCTCCTGTATCCTCTCGATCCTCCATTGTGCAACAGGGATGCTGCCAGGACTGGAGGTGGAGACTTCAGGACTAATCCCTGTAGTTCTCGTCTATTTACCTCTCTGTCTGGTCTTTTATTTTTTCCAAGGTCTGCTACTCTAGCCTCTAGAGAACTGGGAACTCGATTATAACCCTGAGAGCCAAAGGAGCTCCTTGCACCTAGTTGCACATGTTAAAAGACCTCTCACCAACTGGGTAACATCAATACATGTTGACACTTCAATGCAAAAAGACTGGGAAATCCCCGCCATCCCGCTGCTGGGACTGCTGTCTGCATCTTAGTTTTTAACGTTGTTTTTTTGTGTTAGAATTCTAAGTTCTTTTATCATTACTAAGGGGTTGCTGAATGGATATGTATACTTAAGAAAAACGGTACCTAAGACGTGTAATCTACCTTTTGCACATGAAGATTAATTAAATCTCAGGTTCCTTAGTGTATCGACTGATTTGGGTAATGAGCTTCCACCTGAAAGACACCTCCGGTCTTTTAAGATGTGTAAGTACCCTATAACGCTACGATTATTCCCAGGGTTCGGGTGTGTTTTCAACTGTCTTTTGTAAATTTTATAATTGTCCAGAACGTTCAATGTATGGTTTCTTTTGTTCATTGTAAAAAACCGCCTCTGATCTCTGAAGGGGGCTATATATAAAAGTTTTTCCCAAAAATAAATATTAATCTTGCATGTGTGAACCTTACAATGACTTGAGTGATACAAAGCACGTGCAGTTTCAAAAAAGAGGAGGCCATAAAATAGTCAGAGGGTAGAAAAATCGCAATGTACACATGGCCTACGGCACAAAGAGATGGAGTTTTTCAACCACTGTGCCCAGTATTCAAGTCCAAGTACTAGATCACTCCACGGAATGGTGACCCTGATGAAAGTGGAAACCTGGGTGCTGCTAGAGTTTTGTTTGTATAGGTTTTTCAGAGTTGGGGAGGTTTCAGTTTCCTGGGGTGAGATGGTCAGGCAGTGTTCAACTATTGGTGACTATCGATTTCCAAATGCATTCTTGGATCTGCAATGAGTCTCCTACTGTGTACACTGGGTAGCCCAAAGCTGTACACGTAACTGGCCTACTATTCCAAACCAACATACCTGGGATGTAGCCAAGTAAAGATGACACAGACTACAGGCTGTGCAACAGGCTCCTGATGCACATGACAGGCTTCATCATCCAGTCCTGGGTTGGAACCCATTGCATGAAGGGAATTATTGGCTTGCTTCTCTGATGGCACTGCAATAGATATTTAAGTAATACATTTCCCTGCATTAGTGGGGAGAAACACAGGTCTGGATCCAGCTTGTGGGGGCACATCTGGATCCACTTCGCAACCCTAGTTCCCTGAGTGACCTTTCCAAACAGTTCTGCCTTCCACAACATTCCCCTTCTGACGCAATCGGGAATATGCAGCACTGATTGACAGGGTGTCACATCAGGAAGAGCAGTGCGGTGTTTCTGATAAAAGAACAGAGCATAGGAAACAAAAGCTGTTCTGGTTGGTAGTGGAACTGAATTTGTACTTATGTCTTGTAGCACTATACAAATGCTCAGTAGTAGTAGGGTTACCAACTTTTTCACCGAGAAAAACCCTACACCTGTGGCTCGCCATGCACCAACCATTCTCCGCCCCTAGTCCCACCCCTGCCCTGCCCCCAGCCCCCAGCCCCACCCACAAAAATTACCGAGGATACGTGTAGGCTAACTTCCTTGGTCAGATAATAATTAAACTGGGAACCCCAAAATCCAAACATGAAATGTACAACACTGGAGAAATAAAACTATAAAGTAATTTCCTCTTGCACTAAACAAAAACGCAAAGATGTTATCAATACACACTTCCCAGACCAGACCAAACATATTCCAGCTAATAAATTCAAAATAAAAGTATTTTTCTACCTTCTGTTTGGGCGTTTTATTTTTCAGTTGCAATTGCTCCAGTCACTTTCTTCTGGTTTCTTCGTGTCTTCTGCGAGCTATCCATTTGTCCTTTCTTCTCTTTAGATGTTTTCCATTCTCTCTCTATTTCTGCTTTAACATACTGATTGTTTCCCTTTTGCTCTTTCCCCCAATTCTTTCCTTATTCCTTTATCATCCATTTAAATTTCACCCTTCCATTCTCAAGCCCCTCACTCTCCCAATACCCAGCCCATCATAGACTTTTCTTCCACACAAAATATTTTTCCCCTCTCCATTCTCATTCCCCATCTATTCTAGTCCTCCCCCAAATCAGTTCCCTTATAGTTCTAGACCCACCCAGCATCCACTCCCTTCTAGTCCCATTCTCCCATGCCCCACATCAGCTCATTTCCAGTCCTATTCCAGCTCTTCATCAGCCATTTCC